>CM032447.1:190323652-190713652 GCA_019049505.1 Pachyrhynchus sulphureomaculatus | reverse complement strand
AGGCAAACACGATGGATGTGGAAGCACTTCGAAGCGAAAATCATGCAGCTTCGCAGCAATAATCCGAGGCGTGTGTGAAGGCATCGTGATGAAAAAGCACTTTCTTTTTTACGAGACGTAGACGTTTTGCTTAAATAGCACCTTTCAATTGGTCCAGTAGTGAACCATAATACTCGCCGGGGATGCTTGAAACTTTCTCCAGGTAGTCTATGAGAATCTCAAAAAAACAGTAGCCTGGTTTCTGCAGATAAAACCGTTTTTGCTTTTTTGGTCGCACTTTCACCTGCCCTCATCCACCGTTTCGACTGCTCCTTCATCTCTGGCATGTAATGATGAATCCATGGATTTACTGGAATTATGTTTAAATAAGTATAAACACTTTTCGGAAATGTTCATTCGAATGTGTTTTTGGTCAATTGTTAACAAACGCGGCACTCATCGAGCGAAAAGCTCTCTCATATCCAAAACTTCGAATAAAATGTGGTAGACACGGCCCATGGAGTTGTTTACAATATCAGCGTGCTCAAGTACCTTCAGTCGATGGTCATTTAGTACGCTATTGTGAATTCTTGTCACAATCTCGTCGGCCGTGGTGGTTTAGGACGTCCTAAGCGTTTATCAACTTCAATGGATGTACAACCATCAATAGCTCACTTCTTAGTAGTCGAAAATGAAGGAGATAAATTATTTAATGTTAGGTTTAACTCTTTTTCAATCTTCGTAGGAGTTTACACGATCGCTGCAAAGCGACAACTGAACACATGTATCTGAAGTGCAAAGTTGGATCGTTTAAGTAATTTGATTATTTTGTCTGTAGTGCCGTGTATGTAAGGTAAAACTGCACTATATAGTCGTGGATCCTATTGCTATCTTGTTTAGAAACCGTGTTTGTAAAGCACCTAAAGGTATGTGGAATATCGTCAGTGCAATATCCATTACTATTTAGGGCACTGGTCAGCTTATCTGTTTCTGACGAGATAGAATTTTGATCGCATATTGATGAAGTTCGATACAGTAGTGAGCTAATAACAGACAGTAAAAGATAATGATGTAATTTAACATTCAGATATTTATTGGCATGAGTTGGCTTGTCTCAAGAAGCCGTCACTTTTCCTTTGTACCAGTACATCTAGAAAGAAAGAATATTATGCGATTCAGTTTTCGTTGTAAATTTTATACCTAAATGCTGTTAATTGTGACGATTTAAGAAGGCATTCAGGTTTTTTTCGCTATGTATCCTAATAATGCATGTATTATTAACACAACTGCACCAAAATTTTGGTTTTAGAGTAACTTAGATCAAGGCATTTCCTTTAGGGGCTTCCATACAACTATTCTCTACTACAGGAGACAATAAATAAGCCATGGAGTTTGTTCATGAAATGTTGATTGGAAAATAAAATATGTAGGCCACAGATATGCTTCTATAAAAACTACCAGAGTGGAATCAATATTATTATCTCAAAGAACGAAGTTTCCTGAAGATAATCATATGCGAGATATCGGAAAGTCACTCCAATTTAACACGTTTCAATTCCAAGAATTACGATTTCTCATCTTATCAAGGCCGTGCGACCTTCTGTCCGATGTTAACTACACTATAATTATTTTTCGTTACTTAAATTAGCACACCTACTTTTTTGTAATAAAAGCCAATTTACAGTATCTGTTGCCGTCACGTCTCAATATCGTCTTCATAAAGCCATAATTAAGAAACCCCTGTCTAATCTTTTAAGGTTTCAGGTTTTGTTGCTTTTGACAAGGGATCCATACCAAAAAGCCAATATTCGACTAAGCTAGATTTTAATATGCGATGTTAATACATAAACCTTAAAATATTGACAGCGGACGGTCCTACAGAACATTTAAATTAATTAGAAGGGTACGGTTTGTCTATTGATTTTGTTTAGTTTAATATAATAGCCTACATGAATTAATATTTAGTAAAATTAGTAAGACAAGGAACGGAATGTTGTCTTGATATAATTGATTATTGAAGTAGATTAACATAGATCCACATGAAAAGGTGTTACTATGTAGTTAACGCTAGATAATTATGGTAAAAAAGAAGCCAATGATATAGCTTTAAAAACGATTTATTTAAGGCATTTTTTTAACTAAAATATTAATGTGTTTGAAAAAACATTTGTCAACATTTCAATAAATTTACAACATAAAAAATATAAATTCTAATTTAGAATTTTTGGGGTTGCGCAGAAGTTTACCTTTAACGTTGAAATTTTACTTATAATTAGCATGTTCTGGTTCCACTGTCCGTGTGTATCGAAAAAACCAGATGTATGTAGGTAGGCAGACGCTAAAAAAAATTGCAGAAAAATTGAATTATTAACTCACAATTTATAGTCGGACATACATACGTGGGTCGTTCCAGGAGTTCTAGGCCTGAAACAGATATGGCGTCAAGATGGCCAAATTATTCTTAAATTTGTTAAGTATTCTCTACTAGATGGCATGCTGTAAAATTTCAAAAAACATACGTTTAACTATCTTTTTGTAACGATCGTGTACACCAACACTTATCCAAAAATGGATAAAATTGAAATGCGAGCTGTTACAAAACACTTTATTTTAAAAGGTTTGACATCTTCGGACATTCAAAAAGAGTTAAATGTCACATTAGATGATTCTTTCTCTTCGTTTTTAACGATTAAAAAGTGAGCTGTTGAGTTTAAACGTAGTCGTACATCCAGTGCATTTGATAAATACTCAGGACGCCCGAAAACCTCTACGATCTACGAGATTGTGACAAAAATTCACAATAAGTACGCTAGGGCGCTGACATTGTAAATATCTCCGTAGACCGTGTCCATCACATTTTACAATCGAGTGAATATTTCCCAAGTGTCTTTTTTTGTTTAAACATAGTACCAGGAAATTTCTTTGACTTTTAATAACAGTAGATGAAACATGGATTCATCATTGCACGCCAGAGATGCAGGAGCAGGGGAAAGTGCGCCCAAAAAAGCAAAAACGGTTCGAAGGGGTGAGTCTCAACCCTTGAGTAATGTCTGGTTGTCACACCAGATTCAGATATTTTGCCCTAGGAACTACAAAAATTTGTCCTTTGTACATGTTATTTAAACTGACGTACATTATTTGAGTTTTATAGGTTCTTCTCAGGGGGGTTTGATTAATAGAACTGGCTTGCTGTGGTTTGAATGGATATTCTCTTCTCTAGACTATAAATATCTACCATCTTTCACACTTCATTATGAGTCATTAAATTAGTGTTATTCCTATTTCATGGGATATTTTTAGCCAAAAAAGAAATGACACGAAAAATCTTTTTTTTAAATACGGATTCGAATTTTGTTTCGAAAAATACACAAGATCTATGTATTTTGGTTCGTGGTAATGAACTTCTTTTTTGTGTGGCTGTGTTATATATTGCAATAAACAGCCAAGAAACCTTAAGTAAAAGAGATATATAAAGTATATTAGTCCCACAATATATATACATATATATATATATATATATATATATATATATATATATATATATATATATATATATATAAATATATATTTAATATATTTTGTTGTTGAATTTCTTGACCGGGATTTATATCAGAGGTGCGGTCTGTAGACAATTAACACTCAACTGTTAATTCTTACCAACTAAGAGTATGTTGTATATGTAAAGTAACAATTAACAACACTTAACTAACTAAATAAAACAATGCAACAGGGATACTGCACCGATCATATTTATCAACTAATTAAAAGTTGTGCTGCTACAAATTAAATATCAACATTATACATCAAAACATGTGCAATGGTTCACAACCCGTCAGTAGTGTTAAAATTTCTTTCAATCAAATTTTAAAACGTGACAATTGATTTTCCAAATGTAGAAATATTGGAGAAAGAAAAGAATTATAAGGATCGTTATATATAAACAGGCAAACAAATGGGCAAAATATAAATCGGACGCGAATAAATTGAGCGTCATCTATTGTAACGTTTTAAAATTTGATTAAAAGACATTTTACCACTACTGACGGGTTGTGAACCATTGCACATATTTTGATGTATAATATTGATATTTAATTTGTACCAGCACAACCTTTTAGTTAGTTGATAAATATGAGCCGTGTAGTGTCCCTGTTGCATTGTTTTATTTGTTTCTTACTACTGTATCTAGTTAGTTAAGTTGTAACATTCATTATTTCCTGGATTTTAAGATCATGTAATGTACTGTTTTTGGCCTTATAGTTTACATTTTTTTTTATCATTTTTGTATCGAGCAGTGTTTTCTAATTTTAAGCAGTGTAGTTCACTCGGATTTCTAAGCCGCTTATATTACAGTGTGCATTGCTGGTTTCCGACCGAATTTATTCAATTCGTGGTACGCGGCGATTGGTCAGATATTTGTTTCTGGGAAGTAGCCATCTTGGAGACCTAATTCTTACGGAATATTTAAGGGTCCGGAGAACGGGAATCGAGGCTTTTTCCAACATGTAGCGGCAGAAGGCTTTTCTCCAACCAGTAGCCGTAGTTGGTTTTTCCCAACAAGCCGCAGCCAGGCTTTTTCCATTCAGCCGCAGTAGAGGCTTCTTCCAACCAGTAGCCGCAGTAGGCTTTTTTTTTATCGTAGAGCCAAGTCGAGTACGAGGCTTTTCTTTTTTCAACGTGAAACCGTAGTGGGCTTTGTTTTTTTAACATGAAGTAGCCATCGTAGGCTTTTCTCATCATGTAGCCGTACTGATAGATTAGTGATGGAGTGTGTGAAAACGGTTTTAGTGCTTAATTCAAGGCCTAGAAGCCTGTAGGAAAACCGTAAGTCACCAGAATATACATCAGTAGACCTATTTTCCCGCAGATAAGTGATTTAACATCGTATGGAACTGATAACTCGTGAAGTGAACCTCACGAATCTTCAATATCGGGTGTAGCAAAGTTTTGAAAGTAAAAATCCTGATTTAAGGACTTTATTTATTGATAATCACCTATTAGGCTAAGGTTTTTTGTCATAACAGAACTGCAAAAGTTAGAACTTTTAAGTTAATCATCAATAAATCTTTTCTTTCTTGTTTAAAGCTAGTGTTTCACTGTACGCCTATCTTACTTTTCAGGAAAAAAGGGATTGTACTATATCAAAATTTTCCTTAACAACTACAAAACCCTTCAGTGTTTTTTCATTTTCTTAGCTAAAGTTAGATCCTTTTTATTTTAAAATGAATGGTGCCCAAAATTAGTTCAATCAAAAATTTTAAACAATAGACTATTTCCAAAAATACGTACAAAAATTATCTCTTACCCATATTACTCTACCAAGAAAATCTGAGCTATGTATGTTTAATTTCTCTAGGGCTTTTAAAATTAGTATTCCCTCAATCCATTCTCAGAAATAAAAAAGGGGCTGCAAAATTGCGCCTCAAGGTGCGGACGAAGTGAAAATTGACACACCACAAAATGACGCTGTCAAAGCGGGGCTGAATTTCACACATTAGAAAGTGTTGTTAAAGATTTTTTGTTACTTCACATATACAACATACTCTGGGTTCCTCCTAAATATCAATTTTAGTTCACTATTTGTCTGACCCATTGTTTCGTATTTTATTTTAGTTTTTTTCCTGATGAAGTCATAATATAATGACGAAATATTGAATTAACAACAATGGAGTGTTAATTGTCTACAGACCGCAAATCTGATATAAATCCCTATTCTATATATACATATATATATATATATATATATATATATATATATATATATATATATATATATATATATATATGCATATATATATATATATATATATATATATATATATATATATATATATGTATATATATATACACGTATATATATATATATATATATATATATATACGAGGCTGGTTTGAAAAGTCCGTGCAAAAATAAAAACTACTTATGTGATTGGGGTAAACCTTTTTTATTTTTCGACATAGTCTCCTTTTAGGCTTATACACTTCATTCAATGATGTTCTAGTTTGTTGATCCATTCCGAATAATAGGATTTGTCCAAGTCTGCAAAATATCCATTAGTGTCTGCAATCACCTCCTCGTTTGAATAAAATCTTTGTCCCGCCAGCCATTTCTTCAAATTGAGGAACAAATAGTAGTCCGAGGGAGCCAAGTCTGGAGAATAGGGGGGATGTGAAACGAGTTGGAATCCTATTTCCCTTAATTTTGCGACCACAACTGCTGAGGTGTGTACTGGTGCGTTGTCGTAATGGAAAAGGACTTTCTTGTGGGCCAATCGCGGGCGTTTTTCTTGCAGCTCGGTTTTCAAACGGTCCAATAACGATGAATAATATTCACCTGTAATAGTTTTACCCTTTTCCAGATAGTCGATGAGGATTATCCCTTGCGAATCCCAAAAGACAGTCGCCATAACCTTTCCGGCCGAAGGAACGGTCTTCGCCTTTTTTGGTGCAGATTCCTCCTTGGTAACCCATTGTTTAGATTGTTGTTTGGTCTCAGGAGTATAGTAATGTATCCATGTTTCATCCACAGTGACGAAACGACGCTTAAAGTCCTCCGGATTCTTCTGGAACAGCTGCAAACCATCCTTGCAACACTTCACACGATTCCGTTTTTGGTCAAGCGTGAGCAATCGCGGCACCCATCTTGCGGATAGCTTTCTCATGTCCAAATGTTTATGCAAAATATTATGTACCCGTTCAGTCGAGATGCCATCTGTCATCCATCACCATATCATGGATTTGATCAATGATTTCTGGAGTCGTAACCTCCACAGGCCGTCCAGAACGTTCAGCGTCACTTGTGCCCATATGGCCAGTCCGAAAATTTTGAAACCACTTATAAACTGTTCTAATCGAAGGTGCAGAGTCACCATAATGTTTATCAAGCTTCTCTTTAGTCTCCTGAGGCGTTTTGCCTTTCATAAAGTAATGTTTAATCACCACACTAAATTCTTTTTCGTCCATTTCTTGAAAATCACTCGACTTCCTTGATTCACACGAATGCCAAACACAAAGAAATAGACCAATATGGCTGAAACTTGGTGTGCGTTCATTCAATAGATGCTACTAACTAAACATGACCTCGATACGCGCCGGTGGTGCCATCTCTCGGACTTTGCGCGGACTTTCCAAACCAGCCTCGTATATAGAACTCAAAAACTGCGCGTTTTCTATAGACTTTTCAACCTACCGTAAAGAAAGAGAATATTTCATTTCTGCTATAAATGTGCCACAAATCAGCCGATACCCCAAAAAGTCAAGACGACCTTGCCAAACAACTACCGATCAGTCGCACTGCTTTCAATAATATCGAAAGTCATGGAGAAGGCTACCAACCATCAAAACATCTTGAAGGATTCAATATTATTAGCGACCCTCAATATGGCTCCCGTAAACATAGATTAACAGGAGATCTTCTAACTTAGGTAACACATGTTTGAAAGAACGCAATTGAACACTGTGGAGAATCTCCAGCGAGGTCTTGTGTTCAAGGCTCTGTTTTCTCAAAAAGCGTTCTTTATGAGTGGCAATCGACGGGTTTCTTTCTAACACCTTCACTATCAAGGCCGATGTGCCCCAGGGCTCCATACAGTCTCCTACTCTCTCTTCTTCTCATTTATATTAACGATCTGCTGGAAAAGACCGGGAATCCAATCTACAGCTTTGCAGATGACAGTACGCTTATCCCACCATCCCTTTAACCGCACAAATATCGGCTACTAATGTTAATATCCGCAGACAGGAGGAATTCGTTCAAATTAACAAAGACTTGGAAGAAATTCTATCTTGGGGTGATAGTAACCAAGTAGAATTTAATGCTACAAAAGCCCAGGCGAGAGTTTTTTCTAAAAAAGTTAACATTGCTGAACCCGACATAGTTATGTCGGGACACTTCATTCCTCTAACATCTTCACTAAATTTGCCGGACGTTAATTTGGAAGCAAATATGTCTTGGCATGAACATGTTGCATGCATAGCAAAGAGAGCTTGCTAGAAATATACGTCGCGCTAATACTTCACATCCGTATAAGGTTCAGCTTGTTACTCCTCGTACGAACCTTTTCAAGCAGTCTTTTATATGGAGAACCTCCTCCTTTTGGAATAACTTGCCCAGTAGTGTGTTTCAGAGCGAATACAATTTACAGAGATTCAAGACCAACGTGAATCGTTTTTTCCGCACACGTATCGCTCCTGTAGAGTTTTAGGGATTTCCCCGCAGCACGTGTGCTAGGCCAATAAAAAAAATATGTCTTTTTTACATACGGGCCGAAAAACTCTATAAAACTGAGAAACAATAGCAAAAGTATTCCATTTAAAAAATAAAAAGTTTGTGTCATAAATATGTCAAGAGTGTGATGCGTGATTTTTCTTATTTCAGCTAAGTAAAATATTTAAAATTTGTGCTTAACTCCTTAAAAAACCGAGTCATAAAGGTGGTTCATTTAAAATCATTGACTCTGTACAATGATTTTGCGGTTACTATATTACTTCAAATACCACCTAGAGAAAAAAAAAATATGCTGAAAATTGTCTATCTATCAAATCTTCTTCTCTCTAAAACAACTATACGAAATTCAGAAGGTCAAAACTACCAGCCAATTTAAAAGGTGGCCGACCTTTCTTAAAATATTACTTTCCATTAAATCATCCATAAAAAGGCTCCGACATAAAATCTAATTTTATTTGACGTTTTAGAGCAGGGAAAGCTTTCTAACTGCATTCCCGGAGCATAAAGTGTTTAAGTATTCTGCTGGCACTGCATTGACGGCATATTATTATATCAGCTTCATATTTCCGTGGAACATCACTTTTACAGAAAATCGATGAAACCACTACATGAGGGCATAATACTTTAAGTGCTTTATTAAAGCGGATACTTTTGAAACGTAATTTCGGACAGCATAGCAATTTGAGTAAAAACTTCTCTTCGATGTAATATTGTACTAAAGATTACAGATTTTCTTTAGTTTATTATAAAAGTTTTGTAACTACTTTTGGTTTTTTCTTGTTAAATTTATATTAGCAAAGTTAAAATAATACTTGAACGTTCGTTCGTTATATTGTGAAAATAAAAATGGATGATGGATTCTGGCTACTCGATCAAATCAAATAAATATGTTAGTTATTCATCATCATCATCGTCATTAGCTTATTCCATCCATAGCCGGTTGTAAACTTCCCCAAGTTGTCTCCACTGAGCTCTGTTGTTTGCATTTTACATCCAATCGTGTCCTGCTGCTTTTTATATCGTCCGTCCATCTTATCTGTAGTCTACCTCTGCATCTTTTATGTTCTCTAGGCCTCCATTCAACCATACGAGTGCCCATCTGTTATCATTCATCCTTACGATATGCCTAGCCCAATTCCAGCTTAACATACATATTCGTCGTATTACGCCTGTCACTTTTAATTCATATCTCGATGTTAGGAATACGATCTTGGAGCGTAATATTTACCATTCTCATCTCCATTATTCTTTGAGTTACCTGGAGTTTATATACTTTTATTTAAAGCCCACGTTTCAGTGCCATATGTTAATACTGTCAGTACATATTGATGGAACACTGTGGCTTTAATTGTATTTGGAATGTCCAATTTAAATGTGGATTGTAACCTTCCAGACGCTGACCAAGCTAACGAGACTCTTCTGTCCAAGTCAGCCGTTAAATTATTTTTTGGTATTTCAATTTTTTGTCCTAAATATACGAATATTTGTCCCTTGTATTAACAGTTCCTGGCTGTTATCTTCAGTTTCGTTATTCAAATATTTGGTTTTGGTAAAGTTTATCTTTAGATCTATTTCTCGAGGGTTGTTTTTTTAATTCTATCAGTATTTTTTGTAATTATTCTTTTGTGTTGGCGATCAGAGTGGCATCATCTGCCAACCTTAAGTAATTTAATCGTTCACCGTCTATTAGTATTCATAGTACTAATAGACGGAATATTAATAGATGTTATGCACTAGCCCGTACAAAATAAGGGAAGTGGTCATTACTAATTTTTACATATTCATAATGCACATGTAAATAATATAAACAATTAATTCAAAAATGACCTCATATCATTTAGATATTCATTGATGCTATAATAAACTTCAGCTTGAAGAAGTGAATATAACTGAGGTTTTATTAAATTATTTTATTTTTCACGGTTATTTATTATACTATACAGGACTATACTCTGTAGTTTGAAGATTTCTCGAGAAAGCTGAATTCATGTTTTATCATCTTATCGTTGCCGTATTTTATTAAAACATTTCCTGACAGTATTATAAACAATCTTAGAATTAATCATATAGATATAAATACGTCTTAAAGTCAGAACATTATAGTTAACGAAATATGTTTAAAAATACTATCGTAGTTATATTTTAAATATAAAACGATGAAGGCATTTTTGCATTAGCAAAACATAAGTTGCACTTACAGACCTATTTCATGGCATAATATTATACCAGTTTAAAATATTCATAGTAAGGTACAAGACTTTCTTGTCAAGAGATAATAGTATCAAGCAATCATTTTAATCCCTATTTATTTCATTACATTTTTCAGAACGAGTGTAAATATTCCTTTACGCAAATCCGATTTGAATTAAGGCCCTCTTTCTCTCTCTCTCTCTCTCTCTCTCTCTCTCTCTCTCAATTCTTTTACCCCAATAGGAATATCGGTGATACTATACACTTGCTGCCCTCACAGTCATTTTACAGACACCTCAATCCTGCGCGATCTGACTTGATTCGTACATACCTATCACAAGAAGAGGTCTTGCTTGGTTGGACCATCTTGTTGGAAAAGAATACTTTAGTACGGTGTTCGGTATATGATACTCTGAGGATTCTTCGATATGCATCGATTCGTCTTTTGTCAGCTTTTTTAATGGTCCATGTGTTCGATGCGTAAGTTGCTATGAAGAATATAAGGTTGGATAGCAGTCTTAACTTTGTGTTTTTTCTGTGATAGCTGGATCTGTCCAGACCTTAATGAGTTTGATCGTCGAGTTTCTAACCATAGCCAGACATCTTCTTACTTCTGCTTTACAGCCACCATTGTTAGCTATGAGGGATCCCTACAACAGTGAAACCAGCAATTTTATTTATGTGTGACAGATCTTCATTATGACTAAAAATCATTACTTTGGTTTTCGCTCTATTAACTGTCAATCCATAGTTTTTGCTAGTGATTTCAAGGCGCTTCATAATTGATTCTAGATCTAGAATTGACGTTGCAATTATAACAGTATCATCCGCATATCTAATGTTACTTAATTTTTTCCACCGATTGTGTTACACCCGCACTCCAGCCATCCAAAATAGACATCATTATATGTTTGGTATATATGTTTAAAAAGTAAGGGTGACAGAATACAGCCCCGTCTGACGCCGGCTTCTACGTTAAAGGGAACAGAAAAAGAATTATTTAGTTTAATTCTGCCATTTGCATTCTCATACAGGGATCGGATAAGGTTTATAAGATGTATAGATATTCCCATGCTGATTAAAATCGACCTGAGTTTGTTCCATTGTATGCATTAATTAAGGTAATAAACAATAATCTCTAAGCACTAGATCGGGACTGTAAGGTAAGTGATTTAATTCTCCGGAAACCACATTCAGTTTCATTTATTAACATCACTCGCCGGAACAGCTTTGGCGACGTTCTTCTTTTATGGCATTCCCTATTACGCACATTAATAATGCGTAATATCCACCGGTAATTGTAATATTTTGTTCTTTCATGTCGACCAATAAAATTCCTTGAGAATCCCAAAAATTGATGGCCTAGATTTTTTTATGATTTTGTAGCTATTGTTTTTATTGCCCATGGGTATACTAGATGACGTAGTCCCGGTTAAACAGCTAGTCATCTCAACTGAGTCGTTCACACCTTCTTTTGCCTCTCCCAAAGTGCTATAAATTAAGTACAGCATTTCACACTTCGTTGTTTTTGCGAGGACATTTAAGAATTGGGGACTGAACTTCTAATTACTATTATAGCTAAAATGTTATTGATGATAGAGCTACAAAATTAGATGCAGTAAGATAGCATATAGAAGAGGGCACCTATGGAATTAAACTTCTGCAGACGTATTTTAACATTTTGTGTCAGACCATAGTACGTATATTCAAAATCACTTCTCTCCACCTTAGAACTTAGATATTAAGATCTGGATTATGACAATAACTGTGTCGACACAATAAAAACATTGGGACTTCCGAGCTAATATTTGGAAGGTCATTAAAAAAAACTGTAAGTAACACTAAATCAATCAGCGAACACCTATGTCAATGTTGAACGGATGTGATTTCATAAGTAACATTGACTTTAACTACAACGTTTTTTTTTCGCCGTACTTATCCTCTGTAATACGGCCAGTATGCAAAACGGGTATAATATCTATCTGAGAGTTAAAGAAAATATTATTAGCGTTAAGATATTTTCGATTTTTCATCGACTTGTTACTGTAAGTTTTTCTTTTAGTGAATAAGACATTTTTGGTCTTTATATCTGCAGCATCATTTGATTGATTGAAATGTATAAAAAATTGTTCTGATACTACACATAAAATTTTTTTAGAAATACAGCAACAGATGATTTACGATATTCCGAGGAAACTGTTTTCGGCCTAGATATTGACCTATTGAATAGTATATGTACATGCCAAAAACCAAGACATGCTTATTGTTAATGTTCTAATTGATTACTCAATTCTTCTTTTTATGGTTATTTTCCTCCAATAATTGGAGAAAAGTAACAGGCTTGAATTTACTAATTCAGTTTCACAACAACGTGCCATTTTACTACTTACCAAACAAACTCCTAATCACGTCTAGAACTTCCAAAGTAATTTTTAACAGAATATTATACTAATAGCTGCTCCTAAATGGGTACCATAAAGTAAAAAAAAGCACGAATTTCATGCACTGTAGCACCTCTGCTTGAAATTTAATTCTCTCTAAAATTTCATTCGTAGTTTTGGTGGCTTGTTCTTCAAAGCGTTCCGTAATTATGTTTGCCAATAATTAAAGAAAGAGGAGAACCTGTCGTCGTGCTCGAATTTGGTTATTTTTTTTACCAGTGCTTCCAAAGTTTTCAAACCAACCAAATGATACATTGATGCCACTTTCGTAACTTGGCCACACGATCAAGGATCTCTTCAAAGTTTCTCAATTTTCTTAACTCCCTTTGTCCGAATATCCACTTCACCTTTGTTATTTAATATAATATTATTCTCTCTTTTCTAGATATTATTAGTAAGTCAGATATGACTTTGAGCTAGGCAGTGTACAGAAAGCCTACTTACATGGTGAGGTATTTAAAACACTGAGTCATCAACTTGCTTTTTCATAGAGCTGTATCACTCTCTCAACCATAATCTCCTCAATCAGATTAACGAGTTGAGACAACCGTAATGAGTATTGCTAGTTTTAACAAAAAGAGACAGCAATTGGAGCTAAATTACCTTCTGTTTTCGAAAAGCAAATTTTCCATTTGGTTGAAGCGTATAATTAAATTATCCTGATTATTTGCCTATTTCACAAAAAATTACCATTTTCTTCCTGCTAAAAAAAAGTTTTGGGAATAATTAGTACAAAGAACTCTACTCAGTATATATCACCACTACTCCAAACACTTTATTTTTGCACTCGACACGACTATCAGTCAATCATCGCTCCTGATGAAGCTAATATGGTTAACGAAATGCGCGTCGAGCGTAAAAATAAAGTATTTGGTGTAGTGGTGGTGTATACCGAGTAGTGTCATTGTCCCAAGAATCTACATTTCCAACATAGTAGTATATGCTAAACTCATCTCAAAGAATGCTATATAGAGCACTTGTTCATAGTGCCAACAAGTCCTCGGTAATGAGTAGAAATATCTAGGCTTGACATTAGACATGAAATTTACGTGGAACAAATAAATTGCAAAAAACCGTAATAAAGCCAAAAGATGCTTGGAAAAACATGTGACCTTAAACCAAAGATAGTGCTTTGACTATACGTCCCAGTCATTAGACCCATGGTTACATATGGAGCTACGATATGGTGGACGAAAATACGAAGCTAAATCGGCTGATGAGGTTGTCTTGTTTAGATTTTACCGTGACTATAAGTAGCACTTCTACCAAAGTCATTCAGATAATAGTCTGAACAAACAGACAAATAGACGCTTACCAAAAAATAGACAAAGGGTTTTTATTTACTTATTTAATTTTATCCGTTTGTGACATGAAAGTATCTACTTATTCAAAGAAATTTTACCTTGTTTTTAACTGAACTACCCAAATTTCAAGTTTCTACATCAAACAATTTTGAGAGGCCACAAAAGATAAAACAGTTAATAAATTCATCGTTTACATTATCTATTTTTCTACGTCGACGTAAATGTATTTTTCTCTATTATTATTACATATAATAAAATTTCTATTTGCGCGGCATCTCTGAGAAATTCAATCAGGCACAGTAAAATATTCGGTGGTAGTCAGCCAGCTTCATTTTGCGGCGACATTTTATTGCACGTATTCGTCCTTCTGTAGCGATAGTTATACGAGAGCTACCTTTTAAGTTTTTGACAAAAGCAATGAAAAAAAAAATAGTACAAATCGTTTTATTCTTTCTCAAAATATTCATTTTTAAGATTTATACACCTTTGCGTGCATTCGAACAAATTCTCGAAAATATTTTTTCCACTCTGAAGTTGGTACCTCAAAAACATCTTAAGGTGATGAAAATTGCTGTCCACGCATTTTTTTACATTCAGAAACTAAAAGCAGTCATTAGGCGATAAATCTGGTGAATATGGGCAATGAAACATTAATCCAATGTTTTTCTTCGTCAAATAATTAATTGTTTGGCATGCTGTTTGAGAGCTGGCACTGTCATGATCAAGAATGACGCGACGTATTAGGTTGCTTTTCCTGATTTCATCGATGAGTTCTGGCAAACAAATTGTTGTGTACCATTCAGTATTAGCTATTCTTCGATTCTCTAAAGTCATGTCCAGTATAACCAAAAAAACAAGAGATCACTTTCTTGAAAGTGCTTCGCGAACGAACCATTTTTGTTGAATTCAGTTTATTTTGGAACATACCTAAACAATTGTTTGTTGCTTAGTTTCTGGCTAGTACGAAGATATCCAAGTTTCATCCCCTGTTCCGATGTTGTATACAGATTTTGTATGTCTTCGATCGAATTTTCTGAGCATTTCCTTACACCAATTAACACGAGCCTATTTTTGAGTTTTGGTCAAATTATGTGGAATCCATCGGGAACAGATCTATTTCACAGCTAAATATTCATGTAAAATCGAATGTATTGCAAATTTCGATATACCTATATCTCACGGTAAGTCATATGCCAATCTTCTTCCATCATATTGGGCACAGCATCGATATTTTTTGGAACAACAACCGATTTTGGTCTACCTTCACGAAATTCATTGCTGACGGAAGCATGACCATGACGAAATTCTGCAAACCAATTATAAACAGTCTTTTCTAATGGTAATTCATTACAAAAAGTTGAACGAAGCGATTCGAGGCATTATTGTTGGGTTAAGCCTTTACTAAAATTGTAAAAAATCATACAACGAAAACCTTCACGTGAAATTTCCATATGTTCATAAAAGTGATTTTTTTTTTTAAATTATCACTGCAAACAAATTAGTCGGCCAATTTCTGAGCTGCCACTATTTTAATAATAACAAATATCAAAGTGTACAATGGTAATAAATTTTGGATGATGATGAACAGGTTAAAGGTATAATTCACGATAAAGGTAAATTTAAATTGATAAATATGAATCCCCAAATCCCACAACTTTATTCACTCATAAAACTACACAAACTTGACCACCCAATCAGGCCAGTTGTTTCCTATATGTCTGCTCCAGCATATAAGACGTCATCCTTTTTAATTGATTTAGTTAGTCAGAATTTCACCAAATCCACCATACCACCACTCACACGGCCAGATAATTCTATTGCAACGACACCTGTTGAGATAGCGAACTTGTTGGCTGAACTCTTTGCTTCACATTCTACTGTCGATTTCCAAGGAAAAACACCACCTACTATTCCCAGAGTGCAGTCAAGGATGCCCGATGTTGTCTTCAGACAGCGTATCATAAAGCATAATCTGATGAAGCTAGACACCAAAAAGGCTTCTGCCGCTGACGGAATACCTGCCAAAGTTCTTAGGAACTGTGCGAGGGAATTAACACCAGTTTTTCTGTAGACTTTTCAACCTATCATACAGAAAAGGAATATTTCCTTCCTGCTGGAAATGTGCTACAGTTCAGCCGATACCTAAAAAAGGCAAGAAGACCTTGCCAAATAACTACCGACCAATCGCACTGCTTTCAATAATATCGAAAGTCATGGAAAAGGCTATCAATCAGCATCTTCTAAAATATCTTGAAGGATTCAACATTATTAGCGATCACCAATATGGCTTTCGTAAAAATAGACCAACAGGAGATCTTCTGACTTATGTAACACATGTTTGGAACAACGCAATTGAACACTTTGGAGAATCTCGAGCGGTTGCTCTTGACATATCCAAGGCATTCGACCATGTTTGGCACGATGGGCTGTTGGCTAAGCTACGTTCTTATGGTATGTCGGAAAAGTTCTGTTTGTGGCTCTCATGTTTCCTCAGATAGCGTTCTTTACGAGTGGCAGTCGATGGGTTTCTTTCTAACACCTTCACTATCAACGCCGGTGTACTCCAAGGCTCCATACTGTCTCCTACCCTCTTTCTCATTTACTTTAACGATCTGCTGAAAAAGACCGAGAATCCAATTTACAGCTTTGCAGATGACAGTACACTTATCTCTTCATTCACTTTTAATGCTCGGACATCGGCTACTCCGACGAATATCCGCAGGCAGCAGGAAGTCATTCAACTTAACAAAGACCTGGAAGAAATTCTATCTTGGGGTGACAGTATCCAAGTGGAATTTAACGCTACAGGCGGCAGTTTTTTCTAAAAAAGTTAACGTTGCTGAACCCGACATAGTTATGTCGGGGCACTCCATTCCTCTAACATCGTCACTCAATTTGTTGGGCGTTAATTTGGGAGCAAATATATCCTGGCATGAACATGTTGCAGGCATAGCAAGGAGAGCTTCTCAAAAGTTGGGAATATTATTTCGAACCAGAAAGCTTTACACTCCACAACAACTGTTAATTCTTTACAAAGCTCAAATTCGACCAACTATGGAATACTGCTCCCATGTTTGGAGCTCCGCTCCCAAACATACACTGCATTTGTTGGATTCTATTCAAAGAAGAGCTGTTGGTCTGATTGGAGACCCGAAACTGACCGTCGGCCTTGACTCGCTGGAACATCGAAGAACGGTTGGCGACTTGAGTCTGTTTAACAAGTATTTTCATGGAAAGTGTTCGAAGGTTCTAGCCCGCTTAATTCCTCCCAAAGTGGTGCATGTTAGAAATACGCGTCCCGCTGGTGCTTCACATCCGTATGAGGTTGAGCTTGTTACTCCTCGTACAACGCTTTTCAAGCAGTCCTTTATATGGAGAACTTCATCCCTTTGGAATAATTTGCCCAGGACTGTGTTTCCCACCGAGTACAATCTACAGCGATTCAAGAACAACGTGAATCGCTTTCTCCGCACACGTGTCGCTCCTGTAGCGCTTTAGGGACTTCCCTGTAGCACGTGTGCTAGACCCATAAAAAAAAAATCAAATATAATAACAATTTTGAACCTAAATATAGTATCAAAAACTCATACGAACTCGTGGATAAAGTTAAAAATATAACAATACCAGATAACTATAAATTAGTTTCTTTCGATGACAAAAACTTATTTCCAAGTGTTCCCCCAGGCGAAACAATAAATTTTAATAGAAAATCTATTAACAAAAAATAAAGTAAATGAATTTGTAAAAAAGGACATAATTAATTTATTAAGAACTTGCCTAAGACAAAATTATTTTTCATTTAACAATAAATTCTACAATAGTAAGGAAGGGTTAATTATGGGGAGACCACCAAGTCCATTACTTGCCGAAATTTTCATTGACAGTATTGAAACAATGATATTTAACAACCATAATAATTATATTATAATTGTCTATACTGGTATCGATACGTAGACGATATAATTGCTTACTTTACAGGTACGGACAGACAATTAACTCACTTTTTACAGTACATTAATTCTTTACATAGAAATATCAGTTTTACAATGGAGGAAGAAGTCGAAGGGAAAATCAACTTCCTAGACTTAACAATCAGTAAAACCATGAAAAAACATGAATTTGCAATATATCACAAACCTTGTCATACAGATACCACAATTCACAATAGTTCTCACCATCCTAACCATCATAAACTCACGGCTTATCATAGCTTTATACATAGACTAACTAATATCCCCTTATCAGAGTACAATTTTACTAAAGAGTTAAACTACATAAAACAAGTTGCAGTTAAGAACAGTTATTCGGTTACTTTAATCGATAACATCGTTAGGAAAAAACAACAAGGCAATTTTAGAAACATACTCGTGTTTTAAGGACATCAACATAACTTACAAGACTAACAATACTCTAGGGAAATATCTCAAAAACTACAAACCACAAATCAATAAAGACAATAAATCATGGGTTTATCAATTAACATGTGGGTCATGTCCTAAAACATACATAGGACAAAATAGACGTACATTTATACAAAGAATTACAGAACACGAAAAAAGCTTCATCCACAGAAAGTCTAATTCAACATATGCTAATCATCTTTTAACAAAAAATTACACGTTTAACAAGAATTTCAAAATTTCACATACCCAACAAAAAGGGTTAAAACTAAACCTTTTAGAGACAATGCAAATAAATCGATTAAGGACTACAAGTACTTTACTCAACGACCAGGTAGATTTAAACAATTCACCATTATTGAATTTATTCTTCTAATTCCATGTCTGTGTGGGTTTTGCAATATTATCAATTTAATTTAATTAGGTGTAATATTATAATTAAGAAATTATATAAAATTGTGAACATTAAACCTAACTTGACAGTGTAAAATATAGATCTGAAGAAGCTGCATTGACAGCGAAACGCGTCAACGCAACTTACATAAACCAGCGGAAGTTGACTAAAAACAGACTTTTATTATATATTAACAATGGTAAAGTCACATCTCAACAGTGCCATCTAGTAGTCGTTTGTAAAAACTTAACGAGAGGCCCTCGTATTTACTGTGGTACTGTATACTTACGTTTTTCTAGGTCATTTGTATTTTATTTTGTACGAAAATGCTTATTTACCTAAAAGACTGAAACTTTAAAAAATTTTGAGGTACATAATTTAATATTAAAAATTTAAGGACTTTTAACTAAATAAAATTTACTTAATCTATAATTAACCCACTTTCGCCAAATTAAAAAAGTAATTACTTAATTTAGTTTCTATTCATGGTAATTACTTGCTTTATCCATAATTTTCTAATACATTTAACAGTCAAATAACCCAATTTCTTTTTGCATTTTATTTTTTTACTTTTTTAATTTAATTTAGGCTTCTTATATATCTTTAAGTGGATTTAAAAAAAACGCTTATTAAAAAAATACAAGGCATAATAGGTTGAGCGCCCGCCACGAGATTTTACTCTCAGATACGGGTATACGATGAAGATACTATAGGTTAATAAGTGAATGGCACGGATCAACTTTTTTGGAAAAATCAGTTGTATGTATATATAATTAAATTTTAAAGTCTGTTCATCTGTTGCCGTGAAAACTTCCAAACAAAATATGATAACGGTTTTAAATATGGTTACGAAATAGCAATTAAAATGGTAAACAAATCCACAGTTTTTAATCTGTATCACTTTAGAAAAAAGCATAAATGGGGAGGGGGTTAGCAGCGTTTCCATACTATAGTCTTGAAGAAACTTTTCTTTTCGTTGCTATAGTCAAATTTATTAGAGATAAGGAAATGAGGTCAAGTGGATAGCTTCAGATATATCCAGCGTTCATCATCTGTGATTGGACATACGTCTTCTCTATTCCCCTTCAACTGTTTCTGTCTTGTACTACATACACATATTCCTTTTCAGTTTCCCAATGTCGTAATGTTTTTCCGTCAATTTCCTTGGCCATGTCGTGCTGTATATCCTTGCCCATCTTCACGTGCCTTTACTATTGTGACAGTTTTAAAATGGTTGTTTGACATTAACCATTTTAAAACTGTCTCTAATCCATTCCATAGATTTCTTATCCTTGAGCATTGTATTTATGTTCTCTCCATGTGGCGTTGGATAGTTTAAATTAATTAATTCTTTGTTTCCTTTGTGATTGCCTAGGTTTTAGGTCCAGCCACTAGAACTGGATAATAGATTGATTTAGTATTTTTATATTAAATATTTTATCTTTCTTTGTTTTAGTATCCCGAAAGCCGTCACACCGTGTCTTATTATATTTAAAAATGCCGTTTGCTTATTTCTGCCTATTCTTATGTATGTATATTGCATCTACCTGCATTATCTTACTTCTTTTATCTTCCTTTCATTCAGCACATTCGCTTTTATGTTGAGAAGATCTCTTTATTATTTTGTTTTGCTCATACTTATACTCAATCCTATTTCTTCTGCTCTTCCGATTCTCTCAATGAGGACTATATCACCTGCGTAATCTAATATTTTCGAATGTGTCCTATTTTATGTTTATTTTGGAATTCCTATGATGTTATTTTTAACAGGGTGAATTAAAAAATATTTAATAGCAACATTTGACATCTTGTTTTTATTTAAAAAACAAATTTCATGTGAAGTTTTTGCTAATTAAATAAACAAAGAAGTTGAAAGGGCTAAATGGGATTAGATTTAAATGTTGCTTTTTTTTTTAGAAGTCGTAAAGTAAAGCAATTTGAAAATTAGGTTGACATGTACAGGGTGAGTCAACGATAGAGTAAAGTTTATTACCTCATTTGTTTCGGTAATGACGAAAATACAATAGTTTTAGGGAATGTTAAGGTGCACAGTTCAAAAAAGTGTGGCCGATATAACATATGTTTTTTTAAATGGAATATCCTATATCCTAATTTATTTTTAAATTCTACGTAAAATTTTATAACTTTTTTATTAATAATGTTATATACCTAAACCTAGTAGTTTTTCTAATATTTCATTTTTTTTTTTAAAATACTAGTTTTCAGTTTTGTAAAAAATTGCCAGTATACGAAAAAGATGGAATACTCATAATTGGTACGAGCGTTCACTAGAGATGAAAAAAAAAGATATATGCAAAGAAATTTGAGTTAGATGATACAGGATGTTCAAAATAAATTTATGCATTTCGACTATTTTAAATTGCAAAATCTCAGATTTTTTAAATGGCATATCCTGTATATTATTATTTTTTCTGATAGATTTTACAAAACCCTCCAACTTTTATTAAGTATGTCATATACCTATTTCTAATAGTTTTTGATTTATTTTGAATTTTTCAATTTTTACCCTTATTTTTAATACACTTACTCTATAACATCCTAGTTGCCACGGCAAAACAAAAATGTAGGCATTGTCAAATTTTAACATGTCTACTAAGCAAGTAAAAATGGTTTAATTTGTTGTAAGTGACGCATAAAGGTAACAGTTAAGGATTTTCCTAAAAATGAATTAATTGATTTGGTTTATATACTGGGAGAGGCGAGAAAAAATTGTCTTTTGGCAGTAAGGCTTTACGGAGTAAAGTACCCCAATAGACGTATACCATCTAGAAAATCTTTTCAGTGCTTAATGGAACGGTTTGATGCTAGTGGTAGCGTTGAGTATACGAAATGGAAAGTAGTAAATCAGAATGCTACCAATGAGGAACAAGAAATTGAGATTTTACATCATGTTGAAGATAATCCCCAGGTCAGCAGCCGTCAACTAGCTGACTTATCTGACACATCCCAATCTACGGCTACTCGCACCACGAGAAAATACAAGTATCATCCCTTTCATATGGAACTACACCAAGAACTTCAAGACCGTTATGTTTGAATGACGAGTACATTTTGTACCACCATGAATGGAGCAATAGAGGCCGATCCAAATTTTTTATCCAAAATAATGTTTTCTGATAAAGCTACTTTTCGCCGTAATGGAGCAGTTAACAGCCATAACATACATTATTATTCAACAGTTAATCCATTTTGGGCCCGGGAAGTTCAAAACCATGGATCGGTAGGGATGGATTCATTCAGTGACCCCCTCGATCATGTGACTTAACACCTTTAGACCTCTTTTTGTGGGGCTACAGTAAAGATTGTGTTTATGTGAATCCCCCTACAACACCAGTAGATATGGAAAATAGGCTACGGGATGCGTGCAAGACAATAACGCCCTTTATGCTAAGGAAAGTTAAGGAAAATATAGTAAAACGACTAAGCATATGTATTCAAGTAGACCGGCATATTATTGCATATTAATTACGTCATAAAACTTAATCATTAAATAAGTTAAACTATATTAAAATTATTGTTAAATATTAAGTATATTAAAAACAAAGGTAAAAATTGAAAAATTCAAAATAAGTCGAAACTGTTAGAAATAGGTATATAACATACTTGATAAAAGTTGTAAAATCTATCAGAAAAAATAATAATATACAGGGTGTGCCATTTAAAAAATTTGAGATTTTTCAATTTAAAATAGTCGAAATGCATAAATTTATTTTGAACACCCTGTAGCATCTAACTCAAATTTCTTTAAATATATCTTTTTTTTCATCTCCATAGAACGCTTGTACCAATTATAAGTATTCCACCTTTAGAAAGAATGGCACTACTGGCAGTTTTTTACAAAACTGAAAACTAGTATTTTTTAAAAAAATTGACGTATTAGAAAAACTACTAGGTTTAGGTATATAATATTATTAATAAAAAAGTTTACGCGGAATTTAAAAATAAACTAGAAAATAGGATGTTCCGTTTAAAAAAACATATATTATATCGCCCACACTTCTTTGAAGTACCCTGTATACTTAAAAATAATTTTAAACTATGCACCTTAACATTCTCTAAAACTATTGTATTTAACATTTTTTCGTCATTCCCGAAACAAATGAGATAATGAACCTTACTCTATCGTTGACTCACCCTGTACTATAAGCAGATAGTTGAACAAATCGAGATGTGAGTAAATTAGCTAAAATGATTCCTAATATTACGATTTAATCGAAACTTACTCGCTCATCTCTGGGTAGACAGACTAGTGATTTTTTATCTGATAAGAAAACATAACCACACAATTTAATGCCGTTATTCAATAGGCCGATGATAAACTTGGAAGTTCATTTTAACTGATCAAGTATTTTAACGTGCTATACAAATTGTGAACCACGTGAACGAGCGGGATTTAGCCGGGGATACAGCACTTTGGACCATCTTTAAATAATTAGACGACTAGTGGAAAAGCAAATAAATATAAGGTCACCTTGTAGATAACAATGGTCGAAAAGCATTTGATTCTATAGAGATATGGGCGTTCCATAACGCTTTAAGTAATAGCAGAGTCGACGAAAAATCCGTATCTCTTCTTGAACACATATTATATAAAATATGCCACATCACAAATAATGCTTGAAGAAAAAACAAATAAAATCAAAATTAAAAGAGGAATTAGATAAGGCGACTCAATATCCCCAAATCTCTTCACGTTGATTCTAGAAGGCATATTCAAATCGCTAAAGTGGGATAATGAAAGAATACTAATTGACGGTAAACGATTAAATCACTTAGGGTTCCCAGATGAAGTCACTCTGATCGCCAACACAAAAGAAAAATTACAAGAAATGCTCATAGAATTAAATAATGACTCTCGAGAAATAGGTCTAAAAATTAACTTCACCAAAACCAAATATTTGAACTTTGAATTGTTGTGGCTGTTACTTGATGGAAATTCATAACGAATGTAATGAAAGACTAATATTGTCAAATTTCCACTTTATTTAGTTTCACTGAAACTGTATGACGCGTTTCGCTATACTATAGCTTCTTCTGATACAAAATGATGATTTGTATCAGTATCATTTGTATCAGAAGAAGCTATAGTATAGCGAAACGCATCATACAGTTTCAGTGAAACTAAATAAAGTGGAAATTTGACAATATTAGTCTTTCATTACATTCCAAATATTTGAACAACAAAACTAAAGATAACAACCAGGAACTGTCAATAGAAGGCGAAAGAATAGGAAAGGTAAAAAACATTCATATATTTAGGACAAAAGATCGAAATATCACAAAAAAAATTTAGAGGCTGACTTGGATAAAAGAGTGCCGTTAGCTTAGTCTGCATTCGTAAGTTTACAATTCGCATCCCAAATACAATAAAAGCCAGAGTGTTCGATCAATATGTACTGCCGATATTAACATATGGCACTGAAACGTGGGCCTCAAATAAAGGTATAATACATGAACTCCAGGTAACACAAAGAGCAATGGAAAGGTTAATGCCAAATATTAGACTCCAAGATCGAATTCCTAACATCGCGATACGAAGATCAAAAGTGGCAGATGTAATACAATAAATATATATATTAAGGTGGAATTGGGCTGGGCATATCGCAAGGATGAATTACAAGAGATGGACACGCCATATGGTTGAACGGAGGCCTAGAAAACCTAAAAGATACAGAGGTAGACCTCAGACAAGATGGACGGATGACATAAAAAGATTAGCAGGGCACGATTGGATGCAAAAGGCAAATAACAGAATTCAGTGGAGACAACTGGGGGAGGCTTACATCCGACTATGGACAGAATGAGCTAATGACGATGAGAGTAGTTCCTTGAATATGCAATGCTCTGGTATTGTGAGCGGTATTTAGTATTCATAACTATGTAGCTTTTCCTATACTTTTTAATCAATAATTCTTGAGTGTGAAAAAAACCATATATTCAATATTTATTTTACAGCTTATATCTGCTCAGGATGTACTAAGTACTCAACTTCATCAATTCTTTAAATTCTTTTACTGAATAGAAATATTACTTTCACAAAAAAATTACATTTTATAATTCTTACTTCCATATTTTATAAATTTGGGTGGATTGAAAAGAAAAACAAGGTAAAAAAACGTTTTTTTGTGAAAACAAAAATTTACTTCTTAACGTAATCTTCATTAAGCGCAATACATTTTACACCGCGATTTCAATTTTGGAGTCCCTCAGAAAAAGATCGCCCGTTTCGCTTCATAAATTAAAAAATAAGTTATTTTATTCGATATTCCTTAATGTTTAAAACATAAAAAAATATATAATTTGGGTTCAATATATTTATTTCCCCAAAACAAATTTGTGATGTTCGGAAACCAAAAAAGTTACTTAGGGCTAAATCTGGGGAACAAAGTGGGTGGGGACCTATTTCGAAGCCCAGCTTGTGCACCTTTTCCATTGCAACAGCCGATGTGTGAGCAGACGCATTGTCTTAGTGAAAGAGCACTTTTTGCGCGCTAATCCTGGTCGCTTCTGCTTCAACTTAGTATGCAAATGGTCCAACAAGGTTGCTTAATAAAATCCAATCACTTTATGACCCTGTCCAAATAGTCAGTAATGATGATTCCCTGTGAGTCCTAAAAACAGTCGTAATCTCTTTTCTCGCTTTTTTCGGTGCTCTTTCACCTTCCCCAATCCATTGTTTTGACTGTCATTTTGTCTCCGGGATTTCATCTACAGTAACAAAACAATGCCAGAAGTCCTTCAGTTTACGCTGCAGCTTTACCAAACACGATTTTGAAATGACTTCCCTCGTGCGTTTCTGGACTGGAGTCAACAATTGCAGCACCCATCACGCACTCAGCTTTTTTAGAACACAAGATCTTATGTACCCGGTTATATCAGATGCCTTTCATCTTAGCAATCTCACGAAGCTTAATGCGACCATCTTTCATCACCATATCATGAATTTTTTCGACCATTTCTTCAGAAGAAAGCGGTCGTACGTCTGAGTTTAAATTCCCTTATCTAGTAATAAATGAGTACTAGTGCACAACCCCTTTGAACTTCCTACGGTTCAGTTTCTATCTGGATCACAGTCCACTTTTTTAAACCAAAATATTTTGTTACTTCGTTTTATCCATTTCTACGAACTGTGTAACACTCATCACTCACGATAGCTGGCAGCAAACAACTGCAAGTTACATCCGTTTGAAACTTTGAACGCAACTGTTACAAGAAGCACACTTACCGACAGTCATGCCACTTAACAAAATTACCCGTCATTTTACAGACTTTATCATCCACCCTTGAATTTTGGTCATACGTCCATTTCGGAATCGAGGGTCTGAAAATTTACTTATTTTTAATTACTCAAGCATATAAAAAGTTAAAAGTACCGAAGAGGATATTAAAGATGGAACTTTCATATATATCGTATTATATGATGTATCCTTTTCAGGCTTCTTAAGCTTGTAACAGTAGAAATGACTGCTAGATTTCATCTCTAAAATCTCTGAAGTTGTGAAAAAATACCTTCATTTAACAATGTAAACAATATTCGTTAGTCTGTCTGTATGTCGAACTCTTACCGTGCAGGTTTTAAAATATAGTACATTTACTTACAGTGCTTGCAGTAGGGTAGAAACTAAATAGGGTGGAAATCGATATTAAAGGGTTTAAATAGAATAATAGAAATTTTTCCGGATATTTGTTTGAGAGAATGAACAAATTTTGAGTATAAATATTCACAGTCCAATAGGCAAAGATGGGAAAGAGAATTTAAGAAAAGTGTCGTGAGTATAGAAGGGTGTTTTTTAAAGTCATCTACCTAGCCATGAAAACGACTTCCCGAGAAAAAAAAGAATCTGTGGTTGTTAAATTACTATCGCTGTTCTAAGTATTTCGACAAAATTTTGTATAGTAAATCCCAAGATGTAAGATCCAGCCTTTTTGCTTTTTCGATGGGGCAATAAACGACCCAATTAAGGTTTTGTGCATAGTTGCCAGGTATTATGATAAACGTATTTTTATTTTACCTGCTTTGTATACTGCCCTCACTTGCACCCGCAATCATATAGGATCTATTTTAACTATATATTTACTACCTGTCAACCCGGTTTGGAGCCCTTTAAGTATTTGATAATATAGGCCTAATGACCACAGGTCCACATTAAGATTCGAAACATTCTTTTTATTATTTTTATTTTTAATTTTACTTACAACTTACAATGTAACGGTACTATTTTAATTTTATGGCGTCCGTGGGAAAATTGCAATAGTGGCTATCGCAAGAGAAAACATTTATCACTTGAAGCTAGACAAATAGTGAAAAATGTTTACGACAGTTTGGTAAAAAGAAATTTGAATAAACAAAGTGCTTTGCAAGAAACCAGGAACTAACAATAACCCCAATTTCTACGATTAAGGGTACTGTAGGAAAACCGTCACTCAAGAACAGGAAAAAACGGAAAGATTTTCAAATGCATCATGTAGACGATTGTGAAAAAGACGTCATCAGGAGAAAAATATATTCTATGTATAAAGAGCAGTTGGTGCCTACACTAGACTAGATAAAATTAAGACTGGTGCAGGACGGGACCAATATACATTGTGGATGATCAATCCTTCACAGAATTCTCTTAAGAATGGGATTCACGTTCCGAAAAATCAACAAAAAGCAAGTAGTGATGTAGTCACAAAGATTACGAATCTTGCGACATATTTATTTACAAGAAATTAAAAAGTATCGATCAGAGAATTGGCCAATAATTTACCTTGCCGAAACATGGTTCGATACCCATTACACACATGTGCAAAAAGGGTGGGTTGACAGCAGTACAAAATGTCAGACTAACGCACCTTCAAATAAAGGTAAACGAATGACCATTTTGCATGCTGGATCTGAAAGGGGCTGGGTTTCAAATTATCTACTATTATCTGCAAAAAACATAAAAGATTCTAGTTTGGACTATCACGAAGACACGACCGCAGGACTTTTTGAAAATTGGTTTCAAAATTCCCTTTTGCCAAATGTTCCCGAACAGAGTGTTATAGTTATGGACAATGCAAGTTACCATAGTCGCCTACTAAATAAGGTTCCTAATGCAGCCAACACCAAATCGAAAATACAGGAAATATATATTAGAAAATGACATTTATTTCGACTTTAGTTATAAAAAAGTGATCTTTTGGAAGTTTTGAAAGACTATAAATTAAAAAAGAAATATGTTTGTGATAGTATGGCTGAGAAAATGGGACACACTGTTTTGCGGCTTCCTCCGTATTATTGTGCGTTTAAACCAATTGAACATATTTGGCATCAAGTTAAATCAAAAATATGGGCACAAAATGTTTCTCCTACTTTAAGTGGTTGAATTAATAAAAAAAGTTATAAATTATATACCTTGTGAAAGCTGGAAGAATTCCATTCCGCACGTTGTTAAAGTTGAAGATTCATATATTTATGTAAATAATATAGAACCACTGATAATTACCTCAGCTGATGACAGTGATAGTGAAACCGAATTAGGCTTAAGTTAAAATATATTTAATATTTATATTTATTAAACATGTACCGCCAGATTCACTAATTACTTAATAATTCAATTGACAAGAGCATCAATAAGCTCACTAAAGGTATGATAGAGTGCAGTACAATCCATACAATATGTGCCCCCTTGTAAACCCCATTCATTCAAACTGTATATTTGTACTTCTTATCCTTTTGTTTTTACATGCATCTATAAATAAACATCTCCAAAAACACCTATAAGTTTATTTATTTGCATTAATGAATAAAATTCTTAAGTCCATCTCTGCAATCTATCATAAACAAAATGTCAGAATTTTTATATTGCTCACTTAAAACGGCAAAAATCAGTATCTTATATTTTGGGACAGGCTATACGATTTCGTTAAGTTTTGCAATTATTGTAATTTTTTTGCGTGAGTGAAACTAATTTGAATCATTGTGCAGCGATAAAATTTTTCAATGAACCAAAAGGTATTCATAGAAGAATATCTCAGGTGTTTTTTATGGGCATACCACACGTGCTGCAGCGAAATCCCTAGAGCTCTACAGGAGTGATGCATCGCGATGCGAGAAACAACGTCTCATGTTGGTCTTGAGTCTCTGTTAATTGGAATCGGTGGAAAGCACAGTCCTGGGCAAATCATTCAAAAGGGCTGAAGTTCTTCATATAACACATTGCTTGAAAAAGTTTGTACGATGAGTAATAAGCTGAACTTTAAACTGGCGTGATGTATGAGCACGACGTGTAATCCTAGCATGTACCGCTCTGGGGGAATTAAGCGGGCAACATCATATCCATCTAACATTGTCTATGAAAGTACTTGTAGAATAGACTCAAGTTGAAAACCGTTTTTTCAATATTCCGAAGAATAAAGGTTGTTGGTGAGTTCTGGGTCTCCAATAAGGTGAGCAACTATATTTTGAATAGAATCCAACAAATAGAGTACATGTTTGGGACCAGAACTCCAAATATGGGGGAGCAGTATTCCACAGTTGGCGGAATTCGAACTTTGGACAGAATTAACAGAGGTTGTAGAGTAAAAAACTAACTTTTCAAATAAAACCCCTGTTATTGTGACTCCAAGACAGAATTCCTTCCAGGTCTTCATTTGGTGGAACGATTTTCTGCTGTTTGCAGATATTTGCATGAATCGCCGATGTTCGAGCGCATGAAAAAATAAGCGCACTGTCATCTGCAAAGCTATAACCAGCTCTTTTTGCGATGCTTGCAATATATTCATGCCAAGATATATTTGCTCCCAAATTAATGCTCAGCAAATTGAATGACGATGCTAGAGGTTTGGTGTGCCCCGACATAACTATGTCGAGTTCAGCAACGTTAATATTTTTGGAAAAATCTGGCGCCTGAGTTTTTGTAGCGTTTAATTCTACTTGGTTAGTCTCACCCCAAGATAGAATTTTTTCCAAGTCTTGGTTAAGTTGTACGACTTCCTGCTCTTTGCGGATATTTGCATGAGTAGCCTAGGTTCGAACATGTTAAGTGAATAAGAAAATAAGCGTACTGTCATCTGCAAAGTTGTAGTTTGGATTTGTGATCCTTTGCAGCAAATTGTATATAAGAATGAGAGTAGCAGATAGTATGAAGCCTCAAGCACACTGGCGTTGATAGGGAATGAGAAATCCACCGACAGCCACTCGTAAACAACGCTCTTTGAGGAAATACGAGAGCCATAAACAGAACTTTTCAGACATATCATAAAAGCGTTGCTTCGCCAACAATCCATCAACCCAAACACGGTCGAATGATTTGGATATATCATGTGCAACCGCTCGAAATTCTCCAAGGTGTTCAATTGCGTTGTTCCAAACATGTGTTACCTAAGTGCTGATCTTGGTACCGAAAGCCATATTGATGGTCACTAATAATATTCAATCCTTTAAGATATTCTAGCAGATGTTGATTAGTTGCCTTTTACACGACTTATGATATTATAGAAAGCAGTGCGACTGGTCGGTAGTTGTTTAGCAAGGACTTCTTGCCTTTTTTGGGTATCGGCTGAACTGTAGCGCATTTTCAGCAACAATGAAATATTTCCTTTTTGTAAGATAGGCTGAAAAGTCTACAGAAAACTGGTGTTAGTTCTCTCACGCGTTTTTTGAGTAGTATGGCAGCTACTCCATCAAGGTCGTCAATAAAATATGTTTTCTGATGTGCTGTCTGGAGACAATGTCGGTATCCTTGGCTGCACTATGAGAATAGCTAGAGGTGTTATTCCTTGGAAATCAACAGTAGAATGTGAAGTCGGCTTTGTTAAGTGGTGTTGCAATTGTATTATCTGTCCTTAAAAATGGCTTAAAAAATTAATAAGTAATTTTTCAAATGTAACTATTTTCAGTCGCTTTTATAAGCAGTATAAAAGGTTTGAGAAATAGGATAGGTTTCAGTACTTACAATTAATATCTATATCATTTTTTTCGTTAAATGAGCAGGTTATCATGATTATTCTTTAATATGAGACAATCAGACTTCTGGGCAAATAACAAAGTTTTGATTCTATATACAGTATCTCATTAATTATGAAGCAGTTAATTTTCAAATGCAATATTTATTCAAAATTAATACATTAATACCTAAAATATTAGATGTTATCATTTATTACCTTATATAGATTTTGAAATATTAAATAATTAACAGTGTGTTTGTATTCATTACACTTTAAATAAATTAATATAAAGTAATAAAACTAACTATTATAGTAACTGAATTTGTAACATGAAAACTTTCTATGACAGAAATTTAATTTATGCATTATGTGGCTCTCGAACATTAATTAGTTATACAATAGGAGGGCCAAAATGCTACAAACTGTGTACACTCAATGTTTCCAGAACTTTAACTTAATATGAGTTCCTAAAGGAATTAATAATTTTAACTAAACGACTACTAGTTACTGTTTTCCATTAGTTACACTAAATTATCCACCTGGAAAAAGTGAGTATAAATCATACAAACTATTAAGAAGAAAACAGAGAAAATATTATTTGTTCAAAGAAAATAAGTAGTTCCTAAAATATTTTCAGTAATTTGTGCCTTTTTTGAGTTATATATATATATATATATATATATATATATATATATATATATATATATATATATATATTTACCCCTCAAAAAGCATTAATACAACGGCTTTTAACTTATCATTTAAGACCAATTTTTCAACCCTGAGGTCTTTTTCACTCGTTAAATTTGAAAAAGAAATCACAGTGTGCTAAATCAAGTCTATAGAGTAAATGTTGTCACTGAGTAAATCCACAACTTTTTATAATGGTTCGGCCAATGCGAGACCTGCAGATCCTGTAGTTTTCATGCGACAGCAAGGTTGTGGTTCTCCATAAATTCTAGATTTTTCTTTAATGACCTCAACTTTTGGAACAATCATCCGTAAACCCCTTCATGAAATATGGACTCTTTTTCCATATGTTCGATAAAAAAATTCTTTCGCGTTTCCAAAAAATCATCGCTATTAACTTTCCGCACGGCCTTTGAAGGTAAAAAACCCTTACAAACCCATTAAATCGACTTCTTTATGGGGGGATCCCAAAACAACACTCATGTCTCCTCGCCTGTGACAGTACCCAAAAATAATTCTCATCGTTCTCTATATCAGATAAATGTTCTTCAAAAATGTCATTTCTTTTTCGTGTCTGAATTCTAATTAAATTTTGTCAGGCCAATATCGAGCCACGTCCACAGCGTTGGGTCTGGCTAGCCATAAAACTGGAACGGTTAAGAAATTTGCATGCTGGATCTGAAAGGGGCTGGGTTTCAAATTATCTACTATTATCTGCAAAAAACATAAAAGATTCTAGTTTGGACTATCACGAAGACACGACCGCAGGACTTTTTGAAAATTGGTTTCAAAATTCCCTTTTGCCAAATGTTCCCGAACAGAGTGTTATAGTTATGGACAATGCAAGTTACCATAGTCGCCTACTAAATAAGGTTCCTAATGCAGCCAACACCAAATCGAAAATACAGGAATATATATTAGAAAATGACATTTATTTCGACTTTAGTTATAAAAAAGTGATCTTTTGGAAGTTTTGAAAGACTATAAATTAAAAAAGAAATATGTTTGTGATAGTATGGCTGAGAAAATGGGACACACTGTTTTGCGGCTTCCTCCGTATTATTGTGCGTTTAAACCAATTGAACATATTTGGCATCAAGTTAAATCAAAAAATATGGGCACAAAATGTTTCTCCTACTTTAAGTGGTTGAATTAATAAAAAAAAGTTATAAATTATATACCTTGTGAAAGCTGGAAGAATTCCATTCCGCACGTTGTTAAAGTTGAAGATTCATATATTTATGTAAATAATATAGAACCACTGATAATTACCTCAGCTGATGACAGTGATAGTGAAACCGAATTAGGCTTAAGTTAAAATATATTTAATATTTATATTTATTAAACATGTACCGCCAGATTCACTAATTACTTAATAATTCAATTGACAAGAGCATCAATAAGCTCACTAAAGGTATGATAGAGTGCAGTACAATCCATACAATATGTGCCCTCTTGTAAACCCCATTCATTCAAACTGTATATTTGTACTTCTTATCCTTTTGTTTTTACATGCATCTATAAATAAACATCTCCAAAAACACCTATAAGTTTATTTATTTGCATTAATGAATAAAATTCTTAAGTCCATCTCTGCAATCTATCATAAACAAAATGTCAGAATTTTTATATTGCTCACTTAAAACGGCAAAAATCAGTATCTTATATTTTGGGACAGGCTATACGATTTCGTTAAGTTTTGCAATTATTGTAATTTTTTTGCGTGAGTGAAACTAATTTGAATCATTGTGCAGCGATAAATTTTTCAATGAACCAAAAGGTATTCATAGAAGAATATCTCAGGTGTTTTTTATGGGCATACCACACGTGCTGCAGCGAAATCCCTAGAGCTCTACAGGAGTGATGCATCGCGATGCGAGAAACAACGTCTCATGTTGGTCTTGAGTCTCTGTTAATTGGAATCGGTGGAAAGCACAGTCCTGGGCAAATCATTCAAAAGGGCTGAAGTTCTTCATATAACACATTGCTTGAAAAAGTTTGTACGATGAGTAATAAGCTGAACTTTAAACTGGCGTGATGTATGAGCACGACGTGTAATCCTAGCATGTACCGCTCTGGGGGAATTAAGCGGGCAACATCATATCCATCTAACATTGTCTATGAAAGTACTTGTAGAATAGACTCAAGTTGAAAACCGTTTTTTTTTCAATATTCCGAAGAATAAAGGTTGTTGGTGAGTTCTGGGTCTCCAATAAGGTGAGCAACTATATTTTGAATAGAATCCAACAAATAGAGTACATGTTTGGGACCAGAACTCCAAATATGGGGGAGCAGTATTCCACAGTTGGCGGAATTCGAACTTTGGACAGAATTAACAGAGGTTGTAGAGTAAAAAACTAACTTTTCAAATAAAACCCCTGTTATTGTGACTCCAAGACAGAATTCCTTCCAGGTCTTCATTTGGTGGAACGATTTTCTGCTGTTTGCAGATATTTGCATGAATCGCCGATGTTCGAGCGCATGAAAAAATAAGCGCACTGTCATCTGCAAAGCTATAACCAGCTCTTTTTGCGATGCTTGCAATATATTCATGCCAAGATATATTTGCTCCCAAATTAATGCTCAGCAAATTGAATGACGATGCTAGAGGTTTGGTGTGCCCCGACATAACTATGTCGAGTTCAGCAACGTTAATATTTTTGGAAAAATCTGGCGCCTGAGTTTTTGTAGCGTTTAATTCTACTTGGTTAGTCTCACCCCAAGATAGAATTTTTTCCAAGTCTTGGTTAAGTTGTACGACTTCCTGCTCTTTGCGGATATTTGCATGAGTAGCCTAGGTTCGAACATGTTAAGTGAATAAGAAAATAAGCGTACTGTCATCTGCAAAGTTGTAGTTTGGATTTGTGATCCTTTGCAGCAAATTGTATATAAGAATGAGAGTAGCAGATAGTATGAAGCCTCAAGCACACTGGCGTTGATAGGGAATGAGAAATCCACCGACAGCCACTCGTAAACAACGCTCTTTGAGGAAATACGAGAGCCATAAACAGAACTTTTCAGACATATCATAAAAGCGTTGCTTCGCCAACAATCCATCAACCCAAACACGGTCGAATGATTTGGATATATCATGTGCAACCGCTCGAAATTCTCCAAGGTGTTCAATTGCGTTGTTCCAAACATGTGTTACCTAAGTGCTGATCTTGGTACCGAAAGCCATATTGATGGTCACTAATAATATTCAATCCTTTAAGATATTCTAGCAGATGTTGATTAGTTGCCTTTTACACGACTTATGATATTATAGAAAGCAGTGCGACTGGTCGGTAGTTGTTTAGCAAGGACTTCTTGCCTTTTTTGGGTATCGGCTGAACTGTAGCGCATTTTCAGCAACAATGAAATATTTCCTTTTTGTAAGATAGGCTGAAAAGTCTACAGAAAACTGGTGTTAGTTCTCTCACGCGTTTTTTGAGTAGTATGGCAGCTACTCCATCAAGGTCGTCAATAAAATATGTTTTCTGATGTGCTGTCTGGAGACAATGTCGGTATCCTTGGCTGCACTATGAGAATAGCTAGAGGTGTTATTCCTTGGAAATCAACAGTAGAATGTGAAGTCGGCTTTGTTAAGTGGTGTTGCAATTGTATTATCTGTCCTTAAAAATGGCTTAAAAAATTAATAAGTAATTTTTCAAATGTAACTATTTTCAGTCGCTTTTATAAGCAGTATAAAAGGTTTGAGAAATAGGATAGGTTTCAGTACTTACAATTAATATCTATATCATTTTTTTCGTTAAATGAGCAGGTTATCATGATTATTCTTTAATATGAGACAATCAGACTTCTGGGCAAATAACAAAGTTTTGATTCTATATACAGTATCTCATTAATTATGAAGCAGTTAATTTTCAAATGCAATATTTATTCAAAATTAATACATTAATACCTAAAATATTAGATGTTATCATTTATTACCTTATATAGATTTTGAAATATTAAATAATTAACAGTGTGTTTGTATTCATTACACTTTAAATAAATTAATATAAAGTAATAAAACTAACTATTATAGTAACTGAATTTGTAACATGAAAACTTTCTATGACAGAAATTTAATTTATGCATTATGTGGCTCTCGAACATTAATTAGTTATACAATAGGAGGGCCAAAATGCTACAAACTGTGTACACTCAATGTTTCCAGAACTTTAACTTAATATGAGTTCCTAAAGGAATTAATAATTTTAACTAAACGACTACTAGTTACTGTTTTCCATTAGTTACACTAAATTATCCACCTGGAAAAAGTGAGTATAAATCATACAAACTATTAAGAAGAAAACAGAGAAAATATTATTTGTTCAAAGAAAATAAGTAGTTCCTAAAATATTTTCAGTAATTTGTGCCTTTTTTGAGTTATATATATATATATATATATATATATATATATATATATATATATATATATATATATATATATATATATATATATATATATATATATTTACCCCTCAAAAAGCATTAATACAACGGCTTTTAACTTATCATTTAAGACCAATTTTTCAACCCTGAGGTCTTTTTCACTCGTTAAATTTGAAAAAGAAATCACAGTGTGCTAAATCAAGTCTATAGAGTAAATGTTGTCACTGAGTAAATCCACAACTTTTTATAATGGTTCGGCCAATGCGAGACCTGCAGATCCTGTAGTTTTCATGCGACAGCAAGGTTGTGGTTCTCCATAAATTCTAGATTTTTCTTTAATGACCTCAACTTTTGGAACAATCATCCGTAAACCCCTTCATGAAATATGGACTCTTTTTCCATATGTTCGATAAAAAAATTCTTTCGCGTTTCCAAAAAATCATCGCTATTAACTTTCCGCACGGCCTTTGAAGGTAAAAAACCCTTACAAACCCATTAAATCGACTTCTTTATGGGGGGATCCCAAAACAACACTCATGTCTCCTCGCCTGTGACAGTACCCAAAAATAATTCTCATCGTTCTCTATATCAGATAAATGTTCTTCAAAAATGTCATTTCTTTTTCGTGTCTGAATTCTAATTAAATTTTGTCAGGCCAATATCGAGCCACGTCCACAGCGTTGGGTCTGGCTAGCCATAAAACTGGAACGGTTAAGAAATTTGGGTCGTTCTTGCAGGAGAGGAGATGCTCTGTTATTTGTATTTCCTTACACTCACATCTTGTGTCTATTCCTTCTGTTATCCCTCATTTTGACAGGATTACCTTAGATATTGCTGCACCCGTTCGGAGGCGGTTGAGGGCTCTCCATGACTTACACTCTATATCGTGCCCAGGTGCCGGCTTCTGCTTAAGTGGATAGAAGTTAGGCGGTTTTATGGACACTCTGTTGAGAAAACCTCTTCGAGATTTCAGGCGTCTAGTGTACTCAGGAGCTCCATAGAATGGATGGCGGTGATCAAAAACCTGCCTAAATTTTTCGGTGTGTTCGGCTGCTGTTCAATGTGAGAAGAGGTTCAAAATCGGCTCCTTTATACAGTGGTTCTAGGGGAGGGGGCTTTCATGTATCCCGTTGTGAGCCTACAGGTCTCCTTTAGTGCCACGTCGACTTTCTTGGCATGTTTGGACTTGTTCCGGATAGGGCATTTATACTTGCTTGTGAAGAAGCATACCGCCTTTGATGTCATTCGCTGCATCCTGGGGTTTATCCCCATTGAGTGCCCGCTAGTTTTCTCAAACGTTGGTTCCTGGTTGTCACTTTATGGTGGGGCTTCTGACTGTGGTGCCTGAACGACAGTAATCGGACCAGGACGACACCGAGGTATGTTGAACGGTCATTATGTTTGAGGATGATTCCGTTCCATTGTATTTGTAGCTTCCTCTTTGCTGCCCTTGTGTTTAAGTGGAAAGCACATACCTGGGTCTTGGCGGGGTTAGGTTTCAGGGAGTTGTTTTTGTACTATGCCGTCAGATGTACATTTTATAATGTTTCTTCCACCCTTTGAAAGTACCCTTCTTGAGCTACAATGGTCAGGAGTACAGGCGATAAGACACTTCCTTGGTGGAGTCCGTTTCTTTAAGATCTCCACCTGCTCTTCTTGCCATCCTTACTAACATAGAATCTTCGGTTTTGTGGGATGTGATGTGTGACTGTAAGAAACTATGGCGGAACCGTGAAACTGAAATATTGGTGCTTCGAAAATAATAACAATTCTACCTAGAATAACTTAGTGCTCTACAATTAGATAATAAATACAAATGCTTTGAAATAAAACAAACAAATAAAATAAAAATAATTTATTAGGGAAGAAGTGCTCAGAAACGGGAAAACACACCCAACAATTTATTCCCATAGAAAAATGACTTCAATATTACACATAATTACTGACTAAGGATAGATATTAACACACACCACCATTTACTATCTGATATGCTGGTTTAAGGCACCTTGAATTACTAACGTGATCGATAAATCACCATCGGAAGGGTAATCTCCCGCAGATGCTGCACAGAAAATTTCGTTTTTCAATTAATTTGCTCCGATTATGGAGATATATTAGTAACCAGTACCCTAGGTCCTCTATTTTATTTATTAGAGCCTTACACCGAAATAAAAATATGTAACAGAATATTACAAGTGTTTTTAATAAATAAGAAAAACTAAGGTTTCTCCCCTACACGCTTTCAAATATACGTTCCAAAAGGAAAATGGAATAGAAGATGTAAGGGCATAGGCGTTGACTTAGGAGAATCATATTTATATACCATTCAGTTAGTTATAGTATTCACTGGTAAAGAAGATCTGGAATATGCGGCTCTAAAGTTGCAGGAGGAATACATAAAGTGACAATGAGAACTCAACTTCGATCGAGGCAGAGTTGACAAGCATCCAACTATAATTATTTAAGACTAGGTTTCGTTACAACAGGAAGAGAAAACAAGCAAGTGAAATACTTTAGGGTCATCGAACTACAAAGAAAGGAAAATATAATATCTATGAAACGCCTATTTAAAGTAGACTGATGCGACCGACAGATGTGGTAAAGGAACTTAAAATTTTTAAGTAATATTACCGCACCAGTTTTTCTTGGTTGGTATAAAGGACGAGTTGGCGTGGCCAGTTTCTATTAAATTTTTGATTAAAATAGAAATAGTATATACAAGGTACATTTCAAGCACCTCTTAACCGAACAAATACAGGAAGAATACATAACGAAGAAAACGAGCAAGAAGTAAATGAAATGGAAACGATTCTATAACGATTAAGAGATGAAATAAAAGAAATAATACTAAGAAGTAAGGACGGAAAAAAACCAGGCAGAGACGGGATAAACATGGAATTGTTCAAATACGGCGGAGAAGAACTCTGTGAAAGCATGTACGTACTAATTAAATAATTATGGAAAGAAGAACGCATGCCACATGATTGGAAAGGAGGTGAAATTGTAATAATACACAAGAAAGGCGACCAACGAGTATGCGAAAATTATCGAGGAATTACGGTGCTCAACACCGCCTACAAGGTTTTGACAACGATGATACACGAAAAACTAAAATATGTAATAAAAAATGTAATAGGACAATACCAATGTGGATTTACACAAGGAAAATCTACGGTAGATGCAACACATGTGGTCAAACAAGCATTGGAAAGAGCACAACAACATGCACTAAACTCGGAATTGTTGTTCATTGACTCTAAGCAAGCATTTGATTCGGTTAAGAGAACTGGATTAAATACAGTGCTAAAAGAACTAGGAGTACCGAGCAAGATAAGATGACTATGTATGATGGAACTGAAAGAGACATTCGCCAATGTCAAAACACAGAAAGAAAGAACACAAGATTTCGAAATTAACGAAGGAGTTAGACAGGGAGATGCATTATCGGCAACGTTATTCAATCTAACACTACAATATTTACTAAGGAATATAGATCAGGGTTCAATACGAACAAGAGGCAGCTAGGTAGTGGCATATGCGGACGATGTAGTAATTATTGCAAAGAACCATAAAATAATGAAGAAAATGGTGACAAAAATAAGCGTAGAAGGAGTAAAAATGGGGTTGAAGATAAATGAAGAGAAAACCAAAATAATGAAAAATGGAAAACAAAATGTTCAGGAAATGGAAAGGATTAGAATAAACGAATATACCTTCGAAAGAGTAGAGAAGATTAAATACTTGGGAGTGACGCTGTATTGGGATGGGAACAAGGAAATGGAAGTAAGGGAAAGATTAATAATAGCAAACAAGTTGTTTTATAGCAATAAGAAATTGTTAAGTAGTAAGATAATAGGAAGACACAGTAAGATGAGGGTGTACAAGACAACAATACTCCCAAAAACTAATGTATGCTACCGAAGTTATACTCGTAAGCATGACAAAGAAACAAGAGGAAGACATGAGAAGAATTGAATGAAGGATATTAAGAGCGATCCTAGGGCCAATACGAATATGTGAAGGATTCTACAGAAGGAGGACTAATCAAGAAATTTTGGAAAAAGCGGAGGAGGACAATAGTTAAAAAAATAAAACAGAAGAGATTTAATTGGCTAGGGCACACATGGAGAGCAGGCCCAGGGGCACCAATATATGAAATTCTTCAATGGGAATCGGGTCGTAGAAGGAGAGGTAGACCGAGAATAGGATGGCTGCAGCAAATCAAGGAAGACATGGAGACGGCAGGGATTACGAACTGGAAGGAGAAGACGTCTAACAGAAAACTTTGGAAACACCTAAGCAGAGAAATATAACAACAAGGAAAACGGGTCTGATCAACCCATAAACTAGATCTAGAGAACCCAAAGGGTGCCTTACCCCAAGGGGGGTGTTTTCAGGCCATTTATTTATTTTATTTATTTATATACAAGGTACAAAAGTGGGACTACGGAATAACCTTAAAATAAACTCCCAAGTATGTTTCCATTTTTTTTGTTGTGGAGAAATATATCACCATAAAATACTAATTATTTAATACACTGAGTTGTACTCCTATATATGGTTAATTAGCACAAGTAAAGCTCAAATTCAAATTTATTTTACAACTTATATTTGCCAGAAAATACTGAGTTAGTAACTTTACGATCATGTTAAAAATCGAGGTTCTTGGAATTAGACTGAGGCAATTTTTCAATATTTCTCCTATCGTTTCATGACGCGTCCTCAGTAATCTTTATTCTGCGACGTAAAAACGCAAATTTATTCCTGATGAGTGTATAGGGTGACCATTTTAAATTGTTAGATATTTATTTTTTCTTTAAATGTAGAATGGTGTAGTGCATGTCAAGGAGTATACTGACGTATTTAAGATTTGGTAGTGAAAACGACGCTGTTCGCCGCTATACCAAAACAACTTCTTTCCAATAGATGTATCTTTTGTAAAACGGCATTGGAAAAATCTAATTTTTTTCAACATTTTTTCCTTAAACTGTTTTTTACCAATTTGTTTTGCAAAAAGTTAAGCAGCAAAAACCCTCTAAAATATGGTTTTAAAACAATTTATCTAGTAGACGGCTATTATAATAATATTAGTTACTATGCTGTTGAGGTTTTTCCTAGACTAAATTAACATTACATAACTTATTACATATTTATAAATTTAAATATTTGAAATTAAAAAAATAAAATACATCAAAAGAAATTTTCTATATCATCCTTCTTCTATCATGCATTTTTCCATTATTGTCATTAACGCTTGATGAGTGGCTTTGTAAACAATTTCTCTAGATATACCATTACACGCATATCCGATATTTTTGCCTTTAAGTGCTCAATATTATTTGTTTTAGTTTTGTGTACACTATCTTCAGGAGTCCCCCACAAAAAAAAAAATATAACGACGGGAGGTCTGGTGACTTAGGAGCCCATTAAATAACTGGGCTGCGAACTCCTACCCATCTTGGTTGAAACTGTTAATTCAGATACTTTCTAACAGCAGCAGTAGTATGAGGTGGTGCTCCGTCGTGTTGATACCACCTATGCCTTCTTAAAATAAGGAGAACATTTTCTAATAAAACTGGTAAAGTATTAACTAAGAAATTAAGATATCTATTTCCAGTTAGTGTTCCCTCAAAAAAGGTTGGTCTAACCAAATGTCTCCCAATTATCCCACACCATACATTAACGGCATAATGGCCTTGATTCTGAATTTAATTAACATTGTATGGATTCTCGTCAGCCCAGTAATAATAACTTTTTCTGTTAGGTTTACCGTTGCTGACAAAATGACTTTCATCTCTTCATAATATATGATTCAGGAAATAACGTTCTTCGTCATTATGAATCAAATTGTGTTAATAACTGAAGATTATGCATTTTATAGTCATAGTATTTGTGAGCTTTAAGAGATTTCTTAATAGCCCCTTAAGATACATTCAATTGCCTGCTTGCTTTTCTGATTGAATTATATGGATGGTTTTAAAAATATTACCAAATTTCGGCTACTTTTTCATCTGTTAAAACAGTTTTTCATTTAGAAATACCTTTCTGCACAGAAAATACATTCCTATTGCTCCCTAAATTTCGTTCTAATCGACCAAATTATACCTGACGGGGTAATGTTCCCGATAAAGTCTAACAGCTTCCCGAGAATTTCTTCTCCATAAATAAGAATCATATATCTACCTTTTCAGCGGGGAAAAAACCACTTCAACCAAAACCTGTTTATTTAGTTTAACTCTATTGAATTGAATAGGTGTGCAAACAAGACCCCTCAGATTAAAGTATGACGGACGTCTATTAGATAAATTGTTTGAAAACCGCCAATGGTAACTGCGATGACCAAAAAATAATATTTTGGAGGATTTTTGCTGCATAACTTTTTTGCAAAACAAATTAGAAAAAAACAGTTTAAGGAAAAATGTTGAAGAAAATTATAGCTTTCCAACGCCGATTTACAAAAGGCATGTCGTTGGAAAGCAAAAGTTGTTTGGCATCGCGGCGTCCAGCGTCGTTTTCACTACCAAATGTCAAATACTTCAGTATACTCCTTGACATGCACTATATCATTCTATATTTAAAAAAAATAAATATCCAACAATTTTCCATAAATCGGGGCCGGGCGTCTAAAAATGATCACCCTGTACACCGAACTGCAACCCGGCGTAATGATTATTTTCTACGTGTTATGAAGACCGTAACCTCTATTAATGTTCTGAAATTATTTGTAAACTTAGATTAATTCTCTCAACAATTGTCTATAGAAACTGAAGACAGTTCTTGTTGATAAGATATTTCACTTGCTCCTACATAACACCAAACAGGGAATTTTATAGACACTTTTAGTTTGTTAGCGAATTATGAAGATCTCAACCTTTGACCAATTTTCGTATAAGTGTTGAAGATCGTGCGAATATTGGATCTTTTAAGTAATTTAGCTATTTATTATGTATATTTAAAGTACGACTGTACATATATTGGCGGATCCTGATTATTATGTTGGTAAGATGGATGGTGATGCGAATTAGTTTTCAGATATTGGTATAAGTTGGCTTATTGTTGACTGAATGTCTCAAGATAGCCTCACTTGTTCTTTGTACCAATATTGCTAAAAAAAGAAGAGTACAATGTGATTCAGTTTCTATTTTAAATTTTATATCTGAATGTTGTTAATTGAGGTGATTCAAAAAGGCATTCAAGTTTTGTGTCAGATAACATATGCATAGTCAAGATATCTACACCAAAATGTTGGTTAGAAGAGCAAAGATTAAGGTACTTTCTTTAAAGGATCCATAAAAATATATTCCACTATCTCCGATAGCAGAGGCTGGGTGGCTGGTCCCGAGGTCTATTCACGTTTATGGATTACATTCACCCACCTAAATCAAAGTTCATAGCTCACTACAGAAGAAAAAGTACTCTCGAACAATACAAAAGAAAAAAATAAAATAACTGTAGTGCTGTGACTGTTGATAGTGAAGTCGACAAATATGAAACACGGTATAAAATTCTGTAATAGATTTTTTCCATATAGTTTGACCATCAAAAATACTATTTGGCAGTGAAACACAACCAAATAAAACTCGCTTGTTTGTTAAGTACATACGAAAAAATTTTGTTCATTTAAACCCATTTCAAATAAAAGTAAACAAAATTGAGTTTCTGGTTTATTCAGCTCTATTTTTTCTAGTAATAAAGTTAATAAAGTTAGTTGCGCTACATTTTGTTTGTTAGATTTTTTTATGTTGTTCAGGAACAGATATACGGGCCAAACAATTTTTTAGAGAACTAATTTTCAAATTGTATGATGGTGAAAGCCAGTGGGTTATATAAAGGGTGCTAAAAAATTCACGTAAGAAGTAATTTTGATAGAAAACACAGGTTTTTAATTAAAAATTCTGATTTTTTTTATTGCTTCATAAAGTATACAGTATAAGGTTATGTATGGAATAACATATCGGGTAAATGGCCTCCACGGCTTTGCTGGCACATACGCAGTTTTTTGTCCAAATTTTCGATGACCGTTTTGCATAAATGTGGCTGAATTTCGTTGATGTAGCGCTTAATTTCCTCCTACAAGTCGTGGATGGCCCTGGGCTTGTTGGCATAAACCTTAGACTTTAAAAACCCCCAAACGGCGTTAAATCGCATGATCTGGGCGGCCAATTCTGATCTCCAAAACGGGATGTTAAGCGACCAAGAAATGACTCAGGCAGTAATTAAATTGTTTCTCAGGCTGTATGGCATGTGGCACCGTCTTTGAAACCACACGTCGTCCACATGCATATCATGTAATTTAGGCACAAAAAACTGGATTATCATATCGCGATAACGATCACCATTAACTTTTATTGTCTGGCCAACCGCATTTTCGAAGAAGAATGGTCCGATGATTCCTCCAGCCCAAAATCCGCACCAAATAGTAACACGTCGTGGATGCATTTGTTTCGCAACAGCGACGTGTGGATTGTCTGAACCCCAAATGTGACAATTTTGTCGATTAACGACGCCATCAAGATAGGAAATGAGCCTCATCGCTGAAGATGATTTTCTTCGAAAAAGCAGTATCCACTTGCTGTTGTTCCATAATTCATTGAACGAACTCTGTTCGTTGTGCATGGTCAGTAGGCTTCAGTTCTTGAGTCAATTGAACTTTGTAAGCAGGAAGATGTAAAGCTTTCGTGAGAATACGCCATAGAGAGGTTCTCGAAATGTCCAGTTCCTGACCACAGTACCGAATTGATGTTCCGGGAGTCTCAGCAACACTCTCACGAACTGCTTCAATGTTTTGTGTCGAACGTCTTATTAAAGGACGGCCAGAACGTTTAAGATTCCTAATTGTTCCAGTCTTCCTGAATTTTTCAATTAATCTCTTCACAGTTGATGGGGTTAAATCACTATTCCGACAATATTTTGTACGAAAATTCTTAACTGTAATTGCCAAACTTTCATTATTTTTAAAATATTGCGCAACAATGAAAACACGTTGTTTTTTCGTGTAGCGCTCCATTTTTAATAACCCTGAACTGTCAGATATCACGCTGTGTTTTTTTGTTTTGTTGGCAACACTTTACCCTACAAATGACGCCAAATTCAAATCTTGCGTAAATTTTGGGGCACCCTTTACATATCAGTCATACAATGACATTCAAAACTTTTTTGCTTGTTTAAATGGTTATTAGTAACAAGATTTGAAATATAAAATATAAATACGGTTTGAAGCTTGTTAACTATTAAACCAACAACGCGCATGCTTTTTAAAGTTATCATGCCAAAAGACAGGCAGACAGATCAACCAAACTCTAACCATAAAACATAAGCAAAAATTTCCGGTTGCGATTTTCTCTTGAATATAATACTTCCCTTTAATAAGAAAACTAATAAAAGCATCTACTTTTCAAAAATTATAAGGCGTTCTATCTCTCCTAGTAATAGCTCAATTTTGCCTGATACTAAAAAAGTGTCCGTAATGTTACTTTCACTAAAAAGTCAATAGGAAATCGATCCCATCAAGTCACTAAAAGTTGTTGAACTTGAAATGCCGAACTTATAGAAACACCAGAGATTTTGCAGAGACCTCTTTAGGGAGAAACTAGCAAACCATGGGTCTTCAAATCACGCACCAGCGCTAAGTAAAATCGTATAATCATTTAGGTGACATTCGGTTTCATTGACATAAGCAATATATTGATTGCATATGTGTTATTAGTACAAATACAATCTACTTTTATCTCTCGAAGAGACAAAGTCAGTGCGAAAAAATGGCTTGTTAGAATACAACTAGTACCGTGTACAGGGTGAGTCAACGATAGAGTAAAGTTCATTATCTCATTTGTTTCGGGAATGACGAAAAAATGTTAAATAGTTTTAAATATGTTTTAGGGAATGGTAAGGTGCACGGTTTAAAGTTATTTTTGAGTATACAGGGCACTTCAAAAAAGTGTGGCCGATATGTTTTTTTTTAAATTGAACATCCTATTTTCTAATTTATTTTTAAATTCTGCGTAAAATTTTTAAACTTTTTTATTAATAATGTTATATACCTAAACCTAGTGGTTTTTCTAATATTTCAATTTTTTAATAAAATTACTAGTTTTCAGTTTTGTAAAAATTACCAGTAGCTCCATTGTTTCTGAAGATGGAATACTCATAATTGGTACGAGCGTTCTATAGAGACGAAAATAAAGATATATGTAAAGAAATTTGAGTTAGATGCTACAGGGTGTTCAAAATAAATTTATGCATTTCGACAATTTTAAATTGAAAAATCTTAAATTTTTTAAATCACACATCCTGTATATTATTATTTTTACTGATAGATTTTACAAAACCCTCCAATTTTTATTAAGTATGCCTATACCTATTTCCAATAGTCATAGCATCCAATAGTCAATAGCCATATACCTATTTCTGATAGTTTTCGATTTATTATGAATTTTTCTATTTTTACCCTTGTTTTTAATACACTTACGCTATAACATCATACTTGCCAAGACAAAACAAAAATGTAAGCGTTGTCAAATTTTGACATGTCTATTAAGCAAGTAAAAATAGTTTAATTTGTTGTAGTAAGTGACGTATAAAGGTAATAGTTATGGATTTTTCTAAAAATGAATTAATTGATATGGTTTATATACTGGGCAAGGCGGGAAAAGATTGTATTTTGACAGTAAGGCTTTACGGAGCAAAATACCCTAATAGACGTATACCATCTAGAAAATCTTTTCAGTGCTTAATGAAACGGTTTAATGATAGTGGGAGCGTTGAGTATACGAAACGGAAAGTAGTAAACCAGAATGCTACCAATGAGGAAAAAGAAATGGAGATCTAACTTTATGTTGAAGATAATCCCAAGGGCAGCAGCAGTCAACTAGCTGACTTATCTGACACATCCCAATCTACGACTATTCGCACCGCGAGAAAATACAAGTATCATCTCTTTCATATGGAACCACACCAAAAACTTCAAGATCATGATTTTGAACGACGAGTAAACTTTTGTACCACCATGAATGGAGCAATAGAGGCCGATCCAAATTTTTTATCCAAAAAAAATGTTTTCTGATGAAGCTACTTTTGTCAGTAATGGAACAGTTAACAGCCATAACATACATTATTATTAAACAGTTAATTCATCTTGGGCCCGGAAAGTTCAAAACCAAAACCATTGGTCGCTTAATGAATGGCGTGGAATATTAAATTTTCGAATTATTGGTCCATATTTTTTTCCGCGAACCGCTTAAAAAGCCTAGATATCTAAATTTTTTTCAAAACTAAATACCTTAGCTTCTTGAAGAAGTTGATAACTTTGAAAGGGAACAAATGTGGATTCAAAAGACGGAGCTCCTACTCATTACCACCAGGAAGTTCATGAATTTTTAAACGATCGTTACCCACAAACATGGATCGGTAGGGATGGATTCATTCACTGACCCTCTCGATCATGGGACTTAACAACTTTAGACTTCTTTTTGTGGGGCTACATTAAAGATCGTGTTTTTTGTGAATCCCTCTAAAACACCAGTAGATATGGAGAATAGGATACGGCATGCGTGCAGAAGAATAACGCTCTTTATGCTAAGGAAAGTGAAGGAAAGTATAATAAAATTATACATGTGTATTCAAGTAGACGGGCATAATAATTAATCATTAGATAAGTTAAACTATATTAAAATTATTATTAAGTATTTTTTTATGTTTTCACAATAGCGTTGTGAAAAAGTGTATTAAAAACAAGATTAGTATTAAAAACAACTACGGAACATTTTATTTAGAAGTTACATCATTGTTATAAAAATGTAAACAAAATTAATGTCAAAATAGTCTCCATACACTCAAGAACTGCATTGAAAAAAACACGTTAAAATCAGCCGCAATTTATCAAGCGATCTATTGTTCGCTAAACTGAAAACAAAAGAATAATTTTTGGCCATACTTTATAATCTGTCATTTGTTCCCAGTAATTTTGCAGTGGGTTTTCAAAGTAGTATTAAAAATGAGCGAGAGAAATTGTGAAATTCCATTTCAAGTTCAAAAGATTATAATTGATTTGTGGGAAGATGGAAAATAACTTATATGGTATATAAAAAAAAAATTAAGGTCATCAGTTTTCAACAAAGATCAGAAACAAACTTTGTTGAAAACTCATTTGGGGTTTGTTTTGTGAAGTCACTAATGTGACTTCTGTAACAAAAATTTTTATTTCAAAAGCAATCAACGCACGGAACAGTAATTGCGCAAGTCCGACTTGCGCTTGGCCATTTATTTAATTTACAAAATAAATATGCACAAACAATATTGTAATGATTCATTAACTGACCCCCTCGATCATGGGACTTAACAACTTTAGACTTCTTTTTGTGGGGCTACGTTAAAGATCGTGTTTTTTGTGAATCCCTCTACAACACCAGTAGATATGGAAAATAGGATACGGCATGCGTGCAGGACAATAACGCCCTTTATGCTAAAGAAAGTGAAGGAAAGTATAATAAAATTATACATGTGTATTCAAGTAGGCGGGCATAATAATTAATCATTAGATAAGTTAACCTATATTAAAATTATTATTAACTTTTTTTTTATGTTTTCACAATAGCGTTGTGAAAAAGTGTATTAAAAACAAGAGTAAAAATTGAAAAATTCAAAATAAATCGAAAACTATTAGAAATAGGTATATGACATACTTAATAAAAGTTGGAGGGTTTTGTAAAATCTATCGGAAAAAAATAGTAATATACAGGGTGTGCCATTTGAAAATATTCTAATCCTTCAATTTAAAATAGTCGAAATATATAAATTTATTTTGAACACCCTGTAGCATCTAACTCAAATTTCTTTACATATTCTTTTTTCTTTTATCTCTGTAGAAGGCTCGTACCAATTATAAGTGTTCTACCTTCAGAAACAATGGCGCTACTGGCAATTTTTTACCAAACTGAAAACTAGTATTTTAAAAAAAAAAATGAAATATTAGAAAAACTCTTAGGTTTAGGTATATAACATTATTAATAAAAAGGTTATAAAATTTTACGCAGAATTTAAAAATAAATTAGAAAATAGGATGTTCCATTTAAAAAAAAAAAACATATATATTCCCTAAAACTATTTTATTTAACATTTTTTCATCATTCCCGAAACAAATGGCGTATATAATGAATTATGAATGATGAATGATAATGAACTTTACTCTATCGTTGACTCACTCTGTACTCTATTAATGTTGCAGTATACTTTTTCACGGTATATTAGTGTGTAAAGTTTGTATACTATAGTAAAATCGTGTCCCAACGGCTGAAACAAAATATATAACACAAACATTATTCAAAGCAACTAAATATTTTTATTCGGATGTAAGAAAAAACAACTAAACTAAACCAGCGTAACATATCTATTTTCTAAAAACGAAAATACAATCCATATCTGCCGACCCATTTTAATATCCAAATCCATAAATACAAAATTTATCAGCACACACACAATAACTTTTCTTCCTATCATCGATCATCAGCAGTGAATAGAGCGGCGCGCTTTAATAATCGAACCGTGGAGTTTAAATCACTATCGAAGCCAGATCATACCTTTAGGCAAGGGACTCGTTAGTATAAATTATCGGTAAAATTTGAACAAATAAAGCGTTACTGAAAATTTTAAAGCTATACAGAAATAAAAGCAAAACTAGCCGATATGCACTTTCATTTTTTTTCAAAATTTACTGTGATTACCCTAATGCTGGCTATTTGCCAAGGCCTAAAGTTACCAATTTAAAAATCGTTTTTTAACTGGAAACTAGATAAGCTTTCATTTGTAGTTTTAAGTATAATTAATCTTGTAAAATTTCGCCTTTATTTCCTAGAAAAAGTAATAATTAATTTGCAAGTTGTTACATACACTAAATGTCCAGAAATAAACTGAAATTTTTTGAACGTAGAAGAAAAGAGCGCTAGCTTTTCGTGCCAACAGTGTCAGTCTTCACTAGTATCGTATTAGCTGTTTTGTGGTATTTATTCCATTAGATACCTAGTTATAGTGGCAACGGTGGAAACGTGTTGTGACGATAAGATGTTTATGTCTTAGAGGAATATAAGAGTAATTTGAGTAGTTTAAAAGTCGTGAGAAGTTTAAAGATAATAAAAAATCCAAAAACTGGACTGAGCGATTTTATAGTAAAAAAGCATGTAACTTCATGCGAGAAGACCTGGAATTGTTCTTTAAATTGATTAAAGATGAATTGAAGATTCGAAAGTCAACTGTATATAATATTTTGATCAAGAATTTGGGCCTTGGTAAAATGAATTTGTAATTTTTTCTCGCTACTACCTCTTTAAAACCACTCATAGGTACTCAAACTTCGTTGAAATGATCATTATTGGAGATGAAGTGGGCATTTTTTTTAAATGAACCTAAAAATAATTGTCAAAGTGTCGAATGAAAAGTATTAGATCGGGATCATACAAAATAATCGCCCAAGTGCAAGTCGGACTTGCGCAATTAGGGTTCCGTACGTTAATTGCTTTTAAAATTAAAAAAAAAATTGTTACGGAGGTATCAAATGATCACTGACGTCACAAGACATACCCCAAATGAGTTTTCAATAAAGTTTTTTTCCGATCTTTACTGACCTTGGATTTTTTTGTTTTTTTTTATATACCAGATAAATTATTAAAGATAATGAACTCGTAATTATTTTCATTCATTCAATATTCTGTGGGGAATATTCTAGACTTTTTTCAAAATTTTTCGATTAGCACTTTTCGAAATAAGAGGGGAGGCAGCGATTTTTTACAATTTTCTAAAAATACAAAGAAAAGTGTGCGTAGATATTGCATTATATATATCCTATATTAGTGTCAAATTTCAATTTTCTGTGTCAAATAGTTTCGGAGAAAATCGGGTGTACTGAAGTGTTCCGTACGGAATACTAAAAAGTTACCTAGGAAGATCAAAATGAAAATAATGTTGATATGCGTTTGAATACTTTCAGGGCCAATCGGTCAGTGCTACGAGGGCTTGAATGGCCAAAGGTAAATTGGTATATACGGCAGCATATCGTGCTGCAGCGTGTCACTTCTCCACGATACTGCTCCAATTTAACATTCGGCCATTGTGGGACAATTTTTAAGCATAAATCAAGTTTGTGTAATAAATTGCTCGTCAGATACACCTAATTTAGCAACCTGCGGCTTCTTGCTAATGCTAGGAGAACGATAACACACTATCGAAAATGTTTAGGTGGCAGTGACTATGACCCACAACCGAACCGATTTACCGCTACAAAAACCCATTAACGGAATTATTTTACTACGTTATATGCTGTATCAAAGCTTAGCTTTGATAAAGCAATTCCAGACATTTTTTTTGCAAAATTCAACTTTATCCACCAATATAGTCTCCTTCAAGAGCGATAAAAACAATCCAACCCTTTTCTAACAGTTCTATACCTTTCTTGTAGAAGGATTTGTTTTTGCCTTCAAAATAGGTCTCAGTTTCGGCCATAACTTCTTCATTGGAGCTAAATCTCTTTACTGCGAGTATTTTTTGTAAGCCTGCGAACAGATAACAGTCGCTGGAGACCAAATCTGTAGAATACGGTGGATGAGGAAGCAATTCGAACTTCAATTCATACAATTTTGCCTTCGTAACCATTGTCTTGTGACTGGTTCATGTGGGGCCGTTTCTTTGCGATTTCTGCCTTCAAAACACACCAATAATTTTATATAATATTCGCTATTGACGGTTTTTTCCTTCTCAGCATAGTCGATGAAAATTATTCGATTCGCATCCTAAAATACAGAGGCCAAAACCTTCCCAGCCGACTGTTGTGTCTTTGGTCGCTTCCGGCGTTTTTTTACCGGCTGCTGTTCACTCAGCTGACTGCCGATTTGATTCCGGTGTGTAGTGGTGGATCCATGTTTCATCCATTGTCACATGTCGCATGAAAAAATCCTTTTTATTGCACTTAAACAGGTCCAAACGGCGCTCGAAATCAACACGTTGTTGTTTTTGATTCACTGTGAGCAAACGCGCCACCCATTTCGAACAGAGCATTCTCAGGTCCAAGTGTTCATGCAAAATATGATCAACATGTTCTTTTAATACCTTTAGAGTGTCAGCTGACGCAATTTCACTTTACAGTCATCCAAAACAATTTTGTGAATTTTTTTGATGTTTTCCGGTCTAACCACCTCATTTGGGAGTCCAGAGCGTTCAGCATCACTTGTATCTGTACGACCGTGTTTAAATTTAGCATATCAGTAATAATGAGTGATTTTCAGTGTTTAAACAACATACGAAATTCGATTCTTTAGATTGTTTTGAAAATATCAAAAGTAGTGTCACTAAAACCACTGTAACTTCTAAATTAATCGTCGAAATGTCATGAAATTTTGACACGTATCGTTTGGAGGGTGGTACTTCCTAATAATCAAATGTATATTTTGAAAAGGGCGACATCTATGTGTCAGGCCAAAAACTTCTCAGCCTGCGTGTTAGTATGATAGTTTTCCTTTTTAGGCAGAAATCGAAAATTAACAATAACTGAGTTTGTAGGATCTTTTTACACCGAAACAATCAATGAACGAAATTGTGTTAAAACCAGTTCAAGCCAAACTGTTATATATAAAACAAAGAATATAAATTAAATATGAATGAAGGCAAAAGTCCGGAAATGGGATATAAATAGAATTTAATTTAATAACCTACACTTGTTAGAAAAAGCCAATTTTACGCAAGTTGTTTTCAAAAACAATAAATTTATAAAACCGTATTTATGTTTTACCTACAAAACATACCAAAAATATAAACAACTCTCTGAATATAACATCTGAAAATAAATGTTGCATGGATTAACTGCCACCATGTTTTTTTATTGAAGTATAAAATAACATGTGACCGGAAAGTAAAGAGAGGTGAGTCGCAGGAGGACGACGAGCAATGGACATTAGAGAGATTTTGCAACGCTTATTTTGGTAGGCCACTGTCTTTATATTTATTTGAAGCATCACCAACCGTTTGCAGCTTGCGCAGTAGTATAGGGAAGAAATTAAATACAAAAGAATCAGTTGTAATCGTTATGTGGAACATGCACCCACCATTTAGAGCTTGCAAAGTATTGAAACAAAATAAGGGAAACCTTTATTAAGGATAACGATTTCCTTTATTTAGGAACTTATATGAGAGATTATTTGAAGTTCGTTACTCTTATCGCGGTTTATGGTAGGGTCTGTTTTTTTCCTACTTAGCTATATAAACCACTAAACAAATACAGTAATAATGAAATTATACTTTTCTATTGTAAATAACACTGCCAACAGTTAATTAGTGTTCACATTGTGTCGAGATTTTTCAATCTTTGGCACAATGGCATTACAGTGCGTGTATTGCTAATTTCGAATGAAATTTCGAATTCATATTGCCTTAGAAATATTGAAGAAAGTGATAGAAACATGCTAGACCCAACTTTCATTTAGAAACTTATTGACCCATCAAATACTAATAACCGGTGTGCTTAACCATGAAATGAATGAAAAAAAGATCCCCTCGGTTTATAGAAGATGAATACTACTCTAACCTTGCAATTCCTTCGCGTTAATACTGCGCATACTTGAGATAACGATAACGACAAAGGCATGTAAAAAATAATCATTGAAAAATCTCTCTATTGTGTTTAGTTCACAACCTGTAGCGTACTGAGTATGATGGCCTAACTGTAAACTAATGTAGCTGGTCATGGTTCTTGTAGTCGTATAGTCTTACCTTTATCGCAATTCTCAAGCATTTCTATAAATTTAACTAAAAACCGTAATGAGACTTAAATATTCTAAACGCTGTAGTTAAATTATTTTAACAGAAAAAATTAGTTACATAGGTACATAATGTTTCAGGAAAAATAATGTCATTAGGGAATACACCATTAAAAACGAAGATTTTATTCTATATTTACTGTATCTAGTAGAATTTTTTTAGGCATTTTGATTTTAAATTTCCATTTTGGAATACACCTAATACTTAAAATGAAAAAGAGTAAAGCCTAGGAAGAGGTCAATTTATTTGCATAAATGGTAATTAACGTACTACTCAGTATATATCACCACTACACCAAACACTTTATTTTTGCACTCGACGCGCGTTTCGCTAACCATGTTAGCTTCATCAGGAGCGATGATTGACTCAATCATCGCTCCTGATGAAGCTAACATGGTTAGCGAAACGCGCGTCGAGTGCAAAAAAATAAAGTGTTTGGTGTAGTGGTGATATATACTGAGTAGTATCATTGTGCCAAGATTCCACATTCCCAACTTAGGTAATTAACGTGTCAGGTCATAAAACAAACTACACTAAACATACTAACCTAATACACGTATGTCTATATATATATATATATATATATATATATATATATATATATATATATATATATATATATATATATATATTTATACGAAACGATTATAGAATTTTTTTAACAATAGAGATAAAAATAGCGATATCATTTCTATAACATAAACATAATACACACTATACATACTTACATATATTTGTGTAAAATGCGTAACTTTTTGTTAGCGTATATATAAACTGATTTAATAATTCCAAAAATGTATATTTATATATATATATATATATATATATATATATATCAATCGGTTTTATAACGTCTTCCGTCTTCCGATGCCTAATTTCCACTCCTCCCGGTTTCTCCATCCCTCCTCCTCCAGATCTCTCTCTAGTACTTCTTTGTTGATTCCTGCTCTCCAGCTTTGGCGTGATCTTCCTCGCTTTCTTCTTCCATGAGGGTTCCAATTTAAGATCTTTTTAGGTAGTCGGTCTTGTGACATTCTCTGTACATGTCTGTACCATACCAACTGTTGGGTTCTGATTTCATCCACTATATCGTGCTTTATTTCTAAGACTCGTCTTATCATGTCATTTGGTATGCGATCTTTTCTGGATTTTCTGGTTGCTCGTCTCCAGAAATCCATTTCTGTAGCTGTTAGTATTTTTTCTGTTCTTTCCTTCAATGGCCACACCTGGGAGCTGTAAGTTATTATACTTTTCACTATTGAGTTGTAAATTCTCTTCTTATTTTCAATGGTTATGTTTTTGTCTCATAGTATACTATTAAGCATTGCAATCGCTTTTCTTCCCTGGATGTTCGTCTCGAATATTGCTTCTTTCAGTGTTCCGTCCCAAAAATGTAAAAACTAAAAATAATAATTGAACTAAATAATAATACAGTCAAAGCATCAAAAGTTGATTAATTGGTACTTTGGAGTAAAAAATAGTGAAAAAAAAAAAACTTGAGCAGGGGAAGGGCTTCAGACATATTTACAAATGAAATCTAACATTTTCTATCAAAATTGAAAATAACAATTTTCAGATTGCTCGACTCTAAGAACCTAGGAAAGAATATATAACACGATATACATGACGTGCCAAAATCCAAGAAAAATTCTCTTGATAATATCGAAAATATACGAATAAAAAATTTATCGACCCCGCCCACTTCTTTTCATAAAGCGACTCAAAATCTGCAGGTGTCATTCGTATTTCAAATATTACGTGTAGATCAAATTTAAAATTTAAATGCTTAAAAAAAAGTTCTACACTGTATAGCAAATATAATCGTCTTAAAATTTTATTTTAAGAAGACCGAATGTAAAGAGGGAAAAAAGTAGAGACAGTATGGAACCCTGTAGCATACTGGCGTTAATAGTGAAGATATTCGTAAAGAACGCTCTCTTAGAGCCATAAATAGAACTTTTCATACCATAAGAGCTTAGCTTAGCCAAGAATTCGTCATGCCAAATATGGTCGAATGCCTTGGATATATCAAATGCAACCGCTCGTAATTCTCCAAAGTATTCAGTTGCGCTGATCCAAACATGTGTTACATAAGTTAGAAAATCTGTTGTTGCTCTTTGCTTACCGAAGCCATATTGATCGCCAATGTTATTAATTCTAGATATTTTAGAAGATGCTGTTTGATAGCCTGTTCCATAATTTTCGATATTATACTGGTTGGTAGTTGTTTGACAAGGTTTTCTTGCCGTAGCGTATCTCCAGCAGGAAATAAATATTCCCTTTCTGTAGGACAGGTCGAAAAGAGATAGTTTGCTGACGCATTTTTTGAGTAGTATGGCAGGTTTTCATCAGCACCAGAAGCATTTTTGGTGTCTAGCTTTATGTTTTATAATATGCTTTCTCAAAACAATATCAGATATCCTTGACTGCACTACAGGAATAGTTAGTGGTGTTTCTTCTTGAAAATCAACAGTAAAATGTAAAGCAAAGAATTCAGCTTACACGTTGGCTTACTTAACTGGTGGTACTGCAGTAGTATTATCTGGCCGTATGAGTGATGGTATAGTGACTTTAATGAAATTTTGATTAATGGTTGTAGCCACTGACCAAAAAGATCTGGAATCGGTGGGAATTGTGCATTAATGCATATGACAAAACCAATAAGTGCATAAAAATAGGGCGTCATCCAAATCAATTACCATTTATGTAAATAAATAGATCTGCTTCTTCCTGCCTTAACGTAAATATACTCCGGTAATGTAAATTAGAATTAATGTTAGAGAAATCGTATATATATTAAGTGATACATAAAAGCTCCTAAAAGCATAAACAAACATCCATATATTTAGATTAAAATACGATCAATTACCTAATATGCACTCAAAATTACTTGATGGAATTGAAAGCCAAATTTATAGATTTGCCAGTTGCCGACATTTCTTCCTTGGACCACTGGCTTTCATGATATCATTAAAAGTCGAACCTCATATACCGCATTGTTCTAGCTATAGAGAAGAAAATAAATAATATTATATTTATCATTAACAGCGGAATATTTTTCAAATTTGCATTTTAATGTTATATCAGCGAATAAAAATAATAAATATAAGTAACAACATCGTAACTATATCCAAACCATCAGTTTTGTTGGTGACAATAAAAAAGCATATAATAAAAAAGTTTCTTGCATATTATAACTAGTGTCCGACAGAAGGTCGGTTTTTGGCCGAGGCCGATTATTCGGCTCCTGGCATAACCTTCGGTCGAAGCCAAAGGTTCAGCTTCGGCTTCGGCTATTAATTATTATAAGTATAAGGACACTTATAATAAATAATTTTGGAACAATTGCTAAAACATATACACTACCGTCAGAAAGTATTTGCCCACCTAGTTATTTCAGTTCCAAGACAACAAAAACCCAGATAATACATTCTTTTAAATTTCAGTGAATTATTATTTATTTTCACATTATTTACAGTCCAGAAAATCAGAAATATATTTGTGATTTTCCAGGATTTTTTCGTCTATGTGGCCTCCTTTGTTTTTAATTACCGCTTTACAGAGTTTCGGCATTCTATCCAGTAGTTTCTTCATGGGTTATTTTAACCCATTCTGCTTGTAAAAGTTCCCACAAGTGATTTTCTGATATTGGATTGAGTTTTCGAACACACCTGTCCAAATGGTCCCACAGCAATTCGATGGGGTTCAAGTCGGGTGATTGTGGAGGTCAAGTCATCACTTCCAGGACGTCATCAGATTTCCATTGGTCCAAAAGTTCTCTAATTTGTTTAGCAGAATGTTGTTGTGCTGAAAAATAAATTTCCCCTGAAAAAATATCTCTTGGAGAAGGCAGCATTTGAGTTAGCATAATCTCTTGATACTGTTCTTTTCGCAGGATTCCTTCTATCCTAAAGATTTTTCCAACTTTACCGTTGTCAAAATAACCCCAAACCATTACTGAACCTCCACCAAGTTTTACTATAGGCAACTGACAGGCTTCCAACATTCTCTCTCCAGCTGACCGCCGCACGTAAACTCGTCGATTTGAACCGAAAATTTCGAATTTAGATTCGTCGCTCCAAAGGACGGAATTCTATTGTTCTGATGTCCAATTTTCATGTTCTCAGATCCACTCTAATTGTTTACGTTTATTCACTTGCCTAAGAAGTGGTTTCCTCACTACAACTCTCCCGTGTAGTCCACCTTCTGCTAACCTGTTCTTCGCGGTTGTCACGTTGATGGGGATGGGCCGCTCCAGGTTTACTGAAGCCTTGATTTCTGGTGCGATTAGGCGACGATTACGTCTGCTGGACATTGTTATAGTTCTGTCTTCAGCGGGAGTCGTTTTTCGAGGCCTTCCTGAACGTCTCAAATTTTTTTAAGATGTAGTCCACCGTTCTCCTTGGCATCCGCATATCACTAGCGATTTGTCGACTCGAGTGACCATTTTGATGTCAGAGCCCAATTTTCAACGGAAACTTCTTTCGTTTTTGACCTGTATCAATGACAAAGTACTGTTTGCGAATGGTTAACTTCCAAAAGGGCAATGGTATTTATAGCATAGTTTTGATCATAAAATGTCATTAGGAATTTCCATAATCCCTAGACCCTTGAAACGAGTTCTTACTCTGGAATTCTCAGAAATAGCCTCAAAACGATTCTCATGCAAAACTGGGAAATTTGTTCTAATTGGTTTTTAATTTGTGATTTCACCAAAAAGGCTTATCTAAACAATTTTATGATGGACACTGGTTAAGAACAATTAAATTTACCTAATATAATAAAAGGGTTTAAATAGGTATTAAATTTTGGCAGTTTACATTGAGATTTCTGACGGTTGTATATAACAATGTGAATTCTGTACTCTTATTCTGTTTTGTGTGGATGTGTGTTGATAATAGTTGTAAATATATAGTAGGTACTTTAAATAAATAAATTACACCATTTCAAAAATGTTAAACTCAGTGTTATTTATACTTATTTATGGAAATGAAATTTAATAGTACCTCAGTACCAAATTAGATTTTGAACTATGCAATTAAGCTAAAGTAAATAATATTTATTACAGAAATTAACAAACTGATAGACAAAAATGGAATCACTATAGAAGAAAGACCACAAATACTTAAAGTGACAGAAATATTTAATGCAGATCTATACGGCTTGAAAGCCGATGAGGAAACTGTGAGAAGATCAAGAGAGGACAACTAAAGGATAGTTAATATCGGTTCCAAAGATCTACCAGATATTGAAGTTGAAGAAATTAAAGAAGCCATTAACCAAACTAAAAATGGAAAAAAAGCAGCAGGAGAAAACGATATCCGATCCGGAAATGCTAAAAGATGGAGGGCCGCCATTAATCAAAGAGCTTAAAAAACTCTCCAAAAAATGTCCAATCGAAGAAGTGATATTTCGGGAAATTTGGGAAAATGCCATAGTTATATTGATATACAAAAAAGGAGATCCTAGCAATTTAGAGAACTATAGGCCAATAAGTCTTTTATCGCAAATATACAAACTATTCATGAGAATAATCACAAATCGATTGAACAAGAAGTTTAAAAATTACCAACCCAAAGAACAAGCGGGCTTCCGAAAAAAAATTTAGCACAATCGAACATCTACACATGGTCAGACAACTTATAGAAAAGGTACCTGAATACAATATCACAGTCTGGATGGCACTTGTCGACTTCTAAAAGCTTTTGACACAGTGAAATATTGAGTAATTGAGAAAGTGATGAAAAACGCAAGAGTCGATCAAAGGTATATTAAATACTGACAAAAATCAATGAACAATCAAAACTAAAAGTAAGATTACACGAGGATACCAAGGAAGTAAAAATATAGAGAGGTGTTAGACAGCATAATATCATATCACCCAAAATATTCACTCTGGTACTAGAAAATATCTTCAAGAGCGTTAAATGGGTAAGCAGGTGACTTAACATATCCGGAGAGGAACTCAACAACTTAATATTTGCTGATAATATCGCACTTCTTGCCGAAAATGTGTCGAATTGAAAGAAATGCTGCAAGAATTACAAACTAAAGCAAAAAAGGTCGGTTTAGAGATAAACATCATAAAAACCAAATTCACGACCAACGAACAAACAACCATTAATGACGCAATATCCATACCCGGGAACAAATGGAAAGGGTGGACTGATTTGTATATTTGGAACAGGAAGTTATAATCGGAAAAGTGAATCAAAAACTAGAAGCGAAAGTTGAGTTCTGAGACAGAAAGTTATTAGAAAATTACAAGTTCACCAAAGAGCAACTGAAAAGCATGTCACTTCGAGACTGCAAACCAAACGATTGAATTAGCAAAAAAAAAAACACGGGTCCACGGCATAATTGAAAGGATATCTTCCCTCAAGTGGAACTGGGCTGGCCATGTCGCCAAAAATACTGATAACTGGAGTAGAAAAGAGACCAGATGGAGACCATGACGGAGGCCTATATCCAAAGGATAGAAAATGACTAGATAAAGGAAAAGGAATAATATTTAGCAACGATAAAAAAAATAAATAAGAAAATTTAACAGTAACAGTCTTAATTAGATTAGGATCTCTCTCATAGAGTAAATTATTAATTAAGTGTTTAGAGTTGTAGCTTGGGTCAATCAAACACATATTATTTTTGTCTTACGTTAGGTTATATATAGTAATACTATCATTTTTATTTAACAGAATACAAACAATCTTAAATTATCTTATTTTACACAAAGTATTCCACAGTTCTTCAAATAGGAGATCTGCTGCGCTGACGTCATTCGTAATACGTTAGTTTTCGTCTTGTCGAAGGCTGGATGCAAAACTTTGGCTCGGCGAAACCTTCGACTGGTTTTTATCGGAAGCCGAATGTGTGGTCGAAAGTGCTTTTTCTGGCCGAAGCCAAAGTTTCGGTCGGCATTAATTATAACGCACTGATGGTTGAACAGGGTTGCAATATATTTTCTATTTGCCCTTACCTGATCTAACGTGTCGGGAAATAATTTTATGAATAACAGTCCACCTATTTGTTCTAAAATATCTACGGGGATGAAAAAACCTAGAAAATAAATATTCATGTGAATACTTTTTATATGTATTTATATTACACATTGGCTATAAAGTTTTATTTGCTACTTTATATACGAGTTTTAATGGATATTATTCATTATTAAGTTAGGCCTAAAATTTGACAAAGAATTTATTTTATGACACTTTTACTGTTATAAGCCATTTCAGGAATTTAACAGACTTCAAAGCAATCATAAAAACGACAATGTTTTTTTATGGGTTCGAATGTTGTATTTTATTGGTTTTCGTTAAGTTTTAAATGGATTTCATCGATGATTATTTTGTAAACTTTTAGGGTTTTAAAACAAACTTTTTATTTTTATATTGTGGTATTTCGATGTAAAATAAACACTTCATTTAAATTTCAAAACCTCCATAAAAATTTCACGTAGGAGTGTTTTTACTGTTGCTGGTTTTCTATTATTTTTAGTTATTGTTTGGAAACAATGTAATTTTTAATTTTATTTTTGATGTTATTTTCCATATTTTAGGAGTCACTGTTATTTTCATAAAGGGGGTAGTTTCACTTAGCGGGAGCCGTTTTGATTTATACCCTTATATCATTGTTGATAGTAGTAGAATTAGAAAAAAATATGGAACAAAGTTAGAAAACATAATATATTTAGTTTCTTCGGTCTAAAACAATGGGGAACAGAATTACTATAAGAAATCTTTAAAATCAAATTAGTAGCCGTTTTGCGCAAACTTTCTTCTCCAAAACTGATGCTAAAATTTTTGAAATTCAGCTTGGCGGTATAAATTGAACAATATATATATTTTAACTTTTAATCTTTTACGCCAATTTTATGATTTTTGCCACAACATAACAGCACCTAAACTGGAATCCGTCAGGCTATTCTAAAAGATGATACAATTGTATAATCAAGGTGTCCGTTACTTTGCGATAGTATATTTTTAAATTTCTAAATGAAATAAAACGAATTACTTTGTTATTTGTCACTTATTTTTTTAATTATCTGCTACTGCAGATTCGTAGGTTTTCTACAATGTCAAAGCGTAATACTACAAACTAAGGTGTATTTATGATTTATAACAAATTTCCAGGTACAATTTGGAATTACCCATCACTAAATTACCATGAACTTAAATTAAAATTATTTTATTACAAAGGATTAAATGACATTATTGTTTCAAATTTGAAGAAATATTTTCTTAAAACTTTTTACAAAATTTGTTATTAATCATAAATAAACCACCTTAGTTTGTAGTATTACGCTTGACAATGTAGAAAACCTACGAAACTGCAGTAGCAGATAAATAAAAAAATAAGTGACAAATAACAAAGTAATTCGTTTTATTTCATTTAGAAATCTAAAAGATGATAGTTCATCAGATATTCATACGTAATATATAAATATATATATATATATATATATATATATATATATATATATATATATATATATATCGATATATCGGGTTCATATATCCTGGTAAGTGATTCTAAATAAAAAACAAGAAAAATCAAACATAGTCCGAATTACTTCAGTCACACTCCAGAAGTCGATTTTGCAAAATTATTTTAGTATATTATTTCCTTGTTTAATCCTGAGAAAAACTTGCTATTTAGCTTTTCGTAAAGAGTACGTTTTTTGCAGAAAAATATTTGAAGAATCTCATTATTAATGTTAAGAATTAGTCAAAAGTCGAAGCACAAAAATACGAGCATTCTTATAATAATTCTTATATCTACGCCTCTGCTACGAAATCTACTTTTCATTTCCGTCAATCACTTAAACGTACTCGAAAACCTAATTTCACCAAATTTCATATTTGTCCTCAAAATGGCTAAGAAAATAATCGCTTTGGGCGTCCGCATGCGAAGAACTGGACTGGACTATAGTAACGAAGATACACAATTTTTCTGAGGAATATGTGTTTTGAATCTATCTTAGGTGTTCTACTTCCAAAAGGTTTATTCCTGCTTTAACAAGTATTTATGAACATATGTGTATTATTCTATCCATATAATTTATGGACGGAAACGGGAAAAATCGGTTTTGCAATTTTTCAACCGCGCCTCGGACGGCTATTATTTTCACACCGTAGCAGCAAGCTGAGCTGCTGTTAACGGTACAACGTCACCGTTAAAGCGCGACGATGCCGATGTCGCGGTACACGCGTCTATATGACCTCTCCGCGCCTATAAAATAGCATTATGCACACTGAAACAGGCAATACCTGTCGATCGTTCGAAGAGCCAAACAGATAACCCGATCCAACGTTGTCGGATTGCATCCTTTTTTTGATATTCTTACGCTTATAGCTAAGACTAACCGATAGAGATTTCTTCTCTCTGACATCAGCGCCAACAGGGCGGACTCTCTGCTGATCCGTTGTGACCAGCCGGCTGTCTTTCACCAGTGCGCAACGAGGGGGATATATACGGACCAGCATCCGTCTCGCTACGGAACTCACTAGACCTAGACCCACACACACGCACACCGATAGATAGGGCAGACTGTCTGCGGATCCGTTTTTGACCAGCAGGCCGTCTACTACCTACTACCGACCGAGGCAAGGTATTCTAGTCTATTCGATCGTCACTCTGCCACCTGCCGTCCACAGTTCGCGTCCATCGGAGTCAAGGGGAACGTTTGCCACCACTTCGATGGCGTCACCGTAGGCAAAACTATCCACCACATGAACTCCGTTAGATTCCACGTGTCATTCTCGCGCATCCAAGCATACTTCCTCACTTCACATCATTCATCTTCAGCTGGCTGTACCTTTGTTAAATCGCTTGTTTTATTTCTTTCTCTCGTCCTTCTGGCTTTTCAGATGGCACCCGAGGTTTGACTGTTGTATAACCGTTCGAAAGTCAATATTTTAAAATAGTCATAAGAATATCACGGATTATTATAAAAACACATATATTGAAGTATTATTTGGAACACAACAAATCAAACTGTATAGATAAAAATGATCGTACTCTAATTACAAATTAATAATTATCTCAAAAACAACGAAATGATGGAAATGAACAATCTATTACTACGTTACTTCCTATCTAATTTATCAAACTTCACAGGTACAGAGGACCTTACTCAAGTTACAAAAAAAATTTTATTTTGAAAATAACAAAACACTACAATCGGTCTTTTCGGTCGAGCTGTCAGAAAATTGTATTATTTTTTCATTATTTCCGATTTAAACACTGATGTTAAGTAGCGGGAGACGTCATTTCTCATTTGTAAATATTGTCTCTATTGAGCGGGTTTTTTTTTGTGTTAATATGTCACTACAGAGGAACCTATCCTGAGAGAAACTTATTCTTTAATGTGAAAAAATCAAATTTAGTCTGTTTGTGGGGAATATTCTGCATAAATTCTTTTACCAATTTTTTAAAAATATTGAAAGAGATTGTAAAAGATAATATTAGATAATATTTGCTTTATGAAATACACGGAATAGTACAATTTCGAGTATAGTGCAGCTAACTGCAAAGACGCGTAACGATGTACAGAAATCATAAAGATTTTTTTTTCATTTTGTTGTCTCAATAAAGAATGTAAAACACGTAAAATGAAAATTTATTGCTATATAATAAAATAATGTTTGGTATACGGATACTTTATATATACAATTCGAATATTATGCCTTTTTTTCAAATATTAGGTTTCCTAACTCTTTTATCAGCTCGTTACAAACACTTATCTTCGTTGAAACAAAATGTCTTAATATTCCTAAGTTTTCTTGTTGTTTTTTTTTTATTATTATTATATTTTTTTTTAGTTTTTAAATAACTTTTGGTCATCCTAGACAAATTTATATTACTACTACTAATATCTAAACATTATAATGAGATAATAGTTGTAGAAAAGAATCTTTAAGCGTAGAGACATTTATAACTAAAAACTAATAATTCTATAGAGTTTAAAACGCTATATTTTTTTACCAAAGCTTTTCTTGCAAACCAGAATTACTGTAGTCGTAAAAAACATACCATCTGAGATATTTGTATTTCTTTAAAATTTTGGGGGGATATAGATAAAAAAATATTCTCTCATTTCCGCCAAGCTCTTAGTCTGTCGAGCTCCTGGAAAAATAACTCTCAATTTTGTATACATATCATTCTTAAAATAGGGATGAAACATGTAATTTTTGAGCGATAAGGCTTTAGAGGAAGGAGCTAAAAAGGAGTAGTTCCCGATAAATGTTGTATAGGTTTAATGGACTTATAGGAGTTTATCCTGATTTTTTGGTCAGACAAACAACAACAACAAATTTTATGCGTAACTACGAGGCTGGTTTGAAAAATCCGTGCAAGGTCCGAGAGATGGCACCACCGGCGCGTATCGAGGTCATGTTTAGTTAGTAGCATCTCTTGAATGAACGCACACCAAGTTTCAGCCATATTGGTCTATTTCTTTGTGTTTGGCATTCGTGTGAATCAAGGAAGTCGAGTGATTTTCAAGAAATGGACGAAAAAGAATTACTATACTCCTGAGACCAAACAACAATCTAAACAATGGGTTACCAAGGGGGAATCTGCACCAAAAAAGGCGAAGACCGTTCCTTCGGCCGGAAAGGTTATGGCGACTGTCTTTTGGGATTCGCAAGGGATAATTCTCATTGACTATCTGGAAAAGGGTAAAACTATTACAGGTGAATATTATTCATCGTTATTGGACCGTTTGAAAACCGATCTGCAAGAAAAACGCCCGCGATTGGCCCACAAGAAAGTCCTTTTCCATCACGACAACGCACCAGCACACACCTCAGCAGTTGTGGTCGCAAAATTAATGGAAATAGGATTCCAACTCGTTTCACATCCCCCCTATTCTCCAGACTTGGCTCCCTCGGACTACTATTTGTTCCCCAATTTGAAGAAATGGCTGGCGGGACAAAGATTTTATTCAAACGAGGAGGTGATTGCAGACACTAATGGATATTTTGCAGACTTGGACAAATCCTATTATTCGGAAGGGATCAACAAACTAGAACATCGTTGGACGAAGTGTATAAGCCTAAAAAGAGACTATGTCGAAAAATAAAAAAGGTTTACCCCAAACACATAAGTAGTTTTTATTTTTGCACGGACTTTTAAACCAGCCTCGTATTTATGTTCGACTGAAGTAGCCATTACTTGATGGAAATTCATAATAATTGCAATAAACACTTATGTTAGTTCTGAATTTCCACTATATTTTGTGTCTTATGACAATTATTTTGGTACACAATACATATGTCAAATAATCGATAACTAACCTTTTAGTTACCGATTATCTGACGAAGGTACTGTGTACCGAAACAATTGTCATACGACCTAAAATATAGTGGAAATTTTAAATTTACATAAGTATTTATTTCAATCACAACTATCTATAGCAAGACATAGAAGTGATTCAAGGGGAAGGAAGGAAGCTAGAGGGATTGTTTCTTATATGAACTAATCGAAATCTTCGATATGTTTCCCTATCACTATAGCTTTTCTTGAAAATGCTGCTGTGATAGCGATAGCTGATAATTATAGAGTTTTACCAAATAAGGGCCAAATCAATTCAATTATATCATAATATATGTGCTTTTCAGGGTTTTTGTAGTTGAGTAATCTGAAAATATTTTTGCTCATTATTTGCAATTCTAACAGGGGGCGAAATGGTTGAGAACCATATAGTTTCAATAGTTTTAGGAGAGGTTTTTTTGGTTTTTGGCCGGGAATTGGCTAAAATTTTAGCATAATTATTTTTAATAAAGGAATGCAAATGAGTTTACCAATTATTTACAGTATAAGCAAAAGGATTAATTTTCATAGTGAAGACCTACAAATAGATAGAACAGTAAAATAGCCTAATAGCAAAGAGATTTCTTTACTGATGATGTCAATATGGGTAACAACCAGGAAATTAAAAACTGTTTCGCAAATATGAGAGGGAAAGGAACAAAGTAGGTGAGCTGAGATCATTAATTAGAACCCTTCCAGCACCAAGACTCTTTGTTTAATTCTCTTGTGTTTGCGTCGTTACCTTCATACATTTTCCAGTTCGGTAAGATGCTATCTAATCGAAAATGCTAGTTTGCTGACGAGATAATTGATTTATCCAACTAAATTAGAAGTTTCTTTTTGGCGGTACGCTGTATCCTATGTGAGTATCTTTACAAGAGTGAGGCGGGTGGCGCGGTGCAAACAATACGAACAGATAAATATATTTATATGTATGTGTCCCACATAGAGGCAACAAGCGTTCAGCACATTGTAAGCGCTCTTTGAAGCCTTTACATTGACCGCGCTAGTCGCGTTAGCTGCTAGTTGGATTTGGCAAATTTCTAACCTAATAAAAAAGTGAAGTGTGTGGGAGAAACACGAATTAATAAAAAATTGTAAAATTTTGTAGAATTTAAGCCATAATAAATACCTTAATCGCTTACTATTTGATAGGGGTGGACCTATTTTGCACCCGATTTTTGAGAAAGAAATAAGATGTTAGATTACTACAAATTTTTCCAAATAAATAATTGCCAGTATTCCTATTTCAAAGATTCTGATTGTAATTTTACTAATTTTTTCTTCTATAATATATATAAAATGCAAACGTCTCTCTGTCTGTCTGTCTGTCTGCCCGTTAGTGCGCTTATCGCTGGGAGAACCACTTATCCGATTTACGTACTTTTTTTTTTAAAAGATACATATGTTCTCTGGCCAGGTTATAGGCTATATTTTATTATGATAGGTAGCATAAGGAATGAGCAGTGACGTAAAATAGTGAATGAAGTAGGAAAAAAGTTTGCCGCTAGAGCGTTCCCTTGCAATACACAGCCTAAACCATTAAATATGGAACAATATTATGTAGCAGAGAATATCTATAATCTATAATTTATAATATATATAAAATGCAATGTCTGCTGTCTGTCTGTCCGTTAGTGCGCTTATTCCTCGAGAACCACTTATCCGATTTACGTAATTTTTTAAATTTATACATATGTTCTCTGGCCAGGTTATATATATATATATATATATATATATATATATATATATATATATATATATATATATATATATATATATATATATATATATATAAAATGCAACGTATCTCTGTCTGTCTGTCTGTCCGTTAGTGCGCTTATTCCTCGAGAACGACTTATCCAATTTACGTGTTTTTATAAATTTATACATATGTTCTATATAATTCGATATAAACCTAGATAATGGGAAATAAGGTGAGATAATGAGAGATAAGGAGAAATAATGGGAGATAAGTCGAGATAAGCCTCGATAATGGGAGATAAGATGAGACAATGGGAGATAAGTATAAATAATGGGAGATAGGGAGAAATAATGGGAGATAAGGAGAAATATTGCGAGATAAGTCGAGATAAGCCTAGATAATGGGAAATAAGGTGAGATAATGGGAGATGAGTAGAGTTAAGTCTAGATAATGGAAATTATGTAGAGATAATGGGAGGTAAGGAGAAATATTGGGAGATAAGGGGAAATAATGGGAGATATTTTATTACGTTGGATAACATAAGGCATAAGCAGTGACGATAGTAGTGAATCAAGTCCACGCTAGCGGAGCCGCGGGCCCGGCTAGTTCATTATAAAGCTGCAATTGACAAATATACATCCCTAATCCTAATACACTTTCACAGTACCTTAATATTGGTCAAAAAATTTTAAAATATATTTTCATTTCTGCATATTAAAAATCTAATTTTCTGTCCTAGATATAAGAGTATTTACCATTCATTAGTGTAATACTTCAATATTATTTATTTATACATAAATAACAAAAACAGGAACATAGTAAAACGGTTTTAAAAATTTGACTGTCAGGAAAAATAAAAATCGTTAAATCCTCATTTATATTCTTAAGATGTTTTTAAATTAGGAAGGAGACAGGTGATTTTTTTTTGTTTTTATTGAAAGAAATAAAATGAATAAAATTCTTAACTTTGTTGTAACGAGAATAGCCAAAGTATTCTATTTTTAAAGCAAGTTATTTTGATAGAGTGTACTATATATTATGATATTTTTGGATCCTATATAACGTTGTAATTTTAACATTTATGGTATATTTTTTGCCGAAAAATAAAAACAGTTTTCGAAATATCGATATTTTAGAAGTAAAATATTTAATTTGTGATTTTCTATACTATCTAAACGGTGGATTTCTGTAGCCTTTCTTTAAAGAAAGTTTACTACAGTCATTAATGAAAAGTATATCTTTTCATTTAAATAAATACACTGTGAACACAAATTTCATTAAAGAAATTCTTCTGGTCATTGCAGTGTTTTCTTTTCTATTAAAAGCATTTTTTGTGTAAATTTTAGATCTGAATGAATTTTGATACATTACAATCTATAATCATTAAATAACTATTTTCATAACCCTTTACTAAATTAAGAATTCTGAAATTCTTAACGTATTGGAGCTATATGAGATATTGGCAATTGTCGTTTCACTACATGTAAATTTTTGCCAAACAATAAATATTAACAAAAGTTTGTAATGATCTTATAAATAAACCAGTTAATAACATAATTTGTAAGTGGGAATATTCAAACCAACAAGTTTTGGAGCTACGCAGGACACTCATGTCCAACGCTTAGGTCGCTTGAAAATCCCGCGTCTCCAGTATCACTTGCTGCGCGGAAATTATAAACTATGTAGTTCATATTTTAGGGACCCTGAAATATGAAGAAATGCAATAAACGCAGACGATATTTTTGTTACGAATACAATTCTTCCCTTAGCAAGGGAAGTAATAAAAAGTTTTCTTACAATAAAAAGTAAATAACTACTGTTGGTATAATAAATAAGCAAAGTGGTATTTAAGCCGAATTTTTATTGTGCGGTAGACGGGAATTTGGTTTTAATGGAGGATAATATACTTTACCATTATAGCGTTAGAGTTCCTGCTACTTAGGACTTAAACTAATATAATTTCATAATAAAGAGACCTTACATTTAAAAGTAAAAACTGCTATAAAAAGAAAACTATTTATAGCCCTATGATTTAGGTATAATTTTATGTTCCATTCTTATTTCCAACTTTTGTTTTTTCAAACAACTGTGTAGTATTAGTTAAGTTGCGTAGTAATTATGAATAAAAACCATTATTCCCTGTTACCATATTAATTAACAAATACGTTACCCAAGGATACAATTTACTACAAAATATTCTGATTTTTGAAGTCAAATACCGAATGTTATTTAAAGAGTGTCTCTGTGAAGATTCCTAGCAAATCAGCTAGTCATAATTTCGCCTTTGCAGCCAGTAAGAATTCCTGAAACCGAACCTCATAAACTCAACCGTGAAATGAATATGATAATAATATTCAAAACTATGCAAACTATAGATGAAAACTTAAATAGAGTATAACCTGCGTCAATAACGTTTATACTAGTATACTATCCTAACCCTTTCGTTTGTATATATATATATATATATATATATATATATATATATATATATATATATATATATATATATATATATATATATATATATATATATATATATATATATATATATATATATATATATATATATTATATATATTATATATATTATATATATATATATATATATATATATATATATATATATATATATATATATATATATATATATATATATATATATATATATATATATATATATATATATATATATATATATATATATATATATATATATATATTATATATATATATATATATATATATATATATATATATATATATATAATATATATATATATATATATATATATATATATATATATATATATATATATATATATTATATATATATATATATATATATGTATATATATATATATATATATATATATATATATATATATATATATGTATGTATGTATATATATATATATATATATATATATATATATATATATATATATATAACAGAAACGTTATTTTGCACATAATAAATCAAACTGTGTAGATACATTAGAACATAGTTGAGTTGCAAATTACTCTTAACTTCAAAAGTAACGAAAAACATATCTTTTGTTTCGAATATGATAAAGGATTATACGATACATCTACTGAAAAATATGAAACTTACGGAACATCGTTATTTTCTACATAAGGCATATATCAAACAGCAAACGTACAGAAGAGCCTACTCAGGTTACATATTTTTGTTTGAAAAATAGCAAAAAAGTAAATTTTTATTTTAAAATATAAAAGGTAATTTCAAGACACATCGGTTGAGAAATTTATTGCTATGAGAACTACATGGAACATCGTCATGTTGAACGGTATAAAACCATTTTTAAAAAAGTAACCTTTAGCAACCAGAAAATTATCGTCCAATTTCAATCTTGTCACTACCCTGACAATAATATAATTAATTTTACGAGATTGGTTTATATCTTCTTTTTGAAAAATTTTGTACCCTGATTGACATTCAACTTTTTTATATAAATAAAAATATTATAAATATTTTGAGTAATGATGTGGGAGGCTCGAATGTTGGCGAACCACGTTTGGATACCATGCGGGACATAAGCTGATGGTTTAATGCTACATTTCCTCTTATCTTTTTAGATACATTACAATTTTATGACATTAGGGAGATCTTGCTTCTAAAATTTTAAACAACCAGTACCGGTGTATCACTAAGGTTAATCACTGGGTCGTTACTATTCATAATTATATCTATGATTGATTGTGATGCTGCCATTTCTACTGGTAGATAGATTCTATATACACACACATACAACAATAGTAAAATTCAATCCCAATAACTTAAGCGTGACACCAAGTGTGCATTTACTAGAGCTTAGTAGTGGTTTAGTAGTGTTCTTAAGCTTAACGATGAAACAATCAACAACTTACTTATCATTCTGACAAAAGTACAATCCAAAGCTTTTATATAAAATAATTAGGTGTACTTATGGATACTGGATCCCCGATTAAAAAAATCTTTCCATTTTGAGACAGTCAAAATGATATATCTTGCCCCATAAGTTATAGGGTGTTATACGGCGCACATGCTGACGTTGACAATAAAATGTTTTGAACTGATAATTTGAAGAAATTACGCCATCTTGATTTTTTTTAAAGGAAAGCCCTATATATTATTTTATTTTTGGGTAATACTAAAAAATTCTAGATATTGTTTGTCTAACATATCATATGTGTAAATTGAACTATTTTGGAATTATTGTTATTTCAAATTTAAAAATAAAAAAAAAGACAAAAAAACTATTAATAAATATTCAAAGTTTATTTGTAATGTAACAATTGCTCAAAATGCCTACCGTTAACGGCGAAGCAATGAACCAATCTGTCATAAACAACTTGAACAGAGTTTTTCAGAGAATCTGGGGTGATCTGTGCTGATTCATATTGAATTCTTTGTTGTAATTCTTCTACAGTTTCAGGTCAACTTCGGTAATCTTTGATATTCAAATGAGCCCACAAAAAAAATCGAGTGGCGTAAGGTCGGAACTGCTTGCAGGCCATTCTACAGCACATCTTCTACCTAATCCATCGATCAGGAAAAATTGCATCCTAATATGTGTGAACATTGATTTCATAGTAGGTGCTCCGTCCTGTAGATATCACAGATTCCTGTTAGAGGTATCCAAATTATTTTCATCGGGAAAAACACTTGCACAAGTTGGAATAACTTGGTCTTGGAGTAGCTGCAAACACCGTTGTCCTGTAAGATTTCCATCGATAAAAAATGGACCAATGATATGACTTCCAAAAATCCCTAACCACACGTTTATCTTTTGTGGTCTTTGAAAATGACTGTCGATTATCCAGTGGGGATTGTCAGTAGACCAGTACCGGCAGTTATGCCTGTTAACTCTTCCGTTAAGACAAAATGTGGTCTCGTCAGAAAAAAACAATATTATAAATTAGGTGAGGCTCATTGTTGATCTGTTCCATCATGAGCTAGCAAAATTCAACGCGTAATCATCTTCAGATAATTCTTGCAAGGAGTCCCGACCTTACGCTGCTCGATTTTTTTTATGTGGTCATTTGATAACCAAAGTTTACCGAAGTCGACCTGGAACTGTAGAAGATTTACAACAAAGAATTCAATATGAAGTAACACAGATCACCCCGGATTCTCTGCAAAACTCTGTTCAGACTGTTTATGATGACAGATTGTGTCATTGCCTCGCTGTTAACGGTAGACATTTTAAGCAAGCAAACCTTAAACCTTAAAAATAAACCTATGACCATAATTCCAAAACAGTTCAATTTAGACATATGGTATATTAGACAAATGATATCTAAAATTTTTAGTAGGGCTCAAAAATAAAATAATATACAAGGTTTCCCATTTAAAAAAATCGTAATTTCTTCGAACTGACAGTTCAAAATATTTTATTGTCAACATCAACATGTGAGCGGTATAACACCCTAAAACTTTTATTTAATTTTTAAAATAAGATGTCTTGGATCCGTGCTTGGACCACATATCATAAAGCCTTTTTTTGAGATGCACATATACAAAAAAACTATGCACTACTTAAAGAAAACCCAATGACAAAATATTCAAAAGTTACATGTAGCTTGTCTAGATACTGAGTAAACTATATATTACGAAGTTCTAGACAACACTACTACTCACAGTTATATATAACAATTCTTGAATCGAAAATCAGGAAAAAACAATGAACAATTATCAATTATAACTTTAAAATGGGAACGGAATTAGTTATCTGTTTGTAGTTTTCCCCAATCCAGATTGTAACTCTAAAAGGGGATATACGTGTTTTTCAATTTACTCTGATATTCCTTAGGAGAGTATTAAATAACTTATGATGACAGATTGTGTCATTGCCTACTACTCACAGTAATATATAACAATTCTTGAATCGAAAATCAGAAAAAAAACAATGAACAATTATTAATTATAACTTTAAAAAGGGAACGGAATTAGTTATCTGTTTCTAGTTTTCCCCAATCCAGATTGTAACTCTAAAAGAGGATATACGTGTATTTCAATTTACTCTGATATACCTTAGGAGAGTATTAAATAACTTAAGCCCTGTATACCTTATGTGCCTCTAAGTGGCTGTGTAGGCCGATTGTGAAGTGGCTACTTATTTGCGATCAATCTTGTGTAAATACCGTGCGCAACTCTACTTCTATATTTAAATTAAATTTAGTTTGCATATACATATAATTCTCTCAAAAATAGCAGATTATTTTCCTTAAACTGATTTTCAGTAAAATATCTTCTTATTGAAGTATTTTAATTATATACTTTTGAGTAACAAACAACAAAAGAAGGAACACGCATTTCCGCACACACTTACGCCGTAACTCAAAACTGCTTCTGTCATAGTCATCTTTAGGGTTATAGAAAGAAATTCTTTGAGTTGATAGAATTTATAAATTGTAATTTTAGAGGTTATGTAAGTTACATGGGTATCGTACGTAAGATATTTGTCAACAAAAGCCTCAGGTATTTTATAATGTCTTTTGCCGCCTCAAATGCAGTTAACAGATTCTGCAAATTTATTTACCGTTAACTTGGGGCATACGTAACTACCTTTTTTGTTGATTAATAAGGCTAAGTTACAAGTTTTTTATTCACATTCATTTTCATCCATAATATCGTTTTCGATAAATATTCTTCTGTCCTAATAACGTCGGAGCCAGATTGAGCCCTAACAATGATGACAGTATCATTAGTATAATATACACAGTTACTATAAATATCAGGCAATACTATGAAGGGAAAAAATTATGAGACCGAGCACTGTACCTTGCGGAACACCAAATTCCACTCTTTGCACCCTACCAAATGTATATTAATTTTAACACTTTGTGCCTTATGTGTTAAGTATGATTTAAATAAATTGCATGCAATTTCCCGTATTCTAATATAATATACAAACATATACCATATATATATATATATATATATATATATATATATATATATATATATACATATACATATATACATATATACGTATATACATATATACATATATATATATATATATATATATATATATATATATATATATATATACATATATATATATATATATATTTATATATATATATATATATATATATGTATATATATATATATATATATATATATATATATATATATATATATATGTATATATATATATTTATATATATATATATATATATATATATATATATATATATATATATATATATATACAGATATATATATATATATATATATATATATATATATATATATATATATATATATATATATGTTACAATAGAGGTTTTCACGGATGGTGGAATGTAATACATTAAAATTCTTGGTTTCAATCCGTTTGTCTAACAATGAATTTGCACGACGTTTCGCCAAAATCTCATTTGGCATTTTCAAGTGCTCCCGCTGTTCTCGATACTATGATCTTGCTGTTGCTTCCTCTCGAAGCTAACTGAGCTCAGCTTCGAGCGGCAGCAGCAAGATCACAGTATCGAGTAGCAGCAGCAGCGGAAGCACTTGAAAATGCCAAGTGGGATTTTGGCGAAAAGTAGTGCAAATTCATTGTTAGACGAACGGATTGAAACCCGGAATTTTAATGTATTATATATTTATATATATATATATATATATATATATATATATATATATATATATATATATATATATATATATATATATATATATATATATATGCTATTCTTACAAAAGGAATGAAAAATATACATAAAAAAATTCTAAATAAATCACCTTATAAGCACAGTTGTTCGTACCATATATAATAAAAATGGGAGTAAACGATTTTTGTCGAAATTTTCTCAGGTTTTCCTAATTAATAATAATAGTAATGTAGTTTTTTGTTGAAAGAAATTATCCAAAAAGCACCACTTAGCAGTAAGTTGTTGGATATTATTAATTTTGGGTTGCTTTCCTGTTGTAAATCTTAGAATACTGATAATAATCTACTGCATTTATAGCCCTGAAGAAGAAAATAAAATATTTTCGAAAGCTTGGCGTAGCTGAAAAGGTGTTAATAACCTTTTAGCCCTATTTTTGGTTTGCTGTTTAACTACTCGGTCAAAACTACCCTCCTCTATATATATATATATATATATATATATATATATATATATATATATATATATATATATATAAATATATATATATATATATATATATATATATATATATATATATGTATATATATATATATATATATAATATATATATATATATATATATATTATATAATATATATATATATATATATATATATATATATATATATATATATATATATATATATATATATATATATATATATAATATATATATATATATATATATATATGAATAACCGATGATATATGGGAGGTTATTAACAAAGGAAAAGAAATTCTGAAACACTCAATAGGATCTAAAAGAAATATTCAGTTACAGTACGTTTATCAACCACCATACAACGGATGTGTCGTAGAGACAAAAAAACCTATTATATATGTCGGAAAATTGAAGAACATGCTCAGAAGATGCATACTAAGGACTTATATGCAAAACTGAAGTACATCGCCAGAGAATTTTAACCAAGAGTAATGGCCACTGAAGATGAAAGTGATACTCTAATTACTGAAATCGATAGAATAACGGAAAGATGGAGATTGTACTGCAGTAATCTGTACAAGGATAAAACGACGACAAAAGCTAGTGAAAAGTATTACATCTTAGAATCACAAATTCGACACGAAAATAAGAAGAAACTAAAACTAAATAAGTCAGCAGGAACAGATAATATATTTGCCGAAGAACTAAAACACCGTAGAAATCAGGGAATAAAAATCATATATGAGATATGTAACCAAATTTGGAAAACAGGGAAACAGATTAGTGACTGGAAAGAATCCCTATTGTTTCTCTTACATAAAAAAGTCTTCAAACAAGATTCTGCACTACGTAATCAATGAAAGATTAAAATCCTATCTCCAATGGCAGATACTCAGTGAACAAGCTGGATTCGTCAATGGCAAAGGCACAAGAGAACAAATTCTAAAGATACCATAAAACAGATGATAAAGAAAAATCGAGAATTCAACACTCCTATGCTCTTGTCTTTTATCGTCGACTCCAAGACCTTTGACTGCGTAAGATGGAGATACTTGTGAAAAATTCTCAGGAAACTAGGGGTGCCTGAAGATCTTGTAGCACTCATATCCAACTTATATACAGATGGCGAAACTAATTTAAAATTAATAACATTACATCCAAACCATTTAAACTGGAGAAAAGAGTCAGACAGGTATGTATCCTGTAGACTATTCTATTTAGTATTTATGGAGAGTACATAATAAGAAAGGAAGGATGACATTCTGGTAGAAGGTAAAAAGATGAGTAACTTGAGATACGCTCATGACACCACGATATCGTAAAAACTGGAAAACGCTCAGAACTTGTACAAAATTTCGTTAAAGTACTTAGAATAGCGACAGTAATTTGATAACCAAGCAAAAACCTTAAAAAATCTTCGCAAATCTTAAGATTCCTAATAGCTCGTTATTCTGAAATGAACCGTTACATTACTTATTAGCAACCCAAAATGTCTGTCTTTTTCTCTGAGTTTATACCAAAAGATTTGACCGAAATTAATATGATAAAAGAATATAATATCACACTAATAATTCAAGATTATCCACAGAACGAACTAAAATTTGTATAGGTAAGCGAGGCTCATTGTACATCAAGACGGACTAACGATATTTTTAACGTGGGTTTGAAAACTGCTTTCACTCTTATATGAGCTAAATAATTCTGTTTATCTAATTAGGATAAAGTTTCAGATAATGTTTGTATTCTTGTTGTTGCTAATTAACTTTTATATATTATTTTCGTTATGTTTATAAGACTTTTTTCAAAATTCAGCTTTTCGTGTGGGAGTAATTTAATAAGTTGACTGAACTAATTTAAAGAATAATAATTACGGTAAAAAAATTCTCTTCGCCTCTGTGAAGTTTTTTATTACCCTAAGGTATCTTATTTATTTTTATTATCAAAGAATAATATTAAGCAAGAGCATAATTAACATAGACACAAAAAATACCTGTCTTTAAGATAGTACTTTTACAGGTAAATTAACTAAATAGTAATTAGTTTTGCGAATATGTGCAATAAAACTAGTAACTCTTGGTTCAAATTAACATCGGTCCAGGACAATCCAAAAAAAAAAACTAAAATAACCTCCAAATTTTTAAAACCATCACCTCCGTGAATAATATACTTCAAATAGCTTGCTGGTCTCAGAAACTGACTAGCTGATATTTATTTAGCTCTAAAATCAATAAGAACGAGGTCTTTAACTTTTTTTTGTTGTATTAAGTAGAATTTATAGTCCCATTTATTCAAATATTTCTTGTTTAGTGCCAACGACACATCATAAAAAATCGCTTATTGGTAAATTAAAACAAAAACTATTCATTACTCAGCTTCCTAATGCAGAGTCCTATTAGGCAATATAATTCAGGATAAATTTTAGATAACAAAAAGTGAAAAGTAAACTGTAAGAGAAATGTCTTGCAACAACAAAGAATACGAGTCGAATATCATCCTAATAGCATGTAGAATTTGCCAAAAAATGTGCTAATAAAATAGATGCGTTTGTAGTTCTGTCCCCTCCTAGGAAATTTTATATGTCGTTGTGTTGCGGATATTTAAATTTCAAATTCAAATTCGTTTATTGATATGGTATAAACATAAACAGTTTTTTTTTTAATTAACAAGCGCTAATTGTTTGTGTTTTGGTAAAGTTCACCAAAACCAAATATTTGAACAACGAAAGTGAAGATAACTGTCAGGAACTATTCATAGAATGTGAAAGAATAGGAAATGTACAAACATTCATATATTATGGACAAGAAATCGAAGTATCAAAAAATAACTGGAAGACTGACTTGGATAGAAGAATCTCGTTAGCTTGGTCTGCATTCGGAAGGTTACAGTCTACATTTAAATTGGACATCCCAAATACAATAGAAGACAGAGTGTTCGATCAATATGTACTGCCGTTATTAACATATTGCACTGAAACGTGGACTTTAAATAAAAGTATAATAAATAAACTCCAGGTAACCCAGATACGAAGAAGATTAAAAGTGACAAATGTAATACAACGAATATGTATATTAAGGTGGAATTGGGTGGGGCATATCGCAAGGATGAATGATCACAGATGGACACGCCGTATAGTTGAATGGAGGCCTAGAGAACATAAAAGATGCAGATATGGACCACAGACAAGATAGACGGACAACATAAAGAGAATACTGGGACACGCTTGGATACAAAAAGCAAAAAACAGAGGACACTGGAGACAACTTGGGGAGATTTACATCTCACTACGGATGAAATAAGCTAATGCTGATGCTGATGAATTATTTGCGACAAGTCATTGTTAGTACTGCATGCATTCTGAAACCAAGTCATAAGGAATGGGGCTTTGACAGTTGACTTAATAGTTAACTTACGCCGATTCTTTTGATATAAAATATTAACTCTCAGGTGATGGTAGCAGTGTTGCAATAATATAATGATTTACACGATTAAAAGTTTTTATAAAACATTCAACTGTGTATTAAAAATATATATTCGTTATTACTCCATTGGATCTCAAGAGCCATCCATTTCAATTAGTTGAATTATTTTGATAAAAAAGGCGCAATACAAATTATAAAAATATCTCTAAACTGAAAGTTTCTTTCTTGCGCAGTATGAAGTTTCATTTGTTAAATAAAAAATGTGAGAATATCGATATTTAAAAAAGTATGCTTTTCAAATAAAAGTTGTGAACTTATAATAAGCTCCATAAGTTTTCTGCCCAAATGTTCTAAAACAAGTCTGAATAAGTCTAACTCTATCCCTATTACATATTCTGTTTCACTGCAGTAACAACTTTGTGGCTATTGTCCTAAATAGGAGTTCTGTTTCCTCATATTTTAAAAACTTTAAACTCAAATGTGCGATAATGATATTCGACGGCTAAATAATGGGCTCGTAATTTTAGCTGGGAAGAGAGTCGAGTAAAGATGATGCTCCTTAGTGCAGACCTGGAAAACAATTCCCTCCAGAAACAATTCCGCTGGTAGGGAAAGAAGTGCCAAAAATCATCAGCAAGGTGTGGACTTCCGAAAATCACAGTACTTCGAAATATATACGACCGTTTCTGTATGAATAATTTGAGTTCAAGATGTGTCTTCAAACTTGCTCAAACTCTAATTGAATGTCCTCCGAAACAACCACGTGTGCAATATACTGAATTTCTAGTACTTTGTTAACGGAAAGAAAAAGTTTAATTCAGTTATAACGAATGATGAAATTATGGTTCTGTACCTTGATCCTCTGTCAAAATGAAAATCTCTCGAGTAGCGTCATTATGAATTCCCACTGCTAACAAAGGAATGAGTTACAAAATCGCAGCAAAAAACAACATGGTCACCATTTTTTGAGATTCTCAAGGGTTTTTTATAGTCGACTTTCAAGAACGATATGCTAGAGTTGCTGTCAGATATTATTCATCATTATACGCGAATTGAGGAATAACAAAAAAAAAAAGCGAAAGCAACCTCGAAGGTTATATGATAATACTTCAGTGCACACTACAGTTGCTGTGTAGATTGCTGTATGGTTCCCAAGAATAACAACTTCAAATTCAATCATTTTATTCTCTAAATTAAAGTTAGACCTATATGAGAAATTTTACAAGTGAATTAATATCGGTAATTTTAGATTTCTTTAACAACAAAAATTCAGATTATTTGTTTAATGTGTATTAAAGAGTTTTAAAAAAATCTAGCAAAATAAACGATTAATTAATCGAAAAATAAAAATAACAGATTCTATTACTTCTTTAATACAGTTAGGCCAGAAATATTTGGACCTTTCTACATATAATGTATTTTGAATGGTTGTAGCTTCTACTTGATGGAAATTCATTATAAATATATAATAAAAGACTGTTTTTAGTCAATTTCCACTGGTTTATTTAAATTGCGATGACGCGTTTCGCTGTCGATGCAGCTTCTTCAGATCGACATTTTACACTGTCAAGTTAGGTTTAATATTCACAGTTTTATATAATTTCTTAATTATAATATTACACTTATTACATTTATTTAAATTACATCGATAGTACTGGAAAATCCACACAGATTTGGAGTTAGTAAAGTACCTGTAGTCCTTAATGGATTTATTTGCATTGTCTCTAAAAGGTTTAGTTTTAAACCTTTTTGTTGGGTGTGTAAAGTTTTGAAATTCTTGTTAAATGTGTGATTTTCTGTTAAAAGATGATTAGCATATGTTGAATTAGATTTTCTATGGATGAAACTTTTTTCGTGTTCTGTAATTCTTTGTCTAAATGTACGTCGAGTTTGTCCGATGTATGTTTTAGGACATGACCCACATGTTAATTGATAAACCCCTGATTTATTGTCTTTATTGATTTGTGATTTGTAGTTTTTAAGATATTTCCCTGTAGTATTGTTAGTCTTATAAGCTATGTTGATATTTTTTTTGATTTAAGAATTTCCCCAGTTTTTCCGTTGGTTTGCCGAAATAGGTTAAGCATTTAAAAGTGGTATTTCTGTCCTTAATATAATATATATCTAAGTAACCTTGTAACAAGTAAATGAAATTGCTAGTTTCACGGTTGTAGACCATTTCAACTATTTGGGAGCCCTCTTAACTAACAATGGTGGCTGTGAAGGATCACTAAGGTCTGGAAAGATCCATGTGGGCATATTGAAGAATCCTAAGAGTATCATATACTGAATACCGTACTAATGTATCTATTCTTGAAGAGCTTAGAAGATCAAGGGGACGGTCTCCAACAAGATGGTCCGACCAAGTAAGATCTCTTCTTGGTATGGGTATGCACGGGTCAAGTCAGATCGCGCAGGATCAAGATGCCTGGAGAATGACTGTTGAGGTAGTAACTGCACAGTGTCACGGATACTCCTAGTGGAGTGAAAGGATTGAAAGAGAGAGACATATAATGTTCGGTCACCTCAGTAAAAGACATGAGCTAGAATCACACATAAAAGGAAAGGTTACACTACAGGGGTAGATTACTTTCACGTTGGATGAATCAGATGAAACAGTTAACCATTGCGTAAAGCATCAGAGCATACACAGAACCGAGAACAGTGGCAGATGATAGGTCAATCCATTTATTAGGCACAGAGTTACCATACCCTCTACAGGGTAAAAGGACATAGGAGAGAACATATAATGTTTGCTTTAGCCTTAGGCCAACATACACATGTTATTTTTTGTAGCATGATTTTGCAATTAGGTTATTTGGAGATCGTTAAAAGTAATTACCAATTGCATAAGCCCACACACTACATACTATAATGAGGAACTAATGTGTAACAAATAAGCATTGTCGAAAACAATTCTTCTTACCCGCGAGATCGCACTATTCCATGCAATTTGGTGATTTACCAACATTGTTACAGTCATATCAATTCTGGACTCGGACGAGGTTGCATTTGTCCTTAATTTGCTCATAAAATAAAGTTTCCAACAGCTGCGACATGGTCTCACTGCATTACACGTGTACCAAAAAAAAAACGAAAAAAATGAAGTTTATTTTAACAAAAACACCTACTATATATTTATTTCATTTCAGCTATACATATAGCCTCTTTGACTCCGTTTTTGATCGTAAAAAAAATAAGACAAGATAAACAATATTTAAGCTTTATTTACTTTTTAATGAAAATTTTTTTATACCCAAATCCAGGTCAAAGATGAAAAAGATTCGCGGAAATTATTGGAATTTTATAAATCTGTTTAATTGCTTTCATTGATAGGCACTCACTCGCAAGTTAAGAGAGGTTGAGATGCAAACTCTGCCATCGCCGAATCGCGTGAAATTGCGACTGACTTATACAGTTGTTAAATAACATGATCGCACGAGAAATGTTCTATAATCATTAAATTGTGTTGCAGTATCACTGAACCGTGCCATGTTCGGTGCAAAAAGTAGGATATGTGCATGTTCAGTTAGTAGTTTAAACGTATTTATAACCAACCTGTGTAATTCCATACAACCCAAAATTCCAAAAATCCCTCAAGCTCTTATAAGCGTATATAATATAATTACATTTTTTTTCTCTAGCAGGCACACGAGAGGGCAGCAGTCAAGCTAAATATCCGGTGATTGTGTTCATTCATGGTGAAAGTTACGAATGGAATTCGGGCAATCCGTACGACGGAACAGTTTTGGCCAGTTATGGAGGTGTCGTAGTGGTCACCGTAAATTACAGGCTGGGAATTCTGGGTAAGTGAGCTTGTATTACAAACCCTGACAAGATATTTATTTGTTAAAAAAAAACACTTTTAAATGGTGGTATGATTTTTAAATTGTCATGATTTTATGTCTGACACTACTGACAGTCCACGAAAATATTTTATTGTTGTCTGGAGTGTATAGTCATGAGATGAGATATACCTAAATCGGATAGTTGCGTTAGGAAAAAATTATTCCTAAATCGAGTTTTGTTAAAATTGCGCAATTTAACGAATATTTCAGACATTTGCAGAAATATTTTGTTTTCTTTTGCCTTTTGTGTGAGCAAAATTCTTCGACTAAGTTTTATGCGGAGTTCACTTAAAGATATACAAAAATATTCTTTAACTTTTTATTAGAAAATAAAGTAAAATATTTAAGGTTTCTAAAAATTGCATATTTCGATTAAAATCCATGGAAGATGCTCCCAAAATACATAAAAATCTTCTTTGCTTGCTTATTGAATATATCGAAAAATGTTTTAAAATTTATGAAGGGATTCACGGAAGAATAATTCAAAGTCTGAAGGAAGCTATTAGGAAAAAAACTATCGAACTGATAAAGAACGAAAAGTATGCTGATACATGACAACTGCAGAGTGCAAAAGGCTCACTGAAAATTGTAGATTGATCGAGTTCCAACATCCACCTTGTGGGGTTGCGGAACAGAATATCACACCCGGTACGTTCTGCTTGCCGCAGAAGGCGGCTAAAAGGACAAATTAGATGGTAGATACCCAGATTCCAGCAGGCATCGTCTGATATGATACCATCGCAGCGGCTTAGGTAGCCTAAAGTTCCTTAACGTTTCGTCGATGTGCCGATGCCCTCGTACTGTGAGAAAAAATAGCATCACGAAGCTCCCAGGATCAAAAAATTCCAAAGGTATTCCAAAGGTACACTAGCTTCCCATTTGGATCTCCGGATAGTGGCTGATTCGGGGCGTCAATATGCGGAGATTACAATTTTATAGAGATTTTGTAACATACAAGGTATACGCATATAGTCTGTTCAATATGTTTGTGATTAATGTGTGTTTTAACTGATAGAATATTCTATAAATCAATAAAAGTTCATCTGATTTTCGAAAAAAATATTCTAGAACATATTAAAAGTTATATATAAAAATTTTCAAAAGGAAGGATCTAGAGCAGAGGTTCCCAAACTTTTTTTTCTCGTAGACCACTTTCAAAATTTTACTGGTTTCGGTGCACCCCCTGCTGCTACATTTCTACCATATTTCCAAAACTCGTCAAAAAATGTGAAGATTAGATCTAACGATGGAAATTTGCGTCGTGGCTGAGTTCCAACCCTAAATTCGGAGTGGTAAAAATAAAAAGAAAAATAATATATTTTCTTGTGTTCTATTTATTAAAATAATATGATTACAGACTTAATAGAATTAAAATTAAAGATTAATAACGTACCGTAACTTCAACAATGCAAATCAACAATTAAAAAAAAATAGTCAAAATTTTAATGGGAGGGATGTACTAGATGGATTGACAGCAAATTATCAATATTTGGCTTCAGTTTTGTAAGGAATAACCGCAAATCTCCCCGCTCTGTGATGTTCAATCTGCTCCTTTTTTTGTTAATAGGTTTGTAACGACACTAAAACTTTTTTCGACAAGGTATGACGAGAGAAACGCTATCAAAAGTTTTCTCGCAATTTCCCCCAGGATATTTTTCGGGTATTTCTGCCTGCAGCCAAAATGTTTGATAGCCTTTTTTAAATTTCACCTTCAGCTCCTCATTGGTGCTAAGCTCGAGTAGCTCCTCTTGTAATACCACATTCGCCACTTCCGTTTCATCAAATGAATTTAAGATCCATGGTGGTATTTTCATTGTCAGAATATCTTCAAATCTATTTCTGAAGTCATCATTCAGGGCATTTAAATATCGAACGTATGTCTGAATATCCTCATCAAGACATTCTCCCTGTGACAAGTTTGGAAACTGGGAGAATTCGCGCCGACTAATATTTTGCTTCATAAATTTAAATTTTCCAAGAAAAGCCGAAATTACACCCTTTGTTCTTATTAAATTTAGGCTGTCCCCTTGTAACTGCAAGTTAATGTCATTAAATTTTTTGAACAAATCTGTAAAATACGTGATGTCTGCTTTCAATTTGATCAGGTTTTCTTTTAAATCTGGATCTTTACTTTCCAGAAACTCTAAAACTGATTAAAAAAGTGAGTAAAATCTTGTTAAACATGCACCTTTCGACAACCAGCGTACTTCAGTATGTAAGAGAAATCGTTAGAAGTCTTCATCATTTTCGTCGCACAATTGTGGAAATAAACGGGTATTCAACTCATTGCTTCTTATTTTGTTAACTGCTTTAATCACAAATTGAAGCGATTGGTGCAATCTATTACTCAAATTTTTCGCTACCAGGTGTTGTCGGTGGATGACACAGTGAATTGCAGTTACTCCTGGTATAATTCTTTTAAGATGGCTTATAAACCCACGATATCGCCCGAAGATGGCAGGAGCTCCATCTGCTGCCACCGAAATAATGTTTCTAAATGGAATCGATTTTTCCTTAAAAAAATCACTCAGGACATTAAATATTGATTCGCCTTTAGTGTCCGTCTCCAAAGTTTTCGCGAAGAGCAGCTCTTCATGGATTTCTTCGTCCATAACAAATCGAACATATGCCAATAATAATGCTTCATTACCAGGTAAAGTTAACTCGTCCAGTTGAATAGAAAAATGAGTTGTTTGCAGATAATTACACAAGAAGCTTTCAATAGCAGAGCTCATTTCATTAATATGTCTTTGTACACGTCGACATTTCTTCTTAGATTTAGACATGTTTCGTATCAGTTACCTACCTGTAAAGAAAAAAAAATGTTTGTTTTAGTAATCATAAGGCGACTTTAACAGGATATGGCTATTTTACCATAAAATAGCATTAATTAATTATTGCAATGAAAAAACCAAAATGCCGGCGGCAAAACTGATTTTAATTATTAAAAGCAATAAACTGCTAAGACCCATATAGAGGTTTTCGCAAAACGGCTGAACCTATTTTAATGTAATATAAAATATTTTTTGATTAATTATGTTTTGATACATTTCTGTAAATTCGAGAGAAAATACTTTTAAAGAATATTTTGACATCAAAACTCCGCGATTTTTTACTTTCATGTACGTTACGAGTGGTACATAAAGACACATACAATTTATGAAAATATTTTTAGTCATTTAGCATTAGCAACTACGAGGGCACTGAAATATGTACAAACATGCAGGTCAATCATATATCTCTCCTTTAGTGAATCATCACAGTTGGGTAAATAAATAATTTTATAATAAAAAGTACTAAAAGTTAAATCTTTCTCGGCTTTCTGTTTTTTTATTGAAGTATCAAATAATGGCCCTGTTCAGTATTTAATTTTTATTACGTACCTACTACACGCAAACATAACAAATATAATATTATTACAATATAAAATAAAAGTATGTATAACAAATAGGCAGGTAGTTACTTTTTCCGGCACTGGCAAACACTGACATCGATTCACTCACACTTTTGTTTTCAAAATTCCGGAAACAAATGAGTAACGTTGGTCCTTGGCATTCGTATTTATATTGGTGAAGAATCAAACAAGTTCATGCAAGATTGCAAGCACAGCACAAGTCGTATTTCGTCCCTTTGCACGTCTGAACGGGTTGCGTTGCGGGCAGGCGGTGCTTTGCAAGTCTCGACGCGCGTTGTACTGAATATCGAATATGCAAGTTTTTACAAGTAACAGTCGCTGACCTTCTTAAAATACACTACTCAAAAAAATTAAGGGAGGTTTTAAAACAAGGAAATTAATGCTAAATAAACAGGCTATCTGATCCATATGCCGGCCTAACTGAAAAAAATTTTTTCAAGCCCGTGGACCAAAAAAAAAAAAAAGCAAAATATTTGCAATATTATTTTTTCGCGCTATCTGTTAGGATTGCTCCTAAAAAATTTTAGCCAAAAAAAATCTGAAAATTAGAATCCTAAAGCTTCAAAATGCTTTTTTTTAAAGTCTATACGACCATTTTTCACCGAAATACAGCCTGTCAAAAAAAAACGAAAAATTTGGAATTTTTTTTGCTTCCTTAATTTTTTTGAGCAGTGTATTATCTGCCTACATTGATAGTCAACATTTTTGTTCTTTACTATCGAAACCAGATACATTTTCTTGGACCCCCACTTACAACTCGTGAACCCCCATTTTTTTTCACGCTAACGTGGACTCCTGTCGAGTCTCCCGTGGACCCCTGGGGGTCCACCTGAACCACTTTGGGAATCACTGATCTAGAGTTTTACGTGTTTATATTACGGTGTTTCCTCGAAAGCTTTATGGAGACCAAATATCCAATTTTTTTAAATATTTTAAAATATTACAAAAATGTGTATCTCGAGTGATTCCCACATGGCGCGATTTAAAACTTATGAATTTGGAGTGATTTCTACACAGAATATTCCGAACATTTGTTGGTTTTATCTGATTGGCACTAATTCCTTTACCGTCTTTCTACAATATGGAATAGAATGAATTCGTCTACATTTTCACTAAACCTCGAGTTTCGTAAAATTTCATTAAATTTCCTAAAGAAACTTTGTGCAATTATAAGAGAAACGTTGGAAAGCTACTCCAGTTTAACAGGGTCTGATGCCAAGAACCACGATCTCTCATGTTTGTCTGGCATTTTTTATTACAGATTTCATATGTTTCAATAAATTTTTAGTAATTAATATACATTATTTAATTTTATCACCTTTGTTGTTCTACGTTATTTATAAGTTTTATGTGGATTTATATATATATCTTATACATATATATATATATATATATATATATATATATATATATATATATATATATATATATATATATATATATATATATGTACCATCTACAGATTGAACAATCTGTTGACCAAATATGTTCTAACTAGTTTTATATTTTATATAAATATTAGTAGTAAATATTAAGTTACACCGAAATCTTGATATGCTCAACTTTAAATGAACAATTAGCATATCTTAACGAAAAAGTAAATTCTATCGATTTGGCAACATTTAACAGTGCGTTGAAAAGTAAAAAGGAAATTTTGTTGGTTGTAAATTACTAACTGGGGATTCCAGCTAACTTTATTATGTAAATGGGGAGCTTAAATAAAAATGCTTTTTATTTTTACATTATCCTCTTTATTATGCTTAGTTACATCATGTATAAATTAAAAATGTTTATGTTTTAGCAGCAAGATCATATTTTAGGTTTAAAATTAAACGAAATTTTTTACAAGACTGTAATGGTTTTATTTTAATACAAAGTGAACTAAGAAGCTTTATAAAAAGCAGTTTTTTACTTGTTTAAACTGTTCCGTCAAATAAATAATCATCTTAGGCCTGAATACCATCAAGATCATAAACTAATCAATTTCTTTTTTCATTTAAATAGAAGAGTGGTCAGAGTCAAATCATGAAAAAAGTTGAACAAAGGAGAACTGCAAAGATATTTGACTGTCTCGTTGCACAGTTTTTGTACAAGTAGTTTAGTGTCTTAAGTAAATGTAGGTTCATTGAAAAATAAACGCCGCAATTGGTGACTCATATATTGCCAGTTAAAATAACTTTTTGAACTTGACATTGTTCACTGAGAAATATGACCTCAAGTCGTGAAGAAATATGACACCAAATCTTGCACGTTTATGCTGCAAATTTTCAAAAATCATTTTTTTTGCTACTAGAGAAATACAATCCACTAGACAGACTATTAGACTATTAAACGAACAATAGAAAATTGTAAGACTATTCAGCAACCAAAGGAAACCACACAGTGGAAGACCAAGAAATCCGAATGATAAGGAAAAATACAAAAGAAAGTTCTAAAGTGTATCGAAGCAATAAGAACAATGTCTTTCTAGATATTGTATTACAAAGAAGAATCAGCTGAACAGTGGTCTAAGGACTCAACAAGAGTATAAACCACATAGAAACTAATAAACATAAAAGTACTACTAAACGAGAAAATATGCTCTCTTGGTAAACGCATTGGACATGCGCTTAATCTATAATATATATAAAATGCAACGTCTCTCTGTCTGTCTGCCTGACTGTCTGTCTGTCTGTCTGTCCGTTAGTGCGCTTATCACTGGAGAACCACTTATCAGATTTACGTACTTTTTTTTAAAACATACATATGTTTTCGGGCCAGGTTATAGGCTATATGTCATTACGATAGGTAGCATAAGGAATGAGCAGTGACGATAATAGTGAATGAAGTCGGAAAAAAAGTTTGTTGCTAGCGCGTTCTCTTGCAATACACAGCCTAAACCATTAAATATGGAACAATATTATGTAGCAGAGAATATCTATAATCTATAATATATGTATATATATATATATATATATATATATATATATATATATATATATATAATGCAATGTCGCTCTGTCTGTTTGTCTGTCCATTAGTGCGTTCACGCGAGAACGACTTATCCGATTTACGTGTTTATTTTTTAATTCATACGTTTGTTCTCTGGCCAGGTTATTTCTAATCTTCTATCTATAATATATATAAAAGGCAACGTCTCTCTGTCTGTTTATCTGCCTGTCTGTCTGTCTGTACGTTAGTGCGTTAAGTGCTTTTTTTTTAAAACATACAAATGTTCTCTAGCCAGGTTATAGGATATATTTTATTGCGTTAGGTAACACAAAGAATAAGCAGTGATGATTATAATGAATTAAGTCGAAAAAAGGTTACCGTTAGCACCATTTAAACCATTAAATATGGAACAATATCATGTTGCAAAGAATATAATATATATAAAAGGCAACGTCTCTCTGTCTGTCTGTCTGTCCGCTTATCACCTGAGAACCACTTATCCGATTTAGGTGTTTTTATAAATTTATACATATGTTCTATATAATTCGATATAAGCCTAGATAATGGGAGATAAGGTGAGATAATGGGAGATAAGTATAAATAATGGGAGATATGGAGAAATAATGGAAGATAAGCAGAGATAAGTCTAGATAATGGGAGTTATGGTGAGCTAATGGAAGATAAGGAGAAATAATGGGAGATAAGGAGAAATATTGCGATATAAGTCGGGATAAGCCTACATAATGGGAGATAAGATGAGATCATGTGAGATAAGGGAAATTAATGGGAGATAAGGAGAAATAATGGGAGATGAGCAGAGATAAGCCTTGATAATGGAAATTATGTAGAGATAATGGGAGATAAGGACAAATAATGGGAGATAAGGGGAAATAATGGCAGATATTTTATTACCTTAGGCAACATAAGGAATAAGCAGTGACGATAGTAGTGAATCAATTCCACGCGAGCGGAGCCGCGGGCACTGCTAGTATTGGATAAAGGATAGTATTTTAAATCTGATTCTTTAGAACAATGAATAAGCTACTAAGTTTCTTCAAGTGAGTAGCAGAATTATGAAAGTTCAGTCTGTGCACAAATTAATAGGGGGTATAAAAAGTTCGAGTATGTTTTTACCAGAAATCTAGAATAGCGTAAAACTTAAAAACTGATATTTCCTCCACATTTACATTTTCTACTAAAATTAGAAAAATGAACATAAAATGCATTTAGATTTCTCGAATTTAAGAACCCTCAAAATGATATACATGATCTGTTTAAACAATGTATTGAAATCAGTATCTCATTTTATTTAAGAGTCATCATACTAACAGACGGACACACCTACAAATCGACGCGACTTGAAAATATTTTCTTTGTTTATCGGGACCCTTAAACGCGAAGGACCACAAAGATATTAGAGGACCATTTTGAGACGAGTAGAACACTTCCCATTACTTTATGAATATTTTACCAAACTCTGTAGAAAACAATAAAGTGACGTCAAAAAAATTATGGAAAAAAATTTCTGTAAAGGTGGTATAATATATTAATCAATACTTTGTATAATACATATGTTCAAATTTGGATATATTTCTGAATTTTTCATATTAGAGAAGAATCAAAGCTTCAAAAATATTATTTTTAGAAATAGAAAGTGAATTTTTAGACTGACTTCAATTGACTCTGTAACTGCGCCTGAACCAGATCATGTGAGTAAGCTAAAATAACCTACATTGTACTTAAAACAATACTCAAAAAAAACCGAATATACAGAGATTTCCATCAGGACTGTCCTGAGCACCATCACTAATTTTTGCAAGTTAAATTGAAATGATTTTGTACCAATCACCCCATGTCGACATTTGTGATTTATTACTGCTGCAATTCGAGATTGAAAATATCATTGAAATTTTGTGTTCATTTCGGAAGGCTGCTGCGAGAAATGGAAGAACTAATTCCGCCAAGCTTGTAATAACCTGTCAGTTATTTTGACGAGGGTTAAAGCCTAGATATAGGTAGGAAAAATGGTTACCTCTTAGATTTACATATAATAATTTATTTTTCATGGCTGTATGGAACTTTAAAATTGTTTATTATCATACGAGTTATACAAATAAATTTTCGGTCCAATTTTAAGTTTTTTTTGCGACGTCAGCTAATTTTACAGGTCGGAAAACTAATAGTTGTTTCCATTTTCGCTGAGCCTTTTACAGACCTGAGTATAACACTATGATTGTTCTGGTATAGTTTGATCAGTGAGATTTTAAAAAGTCGTCGGATGGCATGTGTTCATCGGGAGTGTTTCTTCGGCTAAGAACTGACGTAATGGGTGAAGGAGTATAAGAAGAGATGGAACAGTGAGAGCGCTGTGTGGATGTTGAAGAAAAAAAGTTAGAGTTGTTTTTTTTTATATAATTGTTGTTCTTTTGGCAAAAGTGGTAAAAAAGGCCTTATTTCTTTGTTTTTTTTTAAGTTTTTTTTTTGGTATAATTGTGCTTTTTCGTTAAAAAGTCTTATTTGTTTGATTTTGTTGAAGAGGTGTCAAAAAGGCTTTAGTTAGGTAGGTGGGCATTTTTTGTTAAAAAAGTGGTCAACAAGTTCTAATATGGGGGTGGGCAAAAAGGCTTGAGACGATTTTTCTTATGGTATAAAAAGAGATAAAAAAATATTTTTTTCTATATAATTTTTCGAGGGTAATTTGCCTTTTTATTAGGGGACTTTAAATATTTCATTTAAATTAAAAAACGAAAATTTAATTTTCAACTCAGATAGGAACCGTAAACTTTCGTATTATTATGAGCCAGAACCATTAGTCTACCTGTCCATATAATTAAAATGAGTAAATGAAAGAAAGGCAATAAAAAAATCTATTAACTTGTGAACTATTCTCCGCATTTTATTATAAAGAAATACGATGCAGTTATTGAAATTATTAATAAACGCTAAGATGCAAATATTTAAATTATTATTATTTAACTCAATTATACTGCAAATTATAAAAATGTATGTGTGACATTTTAACCACTTTTTAAGAAAAAAAAAAACAACAATTATTCCAAAAAAATCTCATTAACGCCCTTTTGACACCCACACCTAAATAAGGCCTTCCAGGCTCCTTCCTACTAAACACACCTCTTTAACGCCTTCTTTGCTCTTTTCTCCCTAAAAAAACTACGTCACTAACGCCCAAAAGACATACAACTCCCGCCACCTCAGATACCTCGTCCACACCCATCATCAACAGCCTCTGGTACTCTTACGTCACTTCTTGCACCTAAATCCAAGAAATCCTCCTCAACCCAGCACTCTCACCATTTCATGTCTTGTTCAACAACACACACTTCTTCACTCATTACGTCACCTTTTCAGCGCCATCTTCAACCTTTCTTCAACACTCACATTGCGCTCCCAGCATTTCATCTCTTCTTACACATCTTCACCCATTACGTCACTGCTTCTCCGAAAAAACAACGACCACACCAACTTCCGATGCACACATGCCATTCAAAGACTTTTTAAATGTCAGTTATCAAACTGTCCCAGAACAATCAGCTTATTACTATTACATACATCGAACATACACCAAGGAGGAAAATCGCGGGTGTGCAATACTTAATAAAACAACCTGAAGCAAATAGCATCGTTGCCTTGTGTACCTTCCCTAATTAATTGAAACCCATAGTTTCATTCAGACTGTTTTTTTTCTGTTTTATCTAATTTTTTTAGCAAGCTACATTAGAATTATATTCCGGTTTTTATTAGTTATAGTAGTTTTAGCAGGCACTAAATCTCAGAATTTGTGTATTTTATTGTTTATTTCTCTCTTTTGTAAACTAACATATAATTATGCCGTTCGAATCAATGTCCACAACTTTTTTAACAATTAGCTTCTCATATTAATTAGTGAAAACAGTCTGCTTGTTACCTAATTTACGCTGCTCCAATTCCAAAATTACTGTTTTAGAGTTTGGGCAAACGCGTTTCATTAGGGACATTTCAAATTTTCTTTTTTACGGCTTCGTTTTTTTTTTTCGATTCGTCCTAGAATTCGTGCTCGTTTTTTTGCATAGTATGAGACATGGATTTTTTTTTGAAATTACCTTAGAACCACGCTGTGAAATCCATGAGATAAAACTATTTAGAAAAACTAACAACCTATTCAAATAATATAATTTGTATCTTTATTTAAACCACCAAGTAGCTTTAAACTTCCAGTATTTACACTAGCTTTATCCTAAGATATTTTAAAATACCAGTTCAAATCGCCAATTTTAAATCACCGTTTTTATTTTGGTTTTTTCTCCACGATTTTACCATCGCAGTTTTTATTTTTTTTTTGTCTTTCCATTACATCCATGTGGAAAACTGTTTAAAAGTACATATAATTGGGAGAAGAGTTTAATGCAGGAATTCCATTTGGTTTTCCGAAAATTATTCTACTGAATTTATCAATGAAACATTGATAAGGCCACTAAAATTTTTATTTTTAGTGTTCCATACGGAACACTTCGGTGTCTGTCTGTCCGTCTGTCTGTCTATCTGTATGTCTGTCTGTCTGTCCATGTGTCACACCCGATTTTCTCCGAAACTATTTGACGTAGAAAGTTGAAATTTGGTACCAATATAGAAATTGATGGCCTCATCAGAGCCGGGTAGTTTTAAAAGTTAAATTTTGACTTAAGGGGTTAGTTTTGGGGGGTGAATTTGGAAGTGAACAAAAAATTTTTTTTACTAGGTCATGGAGTGGGATGTCAAGCTTGTAATAACATGAATTCAAAAATATATATAATGTCTTACATGCGCACACTTTTCTTTGTATTATTTTGAAAAAATCGCGAAAAATCGCTGTCCTCCCTCTATCTCGAAAAGTAGTGATCCAAAAATTTTGAAAAAATTCTGGAATATTTTCCACGGGGTGTAGATTGGACGAAAATTATCACGAGTGCATTACCTTTAATAATTTATTTATAAAAAAAAAAAATTCAAGGTCATCAATTTTCAGTAAAGATCGGAAACAAACTTTGTTGAAAACTCACTTGGGGTGTCTTTTGTGAAGCCACTGGTCATTTTTATACCTTAACAAAAATTTTTATTTCGGATCAATCAACGTACGGAACACTAATTGCGCAAGTTCAACTTGCACTTGACCAGTTATTTTTTATATAGCCGTAATATTTATCAAGTAAATGTGTTATACTTTCACTTTCCTTATATTAATTGTAAAAATATTTTTTTTTTTACTAAAATAAATTTATAATGGTGATAATAATCGTTTTTTTTTCGAGAAAGTTGTAGATCGTTTGACAGGAAAATACATTTTAAAATTAAATTATAAACAGTCGAGTTGGGGTATCTGACAAGAGGACACTTTTTCTTTTAAGTCATTACAAATTATCTGTTACAAATCGTATTTTAATATCGGCAATGTATTGCATATTATTAGAAAAACTTTCTCCTGTATATACTTTTTAATACATTTTCAGAACTTCAAAAAAATCATCCTTTATTTAAACTACAAGAATTTTATTTCATTACCTAGTTGATAAGTTACCAATTTTTTTTAATCAACACCTAGTAATTATTTTTATACTAGGTATAAACCATTAATAGACAACAGTATTTCAAATAGCTGGAATAGACTCTCTATGATATAAAAGCAAGCCGTTCGTAAAGGTAAGTAAATAATGGGCTGCTGCCACAGGGTTTGGCAAGGATTTTCGTCCAGAATTAGCCCGCGTTTATCATCTTGAAGGTTGATGCATTCCTCTCGAAACAGCCTGAACCACTTTTTATACGTACTGAACACATTTCTTTCACCTTAGTCGCGTTTTTTTAAGGGGTTTTATACACCTGGATGCTTAAAGGTTATTAAATGAATAATACAAAAGAATGGCGATTGTATATTTCTATTGTATGTAAAATTAGAATTTTTTTTTTATAGTAGTTGACTCATGACAATCGGAGACAAAAGTATAGTCCGACAGTCAATTCAAAAAGTTTAAAATACCCAATGGCAGAGTATTTCATTTTTGTTGGAGGCTGTATTCGATAGATGGAAACTTTCATATGCAGACACACACTAATACAATCACACTCTTAATGAAAATAAATGTGGCAACGGTGCCAATGCATATACCGAATGCACTATAGAAGTAATATTTTTATAGGTTATATTCATTATACTTCGTGTATGTTTCCTCTTTAGACTATATTACTTCTGTTTTAAAATACAAATATTAAACATATAATTAAATAAATTTTTGATTATAATCAATTGCAACATAAAGGCAAATTTGCAAAGGAAAAGCTCATCAATAAACGCAAAAAAGTATTTCGGAAATGAATGACGCGAACAAATTAAAAACTGAAAAGCCTAACCTGTGTAATGGTCGACAGATCGAGTTAGATGAGTTAGGAAAAAAATTAAACTGTTGTGTATGTGAAAAAGTCCTTTCACTAGAAAAGATAACTCATTAGAAACGTTTAGATCATAATTACAAATTACGTATCGTATAAAGAGTGCGTTATGAGAAAAAAAAACTAATATTGCCATCTTCACCCGGTTATTCTTTTAAAAAAATATCAACTTTAAATATTTACATCTTTTTAACAAATCGAAAAAAAAAATATATTTTTATTTCAAAATTTCTCTATTTTCTTTTTTAATAAATATTAGTTTTTTTAAAAAATCGTGCCTTTTTATACTTCATTGGCATATTGCATGTTAATTATGTGCACTTTAATTATGAATACCTCGCTTCACAACCAGTCAATTTTTTTTTTAATTAAATGAAAAACATTTAGATTAACATCATATTTCAGTTTCGTCAAATTCTTAAGAAAAGTTGATTTAGGAGTGAACTACCTTACATATGTTTTAAATGTTAACATTATTTTTTATAGGTTAAATGGAACACTGCTGAAAACTCTGACAACCCCTTGTCTGCAGGATAACTTCACAAAAAATAAACGGATCTGCAATTTTTTTTTCAAAAATAAAAAATTTACGGTGTTTCAAACTTTAGTATGCAATTTTCGACCAAAAAAATCAAGTTTAATTATTTACAAAAAAATATCTATTAGAAAAATTAAAAAACCTGTCTACATTTTATACGAAAAGTAATTATTAAGATTTAAAAAAAAAGTTAATACAAATTAAAAATTGCAGTAATATTGCAGACAGTGTCTGAAAACATAGTTTCGAGAAAAACGCGTTTAAAGTTTCGGGTAGATAAAGAGTGGACGTACGGCTAGTCTCCCATTCCAGTTTCGTACTGTATGCCTTCTTCCTCTTGCATCTCCACTAATAGATGCATAATTCTAATAACTTTATTTTCCAAAGAAACCGGTTGACAAAAGAAATCTGAAACGCAGCTGCCGAGAGACGCGGCTTCGTAACAGGTGGCAGTCCCGATCCGACACCACGTCACATTTAATGCTATAACTTTGTAATGGAATGGAATTTTCCTAAATTTTTTTTTTGAATAAAACTTAAAAGTATAGAGAATAAAAATCCATAAAGGTAAATCGAATTTGTAAAAATTCGAGGTATATGTAACCCCTTTTTTTAAGCTGGAAGCTGAGAAAAAGCAATGTCTCAAATTTTGCTTGTTGATTTAACATATAGTGTTATATAATTAAAAAACTAAGGAATAGTATTTTATAATGTAGGAAAAGTATCATAAATCGAATAGATTTGTATTGAGAATAATGTTTAAGTATAAGTACTAATATCGTATTTTCTTCATATATAGGATGTAAAATATATACTGAATCTGATTTCTTCGTACTAAAGAATAAGTTAATAGATATATCAAGTAACGAAACTAGTTTGTGCTGTTTGATAGTAAGGAAATAACATTGTAGTGAATTTTTAGAAATGTATTTGTTAAAATATCTGCTACTGGTTTCAACTACTTTTTCCTAAGAGATTACAAGTGGTGTGTTTTCTGAGCTTGCCTATTTCGCGGGTAGTTGTCCATAGTTGAGAACGTATAGTAATCAGATGAGGTGATGTCAAGGGAATACAGTTTTTGGAGTAGAATTTCCCAATGAAAGGCGTTGATTAATTCTTTGGTTGGTTTCGATGTATATAACCTGGAGTTGTTTTGCAGAGGAAGAATACTTTACCTTTTGTGCTGTGCGTGTACTTACTATTGCCTCTCCGAACGCTGAGTATATTTTCGGAGAGGCTTATGCTACTTACTATTGGATTAAATTTAGCACAACCCAGATGTCAAACTTTAAATTAAATAAGATTTCAGCTGAAAATAAACATTTGTATAATACTGTTGTCAGTTGTCAGTAAGCAGCAAACAGTATACGGCACACTGCAAGAGAGTCAAGCAAGCTTCGTAGAGACAGATTTTGTGTGAGTCAAATAAGTACCCTCTGAATCACCATTGAGCACTGCACCGAATTCCGCACCTCGTTGACTTGTCTTGACTTTGAGAAATCTTTGGATAAAATTAAGAGATCTTTCATGTGAAAAGCTCTTGAACATTTTGGAATCCCAGCAAAGATCACTAACATCATCAAAAAACATATAACGGATTTCCATGCACCACCATTAACCCTACCGAATACCTGACCGAATCTTTCCAACTGCAAATAGGGCCGATTCAAGGGTGCTTCCTTTCGCTCATTATATTTTTTATTATCATGGATAGGGTCACGCGTATGGAGGCAGATAGTCAGTATCGAGGTCTTCAGTGGGGCCTACATTGAAGATGAGAAGTCCACGATAGCGCGGAAAACTTGTCCCTTCTATCGCAAACCCAGACGAATATGACAAAGAAACTTGAAAGAATGGACGAAGAAGGCTGACTTTAGATGAGCTTGGAAAAAACTAAAGAAACTTCTTATACTCCACAGACAGTCCATGGTGACGGGGATGATGCAGAACAGAATGCCGAGTACGGTGTAAAGATAGTAAAGGAAGCCTTGGCATGGTTGAATTCGGTCTGGAGGTACTCCTAAATATCCAGGAACATGAAGTTAAGAATCTTCCAAGCTAACGTTGTAGTCGTATTGCTTTATATTTGCAAGACTTGGAAGACAATATAGAAAATAAAAATATTTAGCAAGTGTTTGTGTACTGCTTATTCCAGTGCATACTTAAAATAAAGTGGCAAGACAAAATGAAAAATAAAAATTAATCACGGAAAGGCGTTGGAAGTGGATTGGAGACATGCTTAGGAGAACTGGCCGGAATCACGAGAGACTCTGGACTAGAATCCACTAAGACACAGAGTAGGCGTCCCAGGCCGACCTGGAGGCGGACCACCAAAGCAGAGAGAGCTGCAGAGAAGAAATCATTGTAAGCGGTACAAACTTTTGCCCAGAATAATAACCGCTGGATGACTTTCGGTGCGGCCCTATGCTTTCGTGCAGAGTAAGGAGTAAAATACCTAAACTTTTAAGCGTAGCAATAATTTTCCTACTCTCTCATAAGTAAGTAGGTTATTTACCCTTTTCTATTACTGCTTCTATAATTAACTTAAAATATCCCGTGTATGATAAGTTATCCCTAAACTGAGTGTTTTCTTAACTGTGTGTTTCCCTATACAAATGAAAAAATCCTCAGTTTACTCTACCGACTGGTCAAGCGCAAAGCTTCTTCAGAAATACGGCAAATGACATATAACAGGATAGGTTATTAACCCTTCTTACCCTCTCTAAAGCTCCTATATCTCTTATTTGTTTGATCAGAAATAATTACACTCAAAGCACCATGCTTAGTCTAAAGAAAGCCTAAAAAAAATCAGAGCCATTAATTGTTTAAGATGAATTTTTAGATTCTTCTTCGGACTAGTTTTAGTAGAATTGGAATCTAAGAACTCTTAAGAGGGACATAACTGTTTGTTTAGTAGTTCCTTCAAAATAATTACTTTTTCCCTTAAATATTTTTGTAATATACGAGCGTAGTTTAAAATGCTTGTAAAAAATAACGTAAACAATTTTTGCAAAAAAAAAAAATTTCAACATCTCCACTGACTTTAATATATTTGGTCCAGCTGGATTCCAATTTTTTTATGCCCTCAAAAAAAAAAAACTGTTTTGAACAGTGCATAATACTCGTGTAGGGTACATAAAAACCTTTTCATTTGACGAAAATTTCTTCTCCCAGGCCAATTTCTGAGGTTAGGAAATAAAAAATAATCACTTGGGGCCAAATCTGGCGAATAAGGTGGGTAGGGAACTATTTCCAAGCCTAGTTCATGCACTTTTGTCATTAAAACTGCCCATATTTAAACAGGCATATTGTCCTAATAAAGGAGCACTTTTATATAATGTTGCGCAATAAGAGCCAGTTACTGTGTTACCCTTGTCTACATAGTCAATCGTGATAATATCCTGAGAGTCCCAAAATCAGTTCCCACCATATTTCCGGCAGATTAAACTGTTTCTGCTTTTCTCGATGTACTTTCACCTTTGCCAACTCACTGTTTTAACTTCTCTTTTATCCCTGGAGTGTAAAGGTGGTTCTACGTTTCATTTACAATCACAAAACATTGCAAGTAGTCCTTCGGATTAGGCTTCAACTTTTCCTCGTGCACTCAGCATTTTAAGAACTTCATGAATCCATTCGTATGATATACCTATCATCTTATTAATCTCACGAAGTTTAAGAACTTTCCCAAAAAAATAAATTTTCTTACGATTGGAAAATTAGTAAATTTGAATATACATATTTCTTATTGTCCTTTATACGTAGAAAAAAATTCCATTACTCCTTACGGCCCTAAATTTGTAACTGTTGGCTGTTACAATTTGCATTTTTAACATATTAATCCCACCCCGATCTATGTTGAAACGGATGTTTTATTATATAGCAATGGTAATTTTCTTACGATTGACAAACTCATCATTATTCATATCATTAATTAAAAATATAACAAATATTTTTCTGTAAAGACAATTATAGCAAGCGGTATTCGTTTTTTTTATAAAAAAAAGTGAGCTACTTTTGATCGTTTTCAGTTTTTTTTGCATAACTTGATAATTAAAAGTTCGCAACTTGGCAACGTTGCACTGCACGGGAAGTTTGAAATACCGTCAACGCACAGCTGATTTTAATAAATGCGTATGGGTTATCGTAAATAAAAAGTCAGTATTTATAACAAATTAAATATTTATTAGTATTCAACATATTAATTAATATCAGAGACTTGATTTCTTATCACTCCTGTATTTACTAACTTACATTTAGTAGACTTGTCACATTTTATTTTGAACTTTGAATAAAGCCCTTCCCTTTTGAAATCACTCAATTTTTCCATATCTAAAAGACTTCTGTAGCCGGTGAATTTCAGATTTCTAGTTCACTCTCTCAATGAAATTATACTATTCTCATCAGAAATTTTAGAATGAACTATTTCATTGGTTGTTGTTTAAATATCCTATTTTTAGTGTTCCGTACGGAACACTTATAAGATCACTTCGGTGTCTGTCTGTCTGTCTGTCTGTCTGTCTGCCTGTCTGTCTGTCTGTCACACCCGATTTTCTCCGAAACTATTTGACATAGAAAGGTAAAATTTAATAATAATATAGGAATTGACGGCCTCATCAGAGCCATGTAGTTTTGAGAATTAAATTTTGACTTAAGGGGTTAGTTTTGGGGGGTGAAGTCGGAAGTGAAAAAAAAAATTTTTTACTAGGTCATCGAGTGTGGTGTCAAATGAAAGCTTGTGAAAACATGAGTAAAAAATATATATATAATATTATACTTGCGCGCACTTTTCTTTGTATTATTTTTAAAAATTCGCGAAAAATCGCTGTCCCGGGCCTTATCTCGAAAACTACTTATCAAAAAATTTCGAAAAAATTCTGGAATATTCTCCACGGGGTGTAGCTTGAACGAAAATTATCACGAGTGCATTACCTTTAATAATTTATATGGTATATAAAAAACAAAAATTTCAAGGTCATCAGATTTCAGTAAAGATTGGAAACAAACTTTGTTGAAAACTCATTTGGGGTGTGTTTTGTGAAGTCACTGATCATTTTATACCACCGTAACATAAATTTTGACTTAAGGGGTTCGTTTTGAGGGGTGAAATCGGAAGTGAAAAAAAAATTTTTTTACTAGGTCTCGAGTGTGGTGTCAAATGAAAGCTTGTGAAAACACGAGTAAAATATATATATATATATATATATATATATATATATATATATATATATATATATATATATATATATATATAATGCAATACTTGCGCACACTTTTCTTCGTATTACTTTTAAAAAATCGCTGTCCCCTACCTTATATCGAAAAGTACTGATCAAAAAATTTTGAAAAAATTCTGGAATATTCTCCACGGGGTATAGATTGAACGAAAATTATCACGAGTGCATTACCTTTAATAATTTATCTGGTATATTAAAAAAAAAAACAAAATTTCAAGGTCACCAGTTTTCAGTAAAGATTGGAAACAAACTTTGTTGAAAACTCATTTGGGGTGTGTTTTGTGAAGTCACTGATCATTTTATACCACCCTAACATATTTTTTTATTTTAGAAACAATCAACGTACGGAACACTAATTGTGCAAGTTCAACTTGCACTTGACCGGTTTTTTTACATCAGACATACTTGCTAATGCTATATTTATTTTTTCAGCAGTTTTTTTTAACAAATCTGCCATTCTTCAATAAAGAAGTCATTATTTATGCACTATTAAAAATCTCGAATATAAACATAACCTCAAAAAATATTCCAAAATATTAAAACCCGTGTTTCGATCAGAGTAAGAATGTCACGATGCCAGATCCGAAAAATGACGCAGTGGGATTATTTTTGTATTTCTGCTCATATAGGACAGGACGAAAGAGCGCACTGCACCGTATTTTTTATTGTACGCATAGTAGTTTTCATAGGAGGGATCTTTCTGTAAGTAAAGCACGACTGCTCCTTGGGAACATCCTTAATAGGACAATCTTCCGTCACGACACCGTAAATTTTATTGACCATTTCTTCAGAAATAACCTCAGTCGGGGGTCCTGAACGCGCAGCATTTATTTATCCAGTAATAAATAGTCTTGGATGCTGGTGCAGAAACCCCATGAATTTCTTACAGTTCATTTTCTATTTGTACCGCAGTCCACTTTTTTAAATAATAATAATAATAATCTTTATTGTCTAACAGATAGAATATCCATTTACAAGACAAATGTGTAAATTACAAAGAAAAGAGAAAAAAAGAAAATTACAATAATTGCTTAAAATAAGTATAACAACAATATATCTAACCCGTATATACCGCTCAAAAATGTGGACACGTCCACCGTGCAACAAGAACCCTCGTCTTCATCAATTTAGTAAACTGAGCATGAGTTAAGTTATGCATATCGATATCGCTACAAACCACATTGAAAATATTCATGGATTGATACAAAGGAGTCTTCATTAAAATATTAGTTCTTGGTGTACTCAAGCAAAAAACATGAGGAAATCTGGTAAGTCGAGACGGCACATGAAAGTTAATTTGGAAAAGCAGGTCAGGGCAATCAATAAAGGATTTACATATCTTGAACAAAAATTGAACCAGCAAGTAAATCCTGCGATTCATCAACGACGACATGTTGAAACGCGCTAACAAGATCTTGCTTTCTATACCTCTAGGAGGGTAAGCACAGGAACTTAAGGAACTTTCTCTGCATATTCTCTATTTTATCAATGTATTTGTGTTAGATTGGGTGTCAAATCACTGCGCCGTATTCCAACTGAGATCGCACATAGCAGTAGTAGAGCATTTTGAGGGACCCTATATCTACCAACCCCCTTGAATTGCGAAAAATAAATCTAAGCGTCTTCAATGCTTCTCCACAAACACGATCAATGTGATCGGCAAATGACAATAGGGTGTCAAACACAACTCCCAGGTTCCTGAAAGTATACCAACGATTTATAATCGCTTTATCCAAGACATACTCATAATGAGTGGGGTTCAGTTGGTTGGAGAACGAGATAACAAAACATTTCCCGAGATTCAAGGTCAACTTGTTGATAGCACACCAATTTTCGATGGTACGTATGTCTTTCTGAAGTATAATACAATCGTTAATGTCATGAATTACCCGGAACAGTTTAAGATCATCAGCAAATAAGAGTGCTTGGACTCCACAATATCATTTATAAAAATTGAGAACAACAATGGTGAGAGGTTACTGCCTTGTGGAGCGCCGCTAGTAGCTACGAATTGAAATGAATGATGTCCTCGGATATCAGCATATTGAATACGATTATGAAGATATGACCGAAGGAATGATATCAAATCATTGTGGAACCCCATACTAGCCAGTTTACGTGCTAGTATGTAATGATCAATACGATCAAATGCCCTCGTGAAATCTGTGTAGATAGCGTCGATCTGCTGACGATCTTCAAGAGCTTTCCCCGTGAATTGCGCAAAGGAAGCCAAATTGCTGACCGTGCTGCGGCTGCCAACGAAACCATGTTGAGCCTGCGAGAAACGTCCCTTAATCTGCTTAAACAATGAGTCATATATTGCCATTTCAAAAACTCTAGCAAATGGTGACAATATTGACACAGGCCTGTAGTTGGAAATGATACTAGTATCGCCCTTTTTTAATACAGGTGTAATTCTTGCTGTTTTCCAGATTTCAGGAAAAGTGTTAGATTTCAGGGATAAGTTATAGATGAAAGACAAGGGCCTTAACAAGGCTCGTGCGCAGTCCCTAATAATAAAACAAGAGACCTTATCAGGGCCCTGAGTGAACTTATTCTTTGACTTCGACAGGGCAGCCAAGACCATATCATCAGTAATGCAGTGGAGAGAGACAAGAGGAATCAAATCGGCACCTCCCTGGAGACAATTATGCCCTGTAGTTGTAGGGGCACAATACATGCCATAAAAAAGTGTGCAAAAGCATCCGCAATTTTTTCGGATCTATATAAGAGCATTGGAGGTCATCGTCCGTGAAAGACTCCGGCAGCGAGGTCGTCGACCCTCTAAGTCTAATAAATGACCAGAAAGACCGAGTGTCCTCACGTAGGGAAGTCTCAGCCCCTCCTCAGATAATTATTGTAAGCAAGATGGATTCTTCTCTTGATTTCCCTTCTCAGTTCATTTTTATTCGTTACGATGCCAATTCGAGTCAGATCCCTTCAACCTCCTAAACACTCTCTGTTTACGTTTCACCAACTTAATTATATCTGAAGTAAACCACACGGGAAAGGTTCTTTTACGCAGCACGGATCTCGGCACACACTCATCAAATATATATAGTGCTAAAAAAATAATAAATAAAAATGTTTTATCACTACACGATACTCGACTTTAGCCATTTCTACAAAACGTGTAACACCGATCATTTACGATAGCTGCCAACGAACAACTGCGCGTTATGTCTGTTTGAAACTTTCAATCCAACCGTTCCAAAAATCACGCCTCTAACCAAAATTTTCCGTCATTCCATAAAAATTTACCGGAATTATTCACCCACCCATGTGCTATTCTAAATATTTGCCATTAATTTGTTTCATTAATTTTGCGTCTATTTACGTTCTCTCTTTAAAAATAAAAACAAATAAAAAATGAAAATAAATTTTAAATACTTGTTTCAAAATTCTAAAACCGCCTTTATTAAAATTGTTTATGCGAAATACGCTAAACTCCCGTTTTTATCCTCGTGTTCCAAAAGATAAAAGAAAATATAAATTACCTGTCTGCTGTACTCTGACGTAAATAAATTAAGCCCGTTAAATTATATTTCTGTTACATCTTTTTGGAAAAAAATAAAAGAAACGCAGTCATAGAAATCGCCATAAAACATAATCGAAAACTCGTTTGAGACAGTAAATCTTTAGGAAAAAGTAGAGAACGTTTTCGCTGATAGCACGATAATGATGTTTCAAATGGTTTCCAGGTGGGTTATGGATAAGGTTTATATTAGAGAAAAGTGATGTGTCAATTTGTATTAACCTAAGATTGATTCCATTGTGTTTAGTTAGAGGAAAATTTATTATAGTGTATCAGTAGCATAACTATAGACATTTAGCCTATGAATACACCAAAATTTTGTTCTTAAAACTAATAGTACCAAATTTACAGGGTATGACTAGAAAACAACCGAACTTGTGCTGTAAATCTGTTTTTTTTTTGCCCTCTCTTACAGTGACAATTTTGTCTCTCTGAAATAAAGAGAAAGCACACAGAGCGAGATCAGATAGGTAGGGGGTGTGTTCTAACACATGGATCCCGTGCTGGGCCTAAAAATGTTTCGCAAACGTGGTGCTGCAGGCAAAAGCGTTCACTTCGGAAAGAATTCATAATCTGTGGTTCTAAAAATTAGGGCATATTTTCTTTACTCGCTCACGGAGGTTTGACAAGAATTCCTTGTAATAACATATTCTTGGTTGACTTAGTGACCCCCAAGCACCCAATCAACGTTTACAATCATTCTAATGTTGAAGAACATTTCGATTTCTTTTCTCTTTCTGCGGCGAACTGGGACTCTTCCAGTACATTAATTGGCGCCTAGTTACAAGATTGTATTAAAAAATGTTAAAGTGAACTACCCAGTAATTCTGCAAACACTCAGTTCTAAAATAAACACTTCATTTGACACTATACAAAAATTTATGGACCTTTTTCACTCACTTCTCCTAAAACGATATCACACGAGAACTATCGGTACCTTTCGTATTTGAAATCTATATCTCATTTCATTGATGAATTATCATGCCAACAGACCAGTGGAAATGAGAAACTATGTTTTTTAGTGATCTTTCATCATCATTTCCGGAACGGTAATAACAAAAGCAGTGAGCTGCTTATATCTTTGCCATCTTCTGTCGGCATGAACCTGTAATAATGAAGATGGTTTCGTTTTAGGAAAAGTGTTATTTAAAGTGACAAGGGCCAATTTGGTTTAACAAAACTTGTAACTATAAAATATTGATTTTCCTTATAATTTATATATTTTTAGGGGCTGATATGCCTAGACTTGGGAGTTTATTTTTTGGGTATAGTTTTCTGTTTCTTTATGTAGCTTTTCCAGCCAGTTGCGTATGTGTGTGGTCCTTATTAACCACAGAAACCACCGTTTAATTGAATATTCAAAACTAGTGGTTTACCGAACGCATGACCACGAATTTACAGAACTCATTAAAAATTCAGCTAAGGTCTAGATTATATCTGCAGCAAACTTCTTTTTCTGTCACTAAGTTATTTTATTATTCAGTAAATTTGAATTAAAGACAGGTGATCTACCTTCTTTATTATCTCAAATTTTTACTGTATAAATTTTATTTTAATGCTTTACTTTCATTACGGTTGAACTTGATACCAAATCTTTATTATTATATATTATACTAGCAGTCCCCGCGGCTCCGCTCGCGTGGACTTGATTCACTACTATCGTCACTGCTTATTCCTTATGTTACCTAACGTAATAAAATATCTGCTATTATTTCCCCTTACCTCCCATTATTTCTCCTTATCTGCTATTATCTAGGCTTATCTCTACTCATCTCCCATTATTTCTCCTTATCTCCCATTATTTCCCCTTGTCTTCCATTATCTCACCTTATCTCCCATTATCTAGGCTTATCTCGACTTATTTCGCAATATCTCTCCTTATCTCCCATTATTTCTCCTTAACTCCCATTATCTCACCATAACTCTCATCATCTAGACTTATCTCTGCTTATCTCCCATTATTTCTCCTTATCTCAGATTATTTATACTTATATCCCATTATCTAGGCTTATATCGAATTATATAGAACATATGTATAAATTTATAAAAACACGTAAATCTGATAAGTGGTTCTCGAGCGATATATATTCTTTGCTACATGATATTGTTCTATATTTAGGCGACATCGTATCATCTTGTCTTACTCCCCTACCAATTGGTAGGGGGTTTATATATATATATATATATATATATATATATATATATATATATATATATATATATTATATATTATATATATATATATATATATATATATATATATATATTTATATATATATATATATATATATATATATATATATATATATATATATATATATATATATATATATATACGTATATATATATATATATATATATATATATATATATATATATACATATATATATATACCAAAATCTCATTTGGCATTCGCTTCGAGCAGCAGCAAGATCACAGTATCAAATAGCAGCAGTAGCAAGAGCACTTGAAAATGCCAAATAAGATTTTGGCGAAACGTCGTGCAAATTCATTGTTAGACGAATGGATTGAAACCCGGAATTTTAATGTATTACATTCCACCATCCCTAAAAACCTTTATTGTAACTGTATATATATATATATATATATATATATATATATATATATATATATATATATATATATATATATATATATATATATATATATATATATATATAAAATACAATCTTAATTGGGGAACTCGGCAATTTTGGGCGTGATAGGAGATCACACAATTTTCATTAAGCCGCCAATATTTCGGTCCTGGATTGGGACCTTCTTCAGGGCAGAACTGAAAAGAAGAACAGAGCGTATTCACTGATAGTGTCTGGGACAACTTTAAATTAATGATGTTGTCATTAGGTTGTTATAATAAATAAAATTAGTGTGGAACAAGAATAAGATATTAGTCATAATAAGTTAAAAAACTCACATGAGAAGTGCAAAGATTTCGTTAGCCTGAATGGCCGTATGTTATACATAAAAAAGTTGTTACATATAAAAGTTGGTTAATCCATAAAATATACAAAATACACATTAAAACACTGTAGACAAAATTCTAAAAAACAAATTTAACACATGGATGTAATTGGGAACCTTGGATGTTGAAAACATCGTTAATTATTTCACTTGTGACCACCACATATGGCCACCGCCATTTAGGAACAAATGACAAGAACGACAGGAGACAGCTACCCGACAGAGATAAGGGGTTTAGTCAAGAAAACTCAATTAACCAGAATGCGGGGTCGACACCTGGAAGGAACCGATAGAAAAGGAAGTACAAATATTGGACCCTAAGTGAGAGAGAGGTAGCCAATTGAGCGACCAAAACCACCCGGTATGTAATAGCGGAAGGATAAAACACACCCTAATTATAAGTAAATGGTGAGCGAGGGAGCGAGAGAGAGAGTGACAATAATGGGAGCAACGAAGAAGAAAATTATCTAGTCAATTAATTATTAATTTATTAATTTCTTGTTGGAATCTTATTAGAGGAAGAGATTGTTGGCAAAAAACCAATGAAGACTCGAGGCACCAGGAAGTGTTAGAGAGGTAACGCAAGGTACTGTCAATGGAAGGAAGACAGTAATCGCTAGGTGCAAAAGATGGCCCAGATAAAATGGAAGGAATCTGTGAAGCTCAGAATCAAAGAGAACCGTAAATAGAGAGAGGAAGGAGGAGAGAAACCCTGGAAATTACGGAGCTAAAAAAAGAGACGACCAATGCGGTTCAGATGGATCATAAAACACTTGAAGACAGGGAAAGATTGTGAGAAGTTGATTTATCACAGGAGAGGAGGAAACTATATATGTTACTAAGACCATCCAGGTCGGTTCTTTTATTGATATTAAGGTGATTCTCCTGGATGTAACACATCTCAAGGAATTCTCTCTTGGAAAGATTATTGCAGAAATGAAGAATTTTGGGTTCCCTGAAATTAAAAGAATGACCATTGTCAACAGAATGGGTCGCCAAGGCACATCGGTGTGGATGGCATCTAGTGTCACTTTTATGGAGTGCAATACGACGATTCAAGGATTGAGAAGTTTGGCCAATGTAGATTGATGGACAATTGAGGCAGGAAATTGAGTAAACCAAGTCTGACATGGAAAGAACTGGCAGCGGGGCCTTCAGCTTACTGAAGACACGTCTGTTTTTGAAGAAGTAATATTTAGCGATTTTAATGTTGGGAATGACACACAATATGTGGACCAATTTGTTTGTAAGGCCTGGAATGAATGGTAAAGAAAGCAACGACCAATTTATTTCGACTGGGGGAGTTAAAGGGGGAGGGGAGATATGCGGTAGGTGGAGGGGAGGGGGTTCTGGGGGAATTTGATGGATATGAGTAAGCTTGTTGACTTCATCTTTGGTTCTTAGTAAGAGTTTTCGATTGTATCCATTATCTATGAAAAGTTTTGTAAGTGTTTCTTGTGACTGGAGTAAGAAATCAGAAGAAACACTTACAAAACTTTTCATAGATAATGGATACAATCGAAAACTCTTACTAAGAACCAAAGATGAAGTCAACAAGCTTACTCATATCCATCAAATTCCCCAGAACCCCCTCCCCTCCACCTACCGCATATCTCCCCTCACCCTTTAACTCCCCCAGTCGAAATAAATTGGTCGTTGCTTTCTTTACCATTCATTCCTGGCCTTACAAACAAATTGGTCCACATATTGTGTGTCATTCCCAACATTAAAATCGCTAAATATTACTTCTTCAAAAACAGACGTGTCTTCAGTAAGCTGAAGGCCCCGCTGCCAGTTCTTTCCATGTCAGACTTGGTTTACTCAATTTCCTGCCTCAATTGTCCATCAATCTACATTGGCCAAACTTCTCAATCCGTGAATCGTCGTATTGCACTCCATAAAAGTGACACTAGATGCCATCCACACCGATGTGCCTTGGCGACCCATTCTGTTGACAATGGTCATTCTTTTAATTTCAGGGAACCCAAAATTCTTCATTTCTCCGATAATCTTTCCAAGAGAGAATTCCTTGAGATGTGTTACATCCAGGAGAATCACCTTAATATCAATAAAAGAACCGACCTGGATGGTCTTAGTAACATATATAGTTTCCTCCTCTCCTGTGATAAATCAACTTCTCACAATCTTTCCCTGTCTTCAAGTGTTTTATGATCCATCTGCACCGCGTTGGTCGTCTCTTTTTTTAGCTCCGTAATTTCCAGGGTTTCTCTCTTCCTTCCTCTCTCTATTTATGGTTCTCTTTGATTCTGAGCTTCACAGATTCCTTCCATTTTATCTGGGCCATCTTTTGCACCTAGCGATTACTGTCTTCCTTCCATTGACAGTACCTTGCGTCACCTCTCTAACACTTCCTGGTGCCTCGAGTCTTCATTGGTTTTTTTTTGCCAACAATCTCTTCCTCCAATCAGATTCCAACAAGAAATTAATAAATTAATAATTAATTGACTAGATAATTTTCTTCTTCGTTGCTCCCATTATTGTCACTCTCTCTCTCGCTCCCTCGCTCACCATTTACTTATAATTAGGGTGTGTTTTATCCTTCCGCTATTACATACCGGGTGGTTTTGGTCGCTCAATTGGCTACCTCTCTCTCACTTAGGGTCCAATATTTGTACTTCCTTTTCTATCGGTTGCTTCCAGGTGTCGACCCCGCATTCTGGTTAATTGAGTTTTCTTGACTAAACCCCTTATCTCTGTCGGGTAGCTGTCTCCTGTCGTTCTTGTCATTTGTTCCTAAATGGCGGTGGCCATATGTGGTGGTCACAAGTGAAATAATTAACGATGTTTTCAACATCCAAGGTTCCCAATTACATCCATGTGTTAAATTTGTTTTTTAGAATTTTTTGTCTACAGTGTTTTAATGTGTATTTTGTATATTTTATGGATTAACCAACTTTTATATGTAACAACTTTTTTATGTATAACCTACGGCCATTCAGGCTAACGAAATCTTTGCACTTCTCATGTGAGTTTTTTAACTTATTATGACTAATATCTTATTCTTGTTCCACACAATTTTATTTATTATAACAACCTAATGACAACATCATTAATTTAAAGTTGTCCCAGACACTATCAGTGAATACGCTCTGTTCTTCTTTTCAGTTCTGCCCTGAAGAAGGTCCCAATCCAGGACCGAAATATTGGCGGCTTAATGAAAATTGTGTGATCTCCTATCACGCCCAAATTTGCCGAGTTCCCCAATTAAGATTGTATTTTTTAATAATTTTGGTAGATACGGCAACATTTTGCTTTCTTTATTCTATATATATATATATATATATATATATATATATATATATATATATATATATATATATATATATTACATATAACACGCAACGTCTCTCTGTCTGTCTATTTGTTAGTGTCCTTATCACTTGAGAACCACTTATCCAATTTCGGGTTTTTTTAAATTCATACATATGTTCTCTGGCCAGGTTTTATTATATATTTTGTTACGTTAGATAACATGAGGAATAACTAGTGACGATAATTGTGAATCAAGCTGAAAAAAAATGTCGCCAGCGGACTCTCTTGCAAAAAAACCTAAACAATAATTCGGAAGTCCACGGGAGCGGAGCAGCGGGAAGAGCTAGTTAAGTATAGAAACCAAAAAACTGTAAAGCACTATGTAGTAGCCATTAAAGTTATTTAGGACATGTGGTAAATCTTTAATATAACGAGTAAAGCACTATTACTTCTTATGTGGAACTTTAAAGCCATACATTTTGGTGTACTGACTTTAAGTGTGAGGTATAACCTGAAACTATTTTATATTTATATTTGAATGTGAACTATTTTCTTTCGTACTTAAACTCCTCTGTTAAAACCTTTGATACTGGTAATCTAAAATATTATAATAAAAAAAATTTTAGAATGCGTTTGATTGCAAGGAGTAACTTTAAAGTAATACCCATCATTTTAAAATTCTTCCCTATTCAAAATTCTAGTTATATTTTGTATGGGTTATTTACTTACGTATTATTATTAAGGCAGCAAAAACTTTTGAAAACTGATGTTTCGCTTATTTAGGTGACCACTGAGCACATAATGATTTTCCGATAGCACGACTTACTAATTTGTATTGGAGAAGTACGACTATCTGACGTACTGAGATAGCTTTAGATATTTCCTTCTATTTTCAGTCTGACTTTATTTGATAAACCATTCCATACTTACTCAATATTTCCATTCTTTATTCTCTATTTTTCTTATTTTAGTATAATTGTCTTTTGGAATATAAATTTGTAACACCATGCTTTGAAAACTTTTCTCATAAATACCGTTTGGCTTACACAATCATTACTTTGTAAAATCATTTTCGCAATTTAAGTGAGCGATTTTGGCCCGCAAGAAAGACCTTATGTGACCAAATTCAAACCTCACGGATGAAACCTACTGATTCCTATATATTTTGGCCTTATAAAACGATTCTGAAAGTCTCATAGCTTAAAAAATGGCCTATCAATTGTTATAGACAAATTATTGTGTTATATTATTGTATAATTGTTATAAAAAATTATCTATATAACATACTCAATATAAAATCGGGACTAAAAGCTCTCAAATTTTTACACGAGGGTTTTCGAGGATGTTGAATTCATTTCTGAAGTTAGTTTTTTAATATAAATTTTTTTAAGGGTTCAAGATAGGGGTAGAGGGTGAACTATTTGCATTACGAGTTGTAAAAATGCTAAACAATGACTGTCTTTATTTATACGTTTTATCATATAGAAATTGACTTGATGGTGTGCTACATGAATTAGGATTCATGATTCCAACTTTTTGGGTACGCACCCTACTGTAGGGGTTGGGGGTAAAATTTTGTCAAATACAAGATACAAAATTTATGAATAAAAAAATGGTTACTTGGATGTTTTTGGGGATACTGAATCCATTTCTGAAGTTAGTTTTATAATATAACGGGTTGAAAATTGGGGTAGAGAGTGAAATATTCATTTGTCATTATAACTTTCTGGATGCTCACCCTTCTATGCAGATAGGCGGTAAAATTTTACACATACTAAATATGACATTTATGAATTAAAGAATGGTTAATCGATGATTTTCAGTGCTGATGCTTATAGTGTGTTAGGCGTGGACTTTGTCGAAGTTTAAGCATTTTTTGGCACACTAAATAACACATTGTCATCATTTTGAAACTCAACCTTACGTTTAGTTTTATACTGGTAAAATATCCCGAAATTTGGATCATCAAAGATATATACCGGTTCCCTATTCTGGTACCATATTCTGGCCTATACTGCTCATACCTTTTAAGTGTTCATGCACAAGTGCACTTTTGGGAATAGGTAAGCAAAAAGCTAACTCCATTTTAGATAAATTAAGTGACTCAGAAATGACCTCACTAGTAGACTTAGTTAACATTCCTATCAATGATGCAATTATAGCCTGCATTGTATTTTTCCCGAGACTGTATAATAGACGTAGCAAAAATATAACCAACGACGGATCTATTGATACAATTAAGTACGATTTAGTAGCAAAGAAAAGCTTTTGCCTTCAAAACCAGCTCTAAAACAGCATATTTTTCGTTTAAAGTGGTAAATAAATGAATGGATTCAAGCCAAATTTTCAGAAATCAAATCCTTTGATAAACTTAAATATGGTTGGTTATCAGATAATAATGTTTGAATGACAAACTCTTTTGAAGGTGATATAGCTATGGATTGTGCTCTTATACCGAAAAAGCTCCATGTTCAATAGAAAATTGTTCCTGTTTTGCAAAGTGTTCGCCAATTTGTTCTTGTACAAAAGATGTTAAAGGAAAGGTAATTCAGTAAAAAAAAAACCGGTCAAGTGCAAGTTGAACTTGCACAATTAGTGTTCCGTACGTTGATTGTTTTTAAAATAAAAAATTTTGTTAGGGTGGTATAAAGTGATCAGGTGATCAGTGACTTCACAAAACACACCCCAAATGAGTTTTCAACAAAGTTTGTTTCCAATCTTTACTGAAAACTTGAAATTTTGGTTTTTTTTTTCTATACCAGATAAATTATTAAAGATAATGATAATTTTCGTTCAATCTATACCCCGTGGAGAATATTCCCGGATTTTTTCAAAATTTTATGATCAGTAATTTTCGAGATAAGGTAGGGGACAGCGATTTTTCACGATTTTTTAAAAGTAATATGAAGAAAAGTGTGCGCAAGTATTACATTATATATATATATATTTTTTACTCGTGGTTTCACAAGCTTTCATTTGACACCACACTCGATGACCTAGTAAAAAAAATTTTTTTTTCACTTCCGATCTCACCCCTCAAAACGAATCCCTTACGTCAAAATTTATGTTACGGTGATACAAAATGATCAGTGACTTCACAAAACACACCCAAATAAGTTTTCAACAAAGTTTATTTCCAATCTTTACTGAAAATTGATGACCTTGAAATTTCTGTTTTTTTATATACCGGATAAATTATTACAGGTAATGCACTCGTGATAATTTTCGTTCAATCTACACCCCGTGGAGAATATTCCAGAATTTTTTCAAAATTTTTTGATAAGTACTTTCCGAGATAAAGCGGGTGGACAGCGATTTTTTTCAAAATAATACAAAGAAAAGTGCGCGCAAGTATTACATTATAAATATATATTTTTTACTCGTGTTTTCACAGGCTTTCATTTGACACCACACTCGATTACCTAGTAAAAAAATTTTTTTTTCACTTCCGATTTCACCCCTCAAAACTAACCCCTTAAGTCAAAATTTAACTTTCAAAACTACATGGCTCTGATGAGGCCATCAATTCCTATATTACTACCAAATTTCAACTTTCTATGACAAATAGTTTCGGAGAAAATCGGGTGTGACAGACGGACAGACAGACGGACCGATAGACATACAGACGGACAGACACCGAAGTGATCTTATAAGTGTTCCGTACGGAGCACTAATGACAGGATGTTGCTGATTGGCTTGAGGGAGAAAACTACTAAAAAACGATAATTTAGAAAAATAATTAAATTTAAAAAATAGAATTTTATTTTCTAAAAGAGAAATCATTATGTAATTTCATTTTACATGTACTTTAATTGCATTATTAAATAAAAGCCTTGATTTTATTTAACTTTTGAAACTGACTATTATATATTTGTATGCAAAAAATAAGTTGTAAAAATTATCTGCGTCTGTTAATCATTTTTTATGTCATAAATATTATATTTAGTCAAAATTTCACCCCTTACAGAAGGGTCAGCACCTCGAAAATTGTAATGACATTGAATATTTCACCCTCTACCCCAATTTTCAACCCTTAAAAAATGTTATATTAAAAAATAACCGGTTAAGTGCAAGTTGAACTTGCGAAATTAGTGTTCCGTACTTTGATTGCTTCTGAAATAATAATTTTTGTTACGGAGGTATAAAATGATCAATGACTTCACAAAATACACCCAAAATGAGTTTTCAACAAAGTTTGTTTCCGATCTTTACTGAAAACTGATGACCTTGAAATTTTTTCTTTTTTTATGCCAGAAAAATTATTAAACGTAATGCACTCGTGATCATTTTCGTTCAATCTACACCCCGTGGAGAATATTCCAGAATTTTTCACGATTTTTTCAAAATAAAGAAAGAAAAGTATGCGCATGTAAGACACTATAATATTTTTGAACACTAATTTTTACAGTCGACATGCGTTTCATTAACCATGTTAGCATCGTCAGAAGCGATGCTGGTCAATAATCACTTCTAATGATACTTACGTGGCTAGCAAACCGCTCTTCGGGAGCAAAAATAAAATATTTGGTGTAATAGTGATAACTGTTCTGTGGTTTTATAAAATTTATCAAAGATGCTTCATTATTATTACGTTAAAATATGTCTCATATTAGAGCAACCTAGTCACCAAATGGAACGTTTTCACATTAAGATTCAATGTTTATTCTGACCAGAACGTCTTTAGGAAGTAACTCTTATACTTTCTAGCCTTTTAATAAACTATTGTTTTTGCTGTAAAAATAGTTCAAAAGATTTATCAGTTATTTAGATATCTCATATATTCGAAAGATTATGTCGCTGATGATTTGAAGACGTGACGCCTTTTGGAAGTCCATAAAACCGTGGAATCTTTGAGTTACCTGACTTAGCAGGATTTTGCTTTTCCAGAAGTGAAACTAATTTATTTTTCACATTTGCTAGTTGGGTCGGTTTGAATAATCCTATTGCGTTTTTCTTGTCTGATGAAATTGACCAATATTAACACGTTGGTGTAAGTTCCTTTAAGGCACTTTTTAATCTGCAGCGAGATTTTGCCTTATTGGTGGGAGTTGTTTCATAATTTTAGTTGTTTTATATCGAATTACATCGGTTTGCTAAGGTAACAATTTTCTAATCAACATTTCAACACCGGAGAGTATTGCTTGTCTGAAATATTCTTAGGTGAAATGGCGATGTTCTAACCTTTTGATAAGACGGATTTTTGGGCTTCAGTTAGCTACGTTGTGCATAGGTTGTGTATTCTGCAGGGAAACTACAGATTTCGTGAACAGCATGAATGATAACACTGGATCACGGTTCGGTGACAACGGAATTTTTGACTTTACTAAGTATTATAATCTCGAACAGTTAAGGCCCCTGAATATGGGATATTATGCAAAAATTTGAGAGGACATAATCCTAGGAAACATGAATTTTCATCTAGTTGAAGTCGCAGAAGCTCTTTTCTAATATTTTATTCACACTTACTAAACTAACACAGTCATAAACATTCATTTTTATATTTTTATTGTTCCGTACGGAACACTTATAAAATCACTTCGGTGTCTGTCTGTCTGTCTGTCTGTCTGTCTGTATGTCTCTCTGTCTGTCTGTCTGTCTGTCTGTCACACCCGATTTTCTCCGAAACTATTTGACATAGAAAGGTGAAATTTGGTAGTAATATAGGAATTGATGACCTCATTAGAGCCATGTAGTTTTGAGAATTAAATTTTGACTTAAGGGGTTAGTTTTGGGGGGTGAAGTCGGAAGTGAAAAAAAAATTTTTTACTAGGTCATCGAGTGTGGTGTCAAATGAAAGCCTGTGAAAACACGAGTAAAAAATATATATATAATATTATACTTGCGCTCACTTTTCTTTGTATTATTTTTAAAAATTCGCGAAAAATCGTTGTCCCGGGCCTTATCTCGAAAAGTACTTATCAAACAATTTCGAAAAAATTCTGGAATATTCTCCACGGGGTGTAGATTGAACGAAAATTATCACGAGTGTATTACCTTTAATAATTTATATGGTATATAAAAAAAAAAAATTTCAAGGTCATCAGATTTCAGTAAAGATTGGAAACAAACTTTGTTGAAAACTCATTTGAGGTATGTTTTGTGAAGTCACTGATCATTTTATACCACCGTAACATAAATTTTGACTTAAGGGGTTCGTTTTGAGGGGTGAAAGCGGAAGTGAAAAAATTTTTTTTTACTAGGTCATCGAGTGTGGTGTCAAATGAAAGCTTGTGAAAACACGAGTAAAAAAATATATATATAATGTAATACTTACGCACACTTTTTCTTCGTATTACTTTTAAAAAATCGCTGTCCCCTACCTTATCTCGAAAAGTACTGATCAAAAAATTTTGAAAAAATTCTGGAATATTCTCCACGGGGTATAGATTGAATGAAAATTATCACGAGTGCATTACCTTTAATAATTTATTTGGTATATAAAAAAAAAAAAATCAAGGTCACCAGTTTTCAGTAAAGATTGGAAACAAACTTTGTTGAAAACTCATTTGGGGTGTGTTTTGTGAAGTCACTGATCATTTTATACTACCCTAACAAAAATTTTTATTTTAAAAACAATTAACGTACGGAACACTAATTGTGCAAGTTCAACTTGCACTTGACCGGTTTTTTTATTATTTAGTTACGGCTATTACCTTTTAAAGTGCGATTAAGGTGTCTGAAAACCTGCTACAAAAAATTAATATAAATTCCTAAAACAGCGATATAAACTTTTAGTGGAAGAAACTTTTCAACTTCAAATAGAAAAGAACATTTTATCGAAAAGGTTTACAACATAAAAGACACATGTAAAGGGTCAGAAAAGTTCTATAAATTTAATTTAGAAACTTTTTCGGTTGACAATTTGGAAAAACTTAGTCCTGAACGAAGCTGTCGGCAGGAACTATTGGCTAACTCGTTAAGTTTAAATCTACTTGTATAGGTATAAGCCATGCGATCCAATTAAACTTCCAACTTTCTTGAGAAATTGTTGGTCTCTGCTTAGTTGCGATTACTATGTTACTATTCTAGGTAAAACGTTAAACCTTAAAAGCATTCAGTTTATTAGTAGAATAAGTAATAACTGAAGGAAAAATCTGTAGGTCTACTTGAATTTCTGAAAACTTTTTGAAAACAACATTTTTTTTCAAATTTTTAAGAGCAAAGTATTTCGAAAGAAAATTCGGAATTAATAAAATTTATAAAAAGTCAACGTTCAAGAACATACAATTTTAATTAGCGTCTAATTTTTAAATGAAATAGACAAAAATTAGTTCTAGTAAATGCAAATTGAATTCATTCATTAATTCATTTTAGCATAAACTAATCTCTCTTGTGACTGATTTGGTTAGGTGTACCTTAGACAATCGCGAGCAGAAGTTAATTCAGGTTAGTTCAATTAATTAATAATAAAACTTATAAATTTAATATCTGAAAAAATTTGAGCTTACCTCTGCAGGGCCTAGCCAAGATGCATTCAACTATACAAAAAAAATTAACCTAAAATTAAAGATAATTCACTGTAATCTAAATGAAGCCATTAGTGAATTTTGTAATTAATTAGTTTTCTCTAGACTGACCTGAATTAACCGGAGCAAATTTCAAAAGATTAAAATTGACATTATTTCTTTACTAAGTTGGGAATGTGGAATCTTTGGCACAATGATACTACTCAGAATATATCACCACTACACCAAACACTTTATTTTTGCACTCGACGCGCGTTTCGCTAACCATGTTAGCTTCATCAGGAGCGATGATTGACTAAAGCTAAACTACAAATCTACCCTATTTATACTTAGCGTAACCCTGGAATTACTCAGGCTGAACTAATGGCATAGGCAAGGCCATCAGTTCCGGTCAAACTTCTTTTACATTTTATAATTTCCATACTTTCGTATGCGTTCAACAATCTCCTATCAGATACATTTTTTATTAATCTTAGATTATCTGATGTTACAATATGATCAGCTTCAAGGGCATGTTCGGCAATGATAGACTTTTCTGTTCTACTGTATTTTAAGTGTACTAAATGTTCTTTAAATCTTGTTTTAATTGACCTTTTAGTTTGCCCAACATACTTTTTGTCACAATCATTACAACTAATTTCATAAATTCCACTTTTCTCACAATTGGGAATCTTATCTTTGGGATTTCCTAAGATATTCCTCAGATAGTCTATAAGTCGTCAGACAATATGAGGAATATCTTAGGAAATCCCAAAGATAAGATTCCTAATTGTGAGAAAAGTGGAATTTATGAAATTAGTTGTAATGATTGTGACAGAAAGTATGTTGGGCAAACTAAAAGGTCAATTAAAACAAGGTTTAAAGAACATTTAGCACACTTAAAATACAGTAGAACAGAAAAGTCTAGCATTGCCGAACATGCCCTTGAAGCTGATCATATTGTAACATTAGAGAATCTAAGATTAATAAAAAATGTATCTGATAGGAAATTGTTGAACGCATACGAAAGTATGGAAATTATAAAATGTAAAAGTAGTTTAAATAAAGACAGAGGGCCTATTCCTTATAGTCCCTTCTATTGGTTACTTGACCGGAACTGACGGCCTTGCCTATTCCATTAGTTCCGCCTGAGTAATTCCAGGGTTAGGTTAAATATAAATAGGGTAGATTTGTAGTTTAGCTTTAGTCAATCATCGCTCCTGATGAAGCTAACATAGTTAGCGAAACGCGCGTCGAGTGCAAAAATAAAGTGTTTGGTGTAGTGGTGATATATACTGAGTAGTATAATTTAGTTAGTTCAATTAAGATTAGGTTAAACGAATTAACTTATCAATTCGACTGTTTGTTTAATTTAAACTAACCTTTCTGGCAGTAATTTGTTAAAGTAAATGAATGTTGATTAGTCGGGGATTGGGATTAGTTCAGGTTAGTTCTAGCAATTCTAAATATGATTTACGTTTAATTAATTTGTTATGATCTAAGCTTCTATTCGCCACTAAACGAGATCTACGAACAACACTGCTGAAAATTTTAATTTTGAAATTTCGGCTTTTCAATAATTGATCAGTTCGAAAATCTTATTTTGGAAAATCATGTAGGTTAGTAGGTTTTAAATGAAAAAACTTTTATTTAGTAGTAATAAGTTTGCATGCAGCTAAAGATACATTTTTTTATGTTTAAGTACTAGACAAATAATATGTTGATTCTTAAAAAAAGCAAAACTTGGCCTTAAAAACAAAAGAATTGATATTTATAAATTAAATTGAGAAAGAAGGTTTGTTGAAGTTTGGTTTCTGCGATGTACGATTACAGAAATTATTTAAGTTTATTTTGGTATTTTTGTTTTAAAAAAGGTATCTTGGAGTTGGTCATGCTTGAAAAAGGTCATGTTTTGCTACTTTCGAGATATTCCAAAATATTTTACGACGGGAATCAAAATATGTAGAAGTTTATATCGCCAAAAGTTTTCTACAAAAAAAAAATGAATATCCCGTGTTAATTTGCAACTCAAAATGCAGGTCAAGTAAAGTAGTTAGTTTATTGGATTCACTGCTTTGTCCAGATAAATTTGATAACATGGTTTTATGTATTTATACAAAGTGCAATTGATGTTTTAACCCAATCCTTTTAAGTTAAAGAAGACCATTCAAATGGGTAAGGCCGATTGATAAAGTTGATAAAGACGATAAAGTTGCAAAAACCAAAATGGAAGCTACGTGTATCTGTCCTGTAGCAAATTTGATTTAGAGAGCTGTTAGTAAGTCGAAAAGTGAATGTTAATATCACAAAAGTTATAGATAGAAATTTGTGAGATTTTTACTAAACACAACAGGAGACAGATTTGTTACACTAATATGTCCTATATTTACAATAAGAAATAGCCGGTCATGTGCAATTATTGCGCAATTAGTGTTCCGAACGTTGCTTTTAAAATAAAAATTTTTACTACGGAAGTATAAAATGATCAGTCACTTCACAAAACACATCCCAAATGAGTTTTCAACAAAGTTTTTGTCCGTTCTTGACTGAAAACCGATTACCTTGAAATTTTTGTTTTTTTTAGATTCCAGATAAATTATTAAAGGTCATGATAATTTTCGTTCAATCTACATCCTGTAGAGAATATTTCAAAAATTTTTCAAAATTTTTTGTTAAGTACTTTTCGAGATAAGAGAGCGATTTTTCGTATTTTTTTTAAAAATAATACAAAGAGAAGTCTGCGCAAATATTACATTATATATATTTTTGAATGTGTCTTTTTACAAGCTTTCAGTTGACACCCCACTCGATGACCTGGTAAATTTTTTTTTCACTGCCGATTTCACCACCAAAAACTAACCCTTTATACCCCCTAACCCAAAATATAATGGAGAAATGTTAAAATTTTAAAAGTAATTATACCAAATACATAATAAACACTGCATCTATCCTACTCTTAAAAACTGTCTGTTAAGTTCACTAAAAGGTCAGTAATAAATCGACCACTTTAAAATAATGCCAATACATCAACAGAAATGTTGGGGCGACGGCATGGCAGGGTCATTTCCGGATCTTCATTTCATTGACAGTAGCAATGTATTCGTTTCATTTATTTGGTCAAGACAGAATGTCTCCGCATTGCCAGGTCGATTTTATGTAGTTCTTTGTCGTGCATTAAGTAGTTTTGGTTAGTTTGTGTTATAGCACACAAGTGTTGGTTTCTCGTACGATTAGTGCTAGAACACAATTATGACGCTCAAGACAATTGATCAGTATAGTTGGCAAGTTGACAGAGAAGGATTTGAACAAAAATTCCGAGGACGCGTGCCAAATCTAAGAGGGATACACACATAAATAAAATCAATGTATTGTTACTCCCAATGATAAGGAAATCCGGAAGAACCCAGCTATATGGTGTTGTTCTGAGCTGGTAAAAACTCACCAATTCAAAACAACACCGCATAGCTGGGTCCTTTCGAATTTTCGTCGCATTATGTAAACTCACAGTAATGTAAAAATCCATGATTTACTAACATTGTTCTAAAGAAGTCGTTATAAAATCTTAGGTGATTTTACTTATCCGACATTTGAATTTGGACAATTTTTGCTTTTATTGCTTTATTATCGCCTTTTTAGAGAACACTACGGGTATGTTTACTTTGTTGTTCTTTTTGTCGAATTATTAAAAAAATTTTGAAATTTCTCTATTTATATTAAATTAATTAGTACTTTTATTTGTATTTTTGCTAATTTTATTCGTATCATGCATTTATTAATTTAAAACTTTTAGAATTTTCCTTTTACAATAAGGTCAGTAAACGATAAAAGTATGTTCCATAATTGACCAAAAACTAAAAATATACACTTCATGTTATGAATGTTAAATGAGATGTTCATTAATATCCACAGAAAAATTATTTAGTTTTTTTTAAGCTCTTGTACAGTAACCTCATAAACTTTTCAGTTCTTTCAATCTACGAGATGTTATAATAATGCGATTGCAGGGCCTGTTTAAAGAACTGATGCTGATGTTAGCTTTCGTTTCATATAAACAAAAAACATAGATGTAGAATAATAAATTGCAGATGCATGGTGTTGGAAGAACAAGTAATAAAAATGCAATTCATAAAAGCAGGTAAAGTATAAGTTAAGAAAGCTATAAAGAAATGTGTTAAGTAATGGTAATAGTAATTACGTACATTTTTGACTTTAGTTCTCCATAACTTTAAGAAGATAAAGGAAATATATTACCTCTTATTTCATATTTACTTCAAGTAGATGACCAAAATATAACGTAAGGTTATTTTTATTTTAAAGTCTTATTTCAACAAAACTTATTTATTTGAACTAGTAATAATCTTATAAGTGTTTATTCCAGTGAACATTATTCAATATTGCTATTACAGTTTTTGTCATAGATCAGAGCAAATAATGACAAGCAAGTCAATTTGACATCCAAGAGCAATATTAGTAAAAAGATTCAAAAAAACAATTAATTTGCACGACGTTTCGCCAAAATCTCAATTGGCATTTTCAAGTGCTCTTGCTGCTGTTGCTACTCGATACTGTGATCTTGCTGCTGCCGCTCGAAGCTAACTGAGAGACCGAAGTGCGGTCGCCGTCTTTTATAGGTCGGCGTCTTCGCAGATTGTAGGGGGGGGGGGGGGGTCGGGAGTGTTCATCTGGGCATCGGTGTTTGCTGGCTGGGTGCCTATATTCAGTGGCAACTACGGGTTCTGCCACTATGCTTAGTGTTGGCTTCTCGATGTTTTGGTTATTCCTTGGTATATCTAGTAGACCCTTCCATGTAGTGGAGATATTCAGTACATCATTCCGCTTATTTAGTTGTCCATTCTTTTCAATTTCCAAGGCTTCTCTGACTATGAGTGTTTTATGATATGAAATCGAGGCTATTTGTTTAGATCCCTCGAAATTGATGTTGTGACCAATGTCATGAAGGTGCTGAAAAAGAGCTGAAGTTACTTATTTATTTTTTATACTTATTTTATGTTCTTGGTATATATATATATATATATATATATATATATATATATATATATATATATATATATATATACCTATATATTACATTATATATAAAAGACTACATAATTTGGCAATAGCAAGCTCACCATTAACACAACTCCCCTCTACCTTTTCCAGTTAATCTCAAGTTATCTTTATCGAATAGCACGTAGCAATGAAACAGTAAGTATGTGTGCAAAACTTTTGTAAAGTGTATTTTGAATATGGTGTTAGCCTGAGAGCTTATAACTTAAAAAATCAAATGCAAATCTATTATGTATGAAAAATATATTTCCAGTGTAAATTTATTGATATTAAAAATAATAAATACCGTATCATTTTACTGCAGATATCAATTTTCTGCTTAATGGTTTGAAAATACCTTATAACTGGCTCTTCTCCAATACATAATTTTAAACCTGTCTGCTAAACACATTATCAATTTATTTATCATTTTTTAAAGAAACAGGTTTTTAAAGATTTATTGCCATTTTGTATGTAAAATAAGTAGAAACAATGTTTAAGTAGGTAGTTGTTTTAGATCTTATTACATATATATGAGAGTAAGAAAAAGGAAGAAAATATGTGAAGAAATGCCTCCCTTATTACCTTTTGCATAACTTACCCTTTACCTGCAGTTTCTATCTCTTGCAGTAAATATACCACAATGATTTCTGGTTACCACGCTAACCTTACTTCAGTGTTAAACATAAAGATGGTTGTCTTATCACAAAAAACATACACACACATATATATATATATATATATATATATATATATATATATATATATATATATATATATATATATATATATATATATATATATATTATATATGTATATATATATATATATATATATATATATATATATATATATTATATATGTATATATTATATATGTATATATATATATATATATATATATATATATATATATATATATATATATATATATATATTATAAATAACTAAAACTGGCCCTTAAATTCTATTTTCAGCTTGTATGCCAATCACTTTTGGTAATAAACATAGCAAACATAATTAAAACAGATTTTTGATAATAACGTGGGCAGTCTTAATTTTGCCATATTTTAAAACTTTCTTATTTCCTATTGTAACAAATTAACACAGTTTTATTTTCCAGTTTTAAAAAGCATTTAACGCTGCAAAAACACACTACCATAGGTTACAATTAGCTATGTACCGTCTAAACAGAGAATAAATATACTTCCCACCTGAAATAAATATAACAATGGCCATTATTTATTCTTAAATTTATAAAATTCTAAAACCCAATACGGTTAAATATCTGAAGAAAATTAATGCCGATTGTCTTATCCGGGCGAAAGATATTTCATTTTCCAAAAACTAATTTTAATGCCATATGAGTGATTCACGTCGAACTCCACAGCAGGTGAATACCAGGTAAAATATTTAGATGTTTCAAATTCAGATTATTATTTTGTGACAAATAAAAGTTAATATATAAATATTAAACAGTCAGCTCCTATTGTTTACTGTAGAACTGACTAATAATATTTTATAATGACATGAGGTTTTTGTGATAGGCAGATTGTTTCAAAGAAATACTTTTTGTCAAAATACTTTAAGAAAAAGGTTGACATTGGGCAACATCTTTAACAGGTATCTGAAAGAGCTGGTAAGTAGAATTTTAACAAAATTTTAAATATATGCCAACTGAGAAAAAGTACTGAAATTATATATATATATATATATATATATATATATATATATATATATATATATATATATATATATATAAATTCATGGATCACATAAGTTAACAAAAATAAAAACTTCTGAAGTAAAAAAATAAACAAAAGAAGTCATCATCACGATCGAGCCATTAATTTTGATTTTTTACATATTTACAATTGATTGATCTTAAGAAACTCTATGTATTTGTTAGTAGATATTCGAAGACCCAACAAGTTTTTTAAGGTAGATATTATCTCTTTTTCTTCTTGGCATGACTAGAATTGCTCCTGTTTGTGTGCCTTTTATTCCGTTTCGGTTACTGTTGTTAGTAGGTTCTCTTTCCATCTCCTCTTTGGTGTTCCTGTCGATCTTTTACTGTACGCTTTGTTATTTTTGCTGATGTTAGCCAGTCTGTCAGGCGCCATTCGTTTATATGATAATCTCAGTTTCTTTTCCTATCCTTTTCATTTATTATTTGTTTGTCTGTTTCTGAGTATTAAGCCCCGTATTGTTCTTAAAGTCTTCAGTTCTACCTTAGCTATTATCTGCTTTGTTTTTTTAGTGTCTGCTTGGGTTTATGCCGCGTAGGCTAAGATCGGTCGCACAGTTGTTTTCTATATGATTATTATTCCATCGGGATTCTCTTAAGCAGCTACTGACTTTCGATGCTTTTATTGCTTGTCTTTTCACTTCTGCTGTCGCTCGTTATGTCAATTCCAATGTATGTGAACCTCTATACTTCTGCCTTCCACTTCCAGTTTGCACCTTCGAGGCTCTCTACTAATTAACATGCATTTTGTATTTTCCACAGAGATCTTCATGTTATGTTGTCGCTGTTGTGTTAAATGTGTGGAGGTACCCTTGTAGATTGTCTTCCTTGTCTACCATTAGTAATGCGTCGTCAGCGTAACATAGATTAATTTTGTTAGGTCCCATTCTATAGCCTGTTCGTTTTTTTACTTCGCCTGTTATTTTATTCGTCATTATGTCGAACAGTAATGAACTAAGTCCCCTTGTCGTATCCCCGCATGGTACATTTATTATATATTATACCTAACCTCAACAAAAGCACATGACAACGCTATGTTATAGCGATTTCGTTGTCTCTTATTTTCATGGGCAATTTTCTTTCTGTTAGTGTCCTCCGTTCAACATAAAAGGCAAGTTATATTTGAATCAACTTTCTTACACTAGATGTTATGTTGGACATTTGTTCAAGCGAGTTAGAAAATAATAATACCAATAATCATAGTTTGGTTAGAAGTTGGTAGATTTGGTTAAGCTACAGACCTATGAGATCATTATTTTGTATGAATGATTAAATTAGGTTATACAGAAAAACAAGATAGAAGACGTGGCATACCCACTGGCTAAAAAAGGGAGCTCTGATGAGCCTTGCACAACTTGAGGCCCTTTTAGGAACCCCGTTGAATACGAGCAGTACAGCGATTGAAGATTTGTGAAACAATAAGTTTGTAAGATATTGGCAGAAGGCACCAGGGAGAAACCAGTCCAAGGGTCTCATATGTGGACCTAACCCTAGGTTTACCAGGTCTCTGCTGAAGTTAAATAAGAACAACTTGACAGGAATCCTTACAGGATACAACTCCTCATCTCATTACGTATTTCCAGCAGTCACATATACTAGACAAACACCTCTGGGATTCACAGTAATTTTAGACCAGAAATGTATTACGGAAATTCAATTCAATCAATTATAAGCAACAGTAATAAGGAAAAACATGCGATGCATATCCAAAAAAATCGACGAGGCACATTTTAACGAATTGGTGGTAGTCAGCCGGCTTCTCTTTGAAGTGCTTCCAATTTTTTGTCTTTCTGTAGAGATAGTTTCTGTGCTATTAGCCTCCGACAAGTTTAAAACGATAAATATCACATAGGCTGAAAAGTTTTTGGTCTGACACATAGATGTCGTCCTTTTCAAAAAATCCATGTAATTTTTAGGAAGTATCAACCTTCAAACGATACGTGTCAAAATTTCATGACATTTCAACGATTAGTTTACAAGTTATAGTCGTTTTAGTGAAGCTACTTTTCATACTTTCAAAACAATGGAAAAAATCGAATTTCGTGTGTTGATTAAACACTGTTTTTTGATTCAAAAAATACCGTTCTAGCTAAATAATGGCTTGACAAGTGTTACGGGGACTCCGTCCCTGGAAAATTACTTATCATTTACTGGTATAGTGAATTTAAACGCGGTCGTACAGATACAAATGCTGCTGAATGTTCTGGACGCCCAAATAAAGTGGTTATACCGGAAAACATCAAAAAAATCCACAAAATTGTTCTGGATGACCGTAAAGTGAAATTGCGTAAGATATCTGACACCCTAAAGATATCAAAAAAAACGTGTTGATAATATGTTGCATGAACATTTGGGCATGAGAAAGCTCTGTTCGAAATGAGTACAGCGTTTGCTCACAGTGGACCAAAAACAACAACGTCTTGATGATTCTGAGCACTGTTTGGACCTGTGTAAGCGCAATGAAAAGGATTTTTTATGTGACAATGAATGAAACATGAATCCACCACTACATACCAGGATCAAATCGACAGTCAGCTGAGTGGAAAACAATCGGGTGAAAGCCGCCGGAAGCGACCAAAGACAAAGCAGTCGGCTGGAAAGGTTTTGGGCTCTGCTGAAAAGGGAAAAACCATCAATAGCGAATATTATATAAAATTATTGGAGCGTTTGAAGGCAGAAATCGCAAAGGAACGGCCCCAAATGAACGAAAAAAAAGTGTTCTCTCAGGAAGACAATGCACCATGTCACAAGTCAATAGTTACGACGGCAAAATTGCATAAATCGAAGTTCGAATTGCTTCCTCATCCACCATATTCTCCAGATTTGGCCCCCAGAGACTACTATATATTCGTAGACCTCAAGAAAATGCTCTGGGGAGAGACACTTGGCTCCAATGAAGAAGTTATCACCGAAACTGAGGCCTATTTTGAAGGCAAAAACAAATTCTTCTACGAGAAAGGTATAGAAAAACATTGGAATGATTGTAATTGATGAATAAAGTCGAATTGTCGATTATATCGCTCTTGAAGGAGACTATATTGATGAATTTTATAAAAAAGTGTTTTAAATAGCTAAACTAAAAACTTTTCAGCCTATTATGTTTATCTATCTATAGCAAAACAAAAGTTTAATTTATATACATTAACCTTAAAAATTTGTTCAGTTGTAACGTAAATAGATAATCAGTAATAAAGATACTGTTCTTTAAAATGATAAAGTGTTTTTTAGTGTTCCGTACGGCACACTTATAAGATCAGTCCGGTGTACTGGTGGTGTCTGTCAGTCCGTCTGTTACACTCGATTTTCTCCGGAACTATTTGACATAGGAAGTTAAAATTTGGCACTAATATAGGGATTGATGGCCTCATCAGAGCCGAGTTAAATTTTGATTTAAGGGGTTAGTTTTTGGGGGGTGATGAAATCGGAAGTAAAAAAAATAATTACCAGGTCATCGAGTGGGGTGTCAAATGAAAGTTCAAAAATATATAGAATGTATTTCTTGCGCGCACTTTTCTTTGTATTATTTTTTAAAAATTGCGAAAAATTGCTGTTACACCCTTATCTCGAAAAATACTGTTCAAAAATTTTGAAAAAATTCCGGAATATTCTCCACACAGGGTGTAGATTGAACGAAAATTATGACGAGTGCCCCTTTAATAATATCTGGTATGTACAAAAAACAAAAATTTCAAGGTGATCAGTTTTTAATAAAGATCGGAAAAAAACTTTATTAAAAACTCACTTGGAGTGTATTTTATGAAGACATTAATCATTTTATACCTACGTCACAATTTTTTTTATTTTAAAAACAACATACAGAACACTAATTGCGCAAGTTCGACTTGCACTTTCAATTATTTCATTATAAAAACACATAAAATTTAACATTCTTTCATCTATAAATACTGTTCAAATTACAAATCATAACAAAAAAAATGTATCCATTGTTTGAAAATAAAAAAGTGCCAAAAGTTTATCGTCGTCGGCCAGAGACAATTTATTAATATAGTAATGGATCGAAACCAGATTAAATAGGTCAAAACTCGATCATTAATAACAAAAAATCGTGTACAGTTTCCGTTGCCTTTTTAATTTGTCAGTGAAAACAAAGCATCTGGGGTCCAAAATTTGATATTAAACGGAAACCAGAAACACGAAATGCGTATATTACGACACCCTCGATGAAAATAATGACATTTGACATCGGAAAGCCACACATAATCATATCGAAAAGCGCTAAACAAGAAAATTGATACAACCTGTAAAGTGATGAATTATTTATAACTTGATACCTGCTGATATCTAATAAATAACGTATTGAAATACGGGGCTGAAATATGTCATATAAATTATATATTTGAGACATTTTCTGCCTTTTAAAATCGAATACCAGATGGGGCGTAGGTAATATTTTTTCTGCTATATTTTATTACTTGACAGAGCACAACATAGGAAAATATTACTCAGCGGTCAATAGTAGATATAGAAGGATACTGGAATTCTTGTTTTATAAAATGGCAACGGTCTGGACTACTATTTCAATCTTTATCACTGCCAAAATAAAGAAAAAATAACGACTTACCTTTGTTACTGTTTTTTCTTTTTCACTAAAGAGAAAACATTTTACTCTTTTATTTTCAACAATAGAATAACTAAACCTAAAATTTGAAAAAAAAATTATACAGGCTTCTAAAAAGTAGAATATATCTTATCTTAAGGTATTTCTTACGAATAACTGTTAAAAGTAGTTTTGCTCGAAAATTTGAGAAATAATAGATTTTAGCATCATACATTCACTAGTTCAATATAAAGATGATTTACCGCACCGTATTGCCATAATTAATTGTAGAAGTTTTAGATATTTAACACGTAAAAGATAGGAATCCATACTTTTTCTTCGATTAAAAGCATGCGTTCTTTACAATTTTTGTTGTCGTGTGTGCATTAAAAAGTAAAAAGTCACAAAAAAATTATATATACATAAAAAAATTACTTTGCTTTCGTTTCTTAAAATATAAAGGCAGTTTACCTCCTAGTTGTTGCAAATATAGTAAATGAATATTACTTTTTATTGACTTTTAAGAAGTAAATTTTCGCTGTGGTAACGTAGCTTGAAGAAGACTGTTCGCGCGGATGAGGGCGTTCTTTCAAATTTTGAATCATATATGGTCCGAGAGATCATAATCAAGATTTTGGACTTATCGAAGAGCGGCAGATAAATATATCACTTATTAAATGTGATAAACTGAACCAAAAAAATACTTACCAGGTGTATTCATAAGTTTTTGCCGGTTTTTGTGGTAAAGAAAACACGCAATTTTCAAGGGAAATTCATTTTTTATTTATTCAAAATATTGGCCATTGGCTTCTACAGACTTCGCCCATCTTTCAGGTAAATTATGAATACCATGCCAGGAAAACTGCTTGTCTTTTGCGGCAACATATTCGTCGAATCATTTTTCAATTTCCTCGAAATTGCTGAAGTGCTGCTCTGCAAGCGCGTGCCCCATTGATGCGAAGAGGTGATAGTCAGATGGCGCCAGGTCGGGAGAGTACGGCGGGTGCGGAAGGATGTCCCATCCAAGCGATTTCGAGGTGTCTTTCTTGGTTTTGCTGTGTGAGACGGCGCATTGTCGTGTAACAAAATCACTTTGCCATGTCTTCTGGCCCATTCCGGTCGTCTTTCGATCAATGCGTGATTTAAATTAATCATTCGCTGGCGATAGTGTTGTGCATTAACGGTTTCGCCGGGCTTCAAGAGTTCATAATACACAATACCGCTCTGGTCCCACCAAACACAAAGCATGGTCTTCTTGCCGAAGCGATTTGTCGAAACCATGTCTCACATATTCTAATCGATGGAGCGTGTTCATCATATGTTTCTACCAGCAAGAAAAGCAATGCGTGCCGCAAATGTTCTTTTTCAGGCACAAAAGTCGACATGATCACTGAACGATACAATACAGACGCTAATGTTTGGCGGACTTAACTTGTGTATGTTGGTTAGGTTAATGTCAGATGAACAAACTGACGTATCTATCAAATTCCTACACTGCGTACTGTTCGCTGGTGCCATCTCTTAGTGAAACCGGAAAAACTTATGCATACACCTGGTACTTATAGATCCAAATTCCGGTTCCTGCCGTGGTTACGGAGAGAGGAAGTCGCAAAAAATTTAGGGAGGTGAACCCATGGCAGAGTGGCAATCTTATATGTTGTGAGGATACTATAGCCTTGAAAAAAATGGGCTCAAAAAATGAACTCATCGCTGAGTGGCAGATATTCGAGATATAGTTAGTTTGGGACCCAAAAAGAAGTGAAAAAAGATTATCTGTCATAGATCCTGATTCTTTAAATTTCTGCGAATTTTTGAAACTGTAGGGTTTTTAGACCCACCTGAACTCATTCGAGAGCGGCAGATAAATGAACCAGTATTGAATACTATAATACAAGGTGAAATCCCGAATATGTGCCATGAAGTCCAGTCTCTGCTTTTATTAGCAGAATTTTTAATGCAAAGCTTAAGTTATAAACAAATTGATTTTCCCTGTTCGCATTATTACCTAACTGTGATGCTTGAGTTCATATGTTTTTTGACACGTTAATGTCGAATTACTAATCCATTTTTGTTAAAAATTTTTGTAATAAGTAAATATTTTTTTTTCTATAACTTAATATAGTATTATTTAACTCGCTATATTTAAATTCTTTGTTCATTTTTGCAAAAACTCAATCATTTTATATTACTGACAATTTATTACAATTATATTAATTTTCCTCTCGGAATTTAACACAAATATTTTTATTTAATTGCATATAAATAAACTGATTAGCGGTTAATTTCAATAAATTGGAAAAATTCAGGCAGCAGGTCGAAATTCATGTAAAAACTTGTGTGACGCTCGTAAAAAGCTTAGATTTTGCTATTATGGAGATAAATTCTATAAAATTCTGTTTATTCGCATAATTGTTTATAATAAATTGATTATAACAATAAAAAGGTTAAGTTTCTGCAAAAATAGACTTTGAATTCGTATTTAATGGGTCGAAACACGCCTAAAAAATTTGGGTGGAGCGCATAATAAACTTAGAGTTTTGCTAGTATAAAAATAAATTATATCAAATTCCTTGTTTTAGATAATTGTTTAAAACATTTTTAATAACAATTAGTAGGTCATTTTTTCAAAAAACTAATTGCAGATGGGATTCTGCTGCCCAAAAAGCACTAAAATGGAGCCGCAACGCTCAAAGTTTAAAAGGAACACAGTAAAACCTGGGGTGGCTAATGGAGTATATATATTGTATTGGCATTAATCGAATACGACAAAAATTATTGTATGTTTTAAATGTTTAAAATTTTGACTCTTAAGGTTTCTTGGATCACTCTTATTATTTGGCATGTCAAAAATCAAAAATTTCAAATGTACTATCTAAATATAGCCACCAAATTTATTTTTTTTAATTTTCATAATTACATATTAAAAGGGGTTTTGTGGCTTTTGAATAAGAATTTTAAATAATAAATATAAATTTAAAGGTTACATATAAAAAAATATCGGGCGGAATTGCACTGCAAATTAAATAAATATATTAATCTGCATGTAACTGTTTCAATGGTGATTTGAGCGTCTCTCGAGACATTGATGCATGTGTATAGTGTTTGAGAGAAAAACAAATTACAGGACGGGCACGCGCGTTGTAGGACAGGCGCGCATTTAAAAAAACGTTATTGTAGCAAAAAATTTAATTTATTTTAACAAAGAACCTGATTCCAATGTAAAAATTATTATTTTTAGTATCTACAAATCTCAACAATCATATTAAAGCCAATTTCATTCGCTCCTCTATGGGTTCAGGTGGGTCATTTTTCTGCAACTTTGGTCCGTTATAACTCTGGATTAACCCAATATCCATAGCAGATATAAATTTTTCAGTGTTATTTCACAAAAATGAGGCTATACCCAGAATATCTGCCACTAAACGATGGGTTCGTCCACCAAATTTTTCTTGCAGTTTTAAAGTGCATTTCCAGAAACAGGAACTAGACTTAAGGCTTCAAACTACCTGGAGGGACTAAGGGGGGCATAATGAACAAAATGATACTATTATCTGTCACTCTTCGCATTTTGGTCGGGAGCTCCCGGACTAGTATATGCATCGTACTGATCAAACTTTTTTTAACTAGTAAATGCGTGCCTCGTACGCGCATTTATTTAGTTACAAATACTTAATAATTGAAACATTTTTAATAAATAATCCAAAGTATCGTTTTAATTAAACATAACTTTTATTGTATATCATGTAAAAGTATCAAGGTTATTATAAATAACACATGATTGCGTGCGGCGGGAAACAAGCGATAAGCTACGTTGCCACATTCATTATACCTTGAAAACCAAATTATTTCGCGTGTTTCTCTAACATAATGCTCTCCCTGTCTTCTCGTAAGAAATGCCTTAAAAACATAGTACCTACCGGCTTATAAAAGAAAATTTAATTAGTAAAAGATATCTTCTCCGTTGCTACTCTGAACGAAATATGCAAAAATTATAAGTTACATGTTATTAATACTTAATACACAAAATATGGTATATATAATACGTAAACACATTAAACCAAACGAGATTACTTATTACTTACTCATAATTTCAGACTAACCCGCTCGGGCGTACCATTTATGAAACACCAAACTAAGACATGCCTTATTTTGCTCCATATCAGAGCTCTTCAGCTAGCCTAGGTAAAAAGGCAATCGCACCACAATCACAATAGCAGGAGAAATTTAAAAAGCCCATTATTATATGTTTAACGGAAACTCTGAAAATAAAAGTAAATTAAACGAAACATCGCTGATCTCAGTATACAGGAGCATATTAGTACTTCACCCACTATTTTCATGATTTTGGTATTTTCAAAAAGTATCATACTTCCGATCTCCCTAGGTGGAGCCATGTAACTCGCAGCTAAATGAATTTTATAAATAAAGTTAATATCTAACGTCCATGAAAAATATATGAAAAATATAAACAGCTTATCTGATCCTTTCTGAAAATTGAAAAATTGCGAAGATGGGGATCAAGTACTAATATCGTACTGGAGTCAGCAGTGTTTGTAAATAATAATTAATTTTCATCTTTAGGTTTTACTTAATAAGTTCCTTCTTAAGGGCAAGGCTTACGCCCGACTTCAAATTTCTTACTTATTCGGTGTTTATGTATAATATTTTATCTATTAAATTTTATTTACACATTGCTTATATTCCAACAGCGCCAATTTTTTTAGCTTGTCATTCTTTCTTTTATAAACAGATCGGTACTAACTTTTTAGGATTAAGAGACGATATACAAAACAGTTCAGAAGAGAATAGGCTTTAGAGATATTTATAACTAAACTCTGACATTTCCCTCCACATACCATTTCCACTAAAATTCAAAACAATGAAAAAATAATATAATTTTCAGATTTATCGACTGTAAAGACCCCAAAGGGACGTACAACATGATATATGTGGAGCAGCCTATCTAACCCCTTCCCACGCCCCCTTGATCAGTGCTATGTTTAACTGTAGATAATTATACATGAAATTCCCTAATTATCCCAACCAACAACCAGGAAAAATTGTCGTAATACTATTCAAGCTATATAATTTAACCAACCTTATGTCTTTCATCCCCTTTCTTTAAAGCGATACTGATAATTATTTCGTCTTATTTTGCTCACATGTCAAAAAGGTAGACTTATGAATACTTAACCAAAGCTTATGTCTGTTTCTTACCATTGATTCTAGCCGTGTTTTTAATACGATTCTTTTCATTTTGGAATTTTAGTTCATTCAAAGGAAAAATGACTAAACAATATATCAAAAATTGTAATGTGGAAAGTTTGCAAAATTGCAGTATATTGAATCGTTCGGAATATATTTTACGTTACCTGTCCTACAGATGGTAAATTCTAATTGACTATTATTTTTAATAAGTAAAATATTCAGGAACTATAATTTTCTTTTGCTGTCAATTTTATAGGTAAACTTAGAAACAAAATCATCTACATTTGATTTTATTGCATACATCATCCACGTCTCTATACTTTCAGGGAAAGTACTCAAATTCTTGACTGTTCCCGGTTTCAAACTTAGCTGCAAGTAAATTGACTATGAAAGGTGATAAGTAATTACCCATGCTGTACTTTTTTGATCAAAAAAAAATAATTATGTTGAAAATAACTTTGTTCTTTACCAATATTAATTATTGCTAAATATTTTTTCTCTGACATTCATTTTAAGCAACTTCTAGAAGTACCGCAAGGTTTGTAGTACTTGGAAATAAAATACTAACGTCAGAAGATATGTCTCGTTTTGTTAACCCATTCTAGAAATGTTTTCACTGCTAAAATACTCCCTATTAAAGTTAAATTTTATAAACTCTGTTATAGTCTGGTACAATAATTTTTGATTCTAGGTTTAGTTAATCATCGATTCCGATGATACTATTGCGTGGTTAGCGAAACGTGTGTCCAGCGCTTGGTGTAGTAGTGATAACTGTTATGTTTTGAGTAAGGATGACTTTCAAAATAATCGTGACTTCGAAAAATTTACGATAGTTAAGAAAAATTGGTTTAAGGAATTATTCTAATTTACTTTTATTAATGTAATATCTACCATCCATCTAAAGACCTCGATTCCCATCTCTAGATGTAAAAACAGGTGCTTTAAAATATATTTAGGACACCATTTGACAAATGGGAGTCATTTTCTTGCCATGTCTGGTATAATACGCATTTCAAATTCTGCTTTCAATCTCTTTGGATTCAGGTGAGGGTTTAGATGTAAAATGCGAGTAAAAAATGAGATATACAGAAAAGAATGATACATTATTTGGGGAACGTAGAGGAGATTTTGATTGCGCTTTTCTGCTGTAAATTATTCGGGATTGCGATGAATTTAAGAAAAAATATAAGTAATTTTATAATTTTATTAGTTCATACTTTTGAATGTATTTCTCACTAATTTTAAACGTTGAACGATTTAAACATTTATTTTATCTTCATTTGCTTTAACATTTCTGTTATGTTATTTTACATCGCCACTCGTGGTCATTGTAAGTTGCAGTATTAGAAATCTATTATATTACCAATTTAGGACAAAAAAAATTTATTTTTTTCTCAAATTTAAGGACTGCTATTAACCTTTTCTATTTGCTTAGTGAATTACTATTACAATTAAATGCAGGTTATAAATTAAAATCCGTTTTTATTAATATGCCTGTTGTTAATATAAATCGCAAATCCAAAAAGTGTAAGTTGAAATTTGGATAAAATTGTGCAATATCTTTCATTGATGTTACAGAGCCTTTTGAGCTTCAGTTATAACTTTATGCTTAAATACTCTATTATTTTAGAAGGACCGTTGAAACAATTCCCAGTTTTTTTTTTATAATTTGAGAATGACTCTTCTCTTCGGTTTTTAGTAATTTTTTTTTTGTAACGCAACACGAAGTTTACATTTGCCACAAATATAGTGCCAACTTTTGTAATGTAAAATTCGTTCTTCTTCTTATTCGGGTACCATGACCGTTCAACGATCATTGGTTGTCATGCTGGCTACCATGTTGATGATGATCGTTTTATTGACAGCCGCTCGGAAAAGTTGAACCGTAGACTTTCCGTTCCACTGCCTCAAATTTTTAAACCATTTTGTTCTATTTCTCCCTGGACCACGTCTGCCTGCTTCCCTCTATAATCGGATGCAAGATTTCATATTTTTCTGGATGGCTCATAATGTGGCCAAAATATTCTAATTTGCGTTAATCGATGGTCGTGATCACCTCCAAGTCCTTGTCCATGAGAGTGAGAACGCTGCTATTACCAATTCTGTCTATCCAACTGATCTTCAGCAGTCATCAATACTGGGTGTATTGATATCTCGAATGCCTTCAGACTTTTAAGCATTGCTTCAGTTAACGTCCCCGCTTCCATGCCGTACAAGAGAACCGGAAAGACACAACAACCTACTACTTTCATCTGTAGTTTCAATAATAGGTCGGGACTAATTAAGATTTTTTGTTCTTCATAAATGCGGCTCGAGCCTTCTCTGCTCGAATTTTGACTTCCACAGTCGGGTCCCAGTGGTCGTTAGTATTGCTACCGAGATACATCAATTTATTAACTCTTTCTATTTTTGTGCTACTGACTTTGCTTATAATCATATATTTTGTTTCATCTGCATTGAGTCTTACACCAAACTATGTACAAGAGTCATTTATTTTATCCATAAGTTTTTGTAGATCTTTTCCGTTATTAGTGATAATTAATGTATCATCAGCATATCTGATGTTATTTATGTTAACGTCGTTGATGTTAATTCCTTCATTGGTATCAGTGAGTGCTTCATTGAATATCACCTCCGAGTAGAGGTTTTTTTTTATCGCTCACCTCCCCGCCTCGGTAGGGATTTTACCATTTTTCCATATCCCAAGGATATCTATCGGCGAGGATGTCGTAATACCCGTCAACGTTGTCCAAGTGCCAAAACATACATTTCTGTATTTCACAGCACCTTTTAAAAAACACACAAATAAAACACTAATAATGGTTTTTAATTTCCACTATATTATTATTTTTCGTGACAATTGTTTCGGCACACGGTGCCTTCTTCGGATGAATAAGAATTTTAAACTAAATGTAATATTGAAGACATATCCTTAAATATAGTATTTCCGTTCTTCCTGTTTAAAAAATCCTCAATGTACTTAGATAATTCTAACTATATAATTGGGTACAATAATATAAAACCATAAATACACAATCAATTTGGAATTGGAAAAACCTAATATTTAATCCTGCTTATTGTTCTAGGTAAATCTGGTTGGGTTAATTTCTAATTTTTATAAAGGTTTAATAACGGAGAGTTGTTGGTTTCAAGTTGTTGATTCAGTCAAATATTCCTTATATTTGTTAATCTCCATGCTTTCTAAGAAATTCAACTTTTAGATTTAGACTCATTATGAAAAATTTTAAAATTTTCGTCAAAATTGTGGTTTTCTAAGATTAAATGGTCGGCATAATTAGAGGTGTTATTTTGTTCTATGTACCTTCTTTTATGTTCGTTAATTCTTTTTTGAAATGATCTACCTGTCTGACCACCGTAGAATTTTGAGCAAGAACCGCAATTCAGTTGGTATATACCCCCAATTTTTTCATTTCATCACTTTTATTTTTGTTATTTTTTATTAGATTTGAAAGTTTATTATTAGTTTTAAACGCGATGTTTAGACCTCTTTTAAACAATTGTTTGGATACAAAGTTGGCTATCTTTCCTGTGTAGATGAGTGTTTTAAAATTATTTTTTTGAGTTTTAATTGTTGGGTATACCATATTAATAGCTCGTCTATAAGATTTTTTGACGATTTTGTCTATTATATCTGGTCGATATCCATTGTTAACCGCTATCTATTTTATTATATTTAGATTTCTTTAATATAATTCTCTCTTGTCATTGGTATGTGAAGAAGTCTATGACTAAACGAGTTAAAAGCAGCCATTTTATGTGAGTGAGGATATATATAATATAATTCATAAACATCCCTTTAGCATATATTTTCTCTATTGGTATAGGTATGTAGATGACATATTAGTTTTCTGGAACAGATAAACAACTTAAACAATTTCTTAAGTTTATAAATAATATTCATCAAAATATAAAACTTACTGTGGAAATGGAACAGCATAAATTAATTAATTTCTTAGACTTAACGATAAACATGACTTCTCGATCTTCCATAAACCATCACACACAGACTCGATAATACATAATAGCTCTAATCATTCTCACTAACATAAAATGGCTGCTTTTTACTCGTTTATTCATAGACTTCTTCACGTACCAATGACTAGAGAGAATTATATTAAAGAACTAAATATAATAAAACAGATAGCGGTTAACAATGGATATTGACCAGATATAATAGATAAAATCGTCAACAAAAAACCTTATAGACAAGCTATTAATATGATATACCCAACAATTAAAACTCATAAACATAATTTTAAAATACTCACTTATACATTCAAATGTTTTTGTCGTCGATACAGGTCGTTTTTAAAATCTCTAGAAGTTTTTCGTGGCGTACCTTATCAAAGGATTTTTCAAAGTCAATTGAACAAAGGAACATATTTTGGTTGACACCGCGCCACCAATTCATTTACCATAATATAAGGAAACAGGCAATATTCTTCAGAGTACATACGTTTTACACACTGTGCCACAGTCAGTTTTGATTAGTAGTACAATATACAGAACTAGTATTGTCATTTACAAGTTTTAGTTTAAAGCTGTATTATTTCCTGATTTTCATTTCAAATTTCAGTGCAAAATACTGACAGATAGCTTGGATACAGCAAAAATTGCAATTATAACATGAAGTAAAGAACTATAATTAAATTTCACGCAATACTTGCCAAAAAAAAATTCCTAAATACCTATGGCGATGATTACTTATCAATAATATATGGGATAAATGGCGCAAATGTTTTTTGGATCCAAAAGACGAGTCTAAACAAAATAAATACACAGGTAGACCACTGTTCATTGAAACGTTGAAAATGATTCAGAGTTCATGATTTTGCGGCAGATGATCGCACTGCAACATTCAAAAAGGTACTAAGCGTCAAAGAGAAAACAATTCGAATAATTTTGATAGCAGATCTATCCAAAATAAAGAATTCGGCGCTTCCTTTCACCTACTTTTTTTTCAAAAGTTATTGAGAGCATAACATTCCAGGGAAATGCTACGAACCTCTAGGAATAATCCAAACTTCCTGAAATCAGTTATTACAGGTGACGAGATATAGGATTTTCAATATGACTTTTAAGTAAAGAGAAAGAGCAGAATGGAAATTAAAATCATCACCACAAGCTAAGAAACACCATAAGTAATCGAAGCAATATTTATTGTTTTCGACAAAGCAAAGATTACTATTCATCGTAAATTCTTAAGACCTGGTCGAACTTTCAACTGCCAGTAGTATTAAAAGTACTGAAATGTTTAATGTGTATTTAACTATTCACCGTATTCACTACTCCAAGAAATTAACATGCAGTTTAAAGGACACTTGTACGAGGCTTCTCACGTATCCAGCTAGCAGTCCCACATCATGAATTAGGAAATTTATTTGAATGACTATTAAATCGTTATAAAAACTACACTCACTGATTTAAAAGGAGAAATTATTAAATAAAAAAAAATATTTTTGCAAATTCTCCTTCCTCCCCGGTAATCGCTTTAGGAAGGGAGAAAAAGTTTATTATAAGGGAAGATTCCTTTCAAACAAGGAACATCTCCGTCCTGCTATTACTTTGAGAAAGTGGTAAAATTATAATACTATATAAGAGCGGGTTTTTTTAATACAAATAACCAGTCAAGTGCAAGTTGAACTTGCGCAATTAGTGTTCCGCACGTTGATTACTTCTAAAATAAAAATTTTTGTTACGAAGGCGTAAAATGATCAGTGACTTCACAAAACACACCCCAAATGAGTTTTCAACAAAGTTTGTTTCCGATCTGACCTTGAAATTTTTGTTTTTTTTTATACACCAGATAAATTATTAAAGGTAATGCACCCCGTGGAGAATATTCCAGAACTTTTTCAAATTTTTTTGGATCACTACTTTTCGAGATAAAGGGAGGGGCAGCGATTTTTCGCGATTTTTTCAAAATAATACAAAGAAAAGTGTGCGCATGTAAGACATTATATATGTTTTTGAACTCGTGTTTTTACAAGCTTTCATTCGACACCTCACTGAATGACCTAGTAAAAAAATTTGTTTTCCACTTCCGATTTCACCCCCCAAAACTAACCCCTTAAGTCAAAATTTAACTGTCAAAACTACACGGCTCTGATGAGGCCATCAATTCCTATATTAGTACCAAATTTCAACTTTCTACGTCAAATAATTTCGGAGAAAATCGGGTGTGACAGACGGACAGATAGACGGACAGACACCGAAACACTAAAAAGGTCTTCTTTTTGACTAATCCTCCATATACGGTTCTCGATTTTTGAAAATAGCAAATTTCAATTATAGGAAATCTTTTTGAAAGGTACTTATTGTTTAGGCAAGCTCTTCCTTCAGTCATGCTTTCCGAGGTACACAATAGATTTTTTTTTCAGAGGGGCTCGTAAATTGAATCATCACGGACCAGATTTTTTTCTACACTCTCTTGTTTTTATTTAAAAATATAATATAAATAACCGGTCAAGTGCAAGTTGAACTTGCACAATTAGTGTTCCGTACGTTAGTTGTTTTTAAAAAAAAATTTTTGTTATGGTGGTATAAAATGATCAGTGACTTCCCAAAACACATCCCAAATGAGTTTTCAACAAAGTTTGTTTCCAATCTTTACTGAAAACTGATAACCTTGAAATTTCCGTTTTTTTTATATACCAGATAAATTCTTAAAGGTAATGCACTCGTGATAATTTTCGTTCAGTCTATACCCCGTGGAGAATATTCCAGAATTTTTTAAAATTTTTGATCAGTACTTTTCAAGATAAGGTAGGGGGACAGCGACTTTTCGCGATTTTTTAAAAATAATACAAGTGCGCAAGTATTACATTATATATATATATATATATATATATATATATATATATATATATATATATATATATATGTATATATATATATATATATATATATATATACATATATATATATATATATATATATATATATATATATATATATATATATATATATATATTTACTGGTATTTTCACAAGCTTTCATTTGACACCACACTCGATGACCCAGTAAAAATTTTTTTTTTCACTTCCGATTTCACCCCTCAAAACTAACCCCTTAAGTCAAAATTTAACTTTCAAAACTACATGGCTCTGATGAGACCATCAATTCCTATATTAGTACCAAATTTCAACTTTCTATGTCAAATAGTTTCGGAGAAAATCGGGTGTGACAGACAGACAGACACCGAAGTGATTTTATAAGTGTTCCGTACGGAACACTAAAAATTACTGTAATTTTATAAATTCCGCTCCACAAAAAGTTTGCATAATTGTAGTAAAACATTTTAAAATAATACAAAAAATTAATAAAAACAATTTGTTCTCTAAAAGTAAACGATACATAAATTAATTTAGTTTACAATAAGTAGGTAATAACCTCCACATTCAAGCAAGAATATTTCACAAAAGTTGTCCAACGTTCAAACCACTTAATTATTAACTGTATTATTGTGTAATAACTAAATAAATTACGCCACAACAGTGCCAAACAGCGTTATGAATTTTACACACATTACTGTTTCTGATCAATCGTGCGAATTGAGAATGCTCGGCACCCAACGTGCACATAGGTTATTTGTATGCAAATATGTCAACTATCTGTGTCACTTGTACTTTGCGGTCATTCAGAATCATATGGTGGATTTTTTTTGTGTTTTTTGGTATGACTGCCTCATTAGAACGTCCGGAGCGTGGTGCATCATCAGCGCTTGTACGACCGCATTTCAGTTCACTAAACTGTCGACATATCCACTGGTGAGCAAAAAAAAATCGACTCAAACGATTTTGCTTCATTTAACACTGATCCTTGAATTTAATATTCAAACAGTGATATTACTTTTGCCATTCCAATAATACCAAAAACATTAAGATTTCCAAAAAAATTTACTGATTAAGACGGTTTTACTCAATAGAACCATTTTTGCTCGCTTAGCAATGTATTCGTTGCGCGCTATTCATGCAACAACACACATGCATTTTCCTATCATTCCTTTATCGAAACTTGAACCATCAACATCTCTGCTATATCTGCTCAGTAATTACGTCATCGGAAAATGAATACCACTCCAGAAGAAACGGCACAAGTCATTGCCTTATTGCAAGAAGGGCATAACCAACGTGTAGTCGCTGCGCAACTACACCTGAGCCAGTCAGCTGTCTCCAGAATCTACAGACATTACCAAGAGACAGGAGCCTTTATACGGAAACCAGAATCAGGAAGAAGAAGGTGTACCTCGGAGCGAGACGACCGCTTTATTGTTAAGACAGGTCTAAGAAGTCATCACTTGACCGGCATTGAGGTCCAGTAGGGGTTCCGACAAGTTCGTAGTCGGGCTGTCAGTCATTAAACAGTCAGAAGCAGACTTAAAGAAGCCAACCTAACTCCGAACGTAACGGACCCAAATTGACATCAGCCCAACGACAAGCGCGACTCAGATTTGCCCGAGAACATGTCGACTGGACCTTAGAGCAATGATGCTCTGTTTTATTTACTGACGAGTCCCAAATGTGCCTACATGGCAATGATGGAAGAAGACGAGTCTATAGGAGACCTGGGAAGCGTTATGCACAGTGCTGCATTACTGAAATGGTCGCCTACGGAGGAGGTTCTGTCATCTTATTGAATGCGAAAACATATTTGATTTTCGTGACTGATGAGACTCGTAGCGGTGGATTAACAGCTCACCGGTACATCAAAGAGATCCTGCCGGAACATGTCGTTCCTTATGCAGGGTTTGTTGGCGATAGTTTCGTGCTAATGCATGGAAATGCGAGGTCACATGCTGCTCCATCGGTGCAGCAATACCTGGCGGAAGTGGGAATACCCACATTAGACTGGCCTGCCAGAAGTCCTGACCTCAATCCAATCAAGAACGTGTCAAATGGACTTAAATAATGGTTCGAGCTAGAAATCCAGCCACTACCTCGCTGAGGAACTTAAAGGTTGCGATAGTGGAAGAGTGGGGAAGAATCCTACAGACAATGGTTAAAATGCTCACCCGCTCCATGAAAAACCGACTGGAAACAGTAATAAGGGCTAGGAGGGGTAATTCAAAATATTTATTTTCATTTTTATTAATAAATTTAATTGTTAAACTTAAAATTTGTTTCATTTTTCCTTTCTCTTACTCCTATTTTCCATCCTTGTTCTTCTTGTTTCTCCTTTCAATCATTTAAGCAATAAAAAGCATGAGGTATGCTGTGGAATTTAGTATCATTAGAAAGAGAATAGAATGGATTTTGAAATGATACTAAGATCTGTAAAAATATATGAACACTTAATTCTAGGATTCGTATTAAATGAAGCCAAATAGTTTGAGTCCTTTTTTTGCTCACCGATGTAGTTGCTTTCGATGAAGCAGATGTGCCATAACACTTCTCAAGCTATTCTTGAGTTCCAGTTGTATTTTTTTCCATAAAAAAGCAATGCTTAATCAATACATGAAATTCTTTTCCTCCCACCGGATTGCAAAAATAAAAAGTAGCGCCTCTCGAACAGCTGTAACTCGCAAATTAATAGACAAAATGTCATTTTATACAAATCTTCTGAGAGTTGACACTAACTGCAAAATCAAATTTTTTTATTTGTTCTGCCATCTTTCGGAAAGTCTCGGGACTTTTCCCCCGTGTTAGTATTAGTGTTACTTTGCTAGGATCATTTGCTTCTACCTGTTTCTCGACTGACTCGAGCCGAGTAAAGTTATTGCTATTTATCGTCCGGTATAAATACAGTTTTTTGAGTAGTAGTTGTGCAGATTAATATTTGAAATTTTCACCATGGGGGATAGTAGTGGTGGGTCTCAGGATGGTGATGAAAGTGATGCGAATTTAGAAAAGATAAGCGTAATTGGCGACATAAATACAGGATCCTCTCAGCAAACCGAACATCGTTTATTCAAGCATGCACGAACAAAAACTGAAGCAATAAAAAATGTACCTGAAATAAAAATACATGATAACAAACAGAGAACGAATAAACTACCAGGCCAGGTCAACAAAAAGGAGACATCGCTAAGTAGGTGTGTAGTTCTTGAGGAAAGGTTTGGAAGTCCTTTTATGGATGGAGACGAGTTCCAGGAAGTTTTCTCGCCCAGGAATTCATTACAACGTAGTCCCCAATTTAAAAAGGGAGGGGTAGAGACAGAGAACTCCAAAGAAAAAGTAAATTCTTCTGAGGAGACCACTCGGGAAAACCAGACTACGAAAAGCCAAATTGATTTACCCCCATACAAACGCAAACGTTCCGGTTCCAGCCCTAGCTCACTGGAACGATTTAAAATTCAACACTGGAATGAAACAAATAATAATACGAAAGAAACAACAACGGAGCGCTCTGTTGTTCCTCCTTTGCTGCACGAAAACAACAGCGATAACCCGCAAAACATGATCAAACGAGTACTGGAAAATCTGGAAACTATACAGAACTATTCTGAAACTAAACTCGAGGAAAACAAAGAAAGAGACTCTCAAAACAAAGTGATATTGAGGAAAGCTTCATATAACATATACAAAGTATTAACTACATTTGCTTACCAAATAGGACACTTACAGCAAGAAAATGCCAAACTTACATATCAGCTTAATCATAACATACACGTGCAACTGTCTGAGACTACAAATCCGGAAACAACATCGAACTTAACACCAATATTAACCCAAAATACTTATAGTACTGTAACAAAAAGGCATATTGCGAAACAGACAGGACAATCAACACAGGGGGAACAAGAATGGCAAACTCCACCGCAGATAAAGAAACATGAAACATTAGTGAAAATCAAAAACCAAAACAACCCGAAAGTAGTGATCAGTGAAATTAAACAAAATATAAAAAATAAGGGAGTGAAAGAAACATTTAAAAATGTCAGAGAACTTAATGGTGGGGGAATAGTAATAGAATGTTATAACGATGAGCAACAACAAAAACTAAAAGGCATGCTACAAGACTCTGAAAATCTCCAAGTGAAGGAAAATCAGATTTCAGACCCATATATAATGATCACTGGAATAAAAAAAAGGATATGAACCTGTTGATTTTATAAATGAACTTGTAGAACAAAATCCTGATATAATGATAAATTTCGGACAAAATGTAAACAGTAGATTACGTTATGTCACAAGAAGAACTTGCAGAAATCCAACAAAAGAAAACTGGATTTTACAAACAAATCCAGATATATTCAAATGGCTTATCAGATGTCAGAACCTAAGTTTCGACCTAGTGAAGATCTATACACAGGAGTACTTCAATATTGCTCTGTGTTTTAAGTGCTGCAATTATGGACATGTTATGAAATACTGCACAAACAGTGATGTATGTTTCAAGTGTAGTAAGAACCATAATGGCAAAGAGTGCAATGAAGAAGTACTCGAATGTCCCAACTGTAAGAGACTCAAGATTCCGGACAGAAACCACACAGCTAAAAATTGGAATTGTCCAGCATTTCTTCGTAAAGTAAGAGAATATCAGAATAAAACAAATTACCAAGACGTAATTAAACAGAGTTTTTTATAATAAACTCAGAATACCCAACAAATGCTCCAATTCCTATTATACACAAACATACTCCTTATTGTACATCTGATAATATAAATAGTCAACTAACAGAAGGGTACAGCCTAATACACCAAAATGTGCAATCTATTGGAAATTCTGTTGACCTAATAGAGGACTTTTTGCGCCAACATACAGAGTGTATCTTTTTGTGTGTCACTGAGCATTGGAAAACCCAAGATCAGTTAAAAAATTATGGCATTGAAGGATTTACTTTAGCGTCAAGCTTCTGCAGAGAACAAGAAAATAGACATGGTGGCAGTGCTGTGTTTGTAAGAAAAAACATTAAATTTAAATCAAGGTCAGATATAAGTAATATAAGTGTGGAATCTAATTTTAAGTGTTGTGCATGTGAAACTAAGATAAAAAATAAAAACATCATTGTTGTGTCTCTGTATCGTCCCCCCAATGGTGAGTTCAGCATTTTCTTAAATAAAATGGAACAAATGTTAGTACTCTGCACAAATAATCCTAGTGATATAGTTATCATTGGTGGCGACTTTAATATTGACTTTCTGTCAGCTTCAAAAAATATTTCTGAATTTAATTCAGTTGTTTCCTCTTTCAATGTCAAACAAACTATTTTAAAACATACGCGCATTACTAACACAAGTAGTACCTGTATTGATAACATACTAACAAATTTTGATGGTGGCATGACATCCCAAATTTTGCACTCGATGATTTCAGACCATACCGCTCAGAAGGTGATATTATATATCGAAAAACAAAAATCTTTATTCATTAAAAAAAGAAGCTTTAACACTCAGAATAAAACTAACTTCAAGAATGGTCTTCAAAAATTAAATTGGCAGTCCATCTACTCAATCAATGCTGAATTAGTGGACAACCAGTGGTCTACTTTTATGAAACTTTTCTTAGAGATATTTAATGAGCATTTTCCCCAAATAAAGATCCCACGTAGAAATTTTAATAAATCCAAATATATGCAAAGTAGTCCTGAAATCAAAGAGTGCAAAAGACAATTGGATATTCTGTATGTAATAAAAAATGTAAATATTAGATATAAGGCTATGTATAGTAATAAAAAGAAAGAATATGACAACTTGTTGAAAGACCATAAAAGAAAAAAACTATGCGGAGAGGTTAAGAAATTCGGATAATAAAAGTAAATGTACTTGGAAAATTATAAATGAAATAAAAGGTAAGCTAGCAGAGAAAAACATTAAAATTGAAGGAAATAAGGAGAATATAGCAAACGATTTTAATGATTTCTTGATAAACGTAGCACCTAATCTATTAAACAAATTGAATAATACACCTTTTAATTCGGAAATAGAGTATAACGCTGTAGAAATTAAGGTAGAATTAGTGAATAAAGAGGAAATAATGCAGATAGTCACAAAACTGAAAAATAAGTTCACGTGCGGTTTTGATGAGATTTCAAATAGCCTAATAAAGTTTGTGATATCCGAAATTATGGAACCTTTAATGTACATTATAAATAATTCAATTAAATACGGTATATTCCCGGAACAGTTAAAAATTGCACTAGTAATTCCGGTTTATAAAAAAGGTGATGAAACCAATATAGAAAATTATCGCCCAATAAGTCTGCTCAGTTCATTCTCCAAAATATTTGAACATGTTATGTGCCAGCGAATTCTAGGATTTATGGTGGAAAATGGCCTACTTAATAAAACACAACATGGATACTTACATGGAAAATCCACTCAAACAGCAATTGTTAACTTTGTACAACAGATAATAGACGTTCTAGAAAATAACGAGATTCCTCTGGGGTTGTTTCTTGATTTATCAAAGGCATATGATACATTAAACCATAATATACTTTTACACAAATTAAACAGGTACGGAATTCGAGGAACAACCCTGAAGTGGATCAAATCATACTTATCTTGTAGGGAACAAAGAGTGGTGATAGGTAAGGGAAGTGACAGGGTGTCATCTCAAAACAAGAAGATAATGTTAGGCATTCCACAAGGTAGTGTTATGGGCCCTATACTGTTTATCTTATATGTAAATAACATAACTGAATTACTTTTATTAAAGAATAAATGTAAAATTACTAATTATGCAGATGATACGAACATTTTGTTAAGTAATAAAGACATTACTGACCTTGAAGGAGATGCTGAGATTTTTATGCTAGGGGTGGAGGAATGGTTCACAAAGAATAGGCTAGTCATGAATAACACAAAAACGAACATTATGATATTTAAAACAAGCAGGTCACGACTAGAGGAACCAACTAGTTTAAACTTAAATGGTAACCATATTAGTTTAAATGCTGAAGTTAAGTTTTTGGGCATGTTTCTAGATAGTACTTTATCCTGGGAATGTCATGTCAACCATGTTGTGAGTAAATTAAACAGAATATGTTATAGTCTTAGAGTCTTGGGGAGGTATATTTCGTTTGACATCAAGAAAATACTGTATCATGCAAACTTTGAGTCCCATATAAGGTATGGAATTATCATGTATGGAAATAGTAGAGATGCTAGTAGGGTTTTTGTTTGTCAAAAAAGAGCTTTACGAATTATACTCAATTTAAACCATAGAGAATCATGTAGAGGAAAGTTTACAGAAAATAAACTACTTACTGCTACTGCTGTTTACATACAGGAATGTATACTATTCCTGTTTAAAAACAGGTCTTTATTTGAAAGATATGAGTCACAAACTGTATATGCCACAAGAACAATGAACTATACTTACCCAAGACACCGATTGACTATGACAGAGAAGGGTGCACATTATCAATGTATAAAGTTGTATAATACTTTACCAAATGATATTAAATTAATTACAAATCTCAAAATACTCAAAAAGAAAATCTTTAGATTGTTATTGAAAATAGAGCCATATAATATTGAAGAATTCTATAGATACTTTGATAATGTTTAATCCTGTTAGGTAGTTTTAGTCTTAGTTGGGGACACTATTTTATTGTATGCTGGCATACTTTTAAAATAAAGATAATTTTGAATTTGAATTTGAATTTGTTTCCATAGTAATGATTATTTTTATTAAGATTCTCAACTGTGTTTAAATAATAAATGTAAATACTTGTAATGTCTTTAAATAATAAATGTGTTTACAAAACATTTAAGTTATTGGAAAAGTATCGATATTAATTTGTTTATCCTCGATTATTGCTAACTTACCTAGCAATACTAAATTTAGATATGATTTAGTGGGAAATCCTATTTAACCCTGTTATTAAATATGATAAAATTTTACCTTAAAACCATATATCTTGCTATTTCATTAATAATTTTCAAATTTTCATCACCAATAACTTTTTCTATTTACTAAAAAATACCGTTCCTTATTTCTGACTAATTCTGAAACAAAACTTTACAAATGACACAGGTCAACGATGAAAAAACTTTTTTAATAATTTTACCTGATTCTTATGTTTTTTGGTGTGTTGAGTACGAAAATAATAATAAAAAAGTCGTATCACCCACCAATTTTTCACATTTTAATATTCAATATGTGAAAAGTTTATTTTATATCATTTGAATGTTATTAGGTTGGCAATAAAATCAGAATTTTATAAGGTTGGCAGTAAAATCAAATGTTATTAGGTTGGCAGTTCCGATAAATATCACAGCTGTTTGTTTTCTTCCAGTTAATATAACCTCGAGTTGCAGTGTTTAACCTATGTGCTTTAATTCACACTCAAAGTATGGCTAATCGTGGTTGTAAAAACTCTCCCAACACTTTTTGTTATATATATGTGGTGAGTTTGTAGTTAAAAAACATCAAAGAAACATTACTAACTTTGTAAAAAAAGTATACTTTGCATATTTTGGTGTAGAAATCGATAATCAAGAAAAATGTTGGGCTCCTCACAAAGTATGTTATGTTTGTGTCGAGGATCTTAGGAAATGGTATAAGAAAAAAAAAAGAAAGCTTTTAGATTTGCAGTGCCCAAGGTATGGAGAGAGCAAGAAAATCATTCAAATGATTGTTATTTTTGTAGCGTTGATGTTTCTGGTTATAACTCCAAAAATAAGAAAGTAATTATCTATCCTAACTTTACTTCACCTAATCGGCCGGTACGACATGGACCGGGACTTCCTGTCCCTGAGCCACCTCAGTCTATTGAGGACGTTTTCCAGTCCAGTTCTGAATTTAATGAACGTCGACCGGATGATGATGAGTTTCAATGTTCTCTAGAAAATTTAAAACCACAGTTGCTTACACAAGCTGAGTTAAATGATTTAGTGAGAGATTTGAGTTTAACTAAGAAAAAGCAGAATTGCTTGATTCTAGGCTGAAAGAAACATCTATTTACCATTACAGAACAAGAGATCAACAGTTTGTCCAGTTTTTTTATGTATTAAATTTTCCCTATTTTGAAATTTAATCGATGTCATATTGTGAGAGAACTGTGGGTGATACAAAAAAAACTGATATCAGATACGGTTTTAGCACCCAAAAATACATAACACTTAGATGTATTGGTTTAAAAAGTTTTTACAAACATTTTTTTTGTTGGCCTGTGTAATCATCAGATTAAAGACAAAAATGTGATTTCTGCTTACAGGGAGGCTATATTCTAATATATATTAATATATTCTAAAAAGATAACTCCTACAGTTAGTGAAAATTGAGTCTTCTCATAAAATCGAATAATTTCTACAATGGAAATTCTCCTTAAAGTATAAAAGTAAAAATTAATAAATGAATACATTTGTACGAGGTCTTCTATTAATTTTATTATGTACAAGGTGGTTTCTTTGGTAATTTGTCATCTTTTGAAAAATTTTAAATTATTAAAATTATTAAAATAATCTTCTATATCATTAACTTTTCTTAAAATACCGTAAACAACTAAATTTAGTACATCTTTATCACCATCAACTATTTCCTTTACACCAATTATTGCCAAAAAAAAATAAATCAAAATTATTTTATAATTCATTTAAGCCGCGAAGCGAATCTATGCAAAACTAATTTGCAAGTTAAGGTAAACTTTGGTGCAACATGAGGGAAAGGATAACAGTAGCTATAAAATATACAATTATACAAATCATTCTTTATTTTCAACAAATCAGAATCACTACTTCAAAACGAAAGTAAACTTATTGTTTTATACTTATTTTTATAAACAGTTCAGTAACTCCACTGCTTGTTTATCTTTGTTCCTTAGAAAAACTTTGCACGAAAATGAACATAAAGGTTTTTTTAAACTTCCTTTTAAGTTCACCCCGGTGAAAATACGCAAATGCGACAACCGCGAAATTACAGCATTGAGGAAACGTATGAGATATACTTTCGTCCCTTCTATATGAAAATTGCCTGCATTTTCTTTTTCATCTGTCATAATTTTAACCACTTTACAAGAGAACAACCACTAGAAGCTTTTATGCCTGAAGAAATGTTTTCCTTTATATCTTTTATTATGTCTCATATAATGCAGGTATGCGTATACACACAAACTGAATTATTATTCATAAAAGCTTTGATTAGCCAGCGTAAGTAATAAACCACTAGTTTGTTGTTACAAAGGAAAATTACAGTGAATATAATTCAACTAATTGAGATAGACGATACCGATATAAAAGATACATTTCGCTCCATATACATTTAATAAAAAATATGCTTAGTACAAGAATTGTATACCAAAATGGACCTTTTATTAACAGCGAGTGACAATACTTTTAGACAATATATATATATATATATATATATATATATATATATATATATATATATATATATATATGTATTATATAATTCACGGCATATATTGAAACGAGTGACTCTTGGGATCATAGAAGCACGTTGGATATTAATCTTGTCAAATTTGAAAATTTTTGAAAATTTAAAAAAAGGGGCAAAATCGAATTTTACCAAATCATTTACAAAATCAAGCCGCACATGGAATGCTGTGTTGTCAGCCATACAGTTTTTTTCCACAATTACTCAAGATATACAATATCATAATTTTGCTGACATTTATAACTAAACCAAGTGTACCGACACGAAATATCACACTTGGTGCTGCTGGAAACAAACAAGATAAACGTGAATTGGTTGTGTGTGTGTGTGTGTTTTGGTAAAGGCCGCCGTCAAGCACTGAGGTTTTAAAAAAGCGAGCCGACGGCGGCATAAATCCTTTATTGCCCCATCGAATGCCGATAACAAAGGACAGACAAATCATTTGTCGGTTTTAGAAAAATAAAATAATAAAAATATTTTAATTTATTTTTCATTAAATTTATTTAATAAAAGCCGACTCAAATCTAAACAGTATTGTAAGAGCTTACGTCTGATGAACGATCGGCGATATTGTAGAGTTCACTAGTGGCGGGGTGAAAAATATATTCATAACATTATTTCTTTAGGGTCGACTTTTTTTTTTTATTATTGAGATCCGCTATTTAAGATGAATGTTTTGCAATCGGTCTTGCTACAAGGAGGCGCCAGTTCCAATATATGCAGTAAATTTCGTAACACCCCATATATATATATATATATATATATATATATATATATATATATATATATATATATATACATATATATGTATATACATATACATATATATATATATATATATATATATATATATATATATATATATATATATATATATATATATATTATTATATACATATAGATATATTCACATACAATGTATACAATTACAGAAAACATATAACCCATTCACAATATTTAAGTAAGTATTTTAATTTTTTTTAGGTCTGGAAAACTAACCAATCCTTAACAAGCAATATCTCCGAACTTAACATCGCTTGATTTTTTTATGAGGCTACGTCAAGATCAAAGTTTATGCTCAGAGACCTTTCAGAAATATTAGATAATATTGAATATTAAGAAAATACAATAATGCGTAAATAGCTTTACTCATGATATGTTAAGATATATTCTAAAAGAAGTATATTCGCGAACAATTCGGTACATAGAATTGAAGGGTGGGCGCATCAAAATGCGAACTAGATAATTTTTTTATGTTTATGGTTTTTTATTTATTTAATTTGTGAAGTGTCTGTAATTTATTTAATTTTTATGTGCTATATAGTCAATGCCTTTGTTTAATTCACTAATTTTCTTTTCTTTCACTTATAAGATCACTTCGGTGTTCGTCCGTCCGTCTATATCTCTGTCACGCCCGGTTTTTTCCGGAACTATTTAACATAGAAAGTTGAAATTTGTCACTAATATAGGAATTTATAGTTTCATCGGAGAAGTGTACTTCTAAAAGTTAAATTTTGACTTAAGGGTTAGTTTTGGGGCTTGAACTGGGAAGTAAAAAAAAAAATTTTTACCAGGTCATCAAGTGGGGTGGCAAAGGAAAGCTTGTAAAAAGACGAGTTCAAAAATATATATAATGTAATACTTGCGCACACTTCTCATTGTATTATTTTTAAAAAAGTCCGAAAAATCGCTGTCCCCCCTAAAAAAACAAAAATTTTAAGGTCATCAGTTTTCAGTAAAGATCGGAAAAAAAAATTTATTCAAAACTCATTTTGTAAAGTCACAGTCGATCCAAAATTTCGCACACTAAATACTTTTTTCTAATAAACCTTTTCGGTATTTTAACATATAGGACATATTGGACTTTAAACTACAGGAAATTAATATTTCCCGCCAAACCACAATCGGCAGTAAAAAATCTTTTTTTGGGTTTCAAAAATCTCATATTTATATATATATATATATATATATATATATATATATATATATATATATATATATATATATATATATATATCTATATGTATATATATATATATATATATATATATATATATATATATATATATATATATATATATAAATATATTTCTTTTGAGTAAAGGAAGGAACGAAATCTCTTCAACAGCTAGTAATGGACTGTTTAGAAGAAAATCTATTTAAAAACTTGGACTGTATAAATCAAGAGCCGTGCATGCCTGCATTATTAGTGGTCTATCGTGACCGAATTTTTAAGAAAAATATTTAATATATTTGTTGAAGAAAATTAACTTTTTATTAATTTATTTATTTCTTTTTTTTTTATTTGTTTCGCATTTCAGATGAAAAATTGGTGACATATCTAAAGTTAAATTAAATATTTTTAAGTAAGATACAATAATTTGCATCCCTGGCTAATGTAAAATTAACTGTAAATATGTACCCGCTTTCTATTGGGGGCACAGACCATAGACAGATAGATAAATTATTTAGCGAGTTACCAACAATTACCGCTTAGAAGCGCTTCATATTGTTGTATTAAAGTATATAAAAATAAATATAAACCACTAAAATTGGACAATTATTCCACAGATCTATTTTTCAGCAATTTTTGACTGTTCTCTCATCCGTCAATCCATCTCGAGACGAGTGTCACCGTATCACGACTCCTCATCCGAGCCGCGAGAATGAGAACAAAACTTAAAGTATTTATCGCAGTACTAACGCAAAGAATAAGTAAAATATAACAAATTGCGCTTGTGAGTGATGTAAGTTGTAAGCAACGCGCTGAAGAATTCCTCTATTGGTGTGTGGCTTTAAGGACGTTCCCAAGGAGCAGTCGCGCTCAACGTACAGAACGATCCCTTCTATGTAAACGACCATGCGTACAATAAAATATAGTTGAGGCGCCGTGCCGTTTTTTCGCCCCCTCTCATATGCAAATAATCCCACTGCGTCGTTTTTCAGATCTCTCAACGTTACATTCTTACTCTGATCGAGACACGAATTGCTTATGTTGGATTTTAATGTTTTGGAGTATTTTTCGAGGTTACATTTATATTGGAGATTTTTAATAATGCATAAATAATGGGTTCGCTATTAAAGAGTAGCAGATTTGTTAAAAAAAAACTCCTGAAAAAATAAATATAGAATTAGCAAGTAAATCCCATGCAAAAAAACAGGAAATTCAAACAGCAATCAATGAAATGGTTCAATCTAAAATTCGTAGAATAGTATAGTTTCACTAAGAAGTTAGTTAGAAATCTGAAATGCACCGGCTGCAGAAATCTTTTAGATATGGAAAAATTGAGTGATTTCAAAAAGAAAGGGCTTCATTCAAAGTTTAAAATAAAATACAACAATTGTACTTAATGTAATTTAGTAAATACTGATTTGACAAGACACCAAGTATCTGATATTAATTAGTATGTTACTTATTTATGTTGAATACTAATAAATATTTGATTTGTTATAAATATTGACTTTTTAATCAAGATAACCCATATTTTTTCCATATCTGTTAGCTACACGCATTTATTAAAATCAACTATACGTTGACGGTATTTCAAACTTCCCGCGAAGTGCGACGTTGCCAAAGCGCGAACTTTTATTTATCAGGTTATACGAGGAAAACTTAAAACGATCAAAAGTAGCTCACTTCCAACATTTTTTATAAGAAAACGAATACCGCTTGCTGTAATTTTCTTTACAGAAAAATATTTGTTATATTTTCGATTAACGATTCTAAGTTTTTCAAAACAATCGTAAAAAAAATTCCATTGTTACATAATAAAACATCCGTTTCAACATAGGTCGGGGTAGGATTCGTATATTAGAAATGCAAATTTTAACAGCCAATATTTACAAATTTAGTACTGTAAGGAGTACTGAAATTTTTTTCTACGTATAAAGGGCATAAATATGTTTTTAACCTTCATTTTTTCCTAGATTTTAAGATCATGTTATTTTATTGTTTTCTCACTATAATTTACATTTTTTTTTTTAATTTTAATTTCGAGCAGTGTTTATTAACTTTTAAGCAGTGTAGTTCACTCGGATTTCTAAGCCGTTTATATTACAGTGTCCATTGCTGGTTTCCTACCGGATTTATTTAATTCGTTTTTAATGCGTCGGTTGGCTGGACATTTGTATCCGGGAAGCAGCCATCTTGAAGACGTGATTTATGCCGAAGAGAGAGAAATATTTAAGGGTCCGGATGACACGGATCATGGCTTTTTTCCATCATAGAGCTAAGTCGAGTACTAGGATTTTTCCAACGTGAAGCCGTAGTGGGCTTTTTTCAACATAAAGCCGTAGTAGGTTTTTTTTTCCAACAAATAGCCATCGTAGGCTCTTCTCATCACGAACCTTCAAGATCGTGTGTAGCAAAGTTTTAATCCTGATTTAAGGACCCTATTTAGCAATACCACCTATTAGGCTAAGGTTTTTTGTAATAACAGAACTGCAAAAGTTAGAACTTTTAAGTTAATCATTAATAAATCTTTTTTTCTTGTTTAATTCTAGTGTTTCACTGTACACCTATCTTACTTTTCAGGACAAAAGGGTTGTACCATATCAAAATTTTCCTTAACAACTACATAACCCTTCAGTGATGTTTGATTTTTTTAGCTGAAGTTAGATCCTTTTTATTTTAAAATGAGGGTTGCCCAAAATTTGTACAACCAAAAATTTTAAAACAACAATAGAGATTATTTCCAAAAAGACGAACAAAAATTATCTCTTACCCATATTAGTTCTTTTAATATTAGTATCTACTCAATCCTTTCTCAGAAATTATAAGGGGCTGCAAAATTGCGCCTCAATGTGCGGGAGAAGATGACAGGCCACAATGTATATTCAAATTTTCTACATTATTGTATTTTCTTGAGAACGTCCTTAAATAGCTCCCGACAGAGAGCAGGTACGCCTTGAAAGTACATCAGCCAGAGGTGCAAATTGTTGCATCCTACTAATTCTTTGCGCTGGTTCTTGACGTTTTGTTATCTTTCTCCGTCTATCCTAGCCGAGGAGCCGTGCTACGGCGAAATTCGACCCGAGATGGATTGATGGATTAGAGAACCGTAAAAAACTGCTGAAAAAATAATTTTTTCAAATTTTAGTGGTTTATATTTTTAGTTTTAATCTTCATCGAACACTTGTAGGATGGTCTGATTTATCCGTACAAGCTATTATTTGATTTACGTATCAAATTATAATGCTGTTTCTATATCGCATTAAACATCGTTTTTCTCTCTAACTAACGGTTAAATCTCTTGCACTATTCTATAGATTTGCATCGCAGGCAACTTGTTTCAGGGACGAAACAGGTTTAAAGCGCATTTAAAATACTAACTACCCAAAGAAATTAAACAAATTGTTCACAACGAAGGAGATAACAACTGTATTGTGAACTAACCTGAATAACGACGCTGATTGTACTGTCCAAAAGCTAGACAACTCATAACTTGAGCATCACGAGTACTTGGCAGGAGGCATAGGATCGAACAGAAGTCTCAGCTGGTGCCGCTTCTGTTTTGGTTTGTTCACTAGTCTTGTCCTAAATTTGTTCCCTGGTCTATTTCTCAACTTAATCTGAATTTCTGGTTTTTAGAATAATTGCAATATATATTCTTATAGCTACCTGCTAAAGCAAGAATGAACAAATTACCTGTAATATATTGACTAAGAAAGTTAGTAGTATGCGTACCTCTCCAAAAAAAAAAATGATGTAACTTCGTTACAAGATATCATTTAAAATAGTTGAATTGCAATCCCTTTAGACTTAAATAATAAGCAATGTGTATGTTCTTTTTTAATTCTAGAGAACTCACATAAAAATTATTAATATATGAAAGGCAAAAAGGAGACTAAAGAGAGACAATGCATTATTGTAAAACTCAAAGTAGAACTTCTAATTGCTGTCTACTCTCGTAAACTAGATGATATTGTGACACGTCTAAGTAATTTTCCAAATATCGCGTTGCTGAAAGCATATTTCAAACGTCTCGTCTGTACGTCGTAATTTTGCGGTTGTCGCTTTCTCGTTCTTACGCAAGGGTTAACTTGACGTTCAAGAAAAGCTCATATATATGCATTATTATGAAAGGCAGATCCAGCTCTAACGGAAAGAATATGTGTGTTTTATAAAGGCTTAAGATGTTGTTGGTGCTTAATCAAAATCATCGTGACAAAGTAGATAACATAATGAGGGGGTGTCGAGAATTCAGAAAGTTTTCCTTAATAATAGCTAGCAAACTGTCAACAAAACCAATATAAACAACAAGTTTCTAGTCAAGATTGACATGACATGAAAACCACGATGTTTGGCATTATGTTACCCCTTAAATCTAGTAAAAAAATTATGTCTATAAATAGAATGTTGAATAATATTCATAAATAATCAGAAGACAATGGTTTGCACTTAAATTTCTCAAAATGATGATCATTTTTTGTAAAACCCACAATTTTTACAAGCATCCATAAAACTTGCAGCGAACAACGTAATCCAAAGAGTTTGGTGTCGTTCCTCTTAACTAAACTGGCGTTCAGTCAGCTTAGATTTACTAGTTGTAATAGTACAAAAAAAAATGATATAGAGACGTTAAACTTAAATGATTGATACTAAATAAGAATTAAAGATCTCTAGAGGTGCAATAAATTCAAGCGCTGCTATTTTATTTGCACAATATCTACGAAGGCTGCAGTAACATGAAGTACTACCTCATATCCGTGCCGCTACAGTTGTTGCTGTCAACCCAGCGAAACTCTTCACTCTCAATTATTATATACACCGATTTACAAGCTTTTTCACCAGTAATTTTAAAATTATTATATTTCACTTATGTTTGTTCTTTCTGGGAGTATGTATCAGTTGTTTAGTCTCCTCATTGTTTAACCCATATCAATACTACTGAGAAAGTGCAAAACAAATTTTTGAAATTTTTATTTTTCTTCCTTGATATATCGTAGGAAATCTAACGACTCTACCTATCTGTTCAAAATCGTACTATCAACGCCGGTGTGCCTCAAGGCTCCATACTGTCTCCTACTCTCTTTCTAATTTACATAAACGATCTGCTGGAAAAGACCGGGAATCCAATCTACAGCGTTGCAGATGACAGTACGCTTATTTCTTAATTTCTCTTTGAACGCTCGGACATCAGCTACTCGGGCGAATATCCGCAGACAGCAGGAGGTCGTTCAACTTAACAAAGACCTGGAAGAAATTCTATCTTGGGGTGACAGTAACCAAGTGGAACTTAACGCTACAAAAACCCAGGTGGCAGTTTTTTCTAAAAAAGTTAACGTTGCTGAACTCGACATAGTTATGTCGGGGCACTCCGTTCCCCTAACATCGTCACTCAATTTGTTTGGCGTTAATTTGGGAGCAAATATGTCCTGGCATGAACATGTTGCAAGGAGAGCTTCTCAAAAGTTGGGAAAATTATTTCGGACCAGAAAGCTTTACAACTGTTAATTCTTTACAAAGCTCAAATTCGATCAACTATGGAACACTGCTCCCATGTTTGGGGCTCCGCTCTCAAACACACACTGCATTTGTTGGATTCTGTTCAGAGAAGAGCTGTTCGTCTGATTGGAGACCCGGAACTGACCGGCGGCCGTGATTCGCTGGAACATCGAAGAACGGTTGGCGACTTGAGTCTGTTTTACAAGTATTTTCATGGAAAGTGTTCGAAGGATGTAGCCCGCTTAATTCCTCCCAGATCGTCGCCCTAATACTTCACATCCGTATGAGGTTCAGCTTGTTACTCCGTGTACAACGCTTTTCAAGCTTTTATATGGAGAACATCATCCCTTTGGAATGATTTGCCCAGGGCTGTGTTTCCCACCGAGTACAATTTACAGCGATTCAAGAACAACGGCAACATGCCGCTCCTGGAGCACCTTAGGGACTTCCCTATAGCGCGTGTGCTGGGCTCATAAAAAAAATTGTCTGGTGGATACACCTAACTTATTAGATTTGTTGACTTTTAATGAGTTATTAACTTCAATGTTCGGAACCTCTTGTTTGGAGATTTTGTAATAAACATGGCGACAAACTAGACCTATCGGTGGCTACAAATACATAATATACGATCTATAACGTTACTTTCTGTTGCTAATTCCTGTTTTTTTTTTTTTTTTTAATTTTTATTATACATACTTTTTTTTATTTTCATTCTGTGGCTTAGACAGGCTCCGACAGAGGGCAGGTATTGCAGAACTTCTATTACCCTCAAAAAAGTACCAGTTGGAGAATTATAAAGGCATTTAATATGCCTGATTCCAGTAAAAGTGGAAAAGTGCCTCATACTAGACTAAAACGTAGAAAAAAATACTGAAAATCATTCAAATATTTGATAAATTATGTGGTATCTTTGAACATCGGTTAAATTTAATTCTGGCACCAAAGCATTATAACCAACTCTTGGGACCATTTGCGGCACTTGATTGTTTGCGTATTGATAAATTGGGATCCTTGCGAACTGGCACTCGAGCACATTTGACTTTTGGATCTCTTTTTGATCTCGATGACCACCCTGCCCGATGTTTACCTTAACTTGAACACTGTTTAATTGTTATTAAATGTGAAATCATCGCCGTACAATAGTCCCACAATGGTTTCAAAACTCTTAAACACAAAAAAGACACACGCGGCTCTGTTGACATGCTCCATACAAGTAAAAATCCAAGGCTTAGACTACTCTCCATGTCCCATCTTACTCCTTACGGTGCATTCGTGTAATAAGTAAAAAAAAATTAAACTTATTTATAAGGCACCTATATTTTACACATATTAAAAATACAAGCGAAAAGACTATTAGGTGGGGTTTATTAACCTCTAGTCAACACTTAAATAATGTAAATAGTAGCCAAATAAAGACAGCTTATTGGTGTTGGTATGACTAATTTCGAGTTAATATTAACTTCACATTGATAAACTTTGCCTTTAGTGCTTAAAGTAAAAAGTTTTTTCAGTAATCCGAAGCATTAGTTTCTAAAGCCTTGTTCTGAGCTAAAGCACATTTAACGACGAGCTTTACATGTTCGTGACGAGAAAAATAGCGTAATTTTCCTGCCTTCCTTCAGGGTTAGGGTGATAATACAAAATGGGCGATATAAAGGAAAACAATGCGTTGTTTTGCGGCAAAAAAGTTTTTGATTGTCTGTTTTCCTTTGTTAGTTAGTTTAACTTGAAATACACGAGAAAGAAATGCGTACAAATTTCTCTCAAAAGAAATAAGCTAATTTCTATTTACGTTTACTGCTATATATCCCAAGATCATCACCATGAAACTTTAATGTATATATGTCGGTAATATAATTTTTCTTTGTTTCATTTGAAAAAATAGCTTCATATTATGAGAGCGAAGAGAAAATAAAAATTGGAAATATGAACAATGCAAACAGAGCAAAGAAACCTACCTACATTATCTGACCGCGGAAACTACAAAATCACATAAATAGTAAAGAATTTTTTTTTTATGAGTAGCGCAAGTGTTGCAGGAAAATCCCTAAAGCGCTACAAGAGCAACATGTATGCGGAAAAAGCGATTCACGTTGTTCTTGAATCGCTGTAAATTATACTCGGTGAGAAACACAGTCCTGGGCAAATTATTCCAAAGAGATGATATTCTTCATATAAAAGACTGCTTGAAAAGTGCTGTATGAAGAGTAACACGCTGAAGTATTAGCGCGACATGTATTTCTAACATGCACCGTTTTGGGAGGAATTAAGCGGGTTATATCTTTCGAACACTTTCCGTGAAAATACTTGTAGAATATACTCATGTCGCCAACTGTTCTTCGATGTTCCAGCGAATCCAGGCCGCCGGTCAGTTCCGGGTGTTCAATCAGGCGAACAGTTCTTCTCTGAATAGAATCCAACAAATGCATTGTATGTTTGGCAGCGGAGCCCCAAAGATGGGAGCAATATTCCATAGTTGGTAGAATTTGAGCTTTATAATGAATTAATATATGTATATTCCCAACTTTTGAGAAGCTCTCCTTGCTATGCCTGCAACATATTCATGCCGGGACATATTTGCTTCCAAATTAACGCCCAATAAATTGAGTAACGACATTACAACTCAGACAAATCAAAAAAGAGCACTGCCTCACAAAAGTATTTTGATTTAATAAAAAGTTAAAGAAAAGGAGCTATTGTACTAATATGTACCAATTACATAAAATAAAAAAAAAAACATGAGAAAAATCTTTTTTTCAAATGAGTAATAAGCGAGAAACCACAGATAATATAAACAAAACAGATTTAACAATAGCGCGTTAAAAGTTAAACATATCCTTTGATGGTAATTCTAATGGGCGGCTCAAATACGGTGAAGAAAATCTGACTCAACAACTAACAACTCTAATCAGTAAACTATTTACCCAAAACAAAATTCCTGCTGAATGGAGAAATCGTATAAAGAAAGGCAGTGTTTCTGGGTTTTAATAACTTAAAATGAGCTAAATATTGTGTTTTTTTTTTAAATCTTGTATGAATCCGCCATCTAGTTTGCCCATCATATGTGTGGTCACAACCATCAAAACTGTTTGCAAATATACACATTTTTCGCAGTCTTGGATTTTATTTCTACGATATTATTCAAGTTTTTTGATGCCTTATAGACGTACGCCTTCACTATTATATACCATTTTGAGTCTGCCACTATATTTTGGGTTATATCGTATTGAAACACATTTCATCCTATTTTGCTCAAGTATAAAAAGATGCAATTGTAACTATTTAACCTATATCTGTTTATTTGACTTGCTTATTAATTTGCGGTTATAATCACCGATCTTAGCTGTATCTCTAATAAAATTCCGATTATTTTTGAGCCTTAACTTCATTCGAATAAACCAAAAAGTGTAATGAGGCAAATTTGTGTTGTTTACCATGAGAAGAACTGTTAGGAATATATCTTCCCGTTAAGGTATCTGACAAGAAATTAGCGTAGAACAATTAAATTACAAAAAATCTCAATAAAGTAAATATGTATCTCATTAAATACAAGAGCTTGTTTGGGACAACCTGGGACCTTAAACTAAAGATGGTGCTGTGGTTATACGTGACGATAATTAAACCCATGGTTACATATGGAGCTGTAGTATGGCGGACAAAAACAGATCAATAAACGACAACCACGTAGCTAAATTGGCTGCCGAAGTTGGCATGCTTATATTCCACTGGTCCTATAAGTATCACCCCCACCATAGCTATAGAGATAATTCTAGGACTAATAACCTAAAAATATAGGCATAAAAAATGAGGCTATCAATAGCATTTATCGACTGAGGACAAATGGAGAACAAAAACAACAGCCTGTACAATTAAGGCACCTACGGGTTATGGATCTAATCCACGACAAACTGTTGGATATGTAATTTGACTATACGATAATGTAAAATTTCAAAAAATCAAGTCGAAAAGTAACAACGTTACACTTAGATGCCAAAATGATATTTCAAATGATTTGAGATTAAACAGAGCGGTAGAGTGTAAAAAACATATATATATATATATATATATATATATATATATATATATATATATATATATATATATATATATATATATATATACATATATATATATATATATATATATATATATATATATATATATATATATATATATATATATATATATATATATATATATATATATATATATATATATATATATATATATATATATATATATGTATATATATGTATATATATATATATATATATATATATATATATATATATATATGAGTCATTCCATGCCAAATCGACCACTTTAGACCCCGACCCCCTTTCGATTTGGCTGACAGTTTTTTTATCTTTTTCTACCCTATGAAAAACGGTTCTCAGAATTTTTTTCAAATTTTTTTACCCACCTCAAAAAAGTTATGAATTTTTCAAAAAAATGGCTCTTTTTTTTTAAATTGCCATAACTTTGTCAAAAATTGGCCTATCGAGACGTTTTTTTTTTTTTTTTTCAAAATTAATTAAATGTACTTTTTAAAAAGAATACAAAAAAAAAAAATTTTAGATAATAAAATCTATGAAATTTTTGCCTTTTTAAAGAAAAACCGTCAATTTTTTGAAGTTCGCCATTTTTTACTTTTAATTTTTTTTTCTTAAAAAAAACTTCAATCAATTCTGCAGTTATCCTCGCCAATCCCAGAGTGGGCCGAATTTTTTTTCTATTTTTTTTTTAATTGAAAAAAAAAAATTTCAGTTTTTCACAATTTTTTTTTTTTTTTTTTTTTGAAACTGTGTTTATATAATAAAATAAATGCAAATAAATGATTTCAATCAATCAATACTTAATTAATAGTCTAAACTTACAACTAATGACTAGAATTCTACATTTGATACGATTAACAATCACTGTTTTTAATACTAATTCAAAAAATAATTTATTTCATTTTCAATAAACACTGAAACACATGACAGATACATAGGTTATGTTTTAGATCTCAATATAAAGTGGTGGTAGGCTTATGAAATAGAATAGATTCGCGTGGATCTAGTGAATTGGCCGTAGGTAAGTCTGTGATTGTCATGCCCTAGCTTATCGATCTAATTAATGTGCTGAACTATTTATGTCAGATTAAAATTTATTATAATATGCTTAGGAAATTATTTTATAATGTGAAACACAATTATAATGAACAAAATTATTCAACGCCAAATAAAAATGAAATAAATTAATGAATTAGTATTAAAAACAGTGAATGTTAATCGTATCAAACGTAGAATCCGAGTCATTAGTTGTAAGTTTAGACTATAAATTAAGTATAATATACCGTGAAACCATTTACTTGCATTTCTTTTATTATATAAACAAATTTTCTAAAAAAAAAAAAAAAAAATTAAAAAATTGTGAAAAACTGAAAAGTTTTTTTTCAATTAAAAAAAAATAGAAAAAAAATTTGGCCCACTCTGGGATTGGCAGAGATAACTGCAGAATTGATTGAAGTTTTTTTTTAAGAAAAAAAAAAAATAAAAAATAAAAAATGGCGAACTTCAAAAAATTGACGGTTTTTTCTCAAAAAAGGCAAAAATTTCATAGATTTTATTACCTAAAAATTTTTTTTTTGTATTTTTTTTAAAAAAAGTACATTTAATTACGAAAATTTTTTTAAAAAAAGCGTCTCGATCGGCCAATTTTTGACAAAGTTATGGCAATTTGAAAAAAAGAGCCATTTTCTTTAAAAATTCATAACTTTTTTTTAGGTGGGTAAAAAAATTTGAAAAAATTCTGAGAACCGTTTTTCATAGGGTAGAAAAAGATAAAAAAACTTTCAGCCAAATCGAAAGGGGTCGGGGTCAAAAGTGGTCGATTTGGCATGGAATGACCCCATATATATATATATATATATATATATATATATATATATATATATATATATATATATATGTATATATATATATATATATATATATATATATATATATATATATATATATATATGTATATATATATATATATATATATATATATATATATATATATATATATATATATATATATATATATATATATATATATATATATATATATATATATATATATATATATATATATATATATATATATATATATATATATATATATATATATATATATACATATATATATATATATATATATATATATATATATATATATATATATGTATATATATATATATATATATATATATATATATATATATATATATATATATATATATATATATATATATATATATATATATATATATATATATATATATATATATGTATATATATATATATATATATATATATATATATATATATATATATGTATATATATATATATATATATATATATATATATATATATATATATATATATATATATATATATATATATACATATATATATATATATATATATATATATATATATATATATATATATATATATATATATATATATATATATATATATATATATATATATATATATATATATATATATATATATAGAATTGTTAGAATTATAAGAAGCAAGTCACCAGTAGGAATAAGAAACGTGATCACCACGCACATATACACTATACAAAGATTAAAGAAAAAATATGAGAGTAGCAGAGCAGTCACTAAAACACAGCGTAAGATCGAGAGAACTTTTAATCTCACAAAAAATGTTAGTGATCTCCGTCAGTGCAATTTCTGAATCCAAACATTGTCGAATAGATAAGCATGTGAGGGACGTGAATTTTCATTGTAGTTACTGAAATACATTAAGTACTTAGTGTGATCTTAAACATTATTGAAAACTGTTTATTACCGTCCTTATCTATTTGTGAAAATGTTGTCGCTTCAGCCTGCTCCTATCTATTATTTCTCCTTCCTCTTTTGTAATTCTAGTCATTCTTTTTATGCCGTGTTATCTATATTTTTATTTTATTTTATAATCTGTTCAAGACCTAGTCATTTATAGTATTTACCTTATATGTCTGCCTAATGTTGTGATTTATCTCTCTAGATATTAAAGTCTCGCTATTGTCCGCACTATTAATAATATTATTAACTTTTCTGTGTATATCTGCGTAGTTCTAATTGTTGTTTTGTGTTCTTGCTTCGGTGTCTATATTTCCAGAGCTGGGCATGTTTGTGCTTAGATGTTTATACATCATTATTTACTTTATAATTTTTTCGTCGATTACATCCTTTATATATTGTTCTATTTGTTTTTTCTACCGATTGCTGTTCCAAATTGCTTTAATGTTTTAGTAAATTAATGGAGTAACATTCTTTTTAACCTTCTTTCTCTTAGATCTGCTTGAGATCTTGTCAGCATAGCAGAGTTTTTTATGTATTGTTCTCCTCTTTTATAACTTCTTTGCTTACTAACTTGTCTATTTATTTCATCCATTATATTACAATGAAAAGTAATTGGTTTTTCTTGACGAATGCCTTTTTCTACCGGTATCGGTTCTGAGTCCGCAATTTTTCCGACGATTTCATTTTTGGAGTTAATATTTTCTAAGGTCTTGATGATGTTTGACGCTACGCATCTTTCGTAAAGGACATGTATTAGTTGCGCTCAATCAAAAGCTTTCTCTAAGTTATTAAAATATTATTTTCTATCAATTTTTCGGGAATTGTAAATATACATTACTTAAGACATGATCACTGTAAAAAAGATTATTTACTCACTTCTTTGAAACAGAATGATAATAATACTAAGGTAAATTCCCTTAAAGTCTGACTACCAATAATAACGGACACAAATGTTACACTCGCGTGGACTTGATTCACTACTATGGACATTGCTTATTCCTTATGTTACCTAACGTAATAAAATATCTGCCATTATTTCCCCTTATCTCCCGTTATCTCTCCATAATTTCCATTTTCTAGGCTTATCTCTGCTCATCTCCCATTATTTCTCCTTATCTCCCATTATTTCACCTTATCTCCCATTATCTAGGCTTATCTCGACTGATCTCGCAATATTTCTTCTTATCTCCCATTATTTCTCCTTATCTCCCATTATCTAGACTTATCTCCGCTTATCTCCCATTATTTCTCCTTATCTCCCATTATTTCTCCTTATCTCCCATTATCTCACCTTATTTCCCCTTATCTAGGCTTATATCGAATTATATAGAACATATGTATAAATTTATAAAAACACGTAAATCGAATAAGTGGTTCTCAAGTGATAAGCGCACTAACGGAAAGACAGACAGACGTTGCATTTTATATACATTATATTCTTTGCAACATAATATTCTTCCAGATTTAATGGTTTAGGCAGTGTATTGCAAGAGAACGCGCTAACGGTAACCTTTTTTCCGACTTGATTCACTATTATCGTCACTGCTTATTCTTTATGTTACCCAACACAATAAAATATATTTTATAACTTGGCCAGAGAACATATGTGTGTTTTAAAAAAAAGCACGCAACGCACTAATGGACAGAGAGACAGATAGACAGACAGAGAGACGTTGCATTTTATATATATTATAGATAGATAACAAGGCCAGAGAACATATGTATGTTTTAAAAAAAGCACGTAAATCGGATAAGTGGTTCTCAAGTGATAAGCGCACTAACAGATAGACAGCCAGACAGGCAGAGATCCAGGCAGACAGATAGACAGAGAGACGTTGCATTTTATATATATTATAGATATAAGATTATAGATAACCTGACCAGAGAACATATGTATGTTTTAAAAAAAAAAGTACGTAAATCGGATAAGTGGTTCTCCAGTGATAAGCACACTAATGGACAGACAGACAGACAGAGATAGGTTGCATTATATATATATATATATATATATATATATATATATATATATATATATATATATATATCATAGATGTAATAAAATATATATCTATAACCTGGTCAGAGAACATATGTATGAATTTAAAAAATTACGTATATCGGATAAGTGGTTCTCGAGGGATAAGCGCACTAACGGACAGACAGACAACCAGACACACGTTGCATTTTATATATATTATAGATATAGATTATTATTATATAACCTGGCCGAAGAATATATGTATGAACTTAAAAAAAGACACGTAAATCGGATAAGTGGTTCTCGCGTGATAAATGCACTAATGGACAGACAAACAGACAGAGAGACATTGCATTTTATATATATTATATATTATAGATTATAGATATTCTCTGCTACATAATATTGTTCCATATTTAATGGTTTAGGCTGTGTACTGCAAATGAACGCGCTAGCGGCAAATTTTTTTCCGACTCCATTTACTATTATCGTCACTGCTAATTCGTTGTGCTACCTATCGTAATAAAATATAGCCTGTAACCTGGCCAGAGAATATATGTATGTTTTAAAAAAAAAGCACGTAAATCGGTTAAGTGGTTCTCCAGTGATAAGGGCGCTAACGGACGGACAGACAGACAGAGAGACGTTGCATTTTATATATATTATAGAAGTGACAAAATTTTCTTAACAGTAGATTTAATAATGCAATTTTCTTTTTAGCTGGAAAATATTTTATGAATAAAACGCTTAACTTTTGTTTTAATTTGATTTTTATAATCTTTGCCAGCTTTTGGTACCAGATACTTAGTTATCTTTTAGTAGGGGAATGAAATTATTTTACCATTGCAGTAGCCAAATAATAGACAGTTTTAACACCGAGAGTCTGAGACGAGTAAGATTCTATTGCATTTCTCAAATTGATTTTGACGATGAAAAATTGTGGTTCTTGGAATTAGACCATGCCATTAAGGGCTGCATTCTACAACGCATCAACATGTGTTGATTTAACTATAGTGTTTCTAGTTGTACCACTGGTATCGCTTGTGGCAGTCGTTCAGCTTAGGCACACAATAAAAGCATTAGGAAAGTATTTACAAAAAAAAAGAGAAAAATAAAAATTAAAAAATAGTATGATATTAAAGCAAATTTAGGGACTATGTATTTAATAAGACAATTTATATAGTTTATTGGAAAATAGTAAGCAGACTGGATATAATACTCTGCATATCAGGATAAGCTCACGGTGCTTACCCACATTTTTACTTTACCTTTACCTATTTTTTATATAAAACCTTATAAGTCTAAATTAATTAGTTTTCAAGATATAATCGATAACAACCGACAAAGTTTCTTTCTTACATTTTGATTAGACGTGATTCCTAAACAGCAAAATTTATTTTAATTTATCAATAATAAAATAAAAGTATGTTTGATGACAGTAACCTTTGGATTTCCCATTTTCTGCATAAGGTAAAAAATGATTCATTTTAGTATAGAAATCTGACGCAGGATAATTTCTATTACAGTTAAGTATAATACAAGTTATGATTATTATTATATATAGTTCAGAAAATGCTACTTTCGTAGCCGAAAATGAAATTTGTTAAAAAAATTACTCGACACCACCAAAGAGATATAGCACACAATATTTCTTCTACAATAGATGTATTTTAATATAAAAATTACAAGAGACAGTCAATCAATAGTAGAACACAGCTAAATTTTTCTCTTAAAACAAAATAATTTATAATCGGAACTATGGAAAAAATAAAACTTGATTACAGTTTAACAAGATTCTAAATTTACATGTGTGTCCCGTTGTTTAAATTAGTATTAGTTATTTTTGATTGTAAAATAACCAGCCAAGTGCAAGTTGAACGTGCGCAATTAGTGTTCCGTAAATTGATTGCTTTTGAAATAAAGATTTTTTGGAGTTACGGAGGTATAAAATGATCAATGACTTCACAAAACATACCCCAAATGAGTTTTCAACAAAGATCTGTTTCCGATCTTTGTTAAATACTGGTGACCTCGAAATTTTTGTTTATATTCCAGAATTTTTTCAAAATTTTTGATCAGTACCTTTCGAGATAAGGGGGGAAGGCAGCGATTTTTGGCAATTTTTTAAAAAATATACGAAGAAAAGTGTGCGCAAGTAATACATTATATATATTTTTCAACTCATGTTTTCACAAGCTTTCATTTGACACCCCACTCGATGACATGGCCAAATTTTTTTTTTTCACCTCCGATTTCTCCCCTGACAATAAGAAAATAAAATATGAATGTTTCAATAGTATATTTTGTCGAAACGTAAAAGAAAGTTAATTTTTCTACATTATGATTAGTATATTCCACTCTAATATAAACACTTGTTAAGGAACGCGAATATTAGAAAGTTTGCCAAATTATCGAAAATAATCTATCCAAAATATATGACAAGCCTACGTTGGTTCTTTGAAATGTCATAATAATAAATGCATAATCCAATTTGAGCATAACTTATTTAGAGGACTTCCTAAGCTAGAAGAAAAGTATCTAAACTTACCAAATTTCGACGCCTATACTGATCATTCCTTTTGAAGGTCAAACATCCTTCTTGCCAATGAAGGGGGCTGTTTTAAAACACGACGTAAGATGGTAGTCCTTCACTATTACTGAAGGATATGTAAAAGATTTAATCAATAATAAACTTCAAATGTCATAAAAAAATCCTAATTAAGAACTGGGAAGTTTTAAATTCAGATGTTATCCCATCTACTTTATATATAAAGAATAATTTCTACATCTCGGGCTGTGTTCACTTCCTCAGAAATAAATATTGATTTACATAGTGGTTTTAAAATTGTTGTACGTTGTAAATATTAATAACTAGAAATAACGGGCCAAGTACAAGTCGGACTTGCGCATTTAGTGTTAGATACGTTAATTGCTTTTGAAATAAAAATTTGTGTTACTCATCAGTGACTTCACAAAACGTACCCCAAATGAGTTTGCAACAAAATTTGTTTCCGATCTTCGTTGAAAACTGGTGACCATGAAATTTTTTTTTTTTTATATATCATATAAATTATTAAAGATAATGCACTCGTGATAATTTTCGTTGAATCTACATCCTGTGGAGAATATCCTAAAATTTTTTCAAAATTAAAAATAGTGCTTTTCGAGATCAGGGGGCACAGCGATTTTTGGTAATTTTTAAAAAATAATACAAAGAAAAGTGTGCCCAATTAAATATATTTTTGAACTCTTGTTTTCACAGACTTTCATTTGACTCGATGACCTGGAAAAAATTTTTGTTTCACTTCCGATTTCACCCTTCAAAACTAACCCTTTAAGTCAAAATTTAACTTTCAGAACTACACGGTTCTGATGGAGACATCAATTCCTATATTAGTGTTAAATTTCATCTTTCTATGTCAAATAGTTTCGGAGAAATTCGGGTGTGACAGACAGAAGGACAGATAAATGCCGAAGTGATCTTATAAGTATTCCGTACAGAACACTAAAAATGCTTATTTTCTATATAATTGTTGGTATATTGTCTAGTTTTCAAAAGTTGAAATAAAAAAAGTTGAGAAAATTATTCATTTAACATATATAGATAGATCCTAATAATTTTCGTAACGTGTGCAAAAATAATTTATGGAGTAGGATGGAAAATATTTTGGTATCATGGCAATATAAATGTCAAAACTATTATAAATTCCTATAAAATAATTATAAGGCCACTGTAAAACTTTTTAACAGGATCTTATTATATAAAAGGAAAAATTAAACTATTTTCTTGTAAGAAAACTCCACACATTTTCATTCTCTTGTATTCCATGTTGAAATTAACTAACGAAGGAAAACAGACAATCAAGAACTTTGTTTGCCTCAAAACGACGCATTGTGTTCTTTTGTATCGTTTATTTTGTATTCATGCTATGAAAGAGAACAAGAATATTCTGCCATATTTCTCATTAGGAACGTGTAAAGTTTTTTGGACTAAATACTGTTTTCGCAAAAAAATAGTTTAAAAATCTGATGCTAACATCATATATGTTATTTGCACCCTCTGTCTAAAAAATCGAACTTTTAATACATTTGGTAATTATTTTAATCATTTATTTCGATTAATAAACCCTCCCTCAGCTTCGACGTGGTGCTTATTTTAATATTAGTTTTTGGGATACATTGTTCATAGACAAATGAAGTTAGAGGACGAGAAATAAGTCAGAATATGCTAAATCAGTTGAATACGGCAAGGTATTCAATACATAAACTTCGATTATGTTTAAAACCTCAACTCAATGGTCAAATCACCGGTCAATTTGCGGGGAACACAGCGCAAGTTGCACTTACGAAGGCCAAACTCTGAGTTGATATCGGAATCACCGATTTATTTTGATCAATGTTAATGACAATTTTGTTTTTTTTTTTTTTGTGAAACCACCTACTCTGCGAGCAATATTAAATCAGTTTAGTCCAGCTTTAGGTCCAATTTTTAACCATCACTTTGAACTCGCTTAAATCAGTTATAAGTACTCATCTTGTGCTTCTTGAAGCATTTGAACCGGTTTGCAACAAAAGTTAATTACAAATCTTTGTTTGAAATTAATTTTGTAATTATTCATCAAAACTCTTACTGATATAATTAGGCATCTAATGAAACAAATGTTATAAAACAGCTGATGCGACAGGTTGTCGGTTTCGAAAATAAAAAATATGCAACAGCTGATACTCTTTTTTTCTATAATTTCCAAAAGTTTGGTTTATTTTTGGATATATAGAGTGTACATCTCTATTGATATACTATAAAGTCCAATGCTTTTTGTATATATGTGTGTCCGCTTACAATTTGAAAACTAACAATTAAATTTTCATCTGCTTCTCCATCAAATGTGATTATGGCATTGTTTAACATTCAAGATTGTTGTGAAGAAATATTATTAAAAAGTTTTCAGCAGTGCTTTGCTCAGCATATCTGTGCCAAGCTGACTTTAGTAAGTTGAGTTACGATGATAATGGAACTGTGTGTCCAGATCAGCCATGTCTGATACTGCATCATTACTTTCTTTAGAGAGGAGTGTCGTCTGAGTTCTTAAAACATTAAATTCTACTTAGTCTTTGTCATGTAGCAACTATGGTTCTACGGTATAGTTATGGTTTACCCTGCTCCAGTTAGACCCCTTTTTACTTTAAAACTGACTCTTGCTACGGAAGACTAAACGTCATGCTACTTGCGAGCAGATATCGATAAAGATTTTAAAGCCAACATGATGTCAATAAATTGCAGTTATTGTTGAAAGGTCGCTCGAACCCTGAAAGAAACTGAAACTGCATAAGCTCTTCATTATTTGAATTTATTATTTACAGTGTTTATTACAGGTTTTGGACTTATAAATACAGGGCACTTAGGTAGGTCACTCATTTATCAAATTTGACTTCCGACTGGCCGGTATACTGCCTGGTTAAACCTTGCATACTTGAGGTATATTTTGTCATTTCCGATGATACTTTCATGGCATTACGGATTTATTAGTTTGTTAAAATATTTGTTTGCTCTTTAGTTTATTTTAGATAGTATATCTATTTTGTTTACTAGGAAAAATTGTGGCTTAAAAAAACACAGTTCGATTTTAACTCAGGTACAGGTAATTTAATAGTTTTGTTTTAATTATACTTATTATTATCACAATTAATCTCTTTCTTTCATATCTCGGTCTTTCATACATTTCTCTTTTTTTATGGGTCTAGCACACGTGCTGCAGGGAAGTCCCTAAAACGCTCCAGGAGCGGCATGTGTGCGGAAAAAAAAGCGATTCACGTTGTTCTTGAATCGCTGTAAATTGTATTCTGTGGGAAATACAGCGCTGGGCAAATTATTCCAAAGGGATGATGTTCTCCATATAAAAGACTGCTTGAAAAGCGTTGTACGCGGAGTAATAGGCTGAACCTCATACGGATGTGAAGCACCAGCGCGATGTGCGACATGCACCGCTATGGGAGGAATTAAGCGGGCTACATCTTTCGAAGACTTTCCATGAAAATACTTGTAGAACAGACTCAAGTCGTCAACCGTTCTTCGATGTTCCAGCGAATCAAGGCCGCCGGTCAGTTCCGGGTATCCAATCAGACGAACAGCTCTTCTCTGAACAGAATCCAACAAATCCAGTGTATGTTTGGGAGCGGGGCCCCAAACATGGGAGCAGTATTCCATAGTTGATCGAATTTGAGCTTTGTAAAGCCTCACCTATATACACCATTTACTCTTTTACATTCTTTGTTTGTTCTTATCAGCTATGTATATACATACATATATTTCTAGCTTGGTACTATATTTACATAAGTAAAGTAATTTTTTATTTACACTGTTCACACGCGATACTGCACTATTTTACATCTTTATTTACACTGGACAATTTTTTTGACTTTATATGTATATTCTACTTCGGTATTGTTTCTTGCTAAGGATACACAAATAGAACTACTGCAAAAACTTCAAAACAAGGCAATGAGATTTATATTGCGGAAGCCTAGAGATACGCACATAAAAGATATGTTAGATTGATTAAATTGGCTGAGTGTAAAGCAGAGCTTATTTTATTACGCAATGAAATTCATCTATAATATAAAGATAGAAAATTGTCCCGCATATTTGACCGAGAAAATTAGATACGTCAATCAGATACACAACTACAACACCAGAGGACGAAATGAATTCCGAGTATTGGAAATTACAAATGAAGCTGATCGAGCAAATTTTTATTATAAAGGACTTAAACATTTTAATGACCTACCAAATAATATTAAAAATTGTGAAACCATAAATCAGTTTAAGCAACTATTATATCGACATTGTAAGAATATGCCTATCCGATAGTTAAATTAGGTCCTAATGAACCCTAAATAAATAAATAAATAAATAAATAAAATAAAATAATTTGTTAGCTGACTGAGATATTTAACATATATTCGTTACATCTTCATGTGTTCCATGGTTTAAGGTTCATAATTAAGCACTAAAACTCAACATACCTTATTCTTAGGCCAGCGGTCCGTGGCTTGCTTGCTGCTTTAGGCAGCTTTAGAGCCGTCGCACAGTAAGTAGAAAAAAAAAACATTACCGTTCAAAAATCCCTACAGACCTCAAATTTCATAGGATTACCATATATTTTTTTTTTCAAATCATCGTAGGAAAATTTAGAAAAGAACTGTTGAGCCATATTTTGGAAAATATATATATTTTAAATGGCCATTTAACGCAAATATTGTGATAAAAAATTGATCAATCCTAGAAAAAAAATACTATTGATTTACTATCATTGACCAAACATATGTATTACTACGTATTTTTGGTCAATGAATCCAAATATGATATCCGATTTGCTAATGCACCTACTGAATTCGAGTAATAGTCCAGAAACGGCCTCAAAGTGGGCAAAAGTCAAGTTAACAATAATAACGAGAAATACATAGTCCGATGTATTTTTAGTCACTGAATTCAAATATGATATATGATTTGTTCGTACACCTACTGATTCCGAATTAAGATCCAAAAATTGCGCCACAGTGGTCAAAAGTGGTTAACTCAGGAAACATATTTCAATGTATGTTCGGTCACTGAATCCAAATGTTATAAAAACGGCCAGATATGTTATATCGACGTAATATTGGTCACTAAATTCAAATCTAACGTCTGATTTGCTGATGTATCTATATGATTTCAACGTCATACATAACCTAACGGATTCAATCATAAAAAACCGGTCAAGTGCAAGTTGAACTTGCACAATTAGTGTTCCGTACGTTGATTGTTTTTAAAATAAAAATTTTTGTTAGGGTGGTATAAAATAATTAGTGACTTCACAAAACACATCCCAAATGAGTTTTCAACAAAGTTTGTTTCCAATCTTTACTGAAAACTGGTGACCTTGAAATTTTGTTTTTTTTTTATGTACCAAATAAATTATTAAAGGTAATGCACTCGTGATAATTTTCGTTCAATCTATACCCCGTAGAGAATATTCCAGAATTTTTTCAAAATTTTTTAATCAGTACTTTTCGAGATAAGGTAGGGGACAGCGATTTTTTAAAAGTAATACGAAGAAAAGTGTGCGCAAGTATTACATTATATATATATTTTTTACTCGTGTTTTCACAAGTTTTGATTAGACACCACACTCGATGACCTATTAAAAAAATTTTTTTTTCACTTCCGATTTCACCCCTCAAAACGAACCCCCCGAATTTATGTTACGGTGGTATAAAATGATTAGTGACTTCACAAAACACACCCCAAATGAGTTTTCAACAAAGTTTGTTTCCAATCTTTACTGAAATCTGATGACCTTGAAATTTTTGTTTTTTTATATACCATATAAATTATTAAAGGTAATGCACTCGTGATAATTTTCGTTCAATCTACACCCCGTGGAGAATATTCCAGAATTTTTTCGAAAATTTTTGATAAGTACTTTTCGAGATAAGGCCCGGGACAGCGATTTTTCGCGAATTTTTAAAAATAATACAAAGAAAAGTGCGCGCAAGTATAATATTATATACATATTTTTTACTCGTGTTTTCACAAGCTTTCATTTGACACCACACTCGATGACCTAGTAAAAAAATTTTTTTTTCACTTCCGACTTCACCCCCCCAAACTAACCCCTTAAGTCAAAATTTCATGGCTCTGAGGAGGCCATCCATTCCTATATTATTACCAAATTTCACCTTTCTATGTTAAATAGTTTCGGAGAAAATCGGGTGTGACAGACAGACAGACACCGAAGTGATCTTATAAGTGGAGAAGAGTAGAAACTTTTTAAATTTGGTTGTAATAAAAAACTTTATTGTAGGTGAAGTGTTAAGATATGAATTAGTAAAGTAAAAATTTTAAAGACATAACCGATTTAAGTTTTTTCTAAGAATTCAAATTTAATATTGTTTTTGGAAAATTTCAATAAAAAAAGTGAAAAATTAAAAAAAATATACTTATATAGAATGAATAATTTGCATAATGAAAATATATCAGCAATATACAAGGGATAACGCGAAATGATATTTTAAATTTTTTAAGTAACTTTTCTTCAGAAATTTTTATTAGAGTACATGTACAGGGTGGTCCAAATTGGACACTTTTAAAGGTAAACCCCTTTATCTAAAGGAGATAGACGAAAACTGATGTCAGTGTCTGAGGCTCAATTTTTATGATAAACTCAATGGTGAAAACCGCATATCGATATCAGCAAACCGTTTCAGATATACAGGGTGTTTTTCTAAAATCTACATTTTGGAAAAATGGAATTGTTTTCCTATTGAAAATTTTTGATTTCTGTAAAAACATTCTCAAAGCACTTGATCACGTGGATTTCAACGGTGTAAGTTACATTTTTTTTACAACTAATATTATAATAGTTATTAACGCAAAAATATATTTTTTGAATGGGATACCCTGTATATTTTTCCTTATCCGAATAGAGCTTTAAATTACCATTCTAAAAATATACACACTATATTTTGCTTAAATCTACTTCAAAATATAAAGCTTTTCAGTTTTTTACGCGAGTTTTAAATTAACGTTTTGTGAAGTAGACTTTGGACAGAACGGTAATATCAATTGTTTACCGATAGCAGTCAAATCGTAAAAAAAATATTCCCATTAGTAACTCTAACAGTCATAATTACAGTGAAATTTACTAAATGCTATAGTACTTTAAACTATGTAGAAAATAAAACAATTTATTCCGAGTAGAGCAAACTAAAACAAAACAATTTTCTATAAGAGATGTTCGAAATGTCGACTAGTTTCATTTACACATAAGCGGCACTTCTTACCGAGTTGATTAGTTCAAGAGGTGTGAGAGCTGCAAAACTTTGTATCACTGCGACTTCTAACACTTGCCTGGTGTTTGTCGGCAATTTAAAAATTAGGTCATTCATTCGTCCCCAAAGATAGAAGTTCATGTGTGTTAAATTCAGTGACCTTGCCGGCCAACGGTTCGGACCTTGCTTGCATATCCAGTTATTGTCAAAATTGGCCGATAAAAAATTACTGATAACTACAGCGTTATGAGGGAGTGCCCCGTCGTGTTGAAAAAATATATTTCTAAGGTCCATTAATGGCAGTTCATCAGCAAGAGGTTCTGTTTGCTGCCTTAAAATTTCTAAATATCTCTGAGAGGTGACTGTTCTTTCGTAAATAAATGGATCTATAACCCTGCCTCTAAAAATTCCTGCCCACACATTAAATCCAATTCTGGCTTGATTTCTTTGCTCCACAACTAAATGAGGATTTTCTTGTGCCCACGTATAAGAATTGTAACGGTTGAAAATACCTGCATTGCTTACATAAGATTCGTCTGTCCAAATGCAATTTAATGAAAAATTCGGAACATGGCTACAATTCTCCAGAAACCATTGGCAAAAATTCATACGCCGTTGAAAATCTCCGTCTCTAAGGTGATGAATTTCATCATATCCAATTTTTCGTAATTTTCAAACTTCATTGCGATTTATTTGACAATTCAATAACTGATCCTGAAGTAAAATTTGACAACTACGAGTAAATAATTGAATTCAACCATATGGCCGCTCCGTCCGAAGCCTACTTCACAAAATGCGCATTTAAAACTCGCTTAAAAATTGAAAACCTTTTAATTTTGAAGTAGATTTAAGCAAAATATAAAGTGTGCTATATTTTTAGAATGGTAATTTAAAGCTCCCATCCCATTTAAAAAATATATTTTTGCGTAAATAACTATTAAAAAATTAGTTGTAAAAAAATGTAACTTACACTGTTGAAATCCACGTGAAAAAGTGCTTTGAGAATATTTTTACAGAAATCAAAAATTTTCAATAGGAAAAGAATTACAAACATTTTTCCACAATGCAGATTTTTGAAAAACACACTGTATATCTGAAATGGTACTAGATATCGATATGCGGTTCAGTTTTCGTCTATCTCCTTTAGATAAAGGGATTTACCTCTAAAAGTGTCCAATTTGGACCAACCTGTACAGGGATTTTAATTTGTCAGCCCGTATATGCTAAGTGAGTTGTTTGCTCATCTTCAAAGTTTTATTTTATTAACTAAAAAATTTATTTAAACCTGTTTTTTATTCGTTAAAATTTTCGATCACATAAAAATATTCTTCATGATTTTTACACTCCAAGCTGTGAGAGGCAAGGGGACTTACGTTAATCAAGCACCCCAAGCCGTAAATGGCAAGGGAACTCACGTTAATTAAGCACTCCAAGCCGTGAGAGGCAAGGGGACCCACGTTAATCAAACACCCTGAGTGGTAAAAGGCAAGGGGATTCACGGTTACGAAGCACCTAGAGTCATTGGAGGTAAGGAAGCTCACGTAAACTAAGTAAACCAAGTTGAAAAAAGCAATATTCCATAAATCGAATGCATGATTGCAAGATAGATAAAATGCACTTTTGACCATTTTGAGCCCATTTTTGGACGCTAACTGAATTCAATAGATGTATGAGAAAACCAGATATAATATTTGGATTCAGTGACCAAAAATACGTAGGAATACATATGTCTGGTTAATAGTAAATCAATAGTAAAGTCAAAAGATCAATTTTTTATCACAGTATTTGAGGAAAATGGTTATTTAAAATATATATTTCCAAAATATGGCTAGACAGGTATTTTCTAAATTTTCTTACGATGATTTAAGTGACTAAAAATATATCGGAATATGTATTTCTCGTTATTATTGTTAACTCGATGACTTTTGACCACTTTGAGGCCGTTTCTATTACATTAATCGAATTCAATAGGTGCATTAGCAAATCGGATATCATATTTGGATTCAGTGACCAAAAATACGTACTAATACATATGTCTGGTCAATGATAGGAAAGTCAATAGTATTTTTTTTCTAGGATTGATCAATTTTTTATCACAGTATTTTCGTAAAATAGCCATTTAAAATATATATATATATATATATATATATATATATATATATATATATATATATATATATATATATATATATATATATATATATATATATATATATATATATATATATATATATATATATATATATATTTCCAAAATATGGCTCAACAGTTCTTTCCTAAATTTTCTTACGATGATTTAAAAAAAAAAAATATACGGTGGTCCGATGAAATTTGTGGTCTGTAGGGATTTTTGAATGGTAAAGAATTTTTTCTACCCACTGTGCATCGCCAGCGAAGTGTGTGTTTTGTTTTGGTGCTATTGGACATAAGTAAATTCGTCCGATTGCCCTCGAAAGGCTGATGATAAAGGCACCCCCTTGGGTGCAGCGGATACCTCAAGACGACCTTCGAAGACTGTGCTGACTCCGACGGAAATACTTTTTTTTTACTCACTTGAACCGGAATGTGCACGAAGTAGATAGCGCTCTCTTAAATGAGACACAGGTCTGAGGTCAACTTAAAAGGCGCGAACATCGTCGTCAACAGATATACTTCGCTGTAATGCTGGACCCGACATAGTTATGTCGGGGCACTCCATTCCCCTAGCATCGTCACTCAATTTGTTGGGCGTTAATTTGGGAGCAAATATGTCCTGGCATGAACATGTTGCACGCATAGCAAGGAGAGCTTCTCAAAAGTTGGGAATATTATTTCGAACCAGAAAGCTTTACACTCTACGACAACTGTTAATTCTTTACAAAGCTCAAATTCGACCAACTATGGAATACTGCTTCCATGTTTGGGGCTCCGCTCCCAAACATACATTGCATTTGCTGGATTCTGTTCAGAGAAGAACTGTTCGTCTGACTGCAGACCCGGAACTGACCGGCGGCCTTGATTCGCTGGAACATCGAAGAACGGTTGACGACTTGAGCCAGTTCTACAAGTATTTTCATGGAAAGTGTTCGAAGTATGTAGCCCGCTTGATTCCTCCCAGGGCGGTGCATGTTAGAAATACACGTAGCGCTAATACTTCACATTCCTATGAGGTTCAGCTTGTTACTCCGCGTACAACGCTTTTCAAGCAGTCTTTTATATGGAGAACATCATCCCTTTGGAATAATTTGCCCAGGGGTGTGTTTCCCATCGAGTACGATTTAAAGCGATTTAAGGACAATGTGAATCGCTTTTTCCGGGCACATACCGCTCCTAGAGTGCTTTAGGGACTTCCCTACAGCACGTGTGCTAGGCCCATAAAAAAATGTTACGGAGACGTTCATAAATGTATTATACCTACCAAGCTGTCATAATTCGTTATATTACACAAGGTTCGCATCCATATATCAAATGTAATTGGTGAAGTGTTCAGTTTTGGTGTTCCAAAGATGGGGAGAAAAGTTAGGAAATCGCCTGTGTGTCTTTGTAAAAACGAGATTGCTGATTATTAATAATATTAAACCCGACCATATGCTTTAAAATATGTTGATTGGTAACCTTTTCCATAAGCCTTCGTATTACTGAAAGAAAGGTAACTGCTGGAGCGCATTACCACCAGGAAAGCAATGTTCTTTTTTTGTATGATAAGTTGAAAAACCTACAAAAACTAGTGGTACATTTTTTCAGTGCGATATCGGGACTAAGAGACGTTTTTGTTACATGGCTTCATTCCGATATTATTTATGACACGCTGCCCGAAAATGAAATCGAAATTCGGGTACGAGATCTTTTCTACCTGTTCGACTAGAGAGTATTTGCTATTCACGTTCATCCATGGCTGATATCACTGAACTATCATATTGCTATTATCAAATAAATATATTGTAAAATATGCTCTGTAAAAAAAAATTTAGAATAGATTAGAAAAAGCTATACAACAGTTCTCTTTTTTGTTTTGGTTTTTTTTAGTATTTTTTTATATTAACATATTTTGCTTCAGTTAAATCCTCAAGGAGTGAACACAAAATCCAAATCGTCTATTATACGAAACATGTCAAGAAAATTGCGCCATTTGTCAGACCATTCCGTAACAATATTGTAAAGCGCATCGTTATACGTGCTTTAGTCCATAATGGGAATTTTAAAGGTTGGTGAGATTTTGCCTAACACACTTTACGACAAAACGTTTATGTTTATTTTTGTAAAGTAATCCCTTTTTACCTATATGTAGAATAATACATCCTAAAAACTGTTTAAGATATGAATCCGACAATTATATTATTAACTAATAATTATTACTAAATAGAACCTATATAAAACAATTTAAAATTCCACTGACTACTACAATTTTTTTTATCGTTCACGTTTCCACCTAAATAATAACTAAACGTTTTATATTCTATCCGTTTGCAAGGTGAAGTAACGAATCACGTAAAATTATGCAAATTAGTAATAAAAGTGACCCAGTGGGTAATAAACCAAAGACGGGTTGTTTTACCTGGTGGGGTTAATTTGGATTATAAACCGTATCGAGGGTATACTCTCAGTTTATTTTGTCACATAACACGTAGTGCATCAGTTCAGAACAATAAAGATGTCTTCCCCAAAATGTCAAAAAATAACGGCTTTAAGCTTAAATGAAAAGATCATAAATAGGAATGTGTTGAATTACATCAAAAGTGATGAAAACCTTAATTTAAGTGTCGACGATAGTGTTGAAAACTGTTCCCTAATGACCGGAGTTGGAAAAACAACTATCTATCGAATTTTGAAAGAAGAAAGGGCAGGAGGAGTTACTGCGCCAAAGCTAAAACCAGGTAAAATGAAACTGGAGCTGACAGAAGATGTAAAAAATTGTCTGCGAAGAATCATTCATGGGTTTTTCATTCAAAAAAAAAAAAATCCCAACTTTGGACTTAATACTAGAGGCTGTTAAAAGTAACCCACAGATACCAAGGATAAGCAGGACCAAGTTGTAGGACGTTTTAAAATAAATCAATTTTCCATGGGAGAATTTTAAAGAAAATCCTTGTTAATTAAAAGAGAAGAAATCGTACGCTGGAGAAGAGATTATCTGAGAAAAATTAGACATGAGCGTTCTCAAGGAAAACGTATTTATGATTTAGACGAAACTTAGATAAATGAAGGGTACACCGTAAATAAGTTTTGGCAGGACAAAAACGTTTTGAGTTCAAGACAAGCTTTTATGGAAAGTTGGTCAACCGGTCTCCGTCCATCAGCTGGAAAAGGACGCTGATTAATTATAACACATACAGGGAGTATCTACGGTTTCGATAGTGGCCGTCTGCTTACATTTGAATGGAAAAAAACAGGAAATTACCACGAGGATATGAATTCTTATGTGTTTGAAGAATGCTTTGCGCAGATGATAGATTTGATTCCCCGAAGCTCAATAATTGTCATGGATAATGCAAATTACCATTCCAAGAAAGTTGAACGTGTTCCCACGATGAGATGGCTTAAACGTGATATACAGTCTTGGTTAACTCAGCCAAATATATTATTCTATTATGACAATGTTAAACGCGAGTTAATACAATTAGTCAAACATAAAGTTTTAATGAACAAAGATAAGTACAATAAGTATGTTATCGACGAAATTTCCAAAACTCGGGATATTACTGTTCTTCGCTTGCCACCATACTACCGTGAGCTTAATCCTATAGAGCTTATTTGGGCTCAAGTAAAAAGCGAAGTGGCTAGAAACAAATCTGATCTACAAATTGACTGGCCTTAAAAATCTATTTGCAAAAACAGTATGTAATGTCACTCCCGAAAAATAGCAAAAATGTGTTGAACACGTAATTAACGAAGAAGATAAAATGTGGACACTAGATTCATCAATGGACCAAATTGTAGAACCACTAGTTATACCATTAGGTACAGATGATAGTATGTCAGATTTTAGTTCGGATATGTCTGACATGTCGGATATAGAAGGTGTTTAAGATTAATATAGCACTAGGGCTAGATATAATGATTTTATTTTGTCTTTAAATTTAAGTTATAGTTTAAGGTGTTATTTTATAAATGATAAACTTTTAATTGTTACCCTCAGTGTTAAATGGGCATGTTCCGTGGATAAATAAATAAATAAATACATTTTAATAAAAATAAAAAACCAGTCAACATACAGTTATTGAGTCTTCCCTGTGTGACATTTGTATTTGTCTTCTTTAGATTTTAGGCTTTAAATAGTGTTTTGTAAAGACACATGCAGGAGCGTGCACCTAGGTGCGTTTATGTTTTAAAATTTGTTTATACCAGGTGTACAAGTATGAAATGCGGATTTTTTAAAAAAAAAAACATGTTCTATTTGGAAGAATGATAAAAAGTGCTTTATTCAAAGTATGCTCTATCGCGTGTTATATATTTTTCCCACCATTCGGGCAATTTATGAATACCACGCCACTAAAAATTTTCCCCTTTTGCTGCGAAACATTCATCGAGCCATTTTTTCACATCTTCGTACGAACCAAAGCGCTGCTCAGCAGGTGCGTGACCCATTGATGCAAACAAGTGGTAATCGGAAGGAGCCAAGTCTGGTGAGTAAGCCGCATGGAGTAGAACTTCCCAGCTTAGTACTTCCAACGTGTCGCTAACTGATTTTGCCGTATGTGATGGAGCATTGTCATGAAGAAAAATGACTTTGTGTTGTCTCTTTCGGTCTTCTGGCGTTTTTTCAAGTAGTGAACGGTTTAAATCGGTCAATTGTTGTTAGTAACGTTCAGTATTAGCCGTTTCCCCAGGTTTTAAACAGCTTATTATAGACCACGCCCCTCTGGTCCCACTAAACACAGAGTATCGTTTTTTCTGCCAAAGCGATTCGGTCTTGCGGTCGATGTGGATGGTGCGCCTGGGTCTACCCATGATTTTTTTGCGCTTGGGATTCTCAGAATAAATCCCCTGTAACTATACGATGCAAAAACGACTTCCTTTTGTATCGAGTGAGCAAAATGTCACATGTGTTTTTGCGCTGTCGTTCAACTCATGTGGTATCCATCTACCGGGCTTCTGAATCTTTTCCATCTCTCGTAGCCGATTGGAAACAACTTGTTGACTAATGCTCAATTGCTGAGCGAGTTGTTTTTGTCTTTGCGAATCATCTTCGTCCAACAATGCTTGCAATTCCATATCTTCGTATTTTTTTTGGCGGTTTTCCACGTTCCTTGTCTGCAACATCGAAGTCACCACTTTTGAAACGCCGAAACCACCGTTCACACGTATGTTGCGATGGAGCATGTTCACATGATTCTCGAAGTAATCGGTATGATTCAACAGCAGTTTTCTTCAAATAAAAACAAAAAATTAATGCTGTCCGCGAATGCTCTTTGTTCCGTATAAATTTCGACATATTGAACACAACAAAAAAACTATGCACACACTTTTCCAATTTATCACACTGCGACACCTGTTGATGACACAACAAAATGGCTCAGTGTCAAATCTTTATAGCACAAACTGCATTGGTGCACCATCTGTTGTCTGAAATCCGAATTTCATACTTGTACACCTGGTATGTAATTAATTTCCTATGTATTTGTAAATTTATATGATTTGATAAATAAATTTGATTTGATTTGTTCTGAACTATTATATTGCTTTGTATGCATATATTATGCAGGTAGGTAATCATCTGGCATTGATGGGCGCCGTTCTGTCATCTTATTATAATTCCTCAAGTTTGTTTAATACTAGTTTTACTCTTGTAATATTATTGTAATATTTTGTAATATATTTTTTCAATATAACCAACCTTTATTATAGCTATAATTAATACAAAAGAAATCAGTCGATACGACACTGTTCGGTCTTTCTCGAAATTTTCAAGGCAAAAATGTCATAATTCTATTGTAATTTTCCATAAATGTTAATCCAAGCTAATACTACCGGTACAAATAATCTTGTAATTTTTTTTGCGTAAAATGTACTGTGCGGTACCGAGATTCGTACTATCGCGTGGAGTCAATTTGCATAATTTTACATGATTTATTACTTCGCCTTGCAAATGGATAGAGTATAATTCATTGGTGAGCAAAAAAAATCGTCTCAAACTATTTAGCTTCATTTAACATGGACCCTAGAATTTAGTGTTCATATATTTTTACGGATTTTAATATCACTTGAAAGCCGATTCTATTATCTTTCTAATGATATCAAATTCCGTAGCATGCTTTTAACGGATTAAAATGATTGAAAGGGGATACAAGGAGAACAAGGATTGAAGAGAAAGGAAAAAATTATACAAATTTTAACAATCAAATTTATTGATAAAAACCAAAATGAATATTTTGTATTAACCCCCTAGCCTTTATTACTACTTCCAGATAGTTTTTCATGGAGCAGGTGAGGTTTTTCAGCACTGTCTGTGGGATTCTTTCCCACTCTTCTACCATCGCAACCTTTAAGTCCCTCAGCTATGCAGGGAATTTCTGGCTCAAACCCTTCTTTTGAGCTGATTCCACATGTGCTCGATTATCCAAGGTGGGTATTCCCACTTCCACCAGGTATTGCTGCACCTATGCAGCAGCGTTGTCGTGCAGGTATAACGGATATCTTGACGGTTTAAGTTCCGATAAAGAAATGATAGGCAAACGCAGTTACATGTCTTTTTATAGGGATGAATAGCGCGCAACAAGCACGTTGGTGAGCTATCAAAAACGATTCTATTGATTAAAACACTGGATATTTTTCTTGAACTATCGGAGGGGTCGTGATGTCTCTCAAGGTTATTTAAGTGCCGAAACATTCATATATATATATATATATATATATATATATATATATATATATATATATATATATATATATATGTTACTATGGGCATTATTGTATTTCAACATTACCCACTTAACTACTACTAATTACAAACATAAATTACCCAATTGCTAATTAAAATCGAATAAATGACCAATCGGTTACTATGCTAGCTATTAACCTACTAAGTTACTGAAACGGGCACCTATTACCAGATTCCCGATTAAAATTCAAATTGTGAAGAACTTATAATGTAGTGTAGTACTTACGAACAAGTTTAAAATTTCTCAAATTAACTAATTTATTTACATGTTCAGACTTGGTTTAACGTTTATCACTTAGGTTTTGAATATGGCCATGCAGCAGCAGCATGTCGGCATTAAATACCAAGTTAAAAAATAATTGCACTTTGTTGTATTAATAATTTTTTACGGTAGAAAATTTGTATAATTTAGGAATATCTCCAAACATGTGATATTTAATTTTAATTTCAGTAGTTACCCACCTATTAATTTTATCTTTTTTATCGTTATTTCTATACTATATTAATACTAGAGAATAAACTCGGCTGCTATCTAGTGCGATTGTAGCATCCCAATCCTGATTAACAACCATACACTGTATTGAAGAGACCATAGATTATATTGAACTGATCCGATGTAATAAAACTCACGGTCAGAAAAAAATAATAATAGATTTTTTTGTTATCCTACACGTGACCTGCAACTTTATAATTTTTAATAAATATACCTATTTATTTATTTTTAAGATCACTTCGGTGTCTGTCTGTCTGTCCGTCTGTCACACCCGATTTTCTCCGAAACTGTTTGTCATAGAAAGTTGAAATTTAGTAATAATATAGGAACTGATGGCGTCATCAAAGCTGTGTAGTTTTGAAAGTCAAATTTTGACCTAAAGGGTTAGTTTTGGGGGGTGAAATCGGAAGTGAAAAAAAATTTTTTTTAGTAGGTCATCGAGTGTGGTATCAAATGAAAACTTGTGAAAAGACGAGTAAAAATTATATATATAATGTAATACTTGCGCACACTTTTCTTTGTATTATTTTTAAAAAAATCGCGAAAAATCGCTGTCCCCCCACCTTATCTTGAAAAGTACTAATCCAAAAATTTTGAAAAAATTCTGGAATATTCTACAGGGGGTGTAGATTGAACGAAAATTATCACTTTAATAATTTAATTTTTTAATAATTTATCTGGTATATAAAAAAAAAAAAAAAAATTCAAGGTCATCAATTTTCAGTAAAGATTTTCACAAAGAAACTTTGTTGAAAACTCATTTGGGCTGTGTTTTGTGAAGTCACTGATCATTTTATACCACCGTAACAACATTTTTTATTTTAAAAGCAATCAACGTACGAAACACTAATTGTGCAAGTTCAACTTTTTCTTTTTCTTATTTAGAGGATACTTACAGCCTTTATTTAATTAATGTTACAATCGCTCACTACTATATAAACTAAAATTGTGAAAGTTAACGCTAATATATCATTTTATCCTATTTTCTCCTCGTTACCAATAGTTTCAACGAAATTTCATTAAACTGTCAATAAACTATTTTTACACGTCTCAAACTTAACGTAATTTATAAATTCCTTCCATTCACGGTGATAAGTAGTTCTAAACGATGTCTAAAATTTATACTTGTTCGTTAGAAAATAGTTACGTTAAATTTTTTCCACCATAATAACAGAGTGTTGAATTTAAAAAAAAGTACAGTGTCATTTTCTTTATTCGTATATACACAAATTAGCCATGCCCGCGGATCCGCTCGCGTGGACTTGAGTCACTACTATCGTCACTGGTTATTCCTTATGTTACCTAAAGTAATAAAATATCTGCAATTATTTCTCCTTATCTCCCATTATTTCTCCTTATCTCCCATTATCTCTACATAATTTCCATTATCCAGGCTTATCTCTGCTCATCTCCCATTATTTCTCCTTATCTCCACTATTTCACCTTATCTCCCATTATCTAGGCTTATCTCGACTTATTTCGCAATATTTATTCTTATCTCTCATTATTTCTCCTTATCTCCCATTATCTCACCATAACTCCCATTATCTAGACTTACCTCTGCTTGTCTCCCATTATTTCTCCGTATCTCCCATTATTTATACTTATCTCCCATTATATAGGCTTATATCGAATTATTTAGAACATATGTATAAATTTATAAAAACACCTAAATCGGATAAGTGGTTCTCAAGTGATAAGCGCACTAACGGACAGACAGACAGACAGACAGAGAGATGTTGCATTTTATATATATTATATTCTTTGCAACATAATATTGTTCCATATTTGATGGTTTAGGCAGTGTATTGCAAGAGAAACACGCCAACGGTAACCTTTTTCCGACTTGATTCACTTTTATCGTCACTGCTTATTTTTTATGTTACCTAACGCAATGAAATATATCCTATAACATGGCCAGAGAATATATATATGTTTTAAAAAAAAAGCACGTAAATCAGATAAGTGGTTCTCCAGTGATAAGCGCACTAAAGGACAGACAGACAGAGACCGTGCATTTTATATGAATTATAGATATAGATTATTATTATTATATAACCTGGCCAAAGAATATATACATGAATTTAAAAAAAGGCATGTAAATCGGATAAGTGGTTCTCGTGTGATAAACGCACTAATGGACAGACAGAGAGACATTGCATTTGATATATATTATAGATTATAGATATTCTCTGCTACATAATATGGTTTCATATTTAATGGTTTGGGCTGTGTATTGCAAGAGAACGCGCTAGCTGCAAACTTTTTTCCGACTTTATTCACTATTATCGTCACTACTCATTCCTTATGCTACCTATCGTAATAAAATATAGCCTATAACCTGGCCAGAGAACATATGTATGTTTTAAAAAAAAAGCACGTAACGCACTAACAGACAGACAGACAGATAGAGAGACGTTGCATTTTATATATACTATAGATAGATAATCTGGCCAGAGAATATATGTATGTTTTAAAAAAAAGCACGTAAATCGGATAAGTGATTCTTCAGTGATAAGCGCACTAACGGACAGACAGACAGAGATACGTTGCATTTTATATATATTATAGATGTAATAAAATATATATCTATAACCTGGTCAGAGAACATATGTATGAATTTAAAGAATCACCTAAATCGGATAAGTGGTTCTCGAGGGATAAGCGCACTAACGGACAGACAGACGGACAGACAGGCAGACAGACAGACAGACAGACAGAGAGATGTTGCATTATATATATATATATATATATATATATATATATATATATATATATATATATATATTATAGATATAGATTATTATTATTATTATTATATAACCTGGCCAAAGAATATATGTATGAATTTAAAAAGACACGTAAATCGGATAAGTGGTTCTCGCGTGACAAACGCTCTGACATTGCATTTTATATATATTATAGATTATAGATATCTTCTGCTACATAATATTGTTCCATATTTAATAGTTTAGGCTGTGTATTGCAAGGGAACGCGCTAGCGGCAAACTTTTTTTTTTCCGACTTCATTCCCTATTATCGTCACTGTTCATTCCTTATGCTACCTATTATAATAAAATATAGCCTATAACCTGACCAGAGAACATATGTATGTTTTTAAAAAAAAGTGCGTAAATCGGATAAGTGGTTCTCCAGTGATAAGCGCACTAACGGACAGACAGACGGACAGGCAGACAGACAGACAGAGAGACGTTACATTTTATATATATTATAGATGACACTACTAGTATAAAATTAAACGATAAAACTACGTATGATAAAGTTTTAATAAGCCCAAGGAATATTTTGCCGGTGCGTCTCGAAAAGTTCTGATAATAAACATTTAGCAGGCCTCTTTATGTTTCGTTGACATAGTAAATTTCCTTTAGTAAAGATGTGAACCGGACAACATAATCAAAATCATAGAAAATGTATGATATCGTAATTAAAATAACTAACTCACAGAACCAATAACGCTAGAAATAGGAATTTGCCAGAGGGTCTCCTACTTTTCAATATAATTAAAGATGAAATAATTAGACAAGTGCTGATAACAGAGAATGAGGTCGATCTTCTTAATTACTGAAAATTATTCGTAGAGTAATGGAAAATACTTTACTGAATAGAGAAGAAAAACAAGATCCCACTAACATGCAAAATAGATAATATAAATAACATATAGATAGAATTACAGAGCTAAGAATAGTTAGTACCACAAGAAACAGGCTACCAGTAAAAAGAAAAAGCATGGGTAGACTCCCGAAAACGTTGAAAAAAAAAAACCTTGCGCATGTAAGATATGTGATGACGGTAAGAAATAGGTAGTTGTGCCTATTCGAAGAAGGAAGAAGAAGATATAATCAAAATTCAGTTATTTCGGAACATTGTTTATCTACGTACATAGAAACTGCTTATTATATGGGCATAAAACTGTTTAACAGACTTTCAGCAAATATTAAAAACATTAATTCACATTTACTTAAAAATCGTGTGGTAAAAATATCCAACCAAATATCCCTTACAGACTCAGAACTTTCTTTAAATAAAAAAAAATATATATTATGAGTAAAGAGTGTCACATATGAATAAATCTTATTACAGTATAATAATATGTGCCTTTATTGCCACAGGATTTGTTTATTCTGTGTTAACAATAGACATTTTTCATTCACGTACTTTGGTCTTATAAAACAAAAAGGTATTGTATAGAAAAAGCCATATTAGATTTTTGCATTTCTCAAAGTTTTAGGATCCTTAAATCACGAAAAATATAGGCACTCGTTTCGGCTGGTCTGTCTGTTTGCTGATCTGTCGGTTTGTTAGCAGGATAACTCTTAGACTAAATAAAATGTCAATTTTAAACCTGATGCATATAACACGGAGACTCAAAAGTTTTTGGTCTGACACAAAGATGTTGCCCTTTTCAAAAAATTCATAGAATTTTTAGGAAATTCCAACCTTCAAACGATACGTTTGACATTTCGACGATTAGTTTAGAAGTTACAGTGGTTTTAGTGACGCTACTTTTGATATTTTCAAAATAATGAAAAAGTCGAATTTCTTGTATTGATTAAACACTGTTTTTTGATGGGAAAAAATACCGTTCAAACAAAGCAATAGCTTGATAAATGGAAAATCACTCATCATTTACTGGTATGCTAAATTTAAACGCGGTCGTATAGATACAAATAATGCTGAACACTCTAAACACCCAAATGAGGTGGTTACACCGGAGATCATCAAGAAAATCCACAAAATTGTTTTAGATGATCGTAAAATAAAATTTTATGAGATAGCTGACACCCTAAAGATATTAAAAAACGTGTTGGTCATATTTCGTATGAACATTTATGTATGAGAAAGCTCTGTTCGAAAAGGGTACCACGTTTGGTCACATTGGACCAAAAACAACAACGTATTGATGATTCTGAGGGCTGTTTGGACTTGTTTAAACGCGATAAGAAAGAATTTTTTCATGCGATATGTGACAATGGATGAAACATGGATCCACTTCTACACACCGGAATCAAATCAGCAGTCAGCTGAGTGGACAGCAACCGGTGAAACCCGCCCAAAACAACCAAAGACACAACAGTTGGCTGGGAAAGTTTTGGACTCTGTATTTTGGGATGTGCGTGGAATAATTTTCGTCGACTATGCTGAGAAGGGAAAAACCATCAATAGCGAATATCATGTAAAGTTATTGGTGCGTGAAGGCAGAAATCGCAAAGAAACGGCTCCGAATGAACAAGAAAAAAGTACTTTTTCATCAAAACAATGCACCGTGTCGCAAGTCAAGGGCTACGATGCGTATTCTCCAGATTTGGCCCTCACCGACTATTATTTATTAGCAGATCTAAAAAAAATGCTCGTGGGAAAGATATTTGACTCCATTGAAGAAGTTATCGACGAAACTGAGGCCAATTTTGAAGGCAAAGGCAAATCCTTCTACAAGAAATTTATAGAAATGTTAGAAAAATGTTGGAGAGATTACATCGCTCTTGAAGAAGATTATATTGATCAATAAAGTCGAATTTTGCAAAAACATGTGTTTTAAGTAGCGGAACCAAAAACTACGTGTGTGTCTACGTGTTATAATACCTAACAAAAACAAAAAAAAAAATATAATTTTTGAATAATATCGCTTCACGCGAAGGGAGCGAAAATAGATGTTTTTATTATTTTAAATTATATATGGTCAAACATATAGGGGTTCATGAGGCCAAAGAGCGGATTAGAGATATTTCTTTATTTGTATTGTGTTATACATCTTTATCAGGGTTAAGGAATATGTAAATTGTGCTATTTTTTACTATTTTAACAGAAATAGTAAGTAAAAAGAAATAGAAGTTCTTAACTGTAAATATCTCGGAGAAACTCTTCCTCCACTCAACTTTCTTTCTAAGATTAATATCTTTTTACCTTGAGAAAACCAAATTCAGTGCTTATTTTATTACTACTGTTTACAAGGCAAATACTGAGTAAGTCACTTTAACGATTTATTTTCCTTTTTAAAGGTAATAAACCACGTTTTTAGTAAATCTTGTTATACCTGTACCCTATTGAAAAATCAGATCAGCTAAATGTTTTTTTTCTAAATATGTTATTTAAAAACCTTTTTAATTAATTTTTCCTCCGGTTTCAATTTAAATTGGAATAATCTGATCCCAAAACAATTTTTGTCACATTGACGGTAATAAAACAGTGGCCCAAACACATTTATCCCAAACATAAATAGGAAATAATTTACGGAAATATGTGTAATCCCCCGTTCGTGCGAGTTCTAAATTTCGCGTTATATATGTCAATAAAATGATTAATTATATCTGCTTTGCCAAGCCATGTTCACCTGAATTAATAAAGAGTTGTAGTTGGAGTTTGCATTTACATATTAATATCAGTAATTTATTCCACTTTAATGAATAAATTTTCGAGTACGTAGCTCCAGATAGCTTAAGAAGCGCCATATTTTCATACTGGGTATGAACATTAATTATTATTGATCGTTTAATAATTTAACAATAATATTAAAATCAACATTAGATCTACTCACTACATCATCTAAATGTCATTTTTTATAACGTCGTATTAATACCTACACGACCTCCAAATATCAGTTTATTGGGGATGTATTACTAACTCTAATAAATAAAAATTTACTCCACCTTTTTCATAATCTAACTAGTTAATTCCGTTTACATGGAGGATACCCTCTCCTGAACTTCACCAACGTGAATGCACCGTACTAGATGGGTATACTGTTATAAGGAGTTTGAATTAGTTTTGAGGGATTTCTAAGAGAATATTATATCGCATCGGGGCATAGTGTTGCTATATTCATGGTGGAGCACTATCATTAGAGCACTGAATATGTCAAATTACGTGCCAACAAAACACCATTTACGGGAAGCGTTACGTTTCTTGTGTTACTCGAAGAAAAACGCTGGTGAAAATCATCGATTGCTGTCGGAAACATATGATGATTATATTCCATCGATACAAACATGAGTTATGGTTTCGACGCTTTACAAATGGTGATTTCGACACGGAAGACACAGAACGTCCAGGCCAGCCGAAAAACTTTAAAGATAAAGAATTGTAGGCATTACTCGATGAAGACCAGTGCCAAATGGAAAAAGAACTTGCAGAATAATTTGGAGTTGATCGTACAACCATTTCCAAGCGCCTATATGCCCTGGAAATAGTTCAAAAGTAAGGAAATTGGGTGCCGTACGAATTGAAACTGAGAGATGTGAAAAGGCATTTTTTCACCCGTTTTCGCTACTTCAACGGCACAAACGGAAAGGTTTTTTGCATAACTGGTAACAAAAAATGGTGAACCATTAGCATCCTCGCCAAAGCCGAATATTCATGGCTCCAAGCTTATGCTGTGTATGTGGTGGGATCCGGGGTGTAGTGTATTATGAGCTGCTCCAACCCGACGAAACTATTACTGGGGAACATTACCGACAACAATTGGTGCAAGTGAGCCAAGCGTTGAAGAAAAAACGACTGCAATATGCCAAAAGACATGACAAAGTGATTTTTCTACACGACTACGCTCGGCCACATGTTGCAAGATCCGTCAAGGAAACGCTAGAAGCTCTTAGATGGGATGTCCTACCGGCCGTACTCACTTGACATTCCTCCTTCTGATTATCACTTGTTCAGATCGATAACGCACGGCTTGTCTGAATAGCGCTTTCATTCTTATAAGGATACCAAATGGATCAATTCGTGAATAGTCTCAAAAAATGAGTCATTCTCTCAACGTGGTATATATTGCCACAAAGATGGGAGAAAGTCGTGACTAGCGATGGACAATACTTTAAGTAATCAAATTGGAACAATTTTTTTAAAATAAAGCGATATTTTTACTGAAAAATCCTTCAAAATTAATTCACATACCAATACTATCCGCGACATCAGAAATAAACGGTTTTAAATGGGTAGTTTTTTCTGTTGCGTCAATATTTTAAGTATAAATCCCATGATTTATGGAACACAACATCAACCTCGACTTTGTCGCCAAATATTTTTTTTGGGACTGAGTGTTGATAAAAAGGTTGAGCTTAAAAACGTCAGCATTCTTTGTGAATGGGAGATACAGATAGCAACATCGTGCAGTGAGAGGCGGTTTTGATACTTAAAGAGGTAACAGTTGGTGTTGTGTTCCTTGATGTGATAGTTCAGAGAAGACCGAACATCGTATTAGCAACAAATCTAAGAAACCCCGGCCAGGAACCAGGTAAACAGAATAAACGATTGCGCGAGTCGATCAAGTTATTATAGAGAACCGTCAATGCTGACAGACAAACACAAGGTTGCGAGAGTGACAATCTATTAGGCGATGAGACTTGATAACGGCGTGGATATGAATTAATGAGTTCTTTTCATCAGTTATCACAATGGAGAAGACATTGATGCCTGAAATGAAACAGCAATAGGTGCAATAGAAGCACACTGCCTCATTGCCACCGAAGAAGTTTCAAGTTATGGCCAGTGCTGGGAAAATGACGATGCCCATCTTTTGTATTCTGAAGGGTACAACAGTGACGGCTCCAACCTGCGATCTTGTTTTGAGGCAATACCACAGAAAATATAACTATTACTACACGGTGGCGAATACTTGAAATAAATGTCCCCACAAATCGAATTTGGCTGGTTGTCGTCAGCATGTTAAATTGTGCCTCGTCGATTTCTCAGAGATACCGCTCAAGTAGAAGTTGTACTATATGTAATAATAATAAGGAAAAATATGCCTATGTAGATGAAAGAAAGTAGACGATGTAAGAAAATTCATTCATTAACTGTTTTATTTATTATTACAGTCTGTCAAATAAGAACGTGTCTGCGATAATTCATTTTTCCTATATGCGATTCTAGCGATTTAACAAACCTAGAGAAAACCTTTGTCTACGACGCATTTTAGTAAAAGTATCAGTCGATTCCGAATTTTCATCGAAATAGCGTAAAATCCAAAATATCGTCGACAGCATGCCTCGAAGATGCCAAGCGATTATTGATGCAAGAGGTGATTGAACAACTTACTAAGGTAATTGCGCCGTTGTTAACACACCAAAGAATACATTGATGGCAAAAAATATTCTCCAAACAGATTTTTTCAAGAATTTGATCTGTCACGTTCTTACTTGACAGAGGAAAGTTTGACACGAACAAATATATTCTCTTGTCTTCTTTTATCGTCCACCTTTCTGTCACTATAGGGATTTATACCTTTTTTCTGACTGTATCTCTGATGAGATATATTGACGGGGATGTCATAATATCCGTCAACATTGCCCAGGTGCCGAAACATACACATTTGTATTTCTCGGCACTTTTAAGGCAACGCGGTAGTGCTACATTGGGTGTTATTGTATTTCTGCATTCATTACTACCAAAAATATACACACACACCCAGCTTATTGTTAGAATCGAACCAGCGACCATCTGTTTCATATGTAGGCTCTTCGCCCACTGTGCTACCGAGGCCGGCCTAGTTGATCCTACACTTTTTTCTCACAGTTTTGGAGAGATAAGTAGGGAAGATGAGTAGGGAGGATATTGGAGAAGCTCGGTCAGGTAGGGAAGAATCGAAGTAGAGACAAAAAGAATATAGGTAAGGAAGTTAAATGTGGAAGGAAATAAAGGTAAGGGCAAAAGCGATACAGATAAGTTACTAAATAATGTAGCAGTTTCCGTTAGAAGTATACTAGTTCTTGTCTTTAAGAATAAGAATATTTTTTAAAGCATTAGTTTAAATATATACAATATTCAAGCAATTTTTATAGCACCTAAACAGTCAAATAAACTTAACTTACAAATTGAGTTAAACTTTGCTGCTGACCGTCACATTTATGACATATATTTAGTTGTCTTGAGGGTGAATGGTAAAACAATATTAATTATGTGAGGCCTAATTAACTGAAATAAAAGACATTTTAATTTGGCCTTATTTTCATCTACTCAACTTCCACCGATCTCCTGCCTAATTATATTTTTTAATTATTTCTCCAGTACTTAAAGTGTTTGTATTATATTTGACAGCTTCTGAACGGATTTTGATGCAGCTCTCATTGTTCATATTCTATCTCCAGAAAATAGTTTAAGGGTAACTAGTCAAGGGAATATATTTCATCATGCTAAACTTTCCTTGAAGGATTCTCTACAGAGCAGTTGTTCACATTGACAACAAGCTCATTATAAGTCGTTCAGATAATAGCTTACCCAAACAGACAAATAACAAACATTGAGCACGAAAGTGGCAGCCCGTGGTACCGTAGCGTAGTACTTTACTACGGTGTAGAAAGTCTTGGGTTCCAATCCCGGCAGATCGGTATACTCTTGTTTAGTAAAATTGTTTAGGTTATTACAGAAATGCAATAACGTCGGTGGTAGCACAACCGAGTTGTCTAAAAGGTGCCGTGAAATACAAATATGTATGTTTCGGCAGTTGGATACCGTTGACGGGTATTATGACATCCTCACCGATATTCCTAGGATATACAAAAGGGTGAAATCCCTGTTCAGGCGGGGAGATGAACATTACAAAAAAAAATAAATGAAAGACTTTTTACACCTTCAATTTTATCCGCTTGTGAAATTAAAGTGCTAACTTATTTAAAGAAACTTTACCTTCTTTTTATTTGCTTTATTTTTCGAAACTTTGAACAGTTATACGGTTCAAATATTTCAATGTAGAAAGCAGGAAATATTAATACCCTCTGCTCTAATTGTCCTAGCTCAATTTTAAAGAAATCTGCCACCAAATAAATTTATAATTTAGAAATAGACAACCTATAATATAGTTATTAATCAAAAAAGAGATAACATTCTTCATAGGTGTAAAAGAATTTTTTAAATTTTTATGTTGGATATTGTTCTGTTCTTAAACTTCCTTTAAAGTCATTGTACATTTGTATATATTATTTCAAAAATAATTTTTTATGATGTTGGGGCCGTTGTAAATGTAGTTGAGTTGTAACCTAGTGATTTATTCAAATGGTAGGGAAAACGCAAGAACTCAATTTTTTTAAAAAAGTCCCATAACTAATCCATGAGATCAAATAACCAAATGCGAAGTTTGGTGCACAGGAGTAAAAAACAGGAAAAAAACACGAAATTAAATGAACCTAACGTACTGCACCAATGATTTTCTTTACTAAATTTCCTACTAATAATGATTAGACGCCTAAGACGACCAAAAAAAGTAATAAAAACGGTCCTTTCTTCTGGATTTTCTATTTTTTTGTATTTCTCGCTCATTCTATCGTATCGGGTCTTCTATTAAGGACTTGACAACTTTTTTTTGAAATAAAACGCAACCCATTTGAGACATTTCGAAAATTTTACTATCGGCTTGAAGTACAATCAAAACATTTATGTATGGAATTCGACTTCATTCATATGTCCACCACGGGCACGTTTGCAGCGGTCGATTCGTTGAACCCAATTTTCGATGACTCGGCTACACATTTCGACGGAAACGGCCGCTATCTCTCTTTCAATATTGGCTCTGAGCTCCTCTAACGACGCAAGCTTGTTAGCATAGACCAATGATTTAACGTACCCCCATAAAAAGAAGTCTAGAGGTGTTAAATCACACGATCTAGGCGGCCATTCGACGGGACCATTTCTCGATATAACACGTTCACCGAATTTAGAATGCAGTAAGTCGATTCTTACACCCGCTGTGTGGCTTGTGGCACCGTCTTGTTGAAACCACATATAATTAATATCTAGCCCATGCAATTGATCAAAGAAATAACGTTGCGACATGCCTCTGTAGCGATCTCCATTGACTGTAACGTGACGGTTATTTTCATCAACGAAAAAGAACGGCCCAATGACACCACCGCACGAAAACCGCACCAAACAGTAATTTTTTGTGGATGAAGTGATGTTTCTTCAAGCACATGAGGGTTTTCACCTGACGAATAAAGCATATTCTGTTTGTTGACGAAGAAGTTTATCCAAAAATGCGCTTCATCACTAAAGATGATTTTGCGATGAAATTGGTCATCTTCTTCCAACATTTCTAGAGCCAAATTCGAGAACGTACGTCGCTTCATATGATCGAATGGCTTTAGTTCTTGAGTTAACTTTAACTTGTAAGGGTACAGGCCAAGATCCTTTCGCAAAATTCGCCATAGTGTGGTCTGAGCGATGCCCAATTCTTGAGAACGCCGTGAAATCGACTGTTTTGGTTCGTTTGAGATGGACGTTTGAACGGCAGCAATATTCTGGCCACTTCGACCAACCCGTTGTCTCACTGGCACGGGAACATCGAGCAGCGAATATGTTAACTCAAATTTATTTACTAGACTATGAATTGCTTGTCTACTGGGACGAGAATTACGACCAAAAATTGGCGTTAACGCTCTTAAAGTTGCAGTCACCGACTCCAAATTTTGGTAGTAAATTTTAATTATTTGTAAACGTTGTTCGTTAGTGTACTTCACCATGATGATGAAAATGTTGACTTTACTGAATGTTTTGACGTTGACAGTTCGGTGATTGGCTTAAGGGTGCGTTCACAGTGAAATTTCAAAGTTGTCAAGTCCCAAATGGAAGACCCTTTATATTTTTCACCCAGATCGAATTAAGACTTTGTCGGATATCTCACGCACAAAGATTCTGTTGACGCTTCGCCATACTGAGTTGCTATTCCAATGGAATCTTCATAAAGATAGGTTTTTGCCTATAATTACTTACAAGGAATTATGCATTGGATTTTTAGCTTACTTTAGGTAAAATTTGTCATATATATAACCGTTGAGAAAAATTAAATAATTACCCAAATATTTACGTAAATATATACAAACATATTGAGTTTCCACTCAACACTGTTATTATACTCACTTTCACTCAGGCCATCGTAGATATCCATAAGATTACAGAATGAATTAATTTTTTCCTCTACAAATACCTAAAACACGCATAGCAAATACAACCCTACAGTTAATTTCACGACCAGCTTTAATTAACGGTCCTAAATTGATATTTCTATGACCACATTGGCATAGTAATACAAGCTTGAAACCGAGGGACCAATTTCCAGATTCTTCAAATTTTACGTTCGTACCCACATGACAAATAGCAAGATCTGATAGTGTAGTGAATATAGTAAAAAATTAACAAACCGATAGGTGTACAAACGAGTCCAATAAATATCATAACTGCTAACACTAGAGAGTTTTTTGCACGTGCATTCTGTCATCCGGTTTCACATTTTCTTTTGTATACTGTTTGCATGAAAACTCCTCTTTCATGGATTCGATGATCTGGATAAATCAGTTTTAGTCATTTTCACATATGGTTTCAGTTGTAACTCTCGAAAATATATCCGTACAGAACGAATATTAACACCAAAGGACTGTACCCCCGACCTACTTTAGTAAGAATTCAACTATATATAATGATATTTTGTATCAAAAATACCTCATAAACATAGCTTCTAAAATGTCTGTTGTACCTGTAAACTAATTTTGACCAGATTTAGTAGCAAGGGACTACAAAGGGCAGATAGACCAGCTCTTAACGTTTCAGTATATCTGCGGCGCGGTCCAGCGTGGCGCCAAGTATAGATAAATAGTTAACATGCTTTAACCATAGAAATACTTTGAATTTGCTTTAGAACTTGGCTATCATATTTTTGAGGTGTTATGCTAACATTTTATGGAAAAAATTAACACTTTTCAAGGTTGTAAATATATTTCTTCCTTAAATAATTAATAGCCATAGTAGCGCCGTATTCTTTATGGTAATAGTACTGTATATTTCTTTTCTTGCCCGTAAACTCTGCTCTTAGATTAAAAGTTTCGGTGTATTCACCTCAGATGGCAGTTATATCTGTACCATTTCATTTTAAAGGCAGCTGACGACTTATGACTGAAGCGATATTTTCGGACTGTCTTTGTCCGAGAAGCCTCTGTATATATATTTCTTAATAAAAAAATAACTCATTGGTTTGTATAATAAACTCATGTTAGGTACCCAAATAATGGTTAATTAATATTTAAAAAATTATGCTTGTATATGTGTTTTAAGTGTCAATTAAATAAAATTAATTACTATACTTTAACACGCAGTATTTACCAGAATAAATTATTAAAGGTTGTAGCTGGAGAATAAATTTACATATTCATTCCAGTAAATTATTCCAGTTTAATTAATAAATTTAGATTTGGTAATTTTGGAATGTTTGTTATAAAAATTTCAATATTTAATTTGCTATAAAATGAGCTTTAAAATAAAAATTTGTGTTGGATTTAATCGAGCAGAAAACCGTTTGAGTTCCCGATTATTAACACGTAGGCTGAAAAGTTTTTGGTCTGACACATAGATATCTCCCTTTTCCAAAAAATCCATATGATTTTTAGGAAATACCAACCTTCAAACGATACGTGTCAAAATTTTACGACATTTCTACGTTTAAAAGATACAGTGGTTTCAGTGACGCTACTTTTGATATTTTCAAAACAACGGAAAAAATAGAATTTCATATGTTGTTTAAACACTGTTTTTTGATGGGAAAAAATACCTTTCAAGCAGTCATTGATGACTTAATAAGTATTAGGGAGACTCTGCCCCTGGAAAATCACTCATCATTTACTGGTATGCTGAATTTAAACGCGGTCGTACAGATACAAATGATGCTGAACGCTCTGGACTCCCAAATGAGGTGGTTACACCGGAAAACATCAAAAAAATCCACAAAATTGTTTTGGATATCCGTAAAGTGAAATTGCTGGGGATAGCTGACACCCTAAAGATATCTAAAGAACGTATTGGTCATATTTTGCATGAACATTTGAGCATGAGAAAGCTCCGTTCGAAATAGATACCGCGTTTGCTCACAGTGGACCAAACAACCTGTTGATGATTCTGAGCGCTGTTTGCTCGCGGGACAGAGATTTGGCTCCAATGAAGAAGTTATCGCCGCACAGATCCTTCTACAAGAAAGGTATAGAAATGTTAGACTGATTATATCGCTCTTGAAGGAGACTATATTGATGAATAAAGTCGAATTTTGCAAAAAAAATGCGCTTTAAGTAGCTAGACCAAAAACTGTTCATCCTACGTGTTAAAATATTCAATATCATTTAATTATTGATCAAGTACTACTATTAAGTTGGCAAATAAGTAAGTTCGATTTTTGAGGGTAAAATCAACACTGTTTTTTTATATATAAATTTTATTCCAATCAATAATAATAATCTTTATTGTCTGGCAACAGAATACACCAGTTTATGAGAGAATATGACATAGTACATAAAATAAAGACCTAAAATAAAATTGAATACACAATTATTTAGTAAACTAAAAGCAAGCTTATTTACAGATTCTGCAATGATCTGCCTCTTATGGCGTTGATAAAGTGAGATGACGATAAATGACCCCGATCAATGTTATTGCAGGTTTTATTAATGGGTTACATATATTTTCAAAAATTTCCGTTTATTTATTATTATTATATTCTCTATACTTCTAAGAATTATTCAAAAAAAAATTCTAAGAAAATTCCATTCCATTACAAAGTTATAGCAATAAATGTGTCCTGGCGTCGGATTGGGACCGCTATCTGTGTTCAGACATAATCTGCAATATTACTCAGTCAATTATTAATATTTTTTAACTTTTTTTTTTAATCTTAATAATTACTTTTTCTACAAAATGTCGAGAGATTTTTTTTATTTTTCTCATAGACAATTTTTTATAAATAATTAACATACATTTTTTGGTCGAAAATTTCATATTAAAGTTTAAAACACCGTACATTTTTTATTTTTGGAAAAAAAAACTCTTTGACAATTTTTAACTGCTACATTATTTTACAAAATTAATTTTTATTTTTGCATATTGGATTATTTTTTTGTGAACTTATCCTGCAGACAAGGAGGCGCCATAGTTTACATTAGTGATCCATTTACTCCGATAAAAATTCGTCTTAATACATATTTAAAAAAAAAAATTCTTATAATTTACCAGGTGTACAAGTAAGAAATGCGGATTTCAAACAACAGATGGTGCACCAATACAGTTTGTGCTATAAAGATTTGACACTGCGCCATTTTATTGTGTCATCAACAAGTGTCAGACGCTCACGAGTGATAAACTGGAAAAGTGTGTATAGTGTTGTGTTGTTGTGTTCAATATGTCGAAATTTATACCGAACAAAGAGCATTCGCGGACAGCATTAATTTTTTGTTTTCATTTGAAGAAAACTGCTGTTGAATCATACCGATTACTTCGAGAAGGTTATGGTGAACATGTTCCATCGCAACATACGTGTGAACGATGGTTTCGGCGTTTCAAAAGTGGTGACTTCGATGTTGCAGACAAGAAAAGTGGAAAACCGGCAAAAAAATACGAAGATGTGGAATTGCAAGCATCGTTGGAAGAAGATATTTCGCAAACACAAAAACAACTCGCCGAGCAATTGAGCGTTAGTCAACAAGAGCTTTCCAATCAGCTACGAGAGATGGGAAAGATTCAGAAGATCGGTAGATGGGTACCACATGAGTTGAACGACAGGCAAATGGAAAAGCGCAAAAACACGTGTGACATTTTGCTCGCTCGGTACAAAAGGAAGTCGTTTTTGCATCGTATAGTTACAGGGGCTGAAAAGTGGATTTGTTCTGAGAATCCCAAAAAATCATGGGTAGACCCAGACGCTCCATCCACATCGACAGCAAGACCAAATCTCTTTGGCAGAAAGACGATGCTCTGTGTTTGGTGGGACCAGAGGGGCGTGGTCTATTATGAGCTGTTAAAACCTGAGGAAACGGTTAATACTAAACGTTACCAACAACAATTCACCGATTTGAACCCTTTGCTGCTTGAAAAAAGGCCAGAATACCGAAAGGGGCAACACAAAGTCATTTTTCTTCATACCAATGCTCCATCACATACGGCAAAACCAGTTCACGACATGTTGGAAGCACTCAGCTGGGAAGTTCTACCCCATGCGGCTTCCTCACCAGACTTGGCTCCTTCTGATTACCACTTGTTTGCATCAATGGGTCACGCACTTGCTGAGCAGCGCTTTGGTTCGTACGAAGTGGCTCGATGAATGGTTCGCAGCAAAAGGGGAAGATTTTTGCTGGCGTGGTATTCACAAATTGCCCGAAATATATATATATATTATATATATATATATATATATATATATATATATATATATAATATATATATATATATATATATATATATATATATATATATATATATATATATATATATGTATATATATATATATATATATATATATATATTATATATATATATATATATATATATATATATATATATATATATATATATATATATATATATATATAAACTTGATTGGTTTTTCTTGGGTATTTAGGTTCTTTTGGAAAACATAAACTAGTTTATTTGACGTTTCGCCTTATTTTCTTTAGGCATTTTCAAAAATTCTTTATTTTTTAATATTCATTTTAAAATTAGAAAACATAAGGTTAAAATCTTTTAAGTCAAATTACACTTTTAAAAACATATAGCATTTTTACGCACACTCGGACATTTAAAATATTACACCATAACAAAAATATAAAACAATTTACTAACGTGTATATACCCTGAAAGGCAACTATTTGTGTGTTTGTGAATTTCAAATTCTATATTTCTTTCAGCATATCGTGTCTCGTACTTTTTACTGATTTTTTTAAAAATTTTATTATCTATAATGGGTGTCTTAACGAAAAAACTATTTTTGATGTTAAGTATATATACCATTTTGTATTATTAAGAGGATATGCATGCCAGCATGTTTATTTTTTAATTAAATTTGTGTAGATATGACTGATTCCTTTTATGTCAGTCCTATCATTCACAGTGTTTTCATCTTTTTTTATTTCAATCATCTCTTTGATTTGTAGTTTGGCATAATTCCGCTCTTTGCAGAGGACCTTGGTTTCATTGAATTTAAAGTCATGTTTTTCTTCTGCTTCATGTTTACTGAGGGCAGTGGAAGCATTTCTAGTATATTTGTGTCCATTCAGTCTGTTTTTTAGTAACTGAGTTACTAACTGAGTTACTAAAAAACAGACTGAATGGACACAAATATACTAGAAATGCTTCCACTGCCCTCAGTAAACATGAAGCAGAAGAAAAACATGACTTTAAATTCAATGAAACCAAGGTCCTCTGCAAAGAGCGGAATTATGCCAAACTACAAATCAAAGAGATGATTGAAATAAAAAAAGATGAAAACACTGTGAATGATAGGACTGACATAAAAGGAATCAGTCATATCTACACAAATTTAATTAAAAAATAAACATGCTGGCATGCATATCCTCGTAATAATACAAAATGGTATATATATTTAACATCAATAATAGTTTTTTCGTTAAGACACCCATTATAGATAATAAAATTTTAAAAAAAATCAGTAAAAAGTACGAGACACGATATGCTGAAAGAAATATAGAATTTGAAATTCACAAACACACAAATAGTTGCCTTTCAGGGTATATACACGTTAGTAAATTGTTTTATATTTTTGTTATGGTGTAATATTTTAAATGTCCGAGTGTGCGTAAAAAATGTAAAATTTGACTTAAAAGATTTTAACCTTATGTTTTCTAATTTTAGAATGAATATTAAAAAATAAAGAATTTTTGAAAATGCCTAAAAAAAATAAGGCGAAACGTCAAATAAACTAGTTTGTGTTTTCCAAAAGAACCTAAGTACCCAAGAAAAACCAATCAAGTTTATGTAAACAAAAGGTTCAACAACAAAAAAAATTATATATATATATATATTATATATATATATATATATATATATATATATATATATATATATATATATATATATATATATATGGAGCATACTTTAAATAAAGCACTTTTTATCATTTTTCCGAATTTAACATGTTTTTTTAGAAAAAAAATCGGCATTTCATACTTGTACACCGGTAAAGAGCAATAAAAATATATAATCGCCATTCTTTCGTATTATTCACTTTGACTCACCGCCCAGGTGTATGTAACCCCTTAAAGATATCCATATACTAATATATTGGTGTTTTAAATAAGGAATTTGTCGAAGATGTAGGCGTAAGGTAGAACATAGCAGCAAGTATGATAGTTCGTGAAGGAACATGACAACATAACAATCTATAAGGGATCTACATGTCATATAAAATTTGAACTATTATATAATTTTTATGATTAAATAAAGACGATATTTGAAATCTATGTAGAAGAATGCTCTGTTCCAGAGTGGTAGGATATACACCATCCCTCTTAAATGCACGAAATTTAACAAATATTCGTTCAAAATTTTCCATTTTAGTAATATATTTATTAAAAATGAGATTCCATACAACCACACCAGATTCCAGCTTAGACCTCACAAAGCTAAAATAGAGTGTTTTTAGTGTTTGAATATTTATAAAATCACCCGAATTTCTTAGTATAAATCCGAGCATTCTCATTGCATTGCCGCAGATGCTATTAATACAGGGTTTGTCCGGAAAGTAATGCAATTTGTTTTTTTTCCGATCGCTCCTCCTGATCGCAGCGCGCTCGGACTGGTTGGGTTAGGTAGGGAAGACTCTTAGCTTCACAATGCTTTTAAGTTCAAGCTGCACCAACTTCTGGAAGCGTCAGGATCGATGTTTTCGTGACTCTCCTATCAGTGCCTGTTTCCCGAAGTGCAATGGAGAAAACTATTATACAACGTTACACGATCAAGTTCTGTGCTAATCTGAACAAAAGCCTCGCCGACAACCACCAAAAGATCTAGGAAGGAGTACTCTACTCTCTCCTGTTCTCAAGTTTCCAGGCGGTTCAAGTTGTTTAAAAATGGCCGAAAAAAGGTGGATGATGACCCCGCTCGCAACGTTGTCCCAGTCCCCCTACAGTCCTGACCTTGCTCCGGCAGACTTCTTTTTGTATCCGGGGATCAAGAACGCCCTGAAAGGAGCCCGTTTTGGAACCGTTGAAGCGATTCAAACCGCCGTGATAAAGGCTCTAAACGAAGCCTCCGTTGACGCCTTCCAGGATGCGTACCGTGCATGGAAAAGTAACTGGCAAAAGTGTGTGGATGCCCAAGGGGAGTTATTTGAAGAATTTTAAACGATATGTTGAATAAATTTCTTTTAACGAACTTAATTGTATTTTTTCCGAACAAACCCTGTATGTAATGAAAGCGAAAGTGGGGGGTTAAAAATGACTCCAAGCTCTTTAAAAGTATCACAACCCCTAATTGGTATTCCCCTAAATGACAATTAAAGTTAGTGGGATCCAATTTATTTGTAAATGTCTTAGGGAAGCATTTGTTAACATCAACACGTCTTTTTGGCACTGTACCAATTAACCAGAATATTTAAATCATCCTGAATAGAAAAAACAGTCATTTGTCTTCTGAATTTGTTTGAATATTTTTAGATCCTCAGCAAAAAGCAAAACATTATTAGAAATATTATGACTTATATCACTAATACAAACTGAAAATAATACAAGAGCAAATTTACTACCCTAAGGAATACTGGGGGTGGCTTTAAATTCAATAAATTTACAGCCACTGATTTCCACATATACTAACCGATCTCTCAGATATGATTCAAAAAACATCAGACTCTCAGTGAATCTGATCAGAAACAATTTTTGCAACAAATAAAAATGATCTACTTTGACGAAGGTCTTTAAAAAGTGTCTGTAAACAACTTCTACTTGTTTACGATTATCCAACGCTTACTCAACGTATTAGGTAAGACAGGTTAGGTTATTCGTTATACGCGATTACTACAAGATCCATGTTCTTTAGGGAAGATTAAGTGTTTAATTTGATTAAATAAACAATCATGTATCAACATTTCAAAAACCTTCACAAATGGAGACAAAATATGCACAAGCCTACAATTTGATATTTCATTTGAATCTTCTTTTTTGAAGACTTCCTCATAGTTCCAGAAACGTCGAATTTTTAATAGCTAAGTTGAAAAGAAAGGATAACGGTTTAAGCAAAGCAACGACACAGTCCTTGACAACGAAGCAAGGCACTTGATCTGGACCACAGGTCAATTTGTTTTTCGACCTGCTTAACAGCAGTGACGTACACGGTACGAAAAAAAAGCGGTAAATGCAGTTACAGTACTGTCAGATTGTGAGTACTGAGAATTATCGTCCATAAATATTTCAGGTAGTGAATTATGTGTGTGAGTTTTATAGAATGAATAAGAGACCATATATATTATATCTGCTCGAAGTTCCTTGTATTATTATCAAAATATTGGTGAAACGAATTGTTTAGGTTTTTTGAAACTTCTATGCTCTCGTGTTATGAGCTTGATTATTTCTAATGTAAACCAAACTGGATACGTTCTCTTAAGAATAATAGATTTGCATCAAGTACTTCGTAAAACTGTGCACATGCTTCAATGACACTATAGAGTATACATATATAAATCAAACCAATCCAGATTCAAAATCCTTTCATAAAGTAGCGGAAAATTTGCTCTTCTTAAGTTATATCCAGATTGAAATATATTTTCCAGCAACATATATTTTTTCTAAAGTAAAAAGAAAAGGGAATGTTCTAAGAAGGATGGTAATTGTCCTCTTTTACTAGTGAAATAGATTCTCGGTAAACGACACAGTTAAAATTTGAAAGAACTAAATCAAGAAACTTATCATGTGTGTTGAGAATTTTGTTAAATTTCTCGAAATCAAACAAATGAATAAAATTGTTTAAAATATAAATTTTTGGATCATCAACTGGATTTTTATAAAGGTATTCGTAAAGTGAAGTACATCAGTGTATTCAAAGAATGTATTGAGTTCTTATTGAGAAGTATTTGGACGTATGTAGATAGATAACCAGGACGAGTAATGTTACATAATGAAAGCTTATCTTACAACCAAATATATATATTTGAGGGACATTGTTGCGAACGTTCTGAAGATCAGTTTGTGACGCATTATACTTATTATTCACAACTAGTATCACCCCGCCTCCACGGGACAGACCCAATCTACTAAAATTTTTATGACAGCGGAATACAGAATGCCTATTGTCAAATAATTCACTTGAGAACACATTGTTTTGATTCGAACGTTCCGTAATTGCCATGAGGTCGTAATTAAAACTGCAAACCTATTTGAAAAAATCAGTCACTTTTGTGTTTAGTCCTCTCACATTTTGATACAGAGAGGATACATCCATAATAGAAGACGATAAAATTCTGTTAGACAACATATTTATCTTTTAAATTAAATTTTATGTCCCCTTGACAATTTTAGGCAACTCATTGAAATAGTTTCTCTTAAGATTAGGTTCGCTATTTTGTACCCGAAACTCTAGGGTTGCTCTTAGTTGTTTATACTCTCTGATATTCGTCAAGATTATTGGTGAGTATTTGCCATCTGTGATCTACTTCAGTATGCCCTATTGGTAGAAACACTTTGCGGTAAAAAAATCAATCGAAACGACTTCGGACGTCTTTCTCATCTGCAAATGTTCTCCCGTTCATAAAGTTTTGCAACGAGCCAATAGATGATCATTAGAAAGAACAAAGTCCTTTGAATATGTGTGAAACTTTTTTTAAAGCATATGTGATCAAAAATGTATCGAATCTGGCGTTGTCGTAATCGATATAGAGTTATTACATCAATCATTCGCTCTCGTAGTAAAAGTTCGTAATAAATGACAACTTTGTACCCCAAAAATAAGCAATATATTCTGCGGATGCCTGTTTTTAGAATTCTTTAAGATGTTTCGTTTCTGCCACAACCTGCTACGTTTGATGTTATCGTAATCACACCATTATCCTTCGGCCGTCACCGATCTTTTCAAAAAAGATATGAATCTGAAAATGATTTCTCAGCGTATTCGCAGCACTTATATATGTCTAGACAGTTCAGGACCCACACATTTAGCTTACAAATATATCCTATACTTTGGAGATATATTAGACTTTCACTGAATATAACAAAATCGTTTAGATTAGTTGAGAAGTTTACTAGAACGAAAAATTGTACTGCAAAAGAACTTTGAAAGGAAAATTAAAAACATTTCTGTATATTTCTGTACAAACACCATAAAATTATAATCGTTGCTCAACCATACGCATCATTAACAAACTTATGTAAAGAAATGAGTTTAACGACAAGAAAAACATGCCTGTAGATTACTTCTAGCTGCTGATGGAAATAGTGGATCTGACGAAGACGTTGAAAATCTCTAACCAAGAACAACCGAACTTCGAAACCAAAATTTTAACTCCAGATTCGGTTCTCGAACCAGAAATGAAAGACTTAACAAAATATTTGCTGGTCCCGTAAACTTTTCCTTTTAAGTAGAGTAAACTGGGATCTAGAGAATTTTTATTTTGGCTTATCTTGATTGAACGAGAGTCTTTCTAACTATCAGCCTCTATTTAACTATATAAATAACTAAAGAAATAACCGAGGGTCCTGCGCCCGAAACACTCTTTTCGGGCACTCTTTCCTCCGTTACGGAGCTCCCTAAATGTGTAAAGTGTGGTTCAGGACACTTATTCTCCACATGCACTAAATCTGGCACTGTTAGGGTGGGAATCTATCTTCCTATCGTGGATGCCCCTAACACCCTAAACAGCAGGCCAACGTTCGTCCCCTAAAATCTCTCACCTGGGCTAGCTAATACCAAATTTGCTACCCCTCCCGCTAAAACTTTAGGGACGCTGTCCAACAGCTCAACTCTATAAATGCTGACATTCAGCAGCTTTTCAAGATCCATGCATGATATGCAAAGCCAATTCTCCACTTTCACGCCCCTTCTTAACACTTCCGCCCAAGTATGAGTAAATGCTCCGTAATCCCTTTAAATACTAACTTGAAACGCCAGTGCCAACATTTCCTCCAGGTACCTCCATAGTACCAATATTGCCCTAATTCAAGAAACCTTCGTAAAACCCAGCCATCGTTTCAAATTCTCCAACTTCATAGTCCACATAGATGATAGAATTAAGCATCCCGCGGGGGCACCATGAATGTAATCAAACAACTCGTCAGGTCAATATACTTATTTATTAATTGATATACTACTGCATACATAGGTAGTAGTTTTTGTAGAAATGCGATAACGCCCGTGGCAATAATACCGCGTTGTCAAAAAAGTACCCTGAAATATAAACGGCGCTTGGAAAACTTTGACGGATATCACGACATCCTCGATGATATTCATCTAAAAAGGTAATCCCTAGTCAGGTGGAGAGGTGAACGATAAAAAAAAAACTGGTAAAACAGGTCCTTCATACAAATGAAATATAAGAAAAAATGGAATCGCCATATATTCATAAGTAAATTGTTTAACAAAATGATCAACCATGCGATAAATACTTCTGAAAAATTAATTTGGATTTATTGCCTATTATTTCCGACCCTAAGGTGAGCATAACCATATAACGCAAAATGTTAAGACCAGAATAGCAAATCAAAAAAAATATAAATATATTTTGGTAGTTTTTAGCAAAATATATAAATTTACAAAATGGTAAATAAAATGATTAATAAAAATATGTGAAAATCGATGTTTAGGTGTCATTCTGTGAAATGTATTTCTTGAACGATACAACAAGCAGGTTTTATAGTATAAATGTTATTAAACTTGTTCTTGTAAAGTAGATTCATTTAGCAGGAGATTTAATATAGAGAAAATGTTTTCCGTGAATTCTTTTTAAGTTTATACAAAAATATTTAGGGAGAACGTTACATATTTTAATTGCCTGCGTAGAAAATTACTGAAATAAAAAAAAAAAAAAGTGCTTTTGCGGTTAATATTCACTACCAATTACCTTTTGTTCAGGTTAGGTGAGACCAAAAAGGATGATACACAACGTCATAAAATGTGTTTTTTTTTTTTTTTGTAAGATTTTGTGAATGAAAATAAAGATTGAACAAGCAACAACAAACAAACAAAACTTTTATGATTGTTATTTAATATATATTCTTAGCATAATCTGTGTGGATTAAAAAAAAATTGGGTTTATCTTTAAATGTTGCTGAATATTAATACCAACCGTAGAATATGGCATAAATTAATTTTTATGCTTTATGAAGCCATGTTCTTCAAAATTAATACAGAGATACAGCTGAAGCTTAGATTTACATATCAATACTTGTAAATTATTTTCAATTTTGAAGCACGTGTTTCGTTTATTCCCGTGCCTCTGTGGAAAAGTTAGTTTGGTCTAAAATATCTAAAATAAAATTATATTATAATTCAAGTTCCAAATAAAACTCTGTAAAAATTCTTGGTTTCACTTAAATAAACTAACTCGCCTGTTTGGAGTCAACGATTAAATAAAAAAATATAAAATAAAAAAAAAAGTAAATATTATTTAAAATTAAACGAATATTAAAAAGTCTCAAAAATTAAATATAATTACACTAATAAACAAACAATATCACTTCCTCGGCCAAATCGTCCACCTGTCCAGAAAGATTGTTAATAGTAATTTTAGCTGTTATTAATAGCTCGGTAAAATTTTCATAATGCGAATAATAATGTTAATAATAATAACTGATAAATATGACTCAGTTGCAAAAGTAGTTTACCAAGCACTAGCCACAACATACAAACTCATAGAAAACACAGATCCCTACTACAAATACACACCAACATCCATACTTGAAAATAAAGATTACAAGCTCTATTGGGACATCAGTATCCATACAGATAAAACAGTCTCCGCCAATAAATCCGATATTACTTTTCAGTGCAAGAAAGAAAAGGTCACCTATCTAATTAACATGGCGGTCCCCAACGACACAAACATCCAAACGAAATACACAGAAAAAATCTCCAAATACACAGACCTTGCAACAGAAATAAAAAGGCTATGGAAAAAAAGAAAAAGTCATCATTGTCCCCTTCATTATACCAGGCCTTAGACCAATGAGATTCACACCATACTTAGTACAATTAGGACTCAACACAAACATTCACAGAAACATTCAGAAGTCAGTGATTTTGAAAACATGTAACATTGTCAGGTCATTCCTTAACACACAATGGTAATAGCGTTTGTGCTGACTTGGCTTGGGCCCGTCAGCCAAACATGGAAACAGATTGACCAAATGTAAGAAAGAAGAACATTTTTGTGAACTGATAAAGATCACTACACACAGAACAAATACAAGCACTTAGGAACGTCTTTCACACCAAGCAAACCAGCATCCACACAGCAACAGTGAAAGCAAACAAAACTACACACCTCTCGACTTATCCCGGACAGACCACCCAGCAGACACACACACAGTCACGCCCAATTACAACAGAAAAAGATGGAAACGTGGTCAGAAAAAATACTCCACGGAAAACACAGATATGACATAGAACAAGACCACGGAAATAAAAAACAATCACACACCTGGTTACAGGATGGGCAGCTATTCCCTGAAACAGGAGGCTTCTTACTTACCATCCAGGATAAACTCATATTAATCAGAAACTACCAAAAACATATCATCAAAGACCCAACTATTACAGAAGACAGATACAGGAAATGCCAGCAGCAGAAAGAAACGATCGAACACATAACAAGCGGATGTAAAATATTAGCCGGAACGGAATACAGAGCCAGACGTAACTCAGCGGCAAAAGTAGTTCACCAAGCACTAGCCACAACATACAAACTCATAGAAAACACAGATTCCTACTACAAATACACACCAACATCCATAGTTGAAAATGAAGATTACAAGCTCCAATGGGATATCAGTATCCAAACAGATAAAATAGTCTCCGTCAATAGACCCGATGTTACTTTTCAGTGCAAAAAAGGAAAGGTTACCTATCTAATTGACATAGCTGTCCTCAACGACACAAACATCTAAACGAAATACACAGAAAAAATCTCCAAATACACAGACCTTGCAACAGAAATAAAAAGGCTATGAAAACAAGAAAAAGTCATCATTGTTCCTCTCATCATATCAGCCACAGGCCTTACACCACACTTAGTGCAATTAGGACTCAACACAAACATACACAGAAACATTCAGAAGTCAGTGATTTTGAAAACGTTGTCAGGTCATTCCTTATTACACAAAGGTAATAGTGATTGAGCTGACTTGGCTCGGGCCCGTCAGCAAACATGGAACCACATTGACTAAATATGAGAAAGAAGAACTTTTTTTTGATAATATAACTGATAGCACACAACCACCAAAGCCAAACCATGCCACCTATGTTTTATAAGAACTACCACGGCTGGCAAATCAAGACAGCGGTTAAAGTGGACAGATGAAATGAACAACTATTACTTCACCGCCGCCAATTATTTCCCTCGTCATATTAACCACAGGCCTTGCGCCAACAATATTCACACCACACTTAGTACAATTAGGACTCAACCCAAATATACACAAAAACATTCAGAAGTCAGTGATTTTGAAAGCATGTAACATTGTCATTCTTTAATACACAATGGTAATAGCGTTTGTGCTCACTTGGCTTGGGCCCCAGCCAAACATGAAACCACATTGACTAAATGTGAGAAAAAAAAATAAAAGCAATAATAATAACTGATAGAGCAGTGTGAGAACATCTCTATTTGCGGTTGCATAAGGCGCAAAGAAACAACTTTTCTTCTAAATTTTAACGACGCCATAAAGCAATAAAATAGTATTGCAAGTTTCGAACTATCTAGACTTAAGGCAGTTGTTAAAACAGCAGAACAACTAACAATTTTATAGCCAGCATACAAAAAAGCCACCATATAGAGTGTTTTGCTAAAAACATTAATTCGCTGTGTGTGGAAAAACTGACCTTTGCTTTCGTACAGTGGGTAAGTCTTTGATCAAACATGGACGGATTTCTACCAACTTGCAGCCTGGTGTAATTATTACTTTCTTTCTCAGTAATCCTGGGCGTTTCTCTTTAATTTCTTGACGTAAACGACGCAAAAGCGTGCAATAGTAAGTCTAGTTTATTATTTCGGTTTTCGGAAGGTAGTCCACCATACTAATACCTTTAGCACCCCAAAAAACTGACACCATTACGTTTCCAGCCGATAGAATTGCCTTCGCTTTGTTTGGGGTCGGTTCACCAGATGTTTTCCACTGCTTGGATTGTTGTTTTGACTTTGGAGTATAGTGGTGAACCCAGGTTTCGTCCATTGTCACAAACTTGTTAAGAAAATCTTGAGGATCAGCCTCAAACATCTTCAAACAGTTGTGAGAAATCGTGAGTCGAATTCGTTTTTGTTCAACTGAAAGCAATCTGGGGACCACTTAGCAGAAACCTGAGTTAGTTGGCAATGCTGTTTTGTGTTCGTTCATACGAGATGCCTATAGTGTCTGCAATCTTCCTGATAGTTAATCTACGGTCTTTTAATATGAGATCACACATTTGCCGATGTTTTCTTCAGTCGTAGACGTCGTGGGCCGGCCGGAGCGAGGGTCATCTTCGATGCTCTCTCGTTCACGTTTAAATTCTGCAACCCATTTTTTCACAGTGGTATATGACGGAGCAGATTCCCCTAGTGTTGCTTTCATATCATCGTGGATCTACTTTGGTGTCAATCTTTTTTTTAAACAGGTACTTGATGACCGCGCGCTGTTCAATTTTTTCCATTTTTCCAAAAACGCTGCACTTGGTCTCCCTAAACTCATTCTAACCTAAAAATCACAAATTCTACATCAACAAAATTTTACACTGTGACGCCAAAGAAAATATGAACTTATTGGGGCCGTGAATTTTTCAATCCATCCCTGTATATAAATATAAACATAAAGGAACTAAGAGGTAGGAAGTATAGAGGCAGGCAGAGAAAAGGAGAAAGTGTGAGGAGGAGAGAGAGAGAGAGAAATAGAGAGAGAAATAGAGGAAGAAAATGGGAAGGCAGACTGTGTGATAAGTAATATAGGTAGATTACTGACTTAGGAGTAAAAATTGTTAACATTAATTTAAAAAAAAAACTCGTAGAGCAGGCACTATACTGGTACTAAAGGAATTGATAGAAGTGGAAGAGTAACATAAAGAAATCTTTTGAATGCTTCTTTGCTGTATCAAGATTAGTTAATTATTAAAAGTCTGCGAAAAATATGATAATACATATCATTTCTAAAAGCAGTTGTGTTGTATAAATAAAGAGATTCGATTTTCAATGTCCTATGGTAAGGTGCGAACCGGCGTAATATAGAAAATAAAAATCAGGTCCCGAAGCCTCACACTGACCATACATTTACAGCTTCGCTAACCCAATAATGCCACAAAGAAGCTTTGTACTAATAATATCTACATACTATAAATTAATTTTAAGGTGTTCTACACTAATTTTAGATTTAAGACGAACTAACCTGAACTAAAAATCCAGGCTTTTGGATATACCTTTAAAAAATATATTTATGTTGTTAATCTGTATGTTAAAAAAGGATGGTACTCGATTTTTCAAACTGAAATCGCCTAATAAAGAAACATAGGATTTGACAGGATTAATTTGCTATTTGGAGATTCTTATTAGATATTTTTATTATGTTATTAAGATCATAGTTAATATCAATAAAGGGAACAACAATGTTGGATATCATAAGCATCCAACTGATAACTAAGAAACTTCCAGATTCATGAAATATTTATGTATAAATTGTTTAAAGTTATACCCCAAAATACTTCTATGCCATATACGCGATGAATCATGAAAACAACCCCTAACAATTAATTTTTGTGTTCTACATAACATAATATCGTAAGAATATGGTTAGGTATATCAAAGGCTTGGTAAATTACAAAAGTCTAAGTGAGTTATCTCGATCGTACGCCTCTAGAACATCGCCGATTACCTCTGACATAGCAGTATCGTAGCTACAGCTAGGTCGAAAACCAGATTATATATTATATTATTATTTAAATTGACTGTTTTTTTATAATTTTATCTGTTCTCTTTTATAACAAAGATAGCATTGTAGTTTCTAAATTTCAATTTCAATATTATGGAAATATCGGGGAAAAAGCCATGGTCTCTGACACTTTTTAGACAACAGACTAACTCTTTTATGTTTTTTATCACGTTTTGGCACTTATTACTACTAATATATTAGCCAACTGCCTGAACGGCAACAATTGCTTTCACAAGCCGCAAAGCAAAACAATTAGACAGTAAATACCAAGAACATAACGAGGATGGGTTGAAAAGTCTTGTAAAAAATAAGGTAAATAATATTTTTTTGCAAACAGTAAGATTTGTTTCTAGACATAATCTCCATTGGGCTTAATACATTTTTTCCAGCTAGACTCCAATTTTTTTATTTCCTCAGACAAAAAAATGTTTCAAGTACGTATCATACTCGTTTACATCACAGATAACTCTCGGCGGATTGTCCTGGTAAAGGAGCACTTTTTTGCGCTCTAATGTTGATCGCTTCTGCGTTAACTCACTATGCGAATGGTTCAATAACGTTGCATAATAAAAGCCAGTCACCGTTTTGTCTTTTTTCAAATAGTCAGTCATTATGATACACATTGAGTTCCAAAAATCAGTTACCGTCACTTTCATCTTTGCCAACCAACTGTTTTGATTGCCGTTTCGTCTCCGGGTTGTAATGGTAGACCCACGTTTCGTCTAAAGTCACAAAACAATACCCGAAATCCTTCGTATTACGCTGCAACTTTTCCAAACATAATTTTGAAATGCCTTGTGGGTTTTTGGCCTGGAGTCGACAAACACTGCACCTATCTCGTACTCAGCTTTTTTTATTTTTAGAACTTCATGCGGAAAATTGTGTACCCGTTCATATGACATGCGTACTATCTCAGCAATGTCAGAAGACTTAATGCGATGATCTTCCATCAGGATGCCATGAATTGAAGGACCATTTCTTCAGAGAGAAACCACAGTCAGGCTTCCTGAACGTGCAGCATCTGCAGTGCTCATACAACCACGTTTAAATTCTTTTGTCCAGTAGTAATTGGTCTTAAGTTCTGATGCAGAGAATTTCTTCCAGTTTAGTTTCTGTCTGGGCCACAGACCCCATTTTTAATTAAAAATGTCTCATCACTTCACCATACTTGGCACTATCAATTTCTACGAAACGCGTAGCACCGATTAGTTACGATAGCTGCCAACTGTCAACAAACAACTGCGTCTGGCATCTGTCCACAACTTTGAACATAATCGTTACAAAAATCACGCTTACCAACAGTCATGCCGCATAACAAAATTTTCCGCATTCGCAGAGAGACAACAATTCAGCTCTCTTGAACATTACCTTGTAAGATGCTTAAAAAAAAAAGATAAAAGATGACTTTCTAGATAGGAACAACTGTAAATATTAGCTTTTAATTTTTTAATATATTATTTTTCAAAGTGAATAAAGTTTTTAAGAGATCATCCGTACCATATTTCTTACCGATATTCTTAGTATTGACCTCTAAGTTTAAATTTCGCTTATATTGATAAAATAATAAATTAAACTCCGATTTCTTCCTCAGCTAAGTCGCCAATACCTCGTTACTTTTAGGTTTCATTATAAATTTACCGTCAAGCTTTTTAAATTAAAATTAAGATGAAAAATTAAAAAAATTCGGGAAAAGATAAACACAAAGTGTACATGACATTCTGAAATTAATTAAAAGTTTACTTTAGTCCCTCAATTTAGTACAAAGAACCTTTGAGAAAAGGCTTCCCCTTTTAAAAAGAAAATCATTTTCTTAAATGTGGTTTACCGCTGTCAAAATAATTACATCAAAGTAATCGGATTACATGAGAAACATTACAAGTAATTATATGAAGGGTATTAATTATAGACTTTGGGTCGATGAAAGCTTCTTATGTTTTATGTTTTTAGGCAAAATTATTTTGATATTTTGATACCAGAATGAAAATTTGAGGGGCACAATAATTTTTAGGGATTTGATAGTACACTGTTTAGTTGAGAAAAAGATACATAATTATGCGGTAAAAAAATAAAAAATATTTCAATTCAGTTTTATTTTAGTAATCTATTTTTCTTCATTTTGAACTTTTTCCTACTCTTTGGTTATAACCGTAATACTTTACCAGGTATCTTTTTTTTACTTGATATCCGTTTAGTTGTTTCCACTATCCCATCGCATCTATGAGCCAAGGTTCTGACCCTTCGGCTGGTCTTCTTGCCTGGCTAGATGCTCATTCTAATCGCAAAGCCCCCATATATAGAGGTATTTTAGCTGAAAGCCTAGCCAAAAGTATTATTTCATCTAGTTCGATTTGAAATAATTAGTTACTTAGCTTTTTTTCTAAAACACGACCCTACTCTTTACTTTTTAGTAACGTCTGGCTGCTACTTAGCGACCAAATTTTGATTATTGTTAGCTTGAATTATTAGATAAAGAAAATAATCTCATGAAATTATTATTATTTATTTATAATTAGCATTTATTGCTATTGACCTGGGAAGCTTTTTCATAAGAATCTTTTCTGCCGCTTTTATTATATTTCAAATGGTCGGTAAAATAAATTCTAATCTTCTTGAGAGAACAGCATTCGGTTTGTCTCAAATGTTGCACGTAAACATGAAAGTAGTAGCTCTGAGGTGAGTAATAATATATTCATAATATTCATGTTGCACGATATCTAGCAGGTCATGGAGCTTGATTGCAGCGTCACAAGAAATGATTCCCATTTTGAATAACAATCAATTTACGCTATCTGCACCGACGAGGAATTAGAGTAAGGTTTTTTGCATGTACAGTGAACTATGTGGTATTTTGTACGAGATAAGTTGGTTACAAACACTCTAGAACTGATACTTCAAAACATCCCCAAATAGAATTCTATACGTATGCTCAGGAATTTAATATTAAAACTTCAAAGGACCAAATAGGACCGACGTAGAAACTGTTAATAATGTTGATTAGGATGCTAGAATTTACAATACCTCCATCATATCTATACTAACGTGCATAACAGAAATCTGACTCACAATGTCAAGAATAAAGCAGATACCCGAAAGAACGAAACCTTAAATAGTCCACAGAATAGCGGGAAAAGCCTAAGTGGAGAAAGAGACAAGAGACAATATATAAATCACTGGGTAATAAACACAAAGGTAGAATGGAACAAACATACAGTTAAATAACAGAAAAAAGAATGGATATAACCGCAGGCAGTCATATCTTTATAAAGGAGGATTAAGAAGAAATGTTTAGTTAATTGATGTCTTAGTGCACAATTCAATATAAACATCTTATGGAAATATATAAGATCTAAGATACTCACATATATTCTAGCTGACACGATATCTATCAGCCTCAATTATGGCTACAAGCATCGACCTGATAATAACAATCTTAATAGTCTGTACGACTATCACTGTTTTGCAGATATCATGAAGAACCAACCTTCAAAATGATAATAGTGGTAATAATAATAATATTTCAAAAATATCTTTAAGAATATATTCTCTTAAACAAATCAGGTTATATATATATATATATATATATATATATATATATATATATATATATATATATATATATATATATGTATATGTATATGTATATATGCATATATATATATATATATATATATATATATATATATATATATATATATATATATCCACCACAATTTATGAACATAAGTAAGATTGGCCGATTACCTAAATATCACTAAATTTACTTAAATTTATCATTGTAAAACTCGTTTGTAGACCTGGATAACAAGTACGTTTTAATTTCCCTTTTTAATTTTTCATAAATTTTGTTTACACCAACGCTAAAATAACTAAATATTTTGCTACCATTGTAAAATAACAAATTCTTGACAAAATCGAAGAGAGATTTAAAAGCAGGGCCACGTGAGAAATATGATTTATATAAACTGTTTATTAGAATATTCAAGAACCAAATATACTCTCTTTAAAATAAAAATATACGATAATGCAAGAATTTTAGGCGTTAATAATTAATCTCAACAAAATCAGAAGCTTTCACTTTAAACATAAATCGTACAGTTCCATTTTGTAATGTAAACTTAAACTTAAATAAATAATCAGCATCAGAACCCTAGAAACATTTAGAATATAATTAATGTATTAATAATTTCGTGCAACAGGTAACAGGTCTACCCAAATCACGTAAAACTAGTCTTACAATATGGCGACCGGAGGGTTAAAATTTTAATTTTTAATAGTATTTGAAAGTCTCATGCCTACACTCTATTACCATCTTTTAGTCACACTTTTACATAATAACAATTTACTTGCAAATCTGTGGCAAATAATGCAAAGTTTTAGTCATTAAAATTTCCCCTGTAACATAGTAAATTCATTAGACATTTATTATTTTTTTTATTTCATTTATTGATAAACTAGGTAGGACTAGACCCTCTAACTACATGCGATGAAATAACATTGGTATAACAATTTGGGTCTTAAGATAAGTAAATGCTACTAACCCAATTAATTTAGCCTCGGTAAGGGCCAAGAATTTTCTCAGCTCGAGCTCTATTGTTGATTAATGGAGCTCTTAATGTGAAACATATGTTTGATTTATTCAAACAGGTTTTATAGGACTTGTAAGCTGAAGCTATTGTTGTATTTTTCCTTGAAAACTCTCCTAAAAATTAAATTTACTTACTATCACGGTCGTAAACAAACAAACAAATGATTAATTTGACCTATCTGTGGTATTTTATTGTAATGACTCTTCTAGCATAGAGTAACTTCCCCATTATTTTTATTATAATAAAATTAATTATTATTTTCATTTTGTTTTATCACATGCTTTTGACAGATATAACTTTCCTTAGTATAAAGGGCGTTATTGTCCTGCACGCATTCTCGTGGTGCGATTAGCCTTAGATTGGGATGTATCAGATAAGTCAGCTAGTTGACGGCTGCTGACCTGAGGATTATCTTCAACATGAAGTAAAATCTCCATTTCTTTTTCCTCACTGGTAGCATTCTGGTTTACTACTTTCCGTTTCATATACTTAACGCTACCACTATCATCAAATCGTTCCATTAAGCACTGAAAAGGTTTTCTAGATGGTATACATCTATTAGAGTACAATTTTTTCCCCGCCTCGCTCAGTACATAAACCATATCAATTAATTCATTTTTAGGAAAATCCATAACTAGTACCTTTATACATCATTTACTACAACAAATTAAACTATTTTTACTTGCTTAATAGACATGTCAAAATTTGATAATGCCTACATTTTTGTTTTTGTCTTGGCAACTATGATGTTATAGCATAAGTGTATTAAAAACAAGGGTAAAAATTTCAAAATAAATCAAAAACTATTAGAAATAGGTATATGAGATACTTAATAAAAGTTGAAGAGTTTTGTAAAATCTATGAGAAAAAATAATAATACACAGGATGTGCCATTTAAAAAATTTGAGATTTTTCAATTTAAAATAGTCGATTTAAAATAGTCGATTTATTTTCAACACCCTGTAGCATCTAACTTAAATTTCTTTACATACATTTTTTTTTTCATCTCTATAGAACGCTCTACGGCAATTTTTTACAAAACCAAAAAAAAATTGAAATATTAGATAAACTATTAGGTTTAGGCATTATTAATAAAAAAGTTACAAAATTTTACGCAGAATTTAAAAATAAATTAGAAAATAGGATGTTCCATTTAAAAAAAAAAAACGTATGTTATATCAGCCACACTTTTTTGAAGTATCCTGTATATTCAAAAATAATTTTAAACCGTGCACCTTAATATTCCCTAAAGCTATTGTATTTAACATTTTTTCGTCATTGCCGAAACAAATGAGATAATGAACTTTACTCTACTTGACTCACCTTGTACTGATCGATATGAGATGCCTATAGTCTCAGCTAAATCATCCACGGTTAATCGACGGTCTTCCATTACCATACCTCGTACTTGTACAACAGTTTCTTCAGTTGGAAATGTAGGAGCAGACTCATTTAACAATTTGCATAGATGTTACTTGTCTATAAACCTTCCAAAACAAAGAAGTTTATCGCTGCATGATATTTGATTTTTTCCATTTTTAAAAAATACTCAACCACGTCTACTATAATCAGCTGATAAATAAGGAATGACTGGACAGATCGACTTGAAATTTAGGGTGTGGTCATATGATAGATAAAGCTTCAAAATGGTGTTCAACATTTGGTTCAAGTGATGCTCCATAGGTGTTCCTTTCAAAACTTGTTAATTCACCTGATAACGCTAGGGAAAAATAAGATATTAATACTAGTTTTATATATTTGTTTGTAAAAATTTATAGTTACTTACTTCATCCTTATGCCTTTCTACCCCTTTACAGGTGTAAGGCCCGTGGAGTTGAGTTATTCTATATTTGTCTTTTCCATATTTCCTTCCACCTCTTTTTATCCTGTGTGGCTCGTCTTGCGCGTTCCCACTCTATTCCTCTTTTGGCCACTGCCTCTCTAACATCCCCCAACCATGCCCTTCTAGGTCGGCCTCTTGTTTTTTTCTTGCTCACTCTGGCTTCAAACACTTGTCTAACTATTCTTTGTTCAGGCATCCTTTTGACGTAACCATACCATCTTAGTTGTGCTTCCTCAACCTTTTCCACCGTTGGTTTCAGGTTCGGATTGCTTCTGAGTTGTATATTCCTAACCCTGCCCATTCTTGTTTTGTCCTCTATTTTCCTTATGAATCTCATTTCTGTAGCCGTTATTTTTCCTTTCTGTCTTTCTGTCATTGTGCATGTTTCTCCTCCATATATAAAAGTATTGGTGTTGCAACCTTCTCAAATACTTGGACTTTAATATTTTTTGGAATCTCTTTCTTTCCTAGGAATGTATTCTTTATACCATTAAATAATCTTCCTCCTGTTATTATTCTCTCCTTGATCTCTCCTTCCATCCTTCCATCCTCCGTTATTGTTGATCCAAATATTTAAACTTCTCCACTTGGTCGAGCCTTTCCTCTCATATTTTTTATTTCATGTTGTCGCTTTTGCTTTCCTGTTATCATTGTCTTTGTCTTTTCTTTATTAATTTTCATGTTTATTTTTTTCAATGCTTCTTTATATATCCGTATTAAGCGTCTCCTCGTCTTTTGCTATAATAACTATATCATCCGCATAGCATAGTTCTGATATTTCTATCGTTTTCATCTTCCAATAGCCTATCTGGTATGGTCTTACCCATTTCTTCTTTGCTTCTTTTATTGCTTCCTCCAGAACTATTGAGAAAGCATGGGGCTCAGGATACATCCCTGCCTATATAGTTGTTTCAAATATGTCAGATCTATCTTGTCTTTTTCTTACATAATTTGTTGATTCTTTGTATAAACTCTGTGCGCCTTTTATTAGTATTTCTGGTATTTCTCTTTTCCTCAGTGTTTCCCATATATCTTCTTTTTTAATCCTGTCGAAAGCCATTTGTAGGTCTATAAAACCCAAGTGAATTTCCCTATCTTCTCCTATTGCTTTTTCACATAATTGCCTCACTATAAATATTGCATCATTCACCCCTCTACCTGGCCGAAAGCCAAACTGCGTTTCCTCCAATGTATGCCCAAGTTTCTTTCTGAATCTTTTTTCTAGTACATACTTTTAACACAGTGCTAGTTAGAGTTATCCCTCTGAATAAAAAGTATTCTCTTATATTTTTAACAGGTTTAAGAAAATTGAAAAAATAACAACTTTTAATGCCATACAAAAATAAAATTGGACCAATGATGGAATATTTACCGACCGGAGACCCAAAACTCAACAGCAACCTTGATTCTTCAGAATATCGGATAACAGTTGTAGTCTATTCTATTAGTACTTTTATGAAAACTGTTTGATTAATGTAATCTGCTTAATTCCTCCCAAAGTGGTCCATGCTAGAAATACACGTCACGTTGATATATCACATACGTAAAAGGTTCAACTTTTCACACCTCACACCACTTTTTTCATGAATTCTTTTATATGGAAAACTCTTTTGAATGAATTACCAAATACAACTTACAGCGCATCAAGACAAAGGTGACTCGGGCGGGTTTTCTCTGCATCCCTTCTATAGCGTATCGGGTTTTCTCTGCAGTATATATGACATGTCCATAAAAACAAGGTAGGAAGTTTGCCTCATTCCTTAAAACTGCTTCAACTAAGGTCATTTAGACTTTAGGTGGTAATAATTGGGAAGTAATTCTAATAACCGAGTAATGTTTGGTATTAGTATTTCTAAACTGGTATTAATTAATCTGTATATAATATCACATTCTTTGGAGTTTTATTTATATATAGATATCTATATAAAAAGACATTTTTTTTTTATTTTTAACAATAAGCAGTTAAATTCAAAAAATTTAATTGTTAAATAAATTTTCAAAAACTTAATAAAAAAAAAACTCTCTGAGAAAATTAGTTACGTTAAATAGATACGATTAAAAAAAGTCCAAAAATAATGTTTTTTTTTTCCATTTTTTATGATTTTTTTTAGATTCGGGTGTTTTTTAGCTAGCTGTGCAACAAATAACAATTTTCAGTTGCAAATATCTCGTTTTATATCGCAAACACGTGAAAAGTGATTTACGACGATTTTGTAGATAAATATTATCTATCGATTTTGTTCAAAATATTTTTTTGTAATTTTTATATTTTCCGAAAAATTTGCGAAAAAGTGTTTTTTGGGGTAGTTTTTATTTTTTTACAACCCCTTCCATTCAATTTCCAATTTTTGACTATTAAAACTCATTTTTAATCAAAAATTCAGGCTTCAGCTACGAATGAGCATTTAAAATTCCTATTTACTGGAGTGTGTTCTCTAAGAGTTATCACCACGTAAGTTAAATTTCAGTATTTGTTTAGGAACTTTTATTATTTATTTGTTTACCTATTATAAAGTTTGCTTTATAAGTCAATAGCAGAGTTTTGAGTTTCATGCTGAGCAAAGAGTGTGACCCACTTCTATGAAATGTACTTTTCGAAAACTATAGCGTACTTACATGATGATGATTCGGTGGAAGAATTGACCGACATTGCCGTTTCCAAAGGACGTCCGATCTCTCTATTGCTTTAGTTCGATATACGGGAGGCTCCTTCCGTGTCCCCCAACAATAGCGTTACAAAGTATTAAAAATATTAAATCCCAAGTATTAATATCTTGAAATCAGTAAAACTTATTCATAAATTATTTTATATAATTAGAACATTTGTTACACCTATGGAGATTCATCCGATATGAAAAAATTAATATGATGGCATGATATATGGTATATATATATGCGCTAAAGATTACTTAGATACTGAGTGACACTAAAGACAGGGGCCTGCAAGCATATGTTTGTTTTTCACTTTTATATTAGGAAACTAAATTTACCGGTCTAAGATGATCTCTGAACAACATCACTATTTTTATTTTTTGCACATTTCTAACGAGCTAATTTGTTTTAATTTTTTTTTGTAACCTCTTAGTGTCTAATCTCTATAAAACGTTAACTGGTATATTTTATTTACTAATTAAGAGATAATAATTTAAATTGTTAAAAAACGATCAGGTTGCTTTTCACAGCTTATTCTAAGTAAGTTAAAAGAAAAAAAAAACTCTTTTGAAATATTTTTTCAATTTCCTTTAAAAGGGCTTCATTGTTAACAACATTTAATCGGCTTACACGAGAAACTTTGAGTGATCCCTCTAAAGAATACTTAAAACTTAGTTTCTAAGTTGAGAATAACTTCTCATATTTTCAAGGCATTTTCTAAAGATTAAAAGCATTCCATGTCGTTAACTATTCAGAATGTCCAAGGAATTTAAAATTCTCCTGCTATTTATTTAATTTGTAAGTGTTTAATTCCAATGACAAGTTATTTTACTGGTGAAAGATAAAATTCGATAAACCCATTCAATTTTTAAGATATTTAGCACATCAGTAATTGATGAAAAATAAAATTTGTGGCATTATTAATGTTGGAAGAGGTCTTATTGGATGAAACTGAAAAAAAGCAGTATCAAGCTCATAACATATAAGTTTTACTAAACCTGAACTAATATTTAAATAAAAATTTCTCAATCACCTATTCCGATAGAGTTCGTCAAAAGACATACTTATTAACCATTGCATATTCATATGTGATACATATAATTGTATAACTTTCTATTGTCCCAAAATAAAAACATTTTGGTAAGACCGCATAATGATTAAACTGTTGTATTCCATAAAGACTAATGTGGTGGGCGTTGACGAGTTAAGTATAAAGCTTTTGCTTCTTGCCGCTCCATATATAGTACTCTTTATTACGTATATAGTGAATTGCTGTCTGCTGGCAGGTGAGTTTCCTGATTATTGGAAACATGCGATTGTTACACCTTTGCCTAAAGTTGCATGCCCAAATGAGTACAAAGACTTAAGGCCCATAAGTGTTCTTCCCGTCCTCTCTAAGATTTTGGAAGGGTTTATGGAGTCACAACTCCGTGGCCACACTGATAAATTCTCCATTTTGCCCAAATTTCAATCGGAATTTAGACCAGGTCATAACTGTGAGACGGCCCTTTTGGAAGTAATTTATGACATACTCAGGGTCATCGATGGAGGGTGCTTAGCAGTTTTGACCCTCATTGATTTTTCTAAGGCCTTTGATACAATAAGTCACGGCCTTCTTTGTTCTATACTAACATACATTGGTCTCAGTAACAACAGCTTGAAATTATTGCAAAGATTTTTAAGTAATCGAAGTCAATCAGTGCGAGTCGCCGGTATTGAGTCGAGACCTTTACCAATTATCTGTGGTGTCCCACAGGTAATTGGTTCCATTTTGGGACCTCTATTATTTTCAATTTACACTTCACAACTAATACATCGGGTGAGGTATTGCAAGGTACACCTGTATGCCGACGACACGCAGCTTTATCACATATGTCGTCCTCAGGAGATTCACAGATGCGTTAGAGAAATCAATGATGTTTTGGTGGGGCTAGTTTCTGCTGCCAGTGACCACTCGCTATCAATTAACAAAAGAAAAAGTACAGTCATGGTTTTTGGTACTCAGAAGCTCAGAAGCAGTTGCTTACCATATATTAATATTAAAATCAACGGGGAAGTGTTACGAATTGATGAGAAATGTGGAAATTTAGGCCTTACTATGGACTACAATTTGAGGTACAGATCGCATATGAACATAGTTATACGTCGGGCGTACTTTAATTTGTAGATGATTTACAATTGTAGGGACTATTTAAATCAAAAATTGAAAACTATATTGTGTGGGTCTCTGGTATTTTCTAGATTAAATTTTTGTGATACTATATGTGGATTTTCAATAGACTCATCCGATAGACGACGTATCCAAGTTCTTCAAAATTCAAGTTTGCGCCTGATATTTGGTATTCGTAAAACACAAACTGTTTGAACTGGGATGGTTAAATATGAATGATAGACGTTGTTTGCATGTCGCTTGTTTATTCCACAAAAATTGTCTTAACGGGTGTTCCCTCCTACCTACATAGAAAAATTACCTTTAGATCAGATGCTCATAATTTGAATGTCCGTTTTAGGGGTCGCCTTACGCCTCCGGCTCACAAAACTGAAAAATTTAGATCCTCCTCTTTTCAAATAGCTAAGATTTATAACTCAATTCCAGAAAATATAAAACTATTAGATCCTAGGTTATTCAAGGCGGCGTATAGGAGGATTTTGTTAAATATATAAAGATATAGTACTTATTTATGTAAATTTTCCTTCAAAACAGAATATCACTCGAGTGTATCTGTGATATATATATATACATTCTATTATTTATATCGGATATATTTGGGTGACTCGCCTGACTGTTTAACAATTTCATTTATATCAAGAGGTTTTTTTTAGTTTGCTCTAGTTGTGTCATAAGCCTTTCTTTTTTTCGTCTTTTTTTTTCTTTTTTTCCTAACACTTACAACATTACACAGTTTTATTAAGATACTAGCACAGCCTAATAGATGAATATAGTACTCTATAAACTTTAGTATTAGGATGCTTAAGGTAAAGGGGGAATGTTTGTACCTTCGTGGTCTTACATTCCCAGCTGACCTTCGGCATTTTCCAATTTAATGTAGCATTTTTTTTTGTTTAGTTTATGTATTTTTTTTTCTTTCATAATTGGAAAAAAAAATTTATTAATTTATTTATTTACAATTTTGACTTTACTTTCAGAGATTGAGTATTTCGTGAATGTGTTCTAGCTCAGTCAATACTCAAAAAATGGAAAAAACCATGTCTAGTGTCAGGCCAACGCATTTCCTTTTAATAATATTCCAGGTTATAGGGAAGATTACTATATTAAGCAACATATTCTAAAGTTTCTGGTCGATTTAATATTACTAAAGTCCTTCAATATGATTTTTACAAGCAACGATCAAGAGATCTTCAAGATTATGTCATTCCTTTTAAAGATATTGCAAATGAACAATACATATTTTAAAAAAAAGCAATTATGTTAAATGTATCCAAAGTATTTGGCCTTGTCTGGTGTGACGAATTGTTAGCTTGGCCTGACGCTTAAAGTACCTCCAAACTGTGTCTTGCTTTCTTTTTTTTACATTAATTTAAACGATTTGCTGAATAAGATCAAAAGCCTAGCTTATAGTTTTCCTGATGACAGAACTCTTATTTCATCATAAACTTCATCATAAATCTACGTCTACGTAAATATCCTCAGATAACAGAAAGTACTACGTTCTAAAAAGAATCCGAAGGAAATGTTTCTCTGAGGTTACAGATATCAAGTGATATTCCTAAAAAAGTTCACGTTACACAACTAGGCGTCGTTATGTCGAATCTAACTTTGATTCTTTTGAACATCAATAATTTTTTGGTGACTTAAGTCTATTTTACAAGTCCTTTTACAACAAATGTTTGTCGGATGATTCTTTCTAGAGTAATGTATGCTTAGAATACATGTAGCACTACATCCACGTGAAATTGAATTTATCATTCCTCCTATAAGTGATAGGAGTTCGCAAAAAGTCCAAGAATATGTTTCTAATCGAATATAACCTGAGGCGATTCAAGACTAACATAAATCGCTATCTCTCCAGAGACACCTCTCCTGTAGGACTTAGAACTTCTCTTATGGTGCGTTTACTGTAGAAAAAGGTTTTTCAAGTAAAAATCATATTCAATTTTCTCATAAATTTTACTTAACATAAAATTTAACCTTCAATTTTTAAGCTTATTATCCCGTTCCCTTACATTTCTATTTTTATGTGTCTAAGGTCCTTGTCTCTATAACAGAAAATAATAAATCTTTAGGTAAAATCCTTTTTATTTCGAAATAAACAATAATGTCTAGTTTTTGCCAAAAATAATTGCCTTTGTTTGTCTTTAAACGGAATAAACAAAACAAACAGTTGGTTGTTTATTTCAATTATCCCTTTAGATCTCCTTTGAATGTCTTAAACTGTTTCGATATAAAAGTATTTCAATTTAAGATCAAATGTGATATTCTTCAATGCCAAGAATGTAAATAGACTTAAAGTCATCCCTTGTGTTGTCACTGTTGACAGTTTTCTTTCTGCAGTTGTGTTCTACCCAAGGCAAGATATATAATCTTGTTAATATTGGTTATATTTCTGTGTTAGTTTGGTAATAATTCATTTATAGATTCATTGCTTTAATTCAATATATACCGTGTGGCCGTTAAATTGTTATCACTGACATTACAATTATTATAACAGTGTTATTAAAAGAATTAAGGATTTATATTTTGTTTCACTTAATTTCTGAAAATTACAACACGTGTGTCACTATATTGTAGCCTCTTCGAACAAGATACAATATAAACTAAACTTATTGGTGACTATAGGATTTTAAAGTTACTATCAAAGGCATCGACTTCAGCGATTAAATGCTCTGGATATGTCGAGTCTCTTTTATTCCTATTAAAAAAATTTAAGTGTTCAGTTATTCGAGTTTTAAATGGTCTAGCTGGTTGTACGATATATATTTTGCAAGATAGCTTATATACCCCTGTTTTGAATATTTTATTTTTATTTCTATTAAATTTAGTTCTATAAGCCTTTTTAACATTATAATTATTTAATAATATTGACCTAAACTAAGAATTGTTAGTAAACTATGCTTATTGCTATTTTTTGTTGTTTGTTTTTTTAATGGCATCAATTAAGTAAAAAAAATATCAATTTTTAACAGTTATCTGTTTAATAACACAGCCCAAAAAAAAAAATATTCGTAAAAACTTTTTAAACCAATACATCTAAGTGTTATGTATTTTTGGGTGCTGAAACCGTATCTGGTATCAGTTTTTTTGTATCACCCACAGTTCTCTCACAATATGACATCGATTAAATTTCAAAATAGAGAAAATTTGATACATAAAAAATAAAAACAAACCGTACTTTTATTTGATTAGGCTACAATTTTTACTCACGATAACATATTTCACTTCAATGCGAATATTTTAGGTACTTATTTTTTTGTATTTCCTTTCCCTTTTCTCTGTGAAGTTTCGTGTATAGCTTTTTCTCCAATATGATGCATTTTGTTATTCTCTATGAAGTGACCAACAGTAATCACCCATCATGTTGATATTCCACTGTCCCTGGTACCGTTTTTCCATCTCCTTTATGTCCTGCTTTTCCTCTGCTCTTCACTCACATCGCCTAAGTTTTTAGGAAAAAAGTCAAGATGGTTGTGCCAGAAGTGGACTTTAAGGCTCATCGGACAACCCAGATTTTTGAACTTGTCTATCATATTAGGTACAATAAGTTCATAGTTAGGGTGTTTCACATTGTCCAAAAACTTAGTCACAACTTCTTTAAATGATATCCAAGCCTCCTCTTCCTTTGTAATCATCCTTGCTTCAAAGTTGGACTCGAACATCATTTTAGGAATATCAGGCCCAACAAAAACCCCTTCTTTCAGTTTAGCTTCTAATAAATGAGGAAATCTTTTACACTAATATTTAAAACATTCACCATCTTTAGGCGAAGCTTCCACAAATTGTTTCATTAAGCCTAACTTGATGTGTAGTGGTGGTAGAAGAATCTTTTTTGGGTCTACTAAAGTTTTATGCAAAATATTCTTCTCGCCAGGTGTTAAAGTTTTTCTTGAGGGCCATTGTTTTTTGGACCAATGTATCAACATTAGTCCAAAAAACAATGACTTGCTCTGCTATCCCACTCACATATAAAACATGGAAACTTTGTAAATCCCTTTTGTTGACCAAGGATCATGGAGGCAACTTTTAAATCTCCACATGGCATCCAATCGTGAGCTGGATAGTTAATTTTCTGTAAAATCATGTTAACATTTTCGTAAGTTTCCTTCATATGGACTGAATGAGCCACAGGCAGTGAAGCATAAGTATTTCCGTTGTGTAACAGAACAAATTTTAAACTAGTTTTTGATGAGTCTATAAAGAGCCTCCAATCTTCCTTCTTGTACTCAATGCCAAATTCGTTCATTAGAAAAAATGTATTATGGCAGTAAACCAAATCCTCTTCCTGCTTGAAAAACTAAGCAAACTGTTGATCTCTTGTTCTGTAATGGTAAATAGATGTTCCAGATTCCAATAAATGTTTTTCTTTCAGGCTAGAATCAAGCAGTTCGCCTTTTTCCTTAGTCAAACCCAAATCTCTCACTAAATCATTTAACTCAGCTTGTGTAAACAACGGTGGTTTTAAATTTTCTAGAGAACATTGAAACTCATCATCATCCGGTCGACTTTCATTAAATTCGGGACTGAACTGTAAAACATCATCAATAGACTGAGGTGGCTCAGGAACAGGAAGTCCCAGTCCATGTCCTACCGGCCGATTAGCTAAAGTAAAGTTAGAACAAACAATTACTTTCTTATTTTTGAAGTTATATCCAGAAACATCAACGCTGCAAAAGTAATAATCATTTGAATGATTTTCTTGCTCTCTCAATACTGCAAATCTAAAAGCTTTCTTTTCTTTCTTATACCATTTCCTAAGATCCTCGACACAAACATAACATACTTTGTGACACAACATAACATACTTTGTGAGGAGCCCAACATTTTCCTTGATTACCGTTTTCTACATCAAAATATGCAAAGTATACTTTTTTTACAAAGTCAGTAATGTTTTTTTGATGTTTTATAACTACAAACTCACGTACATAACAAAAAGTGTTGGGAGAGTGTTTACAACCACGATTAGCTATACTTCGAGTGTGAATTAAAGCACATGGGTTATTCACTGCAATGCGAGGTTATATTAACTGGAAGAAAACAAACAGCTGTGACATTTATCGGAACTGCCAACCTAATAACATTTGATTTTACTGACAACCTTATAAAATTCTGATTTTATTGCCAACTTAATAACATTCGAATGATAAAAAATAAACTTTTCACATTTTGAATATTACAATGTGAAAAATTGGTGTGTGATACGACTTTTTTATTATTATTTTCGGACTCAGGACAACAGAAAACATGGGAATCAGATAAAATTATTAAAAAAATTTTTCATCGTTGGCCTGTGTAATGGAAAGCTTTTTAACGTATATTTCTTTAGACATTGGCATGGTGATTGGTTTATGTATCATAGTATTGGAAGCTAATAATCTCTGTATTTGAAGGTTTTCGATAAATTGACAATGCGGGTCTATTATTCTTTTTGTAGGTTTTTAAATCCAAAAAAAAATTCACTATGAATCTTTACTTCGATTGTAAATATGGATATATACATGCGGATGTATAGAATTAATATGATCTTGAAATTGTCAGTACCTGTGAAGCAGGTGATAATATCTACGCATGTATCAATAATTGAAAGGGATATAAATATCTACGCCAAAGACTGACAGGATTGCCAAATATTAGACCGTTCTTACTTATATATGTTACATCATTAAATGTTTTGTATAATTCACTAGTTGTTATGAATTTTTTACCTCATATTGGTACAAACTTACAGTGTTCTATTAAAATGTCAACGCGAAATTTAGATAATTTTGTTGCAGGAGTTGTTACGTAGGATACAACTCGTCTAATAGGATATCCTGTTTTATGCGGTTTAATGAAAGAATATAATTGTGTGGGCTGTGGATTCATTATTATGGACTTATATTTAATATTTCATTGGTATATAGTCTTGCTAGTTGCTGTATTTTGTTTGTCTACCCTCCTAAAAATTACATTTTGTTGGTCGGAGATATCCTTAGTTTCTTTTGCTGCATGCTAAGCAGTTTTAGGTAGCAAAATAAATGCCTTCTTGAAGTAAAATAACCAGCCAAGTGCAAGTCAGACTTGCTCAATTAGTGTTCCGAACGTTGATCGTTTTTAAAAAAAAAAATTTTTGTTACAGAGGTATAAAATGATCAATGACTTCACAAAACACACCCCAAATGAGTTTTCAACAAAGTTTATTTCCGATCTTTCTTGAAAAGTGATGACCTTGACATATTTGTGTTTTTTTTTATGTACCAGATAAATTATTAAAGGTAATGCACTCTTGATAATTTTCGTTCAATCTACACCCTGTGGAAAATATTCCAGAATTTTTTCAAAATTTTTTGATCAGAACTTTTCAAGACAAGGGAGGGACAACGATTTGTCGCAATTTTTTAAAAATAATACAAAGAAAAAAGTGTGTGCAATTATGACATTATATATATTTTTGAACTCACGTTTTCACAAGCTTTCATTTGACATCCCACTCGATGACCTGGTAATTTTTTTTTGTTTCACTTCCGGTTTCACCCCCAAAACTAACCTTTTAAGTCAAAATTTAACTTTTAAAACTGCATGGCTCTGATGGAGCCACCAATTTCTATATTAGTGCCAAATTTCAGATTTATTTGTCAAATAGTTTCGGAGAAAATCAGGTGTGAGAGACAGACAGGCAGACGGACATACACCCAAGTGATCTTATAAGTATTTCGTACGGAATACTAAAAACCGGCCAAGTGCAAGTTCGGACTTGCACAATTAGTGTTCCGTACCGTGATTGTTTTTAAAATAAAAATAAAAATTCCGATCTTTGGTTTCATATAACAAATAAATTATCAGTGGTAATGCACTCGCGATAATTTTCATTCAATCTACTACCTTATGGAGAATATTTCAGAATTTTTTCGAAATTTTTTGATTATTACTCTTAGGGATGGGGTGGGGTGACGGCAATTTTTGGCAATTTTTTAAAAATAATATAAGGAAAAGTTTGCGCGGGTATTACATCATCTATATTTTTGAACTCGTGTTTTCACAAGCTCCCCACTCCCCCCCCCCATTTCCGATTTCACCCTCCAAAACTAACCTCTAAAGTTAAAATTTAACTTTCAAGACTGCACTGCGGTAATTGGGCCATCAATTCCTATATTTGTAACAAATTTCGGCTTTTTATCTAATAGTTTCGGAGAAAAACGGCTGTGATAGATAGACAGACAGACACCCAAGTGATTCCACAAGTGTTTCGTTTTTCAATTTTAATAAGCAACTTTTATGTACCGTTCGCTATTTCATATACCAACATTTTTGGAGATTATGACCTTTGCTAATTAGCCAACTTTGTAATTTCAATCGATTGTTCAAAACAACCTTTTAGGATACCTTTAAACAATTACTAGTTTTTGTTCCTCTTTTAATATGCAATCTAATCAAAATAACTTTTAAAATTATTTTTAAATTTTAAGAACTTGAATTGACCAATTTCCAAACCTTGAATAACTCATCCATCAAAACGAATAAAATTAGAGAGTCGATAATATTATTATCTATATTCAGTTTTTTTTATCATCTAACTAATTTTGAAAAAGATAACTTTTAAAAGAATTTCAAAGTTAAAAGTTGAGTAAACTTTTTACCACTCTATATAAAATAAAAATTGTTTTTAATTTTAATAATTGTTATGAGTGAGCTAAGTCTTCGCAAATTAAATCTTCATATTATCTTATGATAATATTACGGAAAAAGAGTACTGGGCCCTCACTAATGGAGAGAATATCGCCTTAGGCGTATAAAATTGATCCGCTACCATTTACCCTATAAATAAGAATCAGTTTACATCATTACTTTATTACGTCTGGTTCCAGAGACTTTTGCGATTGATGTTTTAAACAAAACAGTTTTGAGGATAATTTGTGCAACTCCAGGTTTAAAATAAAGTAAGATACTCGTAATTGTAAACAAATTAAAGGTAAAATGTCCGTTAATAAAAAAAAGAAATAATGAATTTCCTACATCATACTCTCATAATTACTTATTATCAATTTTAACTCATGCGCGCCGGTGCACTTTAGAAGCTTACTACAGTCTCATGGTACGCTTGTAAGATGAGAGGCTCTGTATATCGAAATTATATAATATATATATATATATATATATATATATATATATATATATATATATATATATATATATATACCACATATACATATCTTACCAAAACCTCCTCCTCCATCTGCATCCCCTCCACCACCCTCCCCTATAGTCATACCTCCTGTTGGTCATACTGATACAAACCTCTCGTTACTCTCTTTGCCCTTTATTCCTGGTCTTCCTAATAAGCTGGTTCATATTCTGCGTGCTATCCCTAATGTCAAAATTGTTAAATATTATTTCCTTAAGAACAGATTTATTTTCAGTAAGTTGAAGGCTTCTCTACCTGTTCTCACTATGTCAGTTGTGGTGTACCTAATCCCCTGTCGTGATTGTCCCTCAGTTTATATTGGACAGACTTCACAGTCTCTTAATCGTCGTATTGCATTACATAAAAGTGATGCTAGGTGTCATCCAAAGAGGTGTGCATTGACAAGCCACTTCGTTGATAATGGACATTCTTTCAATTTCAATGAACCTAAAATTCTCCATTTTTCAAAACATCTTTCTAAAAAAAAATTTCTTGAAATGTGTTACATTAATGAGAATCCTAACAATATTAACAAAAGAACGGACCTTGATGGCTTGAGTAACATATATAGCTTTCTCCTTTCATATGATTTGTGCCCTCAACACGATACCTGTGGGTTGTCATCTGTTGCATAATACTTTCCTTTTCGTCTTTTTAGTCTCTATTTTTCACCATTTAATGTCCCTTCCCGCCACTTTGCTAATTATCGGTTGTCTTAATGTTTTGTTCATCATTTGGTCCTTCTCCAAACTGTTTTTCTCTATTCTAAATTCCAACTCGTTATATTATCCTAATTTCCATACCAGACTTAAAGGTGCTCCATTTGTACTTTTTCCAATTTACTGACTTTTCAATTTGATGATATATATTTATATTTTGTCCTGAAACCGGTCCTGTCCTGGTTGTTTTCGAAGGACTTTGGCCCCGTAGGTTAAATGATCCCTTGCTTCTGTCAGATAGCTGTTTTCTGTCAGCGTTGTGTCAAATATGTCATACAAATTGCAGGTCACAGGTGGTTAATTAAAATTGAATTAATTTGAATTGATTTTAGCATCCAAAGTTTTTAATGGCATCCCTTTTGTAAATGCCTTTTTACCGAATTAATATGTTAGTGTGTAGTGAAAGATTTACTTAATTGTTAGTCGCATTTATGTAATTGGTGTTTATGGCCATTTTTGTTAGATTAATATAACACCCCTCATGTGAGAGGTCTTTTCTCTTTTATTACTATATATTTTGTCTACAACAATATATTAAAAGAAAGTAACTTATGCTTTTGTTTATATTCCCGTACTACTTCAATTGTCGCTTCGTTCTCTTTTTTAGTTTGTGCCATGATGAAGGTCCCAACCTAGGACCGAAATATTGGCTAAATTGTGTGAACACCTCTTGCGCCCTTTGCCGAGAATTTTTTCCAACTAATTTCATATTTAAGAATTTTGTTAGATACGGCAACTTTATTTAATTTTAATAAATAAATTAACAATAAATATTTACATTCACATTTTTTTATTTATTTCTTGTGTTGTCAAATGGTAAAATTTTGTACAGTTTTATAAAATTTTACTTTAGAAATTTATGGATTATAACAATGACAAATGATCAGGAACAAATAATTCATAAATTAATAAATGAGTTTGAATAATTTTATCATATATAAATCAATTTCAATCGTGTATGGACTGCCCTTTTGACACGTGGAGTTGACGGACACCAGTGAGGGTCACGCGACCGCTAAAATTAATAAAAACTGATCTTAGAAGCACGCAATATGGTGTAATTCATTCATTTATCCATAACATTGAAAGTTTTACCTTTAATTTACATATAATATCGAATGCTCCCTTAATTTCAGGTTTGTAGTTTATATGCCTAAAGTACCCTCAAAATTTTAAATCACGACAATTTCTGGAAACAGAAGTGGTAGGGCAGTTTCATAAATGGATTCCTTTGTATAGAAATAATGCTATCAAAATTACGCTATGTGGTCACAGAATCAAAAATTATGTTGTAGCATATTATCAGCCTATGTTCTTAGATGATACTTTTAAAAAGTGTAAAGAAACAGAAACAAGGAAGCATGTTAAACCAAAATAATTATTTGCTTTCAACTAGTGTGCAAATTATTTTTAAATTTTTAATTTATCAAAACACTAGAATACTATTTTTTTATTTGCCATATTGTTTCGTTTGTTATCGTCGTAAAAAGATAGTAAACTCTTATAAACAAGCTTAAAGAATAATCTAGATATAAAGATAAGCCCACACAGGATAAAATGTCAAAAACTAATAAGTCAGATAAAGATAATAAAATCGTATTCAGTCCATTTTTTTTTTTAAACTCATTAAAATTACACTAAATCTATAATATATATAAAATGCAACGTCTGTCTGTCCGTCTGTCTGATTGTCTGTCCGTTAGTATGCTTATCACTTGAGAACCACCTATCCGATTTACGTTTTTTTTTTTTTAATTCATACGTATGTTCTCTGGCCAAGTTATAAGTTATATTTTATTACGGTACGTAACATAAGGAATAAGCAGTGACGATAACAGTGAATAAAGTCGAAAAAAAGTTTGCCCCTAGCACACTACCTAAACCATTAAATACGGAACGATATCGTGTAACAAAGAACATAATATATATAAAATGTAACGTCTCTCTGTTTGTCTGTTTGTCCGTTAGTGCACTTATCACTCGAGAATCACTTATCCGATTTACGTGTTTTTTTTTTAAATTCATACATATGTTCTCTGGCCAGGTTATAGGGTACATTTTATTATGTTAGGTAACATAAGAAATAAGCAGTGACGATAATAGTGAATCAAGTCCACGCGAGCTTACCCGCGAGCAGGGCTAGTAATAAATAAATTACAATTATTTAAACAAACCTAATTTATAGTCATAAAACTCTTGCAAAGAATAAAAGACATTTTTCACTTTTTGTTAACGAGCTCCCTAAATAATTTCATGTGTGTGTTATAATAGTGGAAAGCGATTATACAGTTTGAGGCTCTCAAAAAAATAATGAACGTCTGATAAGTGTTAGAGTTGGAATAGGCAAAGGTATATTATAAGATATATTATAAGAGTTTCTTGTTTCATATTGATAAACCATTCCAATGCCCCTGAACCGCATGTGAAAAAGATATGGACTCTCCAGTATTAGCAGGCAAGGTAACGTTAGAATTTTTTGTTGGTTAAATAATGATTTACAATGGCCTCTAACCTTTGCGTTACACATACAGCAAACTGCTCCTTTTTGAAAAATAATCACGGAATTAAATTGATACTAGATGCGAAATCTTCAAAATGGTATACTACTGCTACTACTAACTACTACTCATAATATCGAAAGTCATCAATCAGCATCTTCTAAAATATCTTTTAATCTATTAATAGCGATCACTAATATGGCTTTCGTGAACATAGAACAACAAGAGATCTTCTGAATTATGTAACACATGTTTGGAACAATGCAACTGAACACTTTGGACAATCTCGAGCGGTTGCTCTTGACATATCCAAGGCATTCGACCGTGTTTGGCACGATGGACTGTTGGCTAAGCTACGCTCTTATGATATGTCTAAAAAGCTCTGTTTGTGGCTCTCATGTTTCCTCAAAGAGCGTTCTTTACGAGTGACAGTTGACGGAGTTCTTTCTAACACCTTCACTATCAACGCCGGTGTACCCCACCACCTTTTCATTCATTTTGAACGCTCGGACGTCGGCTACTCAGATTAATATCCGCAGACAGAGGGAAGTCGTTCAACTTAACAAACACCTGGAAGAAATTCTATCTTGGGGTGACAGTAACCAAGTAGAATTTAACGCTACAAAAACCCAGGCGGCAGTTTTTTCTAAAAAAGTTAACGTTGCTGAACCCGACATACTTATGGCGGGGCACTCGATTCTTCTAACATCGTCACTCAATTTGTTGGGCATTAATTTGGGAGCAAATATGTCGTGGCATGAACATGTCGCAGGGATAGCAAAGTTGAAAATATTATTTCGAACCAGAAAGCTTTACACTCCACAACAACAGTTAATAATTCACAAAGCTCAAATTCGACCAACTGCACCTGCTCCCATGTTTGGGGCTTCGCACCCAAACATACACTGCATTTGTTGGATTCTATTAAGAGAAGAGCTGTTCGTCTGATTGGAAACCTGGAACTGACCGGCGGCATTGATTCGCGAACATTAAAGACCGGTTGGCGACTTGAGCCTATTCTACACTTGTCCTCCTGCCCCTGTAGCGCTTTAGGGACTTCTCTGCAGTACGTGCGCTGGACCCATAAAAAAAACACCATACTTTACACTATATCAAACACTTCTTGCCATGACCCTTTCCAGTTCATTTGAGACCACCTGGACCTCATAGTAACCAGAGGCCAATTTGGCATTAAAGACGTAAATATGGTCACCAAATTTTAGTTTGACATCAATTCAAACACCCAAGAACTTGGTAGAAATCTCGTTGGAAAACATATGAGCAGCCATTTCACACTTAATAGTAATTATGTTTATTTTATTGATGTAAAACTGAGCGAATTAGCCTCACATCAGGACTGAACTTTCTGCCCTTTGGAAGACACGTTGTTTATTATCGCATCGGCCTTCGTTCTGACACAGAGTGGCGCCATCCGCAAAAAAACAGGTCTGAAATATTTATAGTAAGTAGGAAGTGAGGAAAAGTAGGGGACCTAGTATTGAACTTTGCGGGTCGCCATACTTAGTAGGAAGTGCCTCAGATATGCCAGAATAAAATAAAATTAAATGTAAATTTATTTTCACGAAAACTGAGTAAATCAAACAATACCAGGCTGCTTTTAAGCTCAGTTTCATTTATTTGATTTTACTTAGCAGTTTTGTTGTTCCACTGTTTGTATGTTAATTGTAATTCTTTTGTTAGAAATACGTTTTGCGTAAATTGATTTTAGGCTTCGGTGGAGAGATAAAGCAAGAGAAAATGTTTATCGAGGGAGGTGATTATTAACGAGTTACGTCAGAGAATGAATGATAATGTTCTGGATTTTCTATTTTACCCAAAATAAGCGACGTAAAAAAAAATTTGTTAAGAGCTAGATACGAAAAAGCTATTAAATTAAATGTATTAATATGGATGTAAAGATAACTAGGGCATTTGAAATTGCACAGTTAAAATACAGTAATATTATAATTTTACCCTCTCTAGGGTATCACCAGGAGTATTGTCCTGAGTTTTGGACCTCAAAAAACTTGTGCTCATTTGTTTATAACAAATTGAAGTTTTCAAAAAGGGTTTTTTGAGCTTAAAATGAGAGTAACTCCGGTTATATATGTCGGATTCAATCCAAACTCTTTGTATTGAAATTTTCAACAGATCCCCGTTAGTTTTAAGACGCTCAAATGAGTACATAACCAAAAAAAACTGAAAAAACCGACAAAAACCTATTTTTTTTCTTTTTAATTCTATTGTATAAGTCGACTAAGTGAACCGATCGGCTTGAAACTTTTAGAAAATATGCCTTTTGCTATAGCAAGAATACCCTGAAATTTTTGTTCAAAAATATTGAACCCAGTTGGCACAATTTAATTTGTTATTTAAAATTTGAATTGCCCGCCATTTTATTCCATTTGGCCCAAAATGGATCTTTTTTTTTCAAAATTTAGGTGTCGACGCCAACTTTCCGATGCCATTACAAAAGATTTTTTTTGAAGTCATTTTTAACCGTTTTTTTTTAGATTTGTTTATTAATCAAATAACAAATTTTGTCATTTTGAAAAAAAAAATTGAAAAATTTTGATTACATTTGGTAGACAATCGCGAGGTCTTTGTTTAAAAAAAACAATTTCATTGTCGTTAACAATATTTTTTTCAAAATGAAAATTGTTGTTATTTGATTAATAAATAAATATAAAAAAAAACTGTTAAAATGACTCCAAAAAAATGCTTTTAATGGCATCGAAAAGCTGATATCGAGACCTAAGTTTTGAAAAAAAAAGGTCCATTTTGGACTAAATGACATAAAATAACAAATTCAATTGTGCCCACTGGTTTCAACATTTTTGTACCAAAATTTCAGGCTATTTTTGCTATAACAAAACGCATATTTTGTGAAAGTTTTACGCCGATCGGTTCATTTAGTCGACCTGTACAATAAAATGAAAAAAAAAAAACAGATTCTTGCCTGCCGTTTCAATTTTGTAGGTTATGTACACATTTGCGCGATTTAAAAGCAACGAAAATTTGTTGGAAATTTCATTGCGAATAGTTTGGTTTTTTGTTTGTCTCGATCCGACTTATATAACCGGAGTTTTTAAGCTCAAAAGACGCGTTTTGAAAACTTAAATTGTTTATAAACAAAAGAGCACAAGTTTTTCGAGGTCCAAAACTCAGGACAATATCCCTGGTGATACAGCAGAGAGGATAAAACCATAATCTTGCTGTATCTAAACTATGCCTATGCAGACTAGAACACAATGTATTCAGTAGGTAATAGTGGTGTATCATAAAAAAGAGAATCTTAATATTTATTCAAGTCTTACGACCAGAAAGTAAAATTTTGCACAAATAAGCATAAGATTATGCTATTTGAATGGAAATTCAGAACTTTGTAAATTATCTTAAAGCTTCTCAACTTCACTACGTATAATAAGTAGTGCTTTACTTCTTCCACATCTCTTTTGCCAATCCGGACCCTCTTTGTCCAAGGGATGGCTGGATTGTCAAATATACCAGATTTTTGAGGCTGAATTCTCACTATATTGGACTATTACTAACACGCGTACTAACAGCGAATGAGCAAGACTTACTGAATTACAATGTCCTGTGTACTGTAGAATGTGAGATTATTAAAAATAAAGCACGTTTGCAGAGAGAATGGATTATAGATAGTAAAACAATACATACCATATTTCACTTGAAGTAGTATTAGTATAATTAGTTAGAAAACACACAAAGAGTGTACAGATCAGAACGTGTAGGCAAGTTAAGTGCTACTGATAAAGATCAAGAAGTCCGATAATCTTCTGTTGGTTTTTTTGTTATAGCTGTCCTTATATCTTCTATTTAATTTATAAGAAATACAAAAAGGCGCTAATACATTTGGTAAGCAATGAACAACCAAATGTTACCCCTACTAATATTGAAATATTAAGTACAGTTAATAAAAATATGCAATAACGAATAATAAATTCTTATTTCAAAAACCAAAAAACCAGACTATATTTCTTTATCTGAGAATAATTAAGAGCTATAAGTTCTTCAGATTGTTAATATCTTAGTGTTCTAGTTAGTTGTCTCGGAGGCTCCGTCCCTTTTCTGGAATTTACAAATTACATATTGTATCCTCAAAAGTTACTACTGAATGCAGTAACTAGCCAATTCATTTTAGTTAGTTTTTAAATTAATTAAATTAACTTAATCTATATTGAATCTTTAGTTTTATTAAATTGTTGAAACAGGAGTCAATGAAAAAATCTAACCAGCAATTGATATTCTATGCTTTTCCATCCTTCTGTAGTTGTATAGCATAAATAACTTCTCTTCTGGTTATTTATGGCCCTGTCTAATTATCCCTGTTTAGCTGTAAGTTTTCTGATCTATATCCATTAAAAAGTTGTTCTATGTATTACTCCCATGTCCCACTACTTCCATTTCACAGAATTGTTACTTATTTTTTCCTCTTAATTCCTTCACCTTCTTATGTAGGTTAAATCTCTCATGTTTTTCTTGCACTTCCTCTATTTCCCGGCATTTCTCGCTTAACCAGATTTCCTGAGCTTCTCTACATTTTCATCGTATTACTTTGTTTAGTTCGTTGTACTTTGAGACATATTTTGATTTCTGTAATCTTCTTTCGTACATAAGATTTAGTATTTCTTCTGTCATCCATTCCAGTTTCTGTTCTATTCTCTGCTCGACCCATTTCTTCCTCCTGTAATGCTATTAATTCATTCTTCATCTTCACCCATTGAGATTCGATACTCTTATTTTCTGTTCTTTCTAACCTGCGATCATCGTCTATCAATGGATATATGCATCTTCCACTTACTTACCTCCGTCTGTTCCTATCTGGTTCTTCGGTCGTCCATCCTTTGTCCGCCAATGTTTTAATATCATCATCCCATATATGATTTTTTTATTCTTGCCACAATTTCTAGTCCGTAATTATCCTTGCCCATCTTGTCCTTTCAATTCTTGCTACTTATCCCTCCCATCTTTATTTTGCTTTTATTAGTGATTTTCGATTTTTGTACGTGCTCTAATCTAATCGATAAATTTTTTATCCTATAGCATAATATTGCTCTCTCTATATGACGTTGAGTAATGTGCATTTCACTCATCGTTCTAGTCGTGATTGCCCACGTTTCAGCCCTATATATCAGGACTAGTATAACATATTGATTTAATATTTTGTTTCCATTTATATCTCGTTTTATAATATATGGTTTAATATCCCAAAAGCTGTTCATGCAAGAATTATTTGCCTATTTAAATTTGCGTTTGAATTTTTCTGTCTTCTTTACATTTTGTTCTGGACATAAGTATTGTTCTACTTCTTGTATCCTCATTGCATTTAGCATGATGAATTTATTATTATGTTAAGAGGAACTTTTTATCTTGCTCATTTTCTTCTCATACTTAGTCCTATTCCCTTCGATTTTTTTTTTTAACTCTATTATTTCTTGAAAGTTCAAACAATCCTCCGTAATAACCACTATATCGTTTGCATATCTTAGTGTAGTCAATTGATGTTTTTTATTATTTATATCATGAGTTGAGTTTTTTTTTGAATATATTCTACATTGTCAAGGTTAAAAGCGTCGGTAATACAGCCCTTACTTTCTCACTTTTTTAGTTTTTTTTCGTTAGTAAATGCAACTCCACTATACTAGTTGCTTCTTAATATATGTTTGCTATAAGTTTAATATATTTTGAATTTGCACAGCAATTTCCCAACGCATTTGTCCGTATTTCAATTGAGTCAGAGTTATAGTCTCCAAAAGCTCCAAGATCTAAGGTGTGTTTCGGTGATGTTTAGAATTAATTGTTTATTCATCGTTTTGTCACAATTTAAATTTGTTTGTTAGTCTCAGTATCTTTACTACCCTTTATATTTCTTATAAAAGTCTTGTATATACTTTCCTGGTTCTGACTTATTTCCTAAGCAAATTTCCGCAGACAGCAGGAGGTCGTTCAACTTTACAAAGTACCTGGAAAAAATTCTATCTTGGATTGGCGGAAATTTTTTGTTAGTCTCAGTATCTTCACTACCCTTTATATTTCTTATAAAAGTCTTGTATATACTTTCCTAGTTCTGACTTATTTCCTAAGCAAATTTCCGCAGACAGCAGGAGGTCTTTCAACTTTACAAAGTACCTGGAAGAAATTCTATCTTGGATTGGCGGACAAAGGTCGGAGGTAAGTGGAAGATGCATAATCCATTGATAGACGATGATCGCCGGATAGAAAAAACAGAAAAAAATAAGAGCATGGAATCTCAATGGGTGAAGATGAAGAATGAATTAATAGCGATACAGGAGGAAGAAATGGGTCGAGCAGAGAATAGAAAAGAAACTGGAATGGATGACAGAAGAAATGGACTAAAGACGATTACAGAAATCAAAATATGTCTCAAAGTACAACGAACTAAACAAAGTAATACGTCGAAAATGTAGAGAAGCTCAGGAAATCTGGTTAAGCGAGAAATAGAGAAAGTGCAAGAAAAACACAACACATTTAACCTACATGAGATGGTGAAGGAATTAAAAGGGAAAAATAAGGAACAATTCTGTGAAATGGAACTAGTGAAATTATACTGGATATTATGGATAAAATAAAGAAATGGGAGTAATACATAGAACAACTTTTTAATGAATATAAATCAGAAAACTTACAGCTGAACAGGGATAATGAGACAGGGCCATAGATAACCAGAAAAGAATTTATTTATGCTATACAACTACAGAAGGATGGAAAAGCATGGAATATCAATTGCTGGTTGGATTTCATTGACTCCTGCTTCAAAAATTTGTTGTAATGTCGGGGTAATAGTGACAATATAATAAAACTAAAGATTCAATATAGACTAAGTAATTTAATTAATTTAAAAACTAACTAAAATGAAATGACTAATCACTGCATTCAGTAGTAAGTTTTGAAGATACAATATATAATTTATAAATTCCAGAAAAGGGAACGGAGCCTCCGAGACAACTAACTAGAACACTAATATAGTAACAATCTGAAGAACTTATAGCTCTTAGTTATTCTCAGATAAAGCAATATAGTCTGATTTTTTGGTTTTTGAAATAAGAATTAATTATTCGTTATTGCATATTTTTATTAACTCTACTTAATATTTCATTATTAATAGGGCTAACATTTGGTTGTTCATTGTTTACCAAATGTATTAGCGCCTTTTTGTAATTCTTATAAATTAAATAGCAGATATAAGGACAGCTATAATAAAAAAAAACCAATAGAAGATTATCGGACATCTTGATCTTTATCAGTAGCACTTAACTTGCCTATACGTTCTGGTCTCTACACTCTTTGTGTGTTTCCTAACTAATTATACTAATACTACTTCAAGTGAAATATGGTATGTATTGTTTTACTATCTATACTCCATTCTCTTTGCAAACTTGTTTTATTTTTAATAACCTCACTGTCTACAGTACATAGGACGGTAAGTCTTGCTCATTCGCTGTTAGTGCGCGTGTTAGTAATAGTCCAGTGTAGTGATAATTCAGCCTCAAAAATCTGGTATATTTGACAATCCAGACATCCCTTGGACAAAGAATGTCCGGATTGGCAAAAAAGATGTGGAAGAAGTAAAACACCACTTATTATACGTAGGGAAGTTGAGAAGCTTTAAGGTAATTTAGAAAGTTCTGAATTTCCATTTAAATAGCATAATCTCTTAAGCGAAAATTGCTTACTTGTGCAAAATTTCACTTTCTGGCCGTAACACTTGAATAAATATTAAGATTTTCTCTTTTATGATACACCACTATTACCTACTGAATACATTGTGTTCTAGTCTAGTTTACGTTGTTGAATCCGACATAGTTTTGTCGGGGCATTTCATTCCTCTAGCATCGCAGACAATTTGCTGGGCGTTAATTTGGGAGCAAATATATCATTTGCATAAACATGTTGCAAGCATAGCATAGAGAGCTTCTCAAAAGTTGGGAATATTATTTCGAACTAGAAAGTTTTACACTTACAAAGCTCAAATTCGACCAACGATGGAATACTGCTCCCATGTTTGGGGCTATGCTCCCAAACATACACTGCATTTGTTGGATTCTATTCAGAAGAGAGCTGTTTGCCTGATTCGAGACCCGGAACTGGCCAGCAACCTTGATTCATAGGAATCGAAGAACGGTAGGCGACTTGAATCTATTCTACAAGTGTTTTCATGGAAAGTGTTCGATGGATGTACCCCGCTTAATTCCTCCCAAAGTAGTGCTTGCTAGAAATACACGTTGCGCTAATCCTTCACATCCATATGAGGTTCAGCTTGTTACTACTCGTACAACCCTTTTCAAACAGTCTTTTATATGGCGAACCTCATCCCTTTGGAATAATTTGCCCAGCACTATGTTTCCGACCGAGTACAATTTACAGCGATTCAAGACCAACGTGAATCGCTTTTTCCGCACACATGTCGCTTCTGTAGCGCTTTAGGGATTTCCCTGCAGCACGTGTGCTAAGCCCATAAAAAGAACATCTTCACAGTGATATTATTATAGCATTATGCCAATCTTGAGTATTTTAGTTTTTGTCTAAGAATTTATTTAGTAATAGCTAAAGATTTTATTCTAAAGCTCTTCTCCATAATTCCTAATACTAATCCTCTCTCCTTTATCTTATGTGGTCTTTTACGTACCTTCTTATTAATTTATTTAATTCGATGTATTCCACAGTGCCCTCTATACTAATATATTGCCTTTGTATTCTGGTCTAACCCTAAATCCCGTACAACCACAAGCCGCCACTGATCGTAAACTTTTCAAAAAGTTCATTTACATAATTCAAATACAGTGGAATTTCAATATAGCCCAGAAAGTGGTTGTTACGAAAAATATATGCATCACTGCTTTTATCGACCTAATTCCAAAATCCAGGAAGGTCCTATCATGTTTATAAATGGATTACTTACCAAACTTTAAAAGTGACCTCCTACAGACTACTTATAACTTAGTTTTCAACGAAACGGAAGTTCCTCATGTTTCTTAAGCACTCCTCAAAGATTAAAAGCATTCCGTCCTTTAAATGTGTTACAGGAACTTCAAAATTGTCTTCTGGTGTGTCTATGAACAACATGAATTTGCGAATCATTCTCGTTTTATCATATAAGATATTACATATAGTTAGAATTACAGAAGGCACAGTAGTGTTCTTAAACCTCCTGAGATATATTAAAATATTTTGATAAGAAATGACAAACAAGTAGTGTAATATATTTAATAATGCATTCCCTATTATCTAATTTTTATAAAACAATGGACATTAAAGATGTTGGTTAATGGTTTGTTACTCAACAGTATCTAGAGTTCGTTTCTTTTTACATTATTTTCTGAATTTTTCTTCTATTGGCAACTTACAAACAAATTTTTATTTTCAATTTTGAGAAGACGTTAGATTAACTGAAAAATCTCGTAACACAAAAAAATGGATAAATAGGAATAAAAAATACTCAATAATCAATAGACAAGAGGTTAAAAAAGATTGCAAGTACTATATTTTACTTACGTTCTCGCTTTTTAAGTCGAATTACACAGGTATACAAAATAAAAAGTTCTCTGTCTTTTAAGTGAGGTATGTGTTTTCTTAAGTATTTTTTTATGCGGAATCCAAAAAAATCATAAAAAAGACATCCACGGTTAGGTTTTTTTCAGAAAACACACTTAAAGTTGCCAAAAATCCATTTTAATAAATAAAGTGTAAAACTGTACAATCATTAAAATTATGAAATAAAACTATTATTTCGGACATCTTTAAATATTCTGAATCTACATTGATCATAAAAAACTTAAAAATATTAGGTTTTAGTGCTGATGTTTAACAAAAAACACGCTTACACCACCTTGAACTAAGCTACGTAACAAAATGCTGTTTAAAATATATATGTGGAGCCACTAAATTAAAAATTGTAATACAAATCTATTATTTCCAGTGTTTTCTGAAGTTCTTAATCCTAACTTGACTTCAAAAAATAAAGTTTTATGTTCAGTTTCAACAAAAAACTCACTTTTAACACTTACAACGGTACTATATGGTTGGCAAAATATTTTTTTAAGTAAATAAATGCAACAGCTAAACAAGAACTTTTTTTCGAACAAAAAAGTTTTAAATTCTAACTTGATCATGAGGAACAGTGTTTAGTGTTGAAAATAAAAAAACCGATCAAGTGCAAGTTGAACTTGCGCAAATAGTGTTCCGTACTTTGATTGCTTCTGAAATAAAAATTTTTGTTACGGAGGTACAAAATGATCAGTGACTTCACAAAACACACCTCAAATGTGTTTTCAACAAGGTTGCTTTACTGAAAAGGGATGACCTTGAAATTTTTGTTTTTTTTTATGTACCAGATAAATTATTAAAGGTAATGCATTCGTGATATTTTTCGTTCAATCTACACCCCGTGGGGAATATTCCAGAATTTTTTCAAAATTTTTGGATCAGTACTTCTCGAGATAAGGGAGGGGGACAGCGATTTTTCGCGATTTTTTCAAAATAATACAAAGAAACATGTGCGCATGTAAGACAGTATGTATTATTTTTGAACTTGTGTTTTTACAAGCTTTCATTTGACACCCCACTCGATGTAAAATTTTTTTCACTTCCGATTTCACCCCCCAAAACTAACCCCTTAAGTCAAAATTTACCTTTCAAAACTACACGGCTCTAATGAGACTATCAATTTTTATATTAGTACCAAATTTCAACTGTGTGACAGACGGATAGACGGACACCGAAGTAATCCTATAAGTGTTCCGTACGAACACTAAAAAATATCCGTTTACTATTTAGGAACAAAAAGTTGCAAAATCCAATCTAATGTATATCCCTTGACAGTTTTAGAAGTCAATTTTGTGGGTAGATTGATTGAGTGAATATGGGGGAATATGAGTGGGTGAGTGAGGTAGTGAGTGAGTGAGCAAGCGAGTGAGTGAAGTAATGAGTGAGTGAGTGAGTGAGCGAGTGAGTGAGTGTGTGAGCAAGCGAGCGAGCGAGTGAGTGATTGAGTGACTGTTTGAGCGAGTGTTTTGTTCAATATTAATAAAAATTAAAAACAATTTTTTAATTTAGCGGTTGCACAAATTTATTTTAACCAGCATTTTGCTATGTAGCTTAATTAAAGATGGTATATACGTATTTTTTGTTAAATATGAACACTAAAACCAAATGTTTATAAGTTTTTATGATCAATATGGATTCAGAACATTTAAAGATGCCCGAAATAACAGTTTCATTGCATAATTTTAATGATTGTACAGTTTTACATTTTATTTATTAAAATGGATTTTGGGCAACTTTAAGTGCCTGAAAAAAAATCTCATGGTGGATGTGTTTTATTTTTTTGATTTTTTTTGGTTTCAGCATAAAAAAATACTTTAGAAAACACATATGTCACTTAAAAGACAGAGAATTTTTTTTTGTATATGTGTGTTTCCGATACATCTTACCTTTGAGTGGCTTCTAGCTTCACAAAATGGAGTCCATGTTAAATTTTGGATTTAGAGTTACTATACAATTCTTTTTATACACTATCTGGCATATTTTTAGTATTCCATACGGAACACTTGTTAGATGACTTCGGTGTTTGTCTGTATGTCTGTCCGCCTGTCACCCAATTTTCTCCGAAACTATTTGTCATAGACAGTTGAAATTTAGTAATAATATAGAAATTAATGGCCTCATCAGAGCCGTGTAGTTTTGAAAGTTAAATTTTGACTTAAGGGGTTAGTTTTTGGGGGTGAAATCGGAAGTGAAAAAAAAAAAATTTTACTAGGTCATCGAGGGTGATGTCAAATGAAAGCTTGTAAAAACACGAGTATATATATATATATATATATATATATATATATATATATATATATATATATATATATATATATATATATATATATATATATATATAACACATGGGCTGAAAAGTCCCAGGCCTAACACATAGATGGCGCTAGTTTTATTGCAGTCACCTTTTTTTCAGTTAATACTAACCTTCAAAAGACAGCTGTTAAAATTTCATGATATTCTATTCATTAGTTTGTGAGTTATTGTGCTAAGAGTGACGCTACTTTTGTTATTTTCAAAACAATGGATCAAAAACAATTTCGTGTTTTAATTTTACACTGCTTCTTGATGGGGGAAAAAATACCGTTCAAGCGAAGCAATGGCTTGAAAAGTGTTATGGTGACTCCGCTCCATCAGAAACAACAATAAAACGTTGGTTTGCTGACTTCAAACGTGGTCGTAGAGACACCGATGATGCAGAACGCAGTGGACGTCCAAATGAGGCGGTAACACCAGAAAACATCAAAAAAATCCATAAAATCGTTTTGAATGATCGAAAAGTGAAGTTGCGTGAGTTAGCTGACATCGTAAAGATATCAAAAGAACGTGTTGGCTTTATATTGCATGAGCATTTGACTATGAGAAAGCTCTGTTCAAAGTGGGTGCCGCGTTTGCTCACTGTTTATCAAAAACAAGAACGTGTTGATGATTCTGAGCAGTGTTTGGCCATTGTTAGAGCGGCGCTGGAATGATTGCGTTGCTCTTGATTGAGATTACGTTGATGAATAAAGTTAATTTTGAACCAAAAAAACCGTGTTTTCTTTGTTAGGCCCGGGACTTTTCAGCCCATGTGTATATATATATATATATATATATATATATATATATATATATATATATATATATATATATATATATATATATATAATGTAATACTTGCGCATACTTTTCTCTCTTATCTCGAAAGGTACTGATCAAAAAATTTTGAAAAAATTCCAGAATATTCTCCACGGGGTGTAGACTGCGCGAGTGCATTACCTTTAATAGTTTATCTGATATATAAAAAAAACAAAAATTTCAAAGTCATCATTTTTCAGTAAAGATTGGAAACAAACCTTGTTGAAAACTCATTTGAGGTGTGTTTTGTGAAGTCACTGATCATTTTATACCTATGTAACAAAATTTTTTATTTTAAAAGCAATCAACGTACGGAACACGAACACCGGTCAAGTGCTAGTTCAACTTGCACTTGACCGGTTATTTTTTTTATTTAAACTAATTTAAACCTGTTTTTTGACGAAATAAAAACTTTCGTATAACTTGACTAATAAAATAAAATTTTCATATCTACAAACATAAAATTTTTAGTGATATTTGATAAACTTGATAGCTTAAGTATATTAAAAATTTGATCTTGACTTTACTCACTACCATACACTAAACTTTCATTATTCAGCAATTTGATAAACCAATAAAACAAATTTATACAACACAAAAACTGTCCAAATATCGTCCTTTTGCCACATAATTGTTTTGGCGTTAGTGACTTCGTTTTTCATTCATAAAATAAACTATTTTTTATTTAATTAGAAAGCGAAGGAATTTGGACATAATAATGTCAGTTAGTGCATGTTTAGTATAATATCAATAATAACTAATAACATGTACTGACAAAATCAAATTTTTAGGGACATTAACCGACCTCTCCACAAAAATGTTACCCTAACTTGCAATACAAAAATAATTGTCTGTTACGTATGTTCTGTGGAGATTTCCAACCTCCCTAGTCCCAATGTCAATATTATCATTTCTTATCAGAGATGAATGAACTAAACAGCGGTCAATTTCCTATATTCAGCGGTGTATCCACTGCTTGTAAACTGTCTTGTTCTAATTGCATTATCTTAATAAGGGTTTGTTCGTCGGTGGAACTACCGCTGAATTAATGAATACTATGGGTGGAAATGTCGACTTGTTAGATGTGCGTGACAACATTTATCATCTTTCATTATAGCTTTGTTTCTTTATCCCATCTAGATTATTACTACGAATTCAATCTTCAAGTATTCAAATTCGTTATGGCTTTGAAAATAAAAGGTATATACTTTTTTACGAATATAGCATATCATACGCCCAGATAATACTATTGCTACAATACCAGTTAAGAAAGCCAACTTGTTAGCTTGCCATTCTACTGCCGATGTCCATAATGCTGTCAAGAATATTCGATATTATCATCAACTAGCGTATCATAAAGTGTATTTTAATAAAGCTTAACACCAAAAAAGCTTCTGATGCTGATGTAATATTTGCCATAGTTCTTAAAAAATGCGCGAACAAACTGAAACCAGTCCATGACAAATAGATGCTTATACTGCACTCTGTCGGTGACTTACAAAGTCTTTTCAAGCAGAGCGGCACGGCACGGCTGGCACTTATTGCAGAAACGCACCTTCTCGAGCTTACCGGTCGAAGGCATAGATGGCATTGGTATAACAACTAAAAAGTCACCAAAAGTGCTCTTCGTATTTGCTGAACCATCCCAAGCGCGTTTCGCCGTGTCACGACTCCTCAGTTGGGCTAGGTTCAGCAAATACAAGAACACTATTTTTAGTCCTTATCCAGGTACTAACGGAAAAACTATGACAAGTATATGCATCTATCTGTCCTAGTTTTTCCGTTAGTACCTGGATAATGTCTAAAAATGGTGTTCTCGTATTTGCTGAACCTAGCCCAACTGAGGAGCTGTGATACGGCGAAACGCGTCTTGGGATGGTTCAGCAAATACGAAGAGCACTTTTGGTGACTTCTAAAAATGCGAATCTTTCGATTCGTCTTTAGTTGTTAAACCAATGCCATCTATTCCTTCGAGCGGTAAGCTCGAGAAGGTGCGTTTCTGCATAAGTGCCAGCCGTGCTGTGCGGCTCTGCTTGAAAAGACTTTGTAAGTCACCGACAGAGTGCAGTATAAGAATCTATTTGTTATAGTTTTTTCCGTTAATAAATTTCTTTAGGCCATACTTAGAAAATTTGTTTAAAATGAGTTAAAAATGCATATTTAGATTTTCCGAATCAAAGGAAGTAAAACTAATTTTTTAAAATCAAATCATTATCGTTCAACTATTAAATAGTTATTCGCGACATTTAAAGACTTATATAATTTAAATTGAAAAAAACACACTGACATAAAAATAAACTTTCTTATAAAATTTGTTACGTTAGTTATAATATTCAAATTAAATGTTCATATTACTATACCCAAAGCATTCTTTAAATATTTTACCCAATATGGAGGAGTACTTAAAGTACTGTCATATTTCCTCTAACTTGAACTGAAATATCAAGTCTGAGAACTCACAAGAAAATCGTAATATTAAACAATTCAAACAAAACCAGAAAAAAACAATAACCTTTGAAACATAGTGTTTAGCTTTTTTCCCCACCCTAAAAATATAGTAACCACACTAGTAAATGATACAGCAGGTAAACAAAGTTACAATCGATGCCTATGGCGCAAAATTGTAATAAACACATTGAGTTCTTTAATTTGAAACCTTGATAATCGAAATCATGTCGCATCTTGCAATATTACTTAAAAGAATTATATATATATATATATATATATATATATATATATATATATATATATATATATATATATATATATGTATATGTATACATATATATATATATATATATATATATATATATATATATATATATATATACATATATATATATATATATATATATATATATATATATATATATATATATATATATATTTCTATGGATATAGGCTTCTATCATGTGCTTCCATTTATCTCTATTTTAAGCTATTTGATACCAAATCAGCCCTGCTGATTTTTTTAATATCGTCATATCAACGTTGATGAGGTTTGTCAGTACCTCTTTTTTCCCCCCATCTGGTCACATTTCTGCTTCAGTTATCAGTATTTCTGGCCACATGGGTAGCCCAGTTCTACTTGAGGGAAGATATCCTTTTAATTATGTCGCGGACCCCTGTTTTATTCCTGATCCAATCGTTTGGTTTGCAGTTCCTAAGTGATAAACCTAGGATTTTCCTTTTAAGTAATCTCTAATGAACTTGTAACTTTCTCATAACTTTCTGTGTCAAAACCCAAGTCTCGCTACTATATGTTGTTACTGGTAGAATACATCCGTTATATACTTTTCTTTCAAGTTTTAAAGGCAACTTGGACTGAAAGACTTGCTTCATTTTACTGTAAGCTGCCCATCCCAGGCGTATCCTACGATTTGCTTCCATTTCTTGAGTTACTTTTTCGATTGTAACTTCCTGTCCCAAATATACATATGAATACATCCTTTCTAATTGTTACCCGTGTATAGATATTGTGTCATTAATGGTTATTTGTTCGTTCGTCATGAATTTGGTTTTTGTGATGTGCATCTCTAAACCGACCTTTTTTGCTTCAGTTTGTAATTTTTGGGGCATTCCTTTCAATTCGATTTCGTTTTCGGCAAAAAGTGCAATATCTTAAGTTGCTGAGTCTCTCTCTGAATATGTTAAGACCTCTGGTTTTTATATATATATATATATATATATATATATATATATATATATATATATATATATATATATATATATATTGTAATATTCATTTTTTCCTAGATTTTAAGACCATGTAATGTTACTGATTTTTCACTTCAAATTGTACTTATTTTCATTTTTGTACCGAACGGTATATTAAACAGAGATTCCAAGACGCTCGGTATAGTGTGTTGTGCGGGTTCCTGACCGAATCTACCGCTACGCCGCGATTGGTGAAAATTTGTATCCGCAGTTTTGGTTCCGGCGTCGCCATATTAGCGGCAGAGTTTGGATGGATTATTTAAGGGCCTGAAGACCGACTGTCGAGGCTGTTTTCCATCGAGCCGCAGCCGGGCTATTTTCCATGGGAGTCGCCGAGTAGGCTTCGTACCATCTAGCCGACAGGCTAATTTTCATGAGAGTCGCCAAGTAGGCTTCCGTCGACTGAGCTACAAAAAAAAGCTCAGAACAACCATCATGCGAGCTAAGTAAAAGTACCAGTTTCGTAACTAAAAGCCGTAGTGGGCTTTCAAAGTGTTAGCTAGAAAAAGTGTGCAATCGGTCGAATGCCATCAAAACAGTAATAAGAACAGTAAGTTACCCAAACTTCCTTCAATAGACTTATTCCAGAGCAGTGCATTAACAACAATTTAAAACAGACTAAAAGTGAAGTGTAAAGCACAATTTTTCGTTTTAGGGGGTTATCATAGCCAGGATTTAAATGTAATAACCACTAGTTAGGCTAGAATTTTTTTTGTAGAACTGCAAAGGTTGGAACTTTTTATTTTAAAAAACATGAATAAATTCTCTTTTTTTGTTGATTAAAGCTAGTGTCTCACTGAATACCTATCCTACTTTTCAGGACAAGAATGGCTGTACCAAACTGATTTTTTTATTTTCCAACAATACATTCTTTCAGTATTTTTCCATTTTTTTAGCTGAAGTTAGATCCTTTCTATTTTAAAATGGATGGTGCCCAAAATTTGTACAGCTAAAGCTTTTTAAAAATAGAAAATAGTTCCAAAAAGACGTAAGACAATTATCTCTTACCCATATCTCTCTACCAAGGAAAACTGAGCTAGTGTGTGTTTAATTTCTTTAGTTCTTTTGAAATCAGGGTTCACTCAATTCAGTATCAGAAATTAAAGCGGGTAAGTTCCAATGTTACAAAATTGCGCTCAAGCGTGGGACAAACAACTTCTCACAGGGTACAAAAAAGATGCCTCAAACTGAGGACAGTTTTTCATAAGCTACAAAGTGACGCAGCCTACGTGGGGCGCAATTAAACACTTTCACACAGGGTACAAAATTACGCCCAAGCTTGGGGCAACATTTTTTACAAAATGGCGCCCAACGTGGGGCTTTTGGAATTTTATTTTTTAAAGGGTTCAGTGTACTAGCTTTCGAACAAAATAAAAGCTCTAACTTTGCAGATATTTTTATTTCATAATATTTAATAAGCGATTCCTACTTGTTTCTTAAAAGCTAACTTTATAGTTCAGATTAGCAGATGTGCTGGTTTACTTTAATTTTTTGCAGTGTTAGATTTTGCGGTTAACCGAACAAAAAAAAACTGTTCTTTTTTCTCACCTATATTTTGCATGAATATTAAAAATACTTAGCTGATACGAAACGATACCTGGAGATTTTTTTGTTGAAAATTCTTAACATATTTGGTAAAAGAATTTAAATACAAGGCGATACTTAGAAATTTTTTTGAAATTGTCGAAGATTTTTTTTAATGTTTGGTAAAGAAGTTTACATATTTTAAGTGCCTTTATATATTTTTTATTTTGACTATTGGGAGCACAGGAGAAATATTTTTAACGACTTTTTAAACAATTCTTTTAAATTTTATTCATTTATCATGGAAGCCTTCAATTTTAAAGTCAATCACCTACTGGAATATGAATTAGACTATGAACTGAGAATCCGTCGTACTTTCTCAGAACGTTCGGTCGCGGATAAAAGAAAAGATTCTAACGAGGATCTTAAGTAAAGAAATATTCCAATAGATCAGGTAGGACTAAATAGTTACAAAAAGTTTCTGATTTTTTTAAGTCTAATAAAAATTCTCCTCAAGTTAAAACTCCTGCTTCTCCAAATGGTCACATGTCTCCTTTATTCGTGCATAGATATTCAGATAACAGACCGCATATCAAGATAAATCTATTAGGTGCCCATTTCTCGGCTTTATTTGACTCTCGTGCAAATGCCTCCGTTGTAGGTCAGAATGGTATTAAAATTTTAAGTCGTTTAAGTATAAAAATATGCCATGTCAAAAATAGAAGTGTTACCACTGCAGATGGCAGCCGTCTAAAAGTTTTAGGTACGGTTGAGTTGCCGCTAGTCTGCAATGGTCATTGTTTAGTAATCTCTGCTCTAGTAGTACCTTCTCTATCACATACTTTGGTTTTAGGATGTGATTTTGCACAAAAATTCGGAATTCTAGTAAATTTTAAAAATAATTCGTGGTATCCACAGTCCCTAGAAGTCAATTCTCATACAAGTTTTAAAGATTGTTATTCAGAAAGTTCTTTAGAAAACCTTTTCTCGCGTCTATGTACCCTAGATGATCTCTCGCGGACGGAACGCTTAAAAGCAGAAAAAGTAATAAGCTCTTTCAATGAAATAAGTAGTAAAGATAGGTTAGGCCGAACGAATAAAATCAACATGTCTATAGATACAGCTGATGCCAGTCCTGTAAAGACAAGGCCCTTCGCCATGTCTCCGTATATGTCAAAAGTATTAAATAAGGAGTTAGACGAAATGTTGAAACTCGGAGTGACATCGTCTATGCTTTGACGGAAGAAAGCTCAACGAGGTCAGCAAATTTGATAACTATCCATTACCGAACATCGACAGAATTTTGTAAGGAGTTAGACGAAATGTTGAAACTCGGAGTGATATCGTCTATGCTTTGACGGTAGAAAGCTCAACGAGGTCAGCAAATTTGATAACTATCCCTTACCGAACATCGACAGAATTTTGACATCACTCAGGAATGCTAAGTATGTATCCTCGATAGATCTTAGAAAGGCATTCTGGCAAATTCCTTTGGACAAATCCTCTAAGGAAAAGACCGCTTTTGCAGTAGTAGGCCGAGGTCTATTTCAGTTCGTCACTATGCCGTTTGGTCTAAAGAACGCTGCTCAAACTCAGCAACGTTTAGTGGACGCTATATTTGGTCCGAAATGTGAGCCACATATTTTCACCTATCTCGATGATATTTTAGTAACATCGGAAAACTTCGAATCGCATATTCGCTTACTTAAGGAAGTAAAAGATAAATTGAAAGAGGCCGGACTGACGATAAATTTGAGCAAATGTGATTTTTTCAAAACTTCTCTAAAGTTTTTAGGCTATATTGTAGGCTCAAATTCCTTGCGTACCGATCCGGAAATAGTAGCAAGCATGGTTAATTATGCGAGACCTACTAAAACTACGGAAGTCAAGCGCTTCGTAGGAATGTGTTCATGGTACAGACGTTTTATCGAGAATTTTTCTACCCTGTTGTCGCCTATTAATGACCTTTTGAAAGGACGAAAAAAAGGACAATCGATAGATTGGACAAAGGCAGCCGAAGAATCTTTTATAAAGATTAAAGAGCTATTGGTTTCAGCTCCCATTTTATCCCATCCAGATTTTTCCCAACAGTTTTATATTTCTAGTGATGCTTCTAATACCGGTTTAGGGGGCGTCCTAACACAGAAAATTAATGGTGAGAAAAGAGTGATAGCGTATGCCAGTAGAACTTTGTCAAAGGCTGAACGTAACTATTCGGTTGTTGAAAAAGAATGTTTAGCAGTACTCTTTAACATCGAAAAGTTTCGACCTTACATAGAAGGTGTTCCTTTCACGGTCATAACAGATCATTATAGTTTATTGTGGCCTAATTCTATTAAAAACCCTAGTGGCAAACTAGCGCGTTGGGCGATTAGGCTGAGACAACATACGTTTAATTTAATTCATAGAAAAGGAGTCCACAATGTTATTCCTGACGCTTTGTCAAGAATCCGAGATCATACAGTGGACGAAAACAGTCTTAATGCACAGATTGGCGTAAGAATTGATACAGTTGATATAGATCGTATAGATGGCCAAAAATGCGTTTTGATATCTTAAAGTTTGTGAGGACTTGTGAAGTATGTGGAGCGCAGAAATCTCCAAATACACTACCTATGGGACTGATGGGAAAAGAGAAAACGGTTAATTACCCTTTTCAAGTCATAGCAGCTGATCTAGTAGGTCCATTTCCACGTTCAAAACAAGGAAATAGATGACTTTTCGTAATTTCTTGCTGGTTAACAAAGTGTACCGTGTTATTTCCTTTGAAAAGCTCTAAAGCCGAATGCTTTTTGAAAATTTTAGAAAATGATATTTTTCTAATCCACGGAGTTTCATCGCTTTCGATATGCGATAACGGTACTCAGTTTACCTCTAAAAGTTTTAAGAGCTTAAGTGAAACTTATGGTTTTAACATCCGTTTTAATCCCGTGTACTCTCCCCAATGTAATTTTGTGGAACGTAATAACCGAACTGTCGGGACCGCTTTAAGAAGTTACGTGGATTCACATGACACTTGGGATAGCAATATTTCCAAAATCCAACAAGCGATAAATACCGCAAGACACGAAGTAACAGGGTTCACACCGTCTTTCTTGGTTTACGGCAGGCATATACCTCTATCTGGATCGTATTATAAAAATTTAGATTTGGATGTCAATGTTGACAGCGAAATAATTCCGGGTAACAGGGGTGCGTACGCCGAAAATTTAAAGGGTTTAAAAGATATTTTCACCGACGTGCGTAGTAGGATACATAAGGCTTATGAACGGAACAGTAAGTCTTACAACCTTAGAAAAAGAGATTTTTCCTTTAAGATAGGTGACCACGTTTGGCGAAAAAATAAAATTCTTTCCAGTGCAGCAGATAAATTGACATCTAAGTTGGTACCTAAGTATGTGCATTGCGTGATTAGAGAAAAGATTTCAGATTTAGTTTATGGTTTAGTTAATTTAGATGGGACTAAAATAGGACGATGGCATATTAAAGACTTAAAACCATTCAATGAACCTAACCCTAATGAAAGTTTGTCAGAAGAAGAATAATTTATATTTACATTATCTTAATTGCTTTACTTTATTTTTTTTGATGTTGCTCTGTAGAGGTGACGACCTCGTTTTTTTGACTGTTATAAAAGTTGAGCAGAGAATAGCTTACTTTTATTGTTTAATGCTAAGGTTTTGGGTATTGGCCATATCCCAAACTTAGGTTGATTGTGGTTGATGTTTAGCATCGACTCAGTTTTGCGAGCTTGCGAAAGAGTCACACTCAGGATTTATCATAAGACTGGTATGTCGGTGGTCGCGGGATTTGATTTGCTTATGACCCCAAATAATATCCAGTTCTTGACACTTGGAAGCGAAATTTTGATTAGAGGCAATCCAAGGTGATCTTGAGTTAGGACAAGCGCAAGATGTAGCTCGTATAGTGTGATGTAGAGTCAAAAATTTTTAAGAGCAATTTCAAAGTTCGTTACCCGAGTGGGTGTATTTTTATTACCTTAATGGTATATGTTGGGTGCAATTAAGAGTAAATTGATTTTGGTTTATCCAGTAAGTCTAAGACTTGGATTATTTTGATTTAGATCTTCTTCTGAATTGACAAACTGAGGGTATTTTCTATTTTTTTTTTCAGAGCCGTTTAAACGTTACCTTTGAGTCACTAATTTTTTTAAAATTTTTTTGCATGGACTCATAGGCGTATGTTGAGTTTTTTTTTTTTTCGGTTTACTATCAGATTGATAGAAAATTGAAGTTCTGCAGGAGAACTAAAGGCTGATCATTTACAGGAGATGAGAGCAGAGTAAGACAGTCGTTTCACAAAGAAATGATCAAAATCTGATACCGAGATGAGAACCTTGTCAAGAGAGGCTAAGCGCAGTGAAGGAAGATTCCTAACCGAATTTTTAGATTTTCACCAGATAATCTAGAAGTTTGGGCTGACAGAAAACGGTTATGCCTGATACCTGTAGCAGTTTCTTCTAGAGGCCATTGTCTAGGAAGACGATTAACACCATGATCAAATATTCTAGCTGTCAACGATGTTTTCTTCTTGTTTCTGATTAAGCTGGAAAAGCTCTTGTCGTCTTCAACAGTTTTGTTGCGTTGCCACCAAAAATTTGAGAAATTTTTGCTTCATGTAGCTTTTTAAGCTCATTTTCGTTTTTTTAAAATTTCGTTAGAAGCTTGGTTAAGTCAACCTTGTAAACCTTTTAGGTTGTATCCCATGAGTTATTTGTTTTTACAGGCTGTGATGCACCGGGTGCTAACAGATGCCGTTACGACGTTTGGCAGGGAGTTAGTCTTCCTGAGGAACAGACTGATTGGAAGGGTAGTCTATGGGGGGCGCACGTTTAACCTTTCGGACCTTTAGAGGTTTTGTTACCCAATGGCTATTTCTATTTGAGCCAAAGGAGAGCCTAGCTACTGTAGTCGACCTCAGCTCCAATTAGCCTATTAGTGGTGACAGGCTGTTGGCAGTAGTGTGTTTCGGAACACCCTATTGATTAATTTTTTTTGACTTATGGTGGTGTGGTAGACACCGTTTTAGTTTAGTGGATGCTATAATCTACTCCCTTTTGTTGGTGGACTCCAGGGTCACCATTTCCGCATTTTATTGTCTCCACCATTCAGTATATCGTGGTGAGGTGTTTGTCTCCTGTTATGTGGGATGGATTGAATGTTTTTCGTTGTTGTTCTAGGGCGAGACCAGTACACGAGGGTTCTTCTGTCTGGATATTTATCCAGATGTTTTTTTTGGCCTTGTGCTAAATGGTCTGACAAGACTTTTCCTTTTTAGTGTGTTTGCACTAGAATCATTTTTTTATTTTTTTTCTTTATTTAAGAATTTTTATAAATTTCTTTTGCTGAAATAGAAAATTTTCAGACAATCCTCAAAAGATTTTAAGGGGGGTGTTCATATTTTATTTCAGTTCACTTTTTTGATTTAGACAAGAGTCTAGACAAAGTTAAATTTTTTTTTTTTTTGGTAACAATAACAGAGCTGATCTTTTTATATAAGAAGACCGCGATTGTTACTTTGAACAGGTATTTCTTATGTTCATGCAAGGATTTTTATTTACTTTTTGATGTACTTAACCTTAGTGCTTAATTAAGTTAAGTCTAGTTATAAGATTCTTGTGTACTTGCAAAGATTTTCATTTGGTTTTCATTATACTTAATATTAGTGCTTAATTAAGTTAAGTCTAGTAGTAAGGTCCGAAGTTTGTACTTTTGTTTTAAGTTCTGACCTCAGTATTAAGTGATAGTGTACCACTTTGTACCTTTTCATAAGTAGCCTAAGTTTAATAGACTAGTGTAGTCTATTTCTTTTTGGAAGGGGGTAAATGTAACATTCATTTTTTCCTAGATTTTAAGACCATGTAATGTTACTGATTTTTCACTTCAAATTGTACTTATTTTCATTTTTGTACCGAACGGTATATTAAACAGAGATTCCAAGACGCTCGGTATAGTGTGTTGTGCGGGTTCCTGACCGAATCTACCGCTACGCCGCGATTGGTGAAAATTTGTATCCGCAGTTTTGGTTCCGGCGTCGCCATATTAGCGGCAGAGTTTGGATGGATTATTTAAGGGCCTGAAGACCGACTGTCGAGGCTGTTTTCCATCGAGCCGCAGCCGGGCTATTTTCCATGGGAGTCGCCGAGTAGGCTTCGTACCATCTAGCCGACAGGCTAATTTTCATGAGAGTCGCCAAGTAGGCTTCCGTCGACTGAGCTACAAAAAAAAGCTCAGAACAACCATCATGCGAGCTAAGTAAAAGTACCAGTTTCGTAACTAAAAGCCGTAGTGGGCTTTCAAAGTGTTAGCTAGAAAAAGTGTGCAATCGGTCGAATGCCATCAAAACAGTAATAAGAACAGTAAGTTACCCAAACTTCCTTCAATAGACTTATTCCAGAGCAGTGCATTAACAACAATTTAAAACAGACTAAAAGTGAAGTGTAAAGCACAATTTTTCGTTTTAGGGGGTTATCATAGCCAGGATTTAAATGTAATAACCACTAGTTAGGCTAGAATTTTTTTTGTAGAACTGCAAAGGTTGGAACTTTTTATTTTAAAAAACATGAATAAATTCTCTTTTTTTGTTGATTAAAGCTAGTGTCTCACTGAATACCTATCCTACTTTTCAGGACAAGAATGGCTGTACCAAACTGATTTTTTTATTTTCCAACAATACATTCTTTCAGTATTTTTCCATTTTTTTAGCTGAAGTTAGATCCTTTCTATTTTAAAATGGATGGTGCCCAAAATTTGTACAGCTAAAGCTTTTTAAAAATAGAAAATAGTTCCAAAAAGACGTAAGACAATTATCTCTTACCCATATCTCTCTACCAAGGAAAACTGAGCTAGTGTGTGTTTAATTTCTTTAGTTCTTTTGAAATCAGGGTTCACTCAATTCAGTATCAGAAATTAAAGCGGGTAAGTTCCAATGTTACAAAATTGCGCTCAAGCGTGGGACAAACAACTTCTCACAGGGTACAAAAAAGATGCCTCAAACTGAGGACAGTTTTTCATAAGCTACAAAGTGACGCAGCCTACGTGGGGCGCAATTAAACACTTTCACACAGGGTACAAAATTACGCCCAAGCTTGGGGCAACATTTTTTCAAAAGTTACAATATATATATATATATATATATATATATATATATATATATATATATATATATGTATGTATATATATATATATATATATATATATATATATATATATATAAAACAACTTAGCTGCTTAGAGATATACTATTAAAATTTAAAAGTAAATTTTAATGTTTATGTGAAAAACATAGAAGTTCAAGAACAATAGGCCTAAGGCTTCAATCGTAGCTTCTATCCGTCTTATTCACATCTAAACCATGAGTCATGTCCAACTTACAGTTGGATATTTCATCTTTTTTTAATTTTATCTAGTACCAATTGAACATCCCCTTATATTTAAACGGTTTTTCTTTCTTTAATATGTATATAAAGACTATTACATACATATTTCTACTTTAATGAAATAGATATAATACATTTAAAAAGAAATATATTTATTTTTGGAGCATCTGCCATACAGCACGATGGGCTCAGGCCTGTGATAGTTTAGGAATATATAAGTGTGGTCCCTTAGTCGTGTTGTCTTCGTTTCCTCTCTCAACTATTACCTTCTAGTAGTTTGTGTCACATTTTACTAATACGTTAAATATCCATATCAGTGGTTGTGTCATTTTGTTTCTGCCGAAAAAAACAACTCAACTTTGGCGATAATCAGTGACATTTTATTACTCGATTTGTTTCTAATTTTCCTTTTTTCATTCACACTCCACTCACTCGCTCATTTTTTCCCTATTCATTCCTTATATGCCAATATTTACTGCTTTACCTTGTAGGAATACTAGCGATTGATATGATATTGTCGAAACTTGGTTATTTTATCGAAGTTTATACGCCTTGTTCCCTAACCTGCATCTTTACAAAATATTGGTAGTCTCCAAAAGAGGGGTTTACTCTTCATCAGTTCTCTGCGTTAATCTTTTAAAAAATTTCTTAGTAGTCATGATACCGGTTTGAGGTCAGATTTTCTAAGAACTGTATCATAACGACGAAACAGCTATCAACAATCTTAATCCTAAGGATGACTTTCAGCGATTTGAAATAAACATCAAAAAATCAACATATATAACATACGGCAGCCATACATTTCTAGCCATCCGGTATATACTTGGATGTAGGTACAAATGCTAAGTATTTACTCACAGTGCTCTGCATTGTTAAACTATCAGATTACCATTAACATGGCCACAGGTTTCGCTAATTTCCATAATAATCTATTTGTATACGCTTTTATTCGTGCTCAACATTCACTGCAGCTGAGATCAAATCGTAACGTAACGTGCCGACTACAGTTTTTTTATAGAAGGACAGGGTACTTAGAGGAGCATTTGGCTGATGTAGCGTTTACTCTAAAGTATTTTAATTATATAACGTAATAATGTTAATCCAAAGTTAAGAAAGTGTAAGAAAGTGCTAGATTTATAAAAAAAAATTAGTGATGAGTATTTCTTTCTTTATGTTTCAGAGTCCCTAGGTCACAAAAAACATAATTTCTTATTTCCATAGGTCGTTCTGTAGATCTGCTGTGGTGATAGCTCCCGAAAAAAACGAGATATCTCATTTAAATTTAGTACATATACAGTATTTGAAGGAAGAAAGGAACTTATGGCTTTTAAACTATAACCCTTCAGGACATGGAGGTGACAGAAATATGAGTCGATACATTTTATATAATTAATGTTGTAGGAGCTTACCATGGTTTTTGATTTATATTTAATTCTAGGTGTCACTATTTATCAACAATTAGGAATTCAAGATTCTTTTATTCCTTGAATACTCTAGAAATTATATTATTTTTCAGTATTTCCAATCCTAATGAAATTAGTAGAAGGGCTTATATGTAATTACATAGCAAGTTTAAACAATTACTTCGAATTGATTATTGCTAGAGTTTAAGAAATATCTTCTTCTTATAATAGTGTTCCGGACATTAGCGATGAACAGAGTTATTCCAACTTTATTAGCAGCAATACGACAAAGCTGTATAGAACTGATACCGAACCAGTCTCGTAGGTTTTTCATCCAGGAGTGACGTCTTCAGCCTGGCTCTCCTCCTGAAGTATCAATTGCAACAGTCTATACCGATCGTGTATCACGACTTGTCCAATTTGCGCTTTTTCAACGTCCAGTTCAATTCCAGACCCGTTCCCATTCTCCTGAGTACCTCGTTACATGTTGTGTCCAGGAAATTTTTAATAATTAATATAAGAAATCATTATCAGCTTATACTGTCCACTGCTGAACGAAAGCCACCCTTTTCAAATCATCAGTCCGTCGACTTGGTGGTCTACCTTTACTCCGATTGGCTTCGAATCTTGGTCGCCACTCTATGATTCTCTTTGTCCATCGCCCATCCTAAAACTTAGCAACATGCCCAACCCAGTTCCATTTAAGATGTAAAATGAACTTGACTGCGTCTTGTACCACGGTTCTCTTCCTGATAATGTGATTTGAGTTGTGTTCTCTAAGAGTAACGCCTAACATTTACCTCTCCATCTTTCGTTGCATGACACATATTTTGTTGATGTTTTTCTTAGTCATTTTGAGAGTATCGGCTCCGTACGTAAGAACGGGGAGTATGCATCTGTCAAATACTTTTCTTTTTAAACACATCAGAAGGTTAAATTTGAATACATAGGCCAGTTTGCCATATGTAGCCCAGGAGAGTCCTATTCGCAGCTGAATTTCATGTGTTTGGTTATCTCGTCCTATATTGATTTCATATCCCATGTTGGCGCATTTGCTCCATCTCTACATTATTCAGTTTTATAGTGTCGCTTAATACAAGATTTGTCATAAACTGGGTTTTGGATAGATTCATTTTTAGACCAACCTTTCCTGAAGCTTCCTGAAGCATGTGTAGCATAGTTTATGCTTCTTGTATTTTATCTTTTATCAAGACAATGTCGTTGGCGAAATAGAGGTGATTTAAGTTTTTACCTGGTTAAGTCCCATTTTTCCCCAGTTTACTGATTGTAAAATACTTTCTAGAAGTGTTACGAAAAGCTTGGGAGAGAGCGTATCACCCAGCCGCACTCCTCTTTCGATTCTAAATTTGCTGGTGGATTAATTAGTTTGTATTTTAACATGAGCAGTGGCATTTTCATGTACGTATTTAATTACATTGGAATATCGATGATCAATACGGCACTCAGTAAGCGCTTTCAAAAGTCTCTGCTGATTTACAGAATCAAAAGCTTTTTCAAAGTCCACAACTATGAGCACAAGAGGCTTATTATATTCTATACATTTTTCAATAATAATAACTGTAAATAGATGGTCGTTTATCCCATACCCCGAGCGGAAACCTGCCTGTTCTTTTGAATTATTATTACTTTTCCTCCACGTGCATTTCATGCTAATACTTACTTTTATCAATAAGTTTTCTTAGTGTGGTGCTACATAAATTTATGCTATTTCATTCGCATAACTAGTTTTATCATTTTACTTCAGATGCTGCCTAGTATTCCTTCTTATGGGTATTTTTCTTTGAGACTTGTATTTCCCATAGTGGACGTATCAGAGAAAATAAGCACGTATTAGAAATTTTGATAGTGTTCTTCAATTACCTAAGAAATCTAGGCGTTAAAGAATTAAATAGATGTGTATTATTTTTTTTTGTATGAATCTTGAAATATTTTGGAAGCATGTACAAGAGAATAAATCTGAACTTTTACATAAGTAGTTTAGTTGAATAAAATTGGATGTGTTGAATTAACAAGGAGTGATGAGCAGTGTATTTAGAACAAATATAATCCGCCGAGTTCCTCTCGCGTGTATCCTAGAAAAGATTTTTTTGAGCTCAGTAAGCGGTCGTAACGTAGATGATTAGGAGAGTCATCTTAAGTAGACGCGTTTACTGTAAACATACTGTTTAACACCTGTGATAAGTCTGATACCAGCTTATCAATAATGTTTTATGAGGTCCTATCACTTTTATATGAAGGTCAAGTTCAGTAAGCAATAATATTTATTAGTTAAGATCTACCAAACAGTTTATGATTTACTAATTTATCACTCATAGAATCTAGAGCCGAAACTGAATTGCTGTTTGTTAGATCATAAAGCTTCTAGAATAGCCGAGTCACAAAAAAAGTTTTAGATGGCATAACAATCGACGATAGTAGTTCAGGAATATTTGTGGTACAACCTCGAAGTTTCCGTTCCCAAAAGTCATATTCATGGATCTGCAGTTTTAGAATATGTCCTATCGTCCATTGAGGAGCTTTTGAAAAGAACTATTAAAAAACCTAAGACATTTAAACGGGACTATACTTGAAAAATGTCGGGATAAATTACAAGTTCAGATGTATCTGAGAAGACTATTACTTACTTCGGACCCGTCCCCATACAAATTAGAACTTATTATCAAGTCAGGGTTTAGCTTGATTAAGAATTTAGTTTATAATATAAACTGTCGATTGTAAGTAACTTTTGTTTATTTATTGTCTCAATAAAATATTATGCTTCCATCGTCGTTTTGATTATGGTAGGTAACGATTTTAATATTTCATTTAATTTATCTAACAGATTTTGATAGTGTAAATTTCGATTAATTGTCAAAATTATTCCGGAATGGGGAACAATAAAATGTTATTTTATCATTTTCATGCATTTATACCTTGTAGCTAATAAGTTGTGAAATATATACCAAGATGTATTAAATTTTATATAATTTAACGTAATTTACACTCAATCATCCAATAAACTTTTTGATAACTTCGACTTCCTTTGTGTGACGACCGGACCACTGTAAAACAGAACTTAATATTTTAAAAAAGATTAGGAAAATTATACTGGTCGCACGGTATATGGAAGGACTTTGGCACTGACAGACAAATAGTCTACGACGTCTTCGTCGTTGCCGTGACGTGAAGGTTCCATCGCCTCAACGTTAATCAACCAAGAAACATTTTTAGTGTTTACATATGAAGTTTGTTTAAAATGCCAGCAAACAAAGCACAACTGTCATTTATAGACTTTACAAACATATAGTTGAAATGAACAGTTTCGCATTTTGTATTTGTCGTAAATTGAAATGGACAAAATTTTTTGTTTACAAATATGAAAAATATGAATTGGAATTTGAAATTAGGCGTTTGTTATTGGCTATATTTTTAGAAACTAAAAATATCCATTGAATGTGGAAAACTCTGTGATAAATATTATGAATGTCAAGCAAAATAAAAATTTTAATTTTAAAATGGTGCAGTTAGGATATTAAAAAAAAAATGGTTGAACGCCAATTATTATTAAAATGGCATTACAATTACATATTTTTTTGTGTATCTTTTAATCTTTGCTCTAATTTTATACTAATAAACAACTTCATCCGCGTTTCTGATTCATTTTAATTTTTCCAACCATTATATAAATAACATAATAAAACATAATTTATGTATTTTAAATGTAAAAGATTCCTGTGATCCTGATCCTTGAGTCTGGAATTTCACGTAAATCTTATTACATATTATTTCTATTCCACGTGACTATGTAACCTTTTTTACATAATTTGATGAATAATAGATGGTTATAAACATATTCAGGATTATACGAGGCTGGTTTGAAAAGTCCGTGCAAAGTCCGAGAGATGGCACCACCGGCGTGTATCGAGGTCATGTTTAGTTAGTAGCATCTCTTGAATGAACGCACACCAAGTTTCAGCCATATTGGTCTATTTCTTTGTGTTTGGCATTCGTGTGAATCAGGGAAGTCGAGTGATTTTCAAGAAATGGACGAAAAAGAATTTCGTGTGGTGATTAAACATTACTTTATGAAAGGCAAAACGCCTCAGGAGACTAAAGAGAAGCTTGATAAATATTATGGTGACTCTGCACCTTCGATTAGAACAGTTTATAAGTGGTTTCAAAATTTTCGGACTGGCCATATGGGCACAAGTGACGCTGAACGTTCTGGACGGCCTGTGGAGGTTACGACTCCAGAAATCATTGATCAAATCCATGATATGGTGATGGATGACAGAAGAGTTAAGGTGCGTAAAATTGCTAGTACTGTGGGCATCTCGACTGAGCGGGTACATAATATTTTGCATAAACATTTGGACATGAGAAAGCCATCCGCAAGATGGGTGCCGCGATTGCTCACGCTTGACCAAAAACGGAATCGTGTGAAGTGTTGCAAGGATGGTTTGCAGCTGTTCCAGAAGAATCCGGAGGACTTTAAGCGTCGTTTCGTCACTGTGGATGAAACATGGATACATTACTATACTCCTGAGACCAAACAACAATCTAAACAATGGGTTACCAAGGAGGAATCTGCACTAAAAAAGGCGAAGACCGTTCCTTCGGCCGGAAAGGTTATGGCGACTGTCTTTTGGGATTCGCAAGGGATAATCCTCATCGACTATCTGGAAAAGGGTAAAACTATTACAGGTGAATATTATTCATCGTTATTGGACCGTTTGAAAACCGAGCTGCAAGAAAAACGCCCGCGATTGGCCCACAAGAAAGTCCTTTTCCATCACGACAACGCACCAGTACACACCTCATCAGTTGTGGTCGCAAAATTAATGGAAATAGGATTCCAACTCGTTTCACATCCCCCCTATTCTCCAGACTTGGCTCCCTCGGACTACTATTTGTTCTCCAATTTGAAGAAATGGCTGGCGGGACAAAGATTTTATTCAAACGAGGAGGTGATTGCAGACACTAATGGATATTTTGCAGACTTGGACAAATCCTATTATTCGGAAGGGATCAACAAACTAGAACATCGTTGGACGAAGTGTATAAGCCTAAAAGGAGACTATGTCGAAAAATAAAAAAGGTTTACCCCAAACACATAAGTAGTTTTTATTTTTGCACGGACTTTTCAAACCAGCCTCGTACATGTGTTGTTACATTTTATAGTGTTGAACATATGGTAGTTCGCAGAAACACTATTTTTATAAAATTTTATAATATTTTTGTGAAAAGCAATCGAAATTCAGAATTTATACGTAGCAATTTAATATTTTATATGTAAATCGGTTAAAATACTGACATTATATAAAACACTAGGTAATCAGAACTCGGAATAAGTATTATTTTCATAAAATTGTAGACATCCCGTATAAAAACTAGTCAAAAGGTGTTTTCAAAATGTCCCAAAACATAAACGCACAAAATAGACAAAATATTTGACAAGACAAAATATTTATTGAACATTTTGTTTAAAGATTACTTAAAATAAACAATTTTAATCTAATCCCGTCCGTGAAAATTACGATACCACATTTTATGTTATAACAAAACTAAAATAAAAGAAAAGTTAAACCAAAAGTGAAAATGCGAAAAAATACAAGGTAGAAAGTTGGTGCCTACCTACTTATAAAAGAAAATGAAAATAGCAAGACATATCTTTGCTGTTATCTCTGCCTTTCTAAACAAAAAACGCTAGAAATTTTAACAATATGTAATTAATACTTAATACACAAAATATTATACCACACATAAACACTGCAAATGGCGCCCGCTTATTTATTTACTTTTAGTTTAGGACTAACGTATTTGCCTGCAAATGTAGTATTAATCTTGCATGAGACATACCTGTAGTTTAAAAAATAAACGAACCATCACCCTCCGTTTATTAAACCATTTAAAATCAGTATAATGTCATTTACATAAACTAAAACAATTACATTGTCCCTTTTCCATTCGAGGTTTGCTTAACCAACAAAATAACAACTATAATCTTTACCCGACTAAATCCATGTTTAAGGCCTAATTATGACTATTGCTTTAGCTTTGAATTCGGATTGTAGCAATACGATACCCAAAATTATATTGTAGTCCCAAGGATGTGGTTTATTTTAGCGTTTGTGATCCCGAAGGGACAGCAAAAGTATAATTTTAATAGCTAGTGTATAATAGTTTTAGTTTAATTCATGTTGTAGGACAAATAGGTATATATTAATTTCAGTATATACCTATAAATTGTTTTAGTAAACGAGGTAAAGTTTGCTAGCAAAATATATACGAGCGACTTAATTGTAGAAAGACATGAAAAAGCATTTAGAAGACACACAGAAGTTAACATATTTTCAAATATTTGAAAGGATTTAGTAATATTAGCAACCACCAACATGGTTTTTGTAGCAGAGATCAAGAGCAGATCTTCAAACTTCTGACACCCATCTTTGAATTTATAATTTAGTTTTGAGCCGTTCAACCATTGGACGGTGATTGTAATGAGAGATTGTTGGCTAAGCTCTGCTTATATACACCTGAAAGGTTTTGTTTATGGCTTTGAAATTTCCATAAAAATTGTTCTTTTTTAGTGGCATTGATTTATTCCCGAGATCTCATCCTCTTTCTTCTTTACATAAATAATCTGCTGAAAAAGACCAAAAATATAATCTATAGCTTCCCCGATAAATAGCAGCCGCCAATGCAAATATGCATAGATGGCAGGAAATTATTCAACTTAACGAGCTGGAAGCTCGGTTTTGGAATAATAATAATTAAGTATAATGTTAAAGAAATCCCTGCAGCGATTTGAAGGAAATAAAACCACAGAATACAGTTATGTCACAATATTCCATTCCACGAGCATCATCATTTAATTTGTTAATATAACTTAGCCATCACGTTGCATGTATGACAAATTAAACTTCTTGAAAGCTGTAAATACTTTAAGCTAGAAGGCTTTTTACTCCACAATAGCTTTTAATTATATACCAAGCTCAAATGGACAGTTGATCGAATACTACTCCGTTATTTGGGTTCCTGCCAAAAGAAAGCTAATACGAACTAATCCCAACACTTTGGCCATTTTTCCGAGCAACCTAAAAAAACAACTTAATAAGAGGTTTAGTCGTACCTTAAAATAATTGTGTTTGGACGTGAAAGATCATGAACAATATTTAAAAGTATGATAACATGATAACACTTTCCTTTAAGTTTCAGAATGGAGAGGCCAAAAATAACAAAATTTTTATCAAAATTACATACGCTCTTTTTTGCACTAGATGTTTCCCAGCAATGATTATTTTTTATATTAAAGCTAAATTATGGCTTATATTATCTTATTCCGAGTGTTATAAATCTATTATATTTATATAGGGTTTTTTGATTTCTTTATGACTTTTAGAAATATACAAGGGGTTTCGTTTTCAAACAAACCTGACTACTTTTAGAAATATGTTCCAATGAATTATTTAGTTTTCTTAAGAATTTAGAGAATGAATTTTTAAAAATTATTAGAGAGCTGCTCAATCTTAGAGAAAATAAAAAATATTTGCAGTTAGAGGAATACTCTATTGGATTCGTTCTGAAGATTAATCATACACGTATTTGTTATAATTGGGATGACTTTTTGACGTTTTCACCTGATGATGTCTCATCTAATAGTAAGCATAATGTCGAAAAGTTTCTTCAACTTGACACAATCTAATTCCTAGAATCAAAATTTCATAATACACACAGTCGTTGATAAAATTTCTGGTTGGTTTAAGAACGTTAATCTATTTTATTATAAAAAAATCTTAACATTTTTTAAAAATTTCCGAGTTTTAGTTTAGCATTAGCAACATATAATTTTATTTTTCTCAATTAGTCGTCAGACGTATTTGTAAAAGTTTATATTTCATATTTAATAATCAGTATCTGGGAAATTATATGACTTATGTAAAATGTAAGTTAATGTATCTAGAATCTTCTAAAAAGAAAGGCAAAATTATTTTCAAATAAACCATTGCTGAGATTCCATAACTAATAAGGAAAATGATGGAAGGCAAGGGAAGGAGAAGAGTTCCTTTTATCTTTAAAATTTCATATTCTATAAAACCTTCGTTTCGTTCGTACTGTTATAACTTGGTTCGAATCCTTATCCAAATTAGAAAATTTTATATTGTCATTTCTAAAAATATATGCCGACTGCTTTATTTCCTCGAACATCATGTTGATTAAGCCTCAATTGTCAGTATTTAGTTAGATGTTCTAGCATATTTGGTTGTGATTTGTTTCCTTTGGTACTCTTTAATGTTTATTGCAAAGAAGAGTTTACTTAAATTTATTATTTGCAGTCATGCTTCCCGTACACTATTGTAATTTATTTTTCTTATTTGTTTCCTTAACATAAAAATTAGAAATAATACTCGTAATAAAATAAATAAACCGCCTAGATAGCCAAAGCACAAAATTCGAATCAGTAGGTTTATATACAGACAAGCTTTGATTGCGGTTGTAATCTCACTACAAAAATTCAAAAAAAAACTATTTCAACTTATGAAGGATAAAGTAACATGTAATGTGCCTTCCATTTCTCTTTAAAATTCGACAGTCGTTGGGCTTAGCCAATGATAATCTATCTTGGTTACTGAGTGAGATTTATTACGAAAAAAAAGGTATCTTTTTTCTTTTGATTCTTACAGAATATCAGTCCAGATACCTCATTTACATAAAACGTATGTTTGTTTCGAACTTTCTGGGCTATACTGTATTAACCAAAAAAAAAATTTTTAAATTGCAAATATTTATTGCCTTAGTGACAATGATTATTTCTTTAAACAGACTATTATTAGTCCAAGTATGAAAGTTGCCACCCAGTACTTGTACTCATAAAAACATCATGTGAAGTGATGGTGGTAAAATAATTGCGGATACTCATTTCGGTTTTAACTTTATTTGACTAGGCTAAATGATAACCATGTTTGAATCTAGATGAATTGTTAATAATTATTGTAAAGAGAACAGTTAAAATCCTGCAGCTAAAAAGGGTTAACTCCAAAACTGGTCCACTTTGACAAATGGGGAAAATGATAAAAACATAACCCAAATATAGTGCTGAACAGTACGAGATTAAAAAATTAGTTCTTATTAACCATAAAAGAGAAAAAAAAACTAGCATATCTGTTTCAAGGTTATACTTTTCTATTTTTATTTTAAATATTGCAGGAGTGAAAACAATTTTTGTTGACATTTCTCATATAACAGTGTCAAAAACAAAACCTTTCTATACAATAGGAAGTTTTAAATTGCATAACTCGAGGCTAAATTTTAGACATTCTTAGTTTATCAACAATTAAAAACATTATTCTTTAATACTACTACCCTAATTGTTTTTTATACAATATTTTCGTAACTCTAATCTATAACTTACATGCTTACGTAAAACATATTTGTCTGTGTAAGACTTAATCTTTCTGAACAACCCAAAGACAATAGAGGCTATATAATTCCATTGAAACAGTCGTTAATTGTTTCTATTGAAGTCATTTGGCTGTTGGTGTTATCTGGACATCAGTAATTCTCCTCTATATAAATATCTGTCTTATCAAACCCTAAAGAAGTTTTAATTCTATTGAGCGTGTTATCAGAAGATGCTTTATAACTCACTACTAATTAATTTCATTAACGTCTTGTTCCGAAACACTAAACCAATTTACCCATATCCGACCATTCTAACAAATCACTGCGCAAATACTATTAATATGGGGAATTAGGACCCGTAACTGCGCGTATTATCTTGACATTGTATTTGGGTCGTGACCAGAAAGGGTAGGTTAAAGTGGACCTTCTATTAAAACTTTGAGTTAATTTGCAAAAAGTAAACTTTTTTTGTATATTTATTCAATGTATTTTAAATATTGTTAAAAAAATATTCAGAAAATATTAAAACAAAATAATCTACCCTTATAAGAAATGCTCTTTGTGAATTTTATTAAGAATTTCATTACTTTTCGTGTTGTAGTATTGCTCATATTTAAAAATAATATATTTAAAATTTTTATGTTACAAAATGTATTAATTTAAACACTAATATCGGCTCGGCATTTTATATTTATTTAAATTATATTCCATTATTGTTTACTAATTATATTAATTGAGATTAATAATAAATAAATGTATGGTTACCAATTTCCAGGCTCAAATGATTATAAAATACGATATATTAATTCATATATATATATATATATATATATATATATATATATATATATATATATATATATATATATATATATATATATATATATGTATAACACGTAGGCAGAAAAGTTTTTGGTCGGACACATAGAAGTCGCAATATGATTTTTAGGAAGTACCAACCTTCAAACGATACGTGTCGAAATGTCATGACGTTTGACCATTAGTTTACAAGTTACAGTGGTTTTAGTGATACTACTTTTGATATTTTCAAAAAAATCGAATTTCGTGTGTTGATTTAACACTGTTTTTTGATGGGAAAAAAAACCATTCCAAGCAAAGCAATGGCTTGATAAGTGAAAAATGACTCATCTTTTACTGGTATGCTGAATATAAATGCGGTCTTACAGATACAAATGATGCTGAACGCTTTGGACGCCCAAATGAGATGGTTACACCGGAAAACATTAAAAAAAAATCCAAAAAATTGTTTTGCATGACCGTAAAGTGAAATTGCGTGAGATAGCTGACACCCTAAAGATATCAAAAAAAACGTGTTGATCATATTTTGCATGAACATTTAGGCATAAGAAAATGGGTACCGCGTTTGCTCACAGTGGACCAAAAACATTAACGTGTTGATGATTCTGAGCACTGTTTGGACCTGTTTAAGCACAATAAAAACATGAATCCACCACTACATACCAGAATCAAATCGGCAGTCAGCTGAGTGGGCAGCAGCCGGTGAAAGCCGCCCGAAGCGACCAAAGACACAACAGTCGGCTGGAAAGGTTTTGACCTGTGTATTTTGGGATGCGCGTGGAATAATTTTCATCTACTATGCTGAGAGAAGGGAAAAACCATCAGTAGTAAATATTATATAAAGTTATCGGTGCATGTGAAGGCAGAAATCACAAAGAAACGGCCCCAAATAAACAAGAAAAAAGTGCTCTTTCATCAAGACAATACAATCGTGGATGCTCGATATTGACTGGTAATGGTGTGCCATACAATGAATTTTAATGAAACTAAATATCAAAAAAGCTTTTGGCACTGATGAAATATCTATCACAGTACTTCAAAAATGCGCAGGCGAACTAACATCACTTTTCTCTAGACTTCAACTTGTCCTACAGGAAAAGAATATTTCCTTTCTTCTGGAAATGCGCTATAGTTCAGTCGATACCCAAAAAAGACCAAAAGATCTTGCCAGCCAACTACTGACCAGACGCACTGCTTTCAGTAATATCGAAATTTATGAAAAATGCTTTCAGTCAGAATTTTCTAAGATTTCTAGAAGAATTCAATATTCTTAGCCAACATTCGTTGCGTGGGATGATAAACCTGTTCAACGAAAACGAGGTGAAGACTAGAAGCTGGAGCAAATTTTGGATAAGAATCCTTACCAAACTCAAATGGACCTTAGGAATAAACTCTGAGTAATTTAGTAAAGTATTTCCTATCGTCTTTAGAAGCTGAGAAGGATTCACAAGGAGCCCTAGTAAGTCCCTCCTTGCTCTCGGGGTTCAAGAAAAATAACACTTTGCACAAAATTGTTACTTATAAGAAAAAGTGGATGTTATATGACCATGTTAAAATACGAGTCTACCGAAGTGAGCTGTCAACAAGCAAACTAAAACCAAATATTTATGTAAAAAGTATTTTTACTTGTTTGGTGGGATTAGAGGGGTATGATCCACTCTGTTAGTTAGACAATCAATTCTGAGCACTACCAATAAAAGCGGATCCATGTGAGTGACGCACTCGATGAAAAAAAGATCGTTAATTGGTAGTAAGAGAAGAACAGCAAATAATAACGTGTAGCCATTTTTTATTTCGGCTAAGAAATTTTCCTTACTACAGCATATTCTTGAAACTTGTCCCTTTCACAGTACTACCCATTTCGATCTCTACAACACCACCTGTTTCATTTTCAGTGTAAGCCATTTGAATAGGCCGAAAAAAGCATCTATGACTTCATTGCAACAACTATCATCATCAAAGATTTCTTTAAAGAATGAGTTTGTATTAGATTTTTATAAAGAAATGTCAAAATTCATCTATGATGGCAGAGAATTAATTTGTACACATAATAGGTAGATGTAAAAACTTGCACACCATGGAAGAAAAACTTATTTTGACCAGCTGCAGTTCAAATAGTAGCGATGATACTAAAAGATCATTTTGTCATAGATCTTCAGCCCACATCTTTACCAAATGATACTGTTGCTAGTCTAATTAACGACATTTCTGAAGACACACAGGAACAACTTTTATCAAAACTACTTTAGAGGTATTTCCCAATTCAGCTTGAGGATAAAATTAATCTTAACAAGAATTGCCATTAATTTACTCATGCTCGATTTTCAATGGAATATCAGCAGTTTTGCAAACCGAGAGAAAAAAGAATTACAATTAGCATTCATTATATTGGATGAAAGCAAACCTATGTTAGAATCTGCAGGGATACAAACTATGTCCGAAAAATTTCAAAACTTACAAACGTTTCTTACGTGGATGTTCTTAAAATATAATAGCGGTAGGAAGCACACCTATTTGAAACACACATACGAGGCTGGTTTGAAAAGTCCGTGCAAAGTCCGAGAGATGGCCCCACCGGCGCGTATCGAGGTCATGTTTAGTTAGTATCATCTCTTGAATGAACGCACACCAAGTTTCAGCCATATTGGTCTATTTCTTTGTGTTTGGCATTCCTGTGAATCAAGGAAGTCGAGTGATTTTCCAGAAATGGACGAAAAAGAATTTCGTGTGGTGATTAAACATTACTTTATGAAAGGCAAAACGCCTTAGGAGACTAAAAGAGAAGCTTGATAAACACTATGGTGGCTCTGCACCTTCGATTAGAACAGTTTATAAGTGGTTTCAAAATTTTCGGACTGGCCATATGGGCACAAGTGACGCTGAACGTTCTGGACGGCCTGTGGAGGTTACGACTCCAGAAATCATTGATCAAACCCATGATATGGTGATGGTTGACAGAAGAGTTAAGGTGCGTGAGATTGCTAGTGCTGTGGGCATCTCGACTGAATGGGTACATAATATTTTGCATAAACATTTGGACATGAGAAAGCTATCCGCAAGATGGGTGCCGCGATTGCTCACGCTTGACCAAAAACGGAATCGTGTGAAGTGTTGCAAGGATGGTTTGCAGCTGTTCCAGAAGAATCCGGAGGACTTTAAGCGTCGTTTCGTCACTGTGGATGAAACATGGATACATTACTATACTTCTGAGACCAAACAACAATCTAAACAATGGGTTACCAAGGGGGAATCTGCACCAAAAAAGGCGAAGACCGTTCCTTCGGCCGGAAAGGTTATGGCGACTGTCTTTTGGGATTCGTAAGGGATAATCCTCATCGACTATCTGGGAAAGGGTAAAACTATTACAGGTGAATATTATTCATCGTTATTGGACCGTTTGAAAACCGAGCTGCAAGAAAAACGCCCGCGATTGGCCCACAAGAAATTCCTTTTCCATCACGACAACGCGCCAGCACACACCTCAGCAGTTGTGGTCGCAAAATTAATGGAAATAGGATTCCAACTCGTTTCACATCCCCCCTATTCTCCAGACTTGGCTCCCTCGGACTACTATTTGTTCCCCAATTTGAAGAAATGGCTGGCGGGACAAAGATTTTATTCAAACGAGGAGGTGATTGCAGACACTAATGGATATTTTGCAGACTTGGACAAATCCTATTATTCGGAAGGGATCAACAAACTAGAACATCGTTGGACGAAGTGTATAAGCCTAAAAGGAGACTATGTCGAAAAATAAAAAAGGTTTACCCCAAACACATAAGTAGTTTTTATTTTTGCACGGACTTCTGAAACCCTCCTCGTATTATGGTTAAATGGAACTACTTAGTCGATATATTTAAGAAATTAAATTTGTTAAATCTTCAGCTTCAAGAAAGTAATATTATCTTAGACTCGAGTCCCAAAGTACATTATTTTGTAGATAATAGGAAATAGGAAGTAAGTGAATGATTTTTTTAAGGTATACACACATTCATATTATAGGTTTATTTGCAACTAACAAAAACGCCTAAAAATTTTAGGCGGTATTTTATAACCGAAGAAACTTAAATAACCTCTCATACGTTAAGTGGAACAGAGGTTTGTTCTAAAAAACTTTAGAAAACACTTAAAAAATATGGACTATTGATAGACATCACATTAATTACCAAAATTGAAAGAGAAATTACGAATGAACCACTAAATTTTATGCACAACTGATTGATCATTGTTCTGCACTAAACAAAAAGAGCTTTTCATATGCTTTTACCATTTCCTACATTTAAATTTGGTTAAACATATTGCCGGCTGTAGCTGCTTTGAAGGTAAAATATGAGTCTTAGCTAAACATAGAAAGATTGCTCATAGTGTCAATCACAGTTAATATCATCTTACGAAAAGCTTAATACTGCAAAACAAGCTCAAGGCGACAACTAATTTATTGTTTTTTTTTCTAATTAGTAAACTGTTAAATACATTTTTTGTTACTTAAATTTATCTGCCTATCTACATCTAGAACGTTTAATATTTATATTATCAAAATGTATTTTCAGTTTTTCTTAGTTGTTGCTGTAGTTTAAATAAATAGCTTTTTAGATTTTTAATCATTTTCTCTGTCTTTATATGCCCCTATTACACGCCTCCCTCACAGGTCGCACTTCACGAGTGAAGAAACCCTGCCCAGTACTCAACATACAGTTGTATAGCGCTTATAGATTTCTCTTCAGTGCATGTGCTCTAATCCTTTAATAGCACTGTCGACATCCCGTCATACATGTCTTAATTTTCTAGTTTCACTGAATCTTTCTTTATCAGGATGTCTTTTAGCAAAAATTTAATTTGAATTTATTTAGTGATCTACTTCAAATAACTTTTGTTGCATTTTCTAGTTATAATTGAATAGAATAATACTCGGAATACATAGCGTAAATGCAACGTGAGCAACACTTGCTTTCAATAATTCATCCTACGATACACACTGCCTAAACCTTAAAATTAAAATGGAGAAATAAATAGCCCTCATACTCAGGTTGCTAACGTTGTGTCCTAGTGATTACTCTCGATTTTTTATACCGTGATGATAAAGTAGCAGGTTTTGTTTTAAAATAACATGTTTATCAAACCGTGGTATTGCTAATTAACAATTATTGCTTCATCTTCATAAAAACCGTTAACTAGAAGAAGACAAAATATACTTTTATTACTGCTTTAAATAAGTTCATGACTGGTCATAATCTAAACATAAAGTTTCGGTATTATCTTTACGTAGTTAAGGTCTTATTCGGTTAAATTATTAGTATTTACGAGGTGATTGGTTAGAATAAGCGCGTAAGGGTAAATTGGCTCAACGCTTTAGAACAAGACGTTCATAAAATTAATTAGTATTTGGTTATACGGCATTTTAACGATATCTGGCCAACTGAAACATAAATTATTAAAGGAAAAGCGATTTAAGCTTTATAATTAGATATTCTTATAACGGAAAAATAGAAAGGTGTTTAATGTAGATTAACTAATATAAACAAAAAAAAAATTGTGCCTCAGCGTCCGACAATTACCGGTATCCTTTTTAGTCTAGACAACAGGCAAAACACTATAACAATTTAAATTTTTAGGAACAATAGTATATATTGTGACGATATGCAAAAAACATAGTTGTCTTTTGGGATCTTGAAGAGACGATAGGGTAGGTGCTCTTACTCAGAGCAAATCTTACATAGCTACGTAGCTTATGTCATGAAAGCATCAAATTGGCGTCAGATTTAAAGCTCAAATAGCTGTACTTAAATGTATTCAAATAATTGTTGCAAATGAATGATTAATATTCTTGCCCAATTATTCAATTTAATTTCAATCTAAAATAAGCTACTTACTTCTATTAGCATTATTCTAAAATAATTTCTGTTATATACGTTTGTTTCATATTTGGTAATAAGCGACATTACTCAGTATATATCATCACTACACCAAACACTTTATTTCTGCACTCGACGCGCGTTTCGCTAACCATGTTAGCTTCATCAGGAGTGATGATTGACTCTGTTAGTCAATCATCGCTCCTGATGAAGCTAACATGGTTAGCAAAACGCGCGTCGAGTGCAAAAATAAAGTGTTTGGTGTAGTGGTGATATATAATGAGTAGTATCATTGTGTCAAAGATTCCACATTCCCAACTTAGTTAATAAGCTATATTGACAATAGTGTAATTTGTGGTCGATATTTCAATATTGATTAATACATATCGTGTATGGAACACGTGTATATTTTAAATTAAGGATTTTTATATCTTTTCCAAAAATATTTAAATATTGAATGCAAATTTAGAATTGTTGTTATATTAATAACCACATAAATTTCAGTCGCCATAACACACAAAAATCGCAAATTCTACATAATACCTAATCGTATCAGATTTTTCGTAAGGAACTAAAAAAATAGGATCATATATTAACAACTTTTGAACAACATAGCCTGATAAAACTAGATTAGAGTCTTAACACTTAAACCTGATTACTTATTTAATAGAATTTCACTGAAAATTAATATTCATATTTTGAAAATGATAAACATAAAACTGCCAAAAACAAATCTTGATTGAAACATCTTTGTTTAATAATTTATAACAATGTATCTCCAATCTAAAAAAATTAAACTAATAAATAAAATAATAATCAAAATCTCACGCATTTGTGCTGACTAGTGTGTTACTGTCATTGTTGCTTCCTTTAACTATATTTTAATTCTTAACCTTATTTTCATTACTATTTACATACTAGCTTTCAATTAATTTATTATTTTTATTGGCATAAATGTAGACTTGCTCTTTTAATAAATTAACGAATCTTTTTTTAAACAATTAACAAAATTAATGGAATAGTGATAATCTAAAGGTAGACAGATTTACACAACTTAATTTCCAAATATTTAAAAACGATTGTTCCTTTTATTGAAAAATACTTTGCAAGCTGAAACAGCTGTAAAATAGGAATTATTTGAACAATGAATGAATTTCATCTATTTAAAAATTTCAAAATATAAGATAAATTAAATTTAAACTGAATTTCATTTTCAGGGTTTTTAAACGCCAATACGGATCCGTACTCCAAAAATCCAGCGAATTACGGCCTAATGGACCAAATAGCTGCTCTGCACTGGATCCAAGAAAATATAGCTTTTTTTGGAGGTGACCCAACAAACGTGACTCTATTAGGTCATGGAACCGGAGCGGCATGCGTGAATTTTTTATTAACATCCAGTGCAGTTCCAGAGGGTAAGTCCTCTTAATATTAATATGAAACGTTTTTTGTAAAAATATAATTCCTGAAATTGGAAACCGTATATCAAACACTAAAAGGTTGTTCAAAAATCATATTATGATTGATCATACATAAACAAATTGTACCATTTGAAAATTTGCATTTACAGTTAACTTCTTTAAAAAAATTGGATTACACAATTTAAATATATATTAGGCACGTGTTGTAACAACTGTATATCTGACGGTATATGAATAATTTTCTTTGCTTTACCGTAAGAATACTGACATATCTCCAAAATTTTAATTGATAGTAAAAAAATAATAGAATGAAGTAGGTTATAAATAATGTTTAAAAGGCGAAGGTCACAAAAAAATTTATCTATCAACAATTGAAACCAAGAAAGAGTACTTTAACATTTGTTCGTCCTCTATCTTATTTAACTTCTTGTAAAATGTTGGAAAGTCGATTTTATCTAGGGTGCTTTAATTCGGCCTGTATCTTTATAAAACTTCTTTTTCGAATTAACCATGAATTAATTAGTCAATCCACATTGTATAAAAATAGTATATATATATATATATATATATATATATATATATATATATATATATATATATATATATATATACATCCATACTTTATTCTAACTTATAAAGGAACCTTCTGTTTAAACAGTAATTTTATAGAGAAACTAGCGTTAATATATTAACCATATTTAACATACTGGCATTGCAAGATAATCCAAGTTAGTAAGAAAAAATTAGTGATGAAATTATATTGAGTTGTAATTTAAATTCACTTGTTAAAATTTTCGAATGGCATTGTTCAAGGTTCAGTTTTAGATCCCACTTTCGTCCCTAATTTTATGCAGTCGGAGACGTAAGCCTAACCTTATTGGCAGATGGTGGAACTGTACTTAGCGTAGATATCGTCAATAAAATTACATATGTATCTTAGATGGTAGATGGCCGCCCGGTGTGATAACATCGCATTGGCCTAAGCTGCGTGAAGTTGCTTAACGTTTCGTGGCTGTGCCAATGTCCTAGACTGTGGGGCCAAATAGCATGATGAGGTGCCTGGATATAAAAAATTCCAGAGGTAAAATAGCTCCCCGTTCGGATCTTCGTGTTCAGGGGAATCGACGTGCAGGCATCATAATTTTTAAAACAGATTTTTGCAACATACTAGGTTTAAGCTCGAAGATAAATGCAATGCACCAACACGTGCCATCAAATAAACCTCATGTATTGGCTCTCTATGAAACCAACCTGAGTGCGACTTCTATTCCCGATTTATGCGCAACTTTGGACTTTTTGTCAGAAGCGACATCTTTTGCCAACAAGAAGGGGCTCTGGAGCCCCGAAACTTTGATGTTATATGGTTAAAAATAACGACTCAACAAACTGCAAGGTTCATCTGCATCCTCTATCAACCACCAAGTGTTACTAACCTTAGAACACTTTTCGCTTCTCTTGCAGACACAATCGATCATTTACAAATTAACTATCCAAATGCCGAAATTGCCATCCTGGGCGACTTTAATGTCCACAACATCAACTGGCTTAAGTACTCAAACACTAGCTACGAATAAGGTCGTAAAGCTAAATCATTCTCAGTCAGTTGTGGCTTAACTCAGCTTATTGACGAACCAACATGGATTCCTGATCGAGACGGGGAGTTCCGCCGTTAGGTATCCTACCAATCAGTGACAAAGAGACGCCTAAATCGCGTAAGATTTGGCACTACAAATCTGCTAAATGGGAAGATCTCATGGAATATTTTCAAACTTTCCCTTGGATGGACGTTTGTTTTCGATCCGACAACCCATCTGACTGCGCCAGGGAGATCTCCGATATTATTTTGGCTGGTATGGAAGCTTATATCCCTTTTTTAAAGAAATGTCCTGCCAACGGCAAGCCTTGGTTTGGCCGAAAATGCAAAGAAGCTGTTGCTTCTAAACATCTTGCCTACCGACAATGGCGTAAAAATCCTAACACCATAAATCGTGACATATTTGCTCGTGCCCGGTACAAATACAAGGAAATTATCGACGAAACCAAGAAGGCACACAATCAACAAACTAGAAACAAACTTCTCGCTTGTAGCAACAATTCTAGGTCCTTTTGGTCAGTTGCTAAAGCAGTTAGCCAAAATTTCACCAAATCAACCATACCACCACTCACACGGTAGATAATTCTATTGCAACAACACCTGTTGAAAAAGCGAACTTGTTGACTGAACTCTTTGCTTCACATTCGGCTGTCCATTTCCAAGGAAAAACACCACCTATTATTCCCATAGTGCAGTCAAGGATGCCCGATATTGTCTTCAAACAGCGTATCATAAAACGTATTTTAATGAAACTAGACACCAAAAAAGCTTCTGGCGCTGACGGAATACCTACCACAGTACTCAAAAACTATGTGCCCCAGGACTCCATACTGTCTTCTACTCTCTTTCTCTTTTAAATAAACGACCTGCTGGAAAAGACCAGGAATCAAATCTACAGCTTTGCAGATGCCAGTACGCTTATCTCTTTACTTACTTTGAACGCTCGGACATCGGCTATTTAAACGAATATCCGCAGGCAGCAGGAAGTTGTTCAACTTAACAAAGACCTGGAAGAAATTCTATCTTGGGGTGACAGTAACCAAATGGAATTTAACGCTACAAAAACCCAGACGGCAGTTTTTCCTAAAAAACTTAACGTCCTGAACCTGCTACAGTTATGACGGGGCACTCCATTTCTCTAGCATCGTCACTCAATTTGTTGGGCGTTAAGTTGGGAACAAATATATCTTGGCATGAACATGTTGCATGCATAGTAAAGAGAGCTTCTCGAATGCTGGGAATATTATTTCGAACCAGAAGGCTTGACACTCCACAACAACTGCTAATTCCTTATAAAGCTTAAATTCGACCAACTATGAAATACTGCTCCGTGTTTGGGGCTCTGCTTCCAAACTTACACTGCATTTGTTGGATTCTATTCAGAGAAGAGCTGTTCACCTGATTGGAGACCCAGGACTGGCCGGCGGCCATTATTCGTTGGAACGTCGAAGAACGGTTGGCGACTTGAGTCTATTCTACAAGTATTTCCATGGAAAGTGTTCGATAGATATAGCCCGCTTAATTTCTCCCAGAACGATGCATGCTAGAAATACACATCGCGCTAATACTTTACATCGGTATGAGGTTCAGCTTGTTACTATTTGTACAACCCTTTTCCAGCAGTCTCTTATATGAAGAACCTCATCCCTTTCGAATAATTTGCCTAGGACTGTGTTTCTCAAGTACAATTTACAGCGATTCAAGACCAATGTGAATAGCTTTTTCCTCACACGTGTCGCTCCTGTAACGCTTTAGGAATTTCGCTGCAGCACGTGTGCTAGACCAATAAAAAAAAGAATATACATAAAACTACAAAAATTCTCAAACTATCTTTGAACAAGCACTCAAAATTTTCTATCCCTAAATATATATTAAACTAAGATAACAACAGTAATATTTAAAAAAAAAAATTAAAATGTTAAAACAACTAGATTTTTTTGCCATTTATCTGGATCCTAAACTAATTTACAACTCTCATATTGATCAAGTGATAAAGTGATAAAATAACAAAGAACTCTTATTTTAGCTCTCATGACCACGTATCATGCTCTGATTGCTGCTAACATGTAGTATGCACTTATAATTCTACCACATATTTACAAATATTTAATTTTTGTACACAAGCTTAACATGTTTTTACAATCCATTTGGAGCAACATTTTTCATAAACTCTAGTAATCTTAGATTCAACTACTTTTGTAGCAAATTCTATAACAGGATTCCTATTTTAATAAAAAAAACTTCCTAGAAGTAGTTTATTGATCAAACTAGGACTTTTTATCATAGCAAGCAACTCAGTTCAGTTCAACAGTTGACTGACCTTCCTAAACTCTACGCCAATTTCCAATATTTTTAATTTTGTCGTCTATATGCAATTCTTTATAATATATTATATTGTTCCTTTTCTTATTGTCTTTTCTTTTTAGTGTTCCGTGCGGAACACTTATAAGATCACTTCGGTGTCTGTCTGTCTGTCTGTCTGTCTGTCTGTCACACTCGATTTTCTCCGAAACTATTTAGCATAGAAAGTTGAAATTTCAGAGCCATGTAGTTTTGAGAGTTAAATTTTGACGATATTTGACTTAAGGGGTTAGTTTTGGGGGGTGAAATTGGAAGTGAAAAAAAAATTTTTTTTACTAGGTCGTCGAATGTGGTGTCAAATGAAAGCTTGTGAAAAGACGAGTAAAAAATGTATATATAATGTAATACTTGCGCGCACTTTTCTTTGTATTATTTTTAAAAAGTCGCGAAAAATCGCTGTCCACCCGCCTTATCTCGAAAAGTACTTATCAAAAAAATTTTGAAAAAATTCTGGAATATTCTCCACGAGGTGTAGATTAAACGAAAATTATCACGAGTGCATTACCTTTAATAATTTTTCTGATATTTAAAAAAAAAAAAATTTCAAGGTCATCAGATTTCAGTAAAGAGTGGAAACAAACTTTGTTGAAAACTCATTAGGGGTGTGTTTTATGAAGTCACTGATCATTTTATACATCTGTAACAAAATTTTTTATTTTAAAAACAATCAACGTACGGAACATTAATTGCGCAAGTTCAACATGCACTTGACCGGTTTTTTATTTTTTTTTATTACGATAAATGTAAACATTATAGTGCATGAAATACTTAATAATAATAATTCAAAACTTAAAACCTCATTGTTTGATGCACTATTACGGGCTAGTATTTTAGCTATGTAAATTTCACACAAAATAATTGTTACTAACAAACAAATTATAATAATTAATAACTATTTAAGATAAATAAAAAATCGTAATTTTAGGAAAAGTTATTACTAGATTGGATATTTAATAATAAGGTTAAAAAAATAATTATGAAATGATTTTTTGCTTTATAAAAAATCAGTCAACTTTTTAATAAAACTCAAAGCAGTTATTTCCATAAATGAAAAAAAAACTTCGTGAAGTTGAAAATAAAACTCGCTAACATACTGCATGTGAATGACGGGTGCAAGTGAGTTTATTTTTGATGTTTCATGTAGTGTTGTTGTTAAAACTAAAAAAGGTTTTTTTTGATTAAACAGGTGCAAAAATATTTTATATGTAAAAATAAATATTTTATTTATTTCGAAATTGAAAAAAAGAATAGCTAGGCACGGCACGTACAATCCTTATTGGAAAGGTATAAAACTCTATATTTTTTAACATTTTGAATGTAGCAAACTTTACATCATAATCTTGAAGTTAATATTATCGAGGAACTGTAATTCAGGTTTTTCCACGATTATGGTTTTCTTGATCTGATAAATGACTTTGATTCTTTAAAATACGATATATTATTGGCTAAACTTTAATATATTGACTTCGATGTAAAGACTCGTCAATAGTTTATTAACTATCTAATTAGAGTTCCTGTGAATTTATTGCAACCCCATATGATTAGTTAAGATCAGTTTTTTGGCATTGCACGCCAACTGAACATTCAGAAAATAATTAAAATAACATCCTGTAGACGATTTTGTCATAGCAACGAATAATACTATTGGTGTTTTGTAGATGCACATGAGTAAAAAATAACAGTTAGTAACGATGCCTACCTTGAAAATAATCCAAGAAAAGTGCTTTACTAGATGCAATTAAACACGCTCAACTTAACGCAAGAAAATGGCGCATGAATATCATCTATAACACAAAACAAATTAGAAGAGTTTCAAGCTAATAGATATTCGACATATCAAATCTCTAACCAATATCAAAATCAGTGTCCTCGAGCATCTCCTCCTACCTTTTATCTTTCTAATAAACATGAAAAAGATTTAGCTTTTACTTACGCTACAATTGTAGATCATTATAGTACAATTGATTTAAAATTATGGGCGTATGAGTAAACGCATACATGGTAAAACTGAATAAAACTACTGGATTTCGTGCTATATTCCGAAGAAATCACTTCTCGGAGCAAGTTTTGAAGGAGCTAGCAGGATGATCAGTGAAACGTCAGTATCATTTATTTAATCGACACAGGAGAAGTTCAGAAAAATAATATTAATTCTACTTTGGTGGTTGAGAATTAAACTTGTCATTCGAGAATACCAGAGAGATTTTGCTAACAACTTGAAACAATATGCTTTTACAATTATTACGTTTTAATGCATATATTGTAAGAAACAGATAATTATTTGCAGAACGGAGCTAAATAAAGTTTTTAATTTTAACGATAAGTTTAATGGTACGTCACCGAATATAACAGATATAAACAACTCAGCCATCCATTATACTTCTTCTGCCTGATAAATCCAAGCAGCAATATGAAAACACATATCAGCAATTCAAAGAATGGTGTGATTTTAATAAAGCAAAGAAAGTGTCTGAGAATGTTTTATGGTATTATCCTATTTTGCAGAAAAGTCCAAGAAAATTAAACCTTCTACTTTATGGTCAGTACATTCTATGCTAAAATTAACTCGATGTTAAGGAAAACGTAAACATTGAAAGGTTTTTTATGTGCGGAGTACACGTGCTCCGGGGAAATCCCTGAAGAGCTACAGGAGCAACGTGTGTGCGGAAAACAATTCAAGTAGATCATCAATCGTTACAAATTGTACTCTAGGTTGCTGGTGACTTTTTGGTCTTCAACTTCTGAATGGAATTTAACAATTACAGTGTTAGTTAGAATTGAGGTTTGTACAGGGTTAAAACTTGTTTTAGAGTGTAAAGCATTCTAGTACAAAATAATATTTCAAGCTTTTGATTAACTCTTTTTACTATCATGCAAGACATTCTTGCTCCCAAATTAACGCCTAGCATGTTGAGTGACGAAGATAGAGAAATTGAATTTCCCAATATGTCAGTTTCACTAACGTTAACTTCCGCCTTGGTTTTTACAACGTTAAATTCTACTTGTATACTGTCACCTAAAAATAAAATTTATTCCAAGTCTTTGATAAGTTGAACAGTTTCCTGCTCTCTGTGGATATTTGCTTAAGGATCTGATGCATTTAAAATAAATGACGAAAAATGCGTCCTCTCATCAATTAAGCTAAAGATATGATTCCTGGTTCTTTCCAGTAGAACGTTAATGTCAAGAAAACATAAAGTAGGACACAGTATGAAGCCTTAAGGCACACAGACATTGATAGGTATAAGTTAAAAATCTGTCAAGTGCGACTTTCTAAGGAAGCACGAGAAACATAAACAAGACCTTTGAGACATACTATAGGAGGCTATCTTAGTCAACAATACATCATCCCAAATACGACTGGATGCCTTGGATATATCAAGGTCAACGGTTCGGGATTCTCCAAAATGTTTAGTTGTGTTTTTTCAAATACGTATTACATAAATTAGATCTTTTGTTGATAATCACTCTCGAAAGTTATATTAACGATCGCGAATAAAATTAAATCCTTCAAGATATTTTAAAAGATGCCTTAATTCCACAACATTCGATTTTACTGGAAGCAGTGCGACTAGTTGGTAGTTGCTTGGCAAGGTTTTCGTCGTTTGAGGATCGACTGAACTGTAGTGCATTTCTAGCAATAATAAAATATTCCTTTTCTTTAGAATAAGTTAAAAATACTACAGAAAGCTCCAGAAGTTTTTTTGGTGTCTAGATGCATTAAAATACGTTTTATGTTAGGCTATCTGAAGACAATATCGGGTACTTTTGGCTCCATATTGAGAATAGTTTGTGCTGTTTTTCTCTCAATCATAAACTGTTATACAAAGAGTTCAGCTAACAAGTTTGTTTTCTCAATAGGTTGCAATAGTATTATTTGATTCTGTAAGCGGTGGTATAATGGATGTGAAATATTGACTAATAGCCTTAGCGACCGACTAAAAGGATCTGGTATTGTTGGGACAAGCAAGAAATTTAGTTTAATTATTTAATTGTTTGCCTTCTTGGTTTCGTCGATTATTTTTTTGCATTTGTTCCGGGTACGAACTAAGATGATCATGACTTTAAGATTTTCACGCCATTATCGGTAGCCAAGATGTTTAGCAGCACCAGCTTTTTCAACCGAATCAAGACTTGCCGTTGGAAGGGCATTGCTTAAGAGATGTAAGCTTCCACGTCAGCCAAAATGACGTAGGAAATCTTCCTAACAATGTTAGATGTATCATTGCCGATATGGTTAAAGATACTCTCTAAATTCTTTCCAACAGATTTGTAGTGACAAATTTATTGCGATTTGGGTGCCTTTCTGTCACCGATCGGCAGAATGTTCGATGTCAAAATCAGTTTGTGGTAGGAAGAATCTAAGTTTAACAAATTGATTCCATATATTTTTTTTTATTTAATAAACGGGCAATGCCCAATTTTAAAACAATACAATAACATATCTTAAGACGACAATAAAGTAAAAAAGAAAATTTTAGAATGAAAATGAGGGAAAGAGAAAAAAGAAAATTATAATAATAATAATAAAAATAGAAAAGGAAATAATGACTGTAAGAATAAGTAATAAAATGCACATCTTACTCCACACAACTGTCTATAAAACCCAGATCTTCCAACGAAAAAGTCCAGACTGGGATGCTCAATATCAAGGCGACATGACCTAGATACAAAATTATTGTAGTTGGTCCTGAGGGATGGCACAAAAAAAGTGTGCCTTGAACGAGTCACCCTGGAAGGTACATGCAAACCAATTTTGTCCAGCAAAAAGGGACAATGGTAGTTACTATGGAGAATATTATAAAGCATTTTGAGATCAATAGCAACTCTGCGATCTTGTAAAGTTTTAATGTGAAGCTCAGATTCTATCTAAGGGGAGGTAAGCTCAGGTCTATTGGTCTTAAATGTATCTCAGAAATGTGTGCTGCACTCTCTCAATGCATTGAATATGAGTACCATAGCAAGGACTCCATATACTGGAGGGATACTCTAAACGAGCTCTAATTAGTGAACAGTACAGCTGCTTAATTGCAGCTATACTATTAAAGCCCAGTGTAATACGCTTAATAAATCCCAAAAGCTGGAGAGACTTGGAAACGATATTCTGTATATAAGGTATAAACGTTAATTTTGAGTCAATAATAAGCCTTAGATCTTTGACTTCAGACACTCGTTCAAGAACAGCATCTCCGATCTTGTATGGATAAAATCTAACGAGAGAGTCCGAGACTTACTGAAAACGATAGAATGGCACTTAGTCTCATTTAGCTCCATACCATTATCCTTGCACCAAGCTACAAGCTGATTCAAATCTGTCTGAATTTTGTAACAATCATCAAATACAGACACCTCAATATACAACTATAAATCATCGGCAAAAAGGAGGACCTCACTATGTGCAAAACCATGAGTCAAGTCATTAATAAATAAGTTAAACAGAAGAGGACCCAAGTGCAATCCCTGAGGAACTCCAGAGGGAACATGTATACTATCTCATAAGTAGTTATTAAAGCCAACAGTCTGTGTACGTCCAGTCAAATAGCAGGCAAGCCAATCCAACATCACTCCTCCAACACCCTCCTTAATCTGGACAGAAGAATAACATGGTTTACCCTGTCAAACGCCTTGGAAAAGTCAGTATAGATCGAATGCACCTGAGTTCCCCTCTCCAAAGCGCCAGACACAAAGTCGACATATGACAGCAGATTCAGATCCGCACTTTTGCCACCCTGAAACCCAAACTGACGGGTAGTAATATTGGAACTTAGCTGAGTAGTCAAGAATTTAGTTATTATGTGTTCGAAAATCTTAGGGATGATACTTAATATGGTAATTGGTCGATAATTAATTATCTGATCACGGCTGCCTGACTTGTGAATTGGTGTTATGTAACCCAGCTTCCAAAATTCGGGAAAAACCCCAAGAGTTAAAGATTCATTAAAAATACTGTGCAGTGGGCGAGCAAGAACAAAACTGCAGTGCTTAAGTAACGCTGGAGGTAAGCCATCAGGGCCAGGACACTTATTAATGTCCAAAGAACACAAATGGGAATACTCATCAGACAATAAAATGCTATGTTGAAACAAATTGACGTCACAAAAGGAAAAGTCATCATTGGGATCACCAGCACAAGATCTATAACTGTACACCTGGAGGAAGTGGATATTATTTTAGCAAATTGGCCAGTTGGATATTATTTTAACAAATCTAAGACTCATGAGAGCAAATTAACAAGTTGATAATATAGGCAGATATTGAAATGTATTTAAAAGTTAAGGTGAAATTTTTTATTGCATTTTGTTAAAATTTTTGTTTTATTTATAATTATTTATAATATTTGTCGCCGCGGAAAACTTTCTAAAAGGCCTGGTGAGGACCTAGAGGACAAGGACTATGTTTTAATTGTGGAAGTTTCTGATACCTTAATTAATATGAAAAGCATACTTCCTGGATCGGAAAAGGTGAGAAACGACACATTAACGTGGAACAAAGACTGGGAGGAAAAAAAGCAGAATAAACAGAAAGCATACGAACTGTGGCTTACGACGAAAAAAGATACAGACAGAGAAAAATACAGAGAGAGACACAAAGAAACTACAAAAAAATGATCAAACAGAATAGAGACGAAACGTGGGAGAAGCAATGCTATGAGATAGAAAATTATCTTGGGGGAAGCCGATCATCAGAGGCTTGGAAACTCGTTAGAGCACTAAGAGCAAATAACTCTCAAAAAACACCATTACCGATTATAAGCATGAAAACATGGAAAGACCATTACCAACACGAAATGGCTGAACATCGATCAGAATTTATTACCCAGTCTCCATCCACTCACAAAGTTCAAGGACCAAGTATAAAAATAAATAGAGATATGATATCAAAAGCAATCAAAACGATGAAGAACGGTAGAGCTAGTGGACCAGAGGGAATTCCTGCAGAATTATTAAAATCTGGATCTAACAAACTAAAGGACACCAACCTTTTTGAAAAATTTATAAATGGCGACCAAATTCCTGAAGAATGGAAAATGGCATGGATAAGGCCACTTCACAAAAAGGGAAGGAAGCATAAATGTGAGAACTACAGGTGCATATCGGTCACCAGCTCCTTAAGCAATCTTTATGGAAAACTGATTAGAACAATAATTGAACAAGAATATGCTCCGTAAGAAATTGAACAGCAAGCGGGATTCAGAGCAGGAAGAACTTGTATGGATAACATTTTTAGCCTTAATCAACTAACCGAAAAGAAAGTAGCAACCAACAGAAAAGTCCATCTAATCTTTATTGATTTAACAAAGGCCTACGATAATGTACCAATAAAGAAACTGTGGCAGGTATTGGAAAGAACATCTATTAACGTTACCGCCATACAAGCGATACAACAACTATATTCAAATTGTCAATCAAGAATTAAGATTGGTAAAGAAATATCTGAAAGCTTTCACATCACAAAAGGTGGGGACAAGGGTGTTGCTTGTCCCCAACGTTATTCAAAGTATATATTGATGCGGCCCTCGATCATTGGAGGAAGAGTTGTCCAGGAATGGATATCGAAATAGACGATGAGACAACACTCTATACGGTATATTTTGCCGATGATCAGGTGGTTATCGCCCAAGATCCAGAAGATCTGGAATATATGACAAGGAAGCTCATAGACCAATATAACAATTGGAGACTCACAGTAAACATGAGCAAAACAAAGTACTTGCGGATCGATGGAGATAGGCAGGACCTGAATTTGGACAATAACATCGAAATTGAAGCATGCGACCACTATACTTACCTGAGAACTAGAATAGACAGCACTGGAATAACAGAAAATGAAGTGGGAGAGAGGATAGCAAAGGGGAAAGGACTGATCGGTGCAATGAATTCCATTCTGTGGTCAAAAAATGTCAGTAGGTAAAGAAAGCAACAGATTTACAACGTCATCTTCAAAAGTATAGTTCTATATGGGTGCGAAATATGGCAACTAAACAAAACTCTTGAAAGAAGGTTAAATGGATTTTTGGCGAAGATCGGCAAGAATTTTCAAGCTCGACAGGATATCAAATGAAAGGGTCCGGTCAAAAATGAAAATGGAAAGAACACTGATAGAGGACGTACAGGAGAGACAATTAAAGTGGAACGGCCATGTCCAAAGGATGCAACACCATAGAATTCCAAAACAAATCCTACAGTGGACACCTACAGAAAGAAAGAAAAAGGGAAGGCTGAAAATAACCTGGTCTATGGGCATAACAAAAGCAATGTCCTAACGAAATCTACGACCAGGTGACTGGGATGATCGGCAAGAATGGAAGCTAGGAACCGGAAGGCGCAGAGTGACGCTGTATACCGGGGAGATTTATATATATATATATATATATATATATATATATATATATATATATATATATATATATATATATTTATATTTATATATATATATATATATATATATATATATATATATATATATATATATATATTTTATATATATATATATATATATATATATATATATATATATATATATATATATATATATATATATATATATATATATATATATATTTACTGTTTCTAAATTAGATTATAGAGAGTATTATCGAAAATATGCTGCTTTGTCCAAAATATTTGACTAGCTCACGTTTGTTTTTGACATATGAAAAAAAGAATCGCAGAAACCAAGTTGTTTGAATTAATTTAATTGGAAATATACTTAAGCTAATAGCTCAACCGTTGCTAATCACACATTGCACGATAGTTTGAATGATAATTCATACGTTGCTACTAGTTTAAATCCAAATAACATGAATATCATCATGTCTAATTAGCGACTCCAATTAGTGCTAATTTTGGAACAAACATTTTGAACATTTATTTTGATAGTATATCGTGTATTTTCTTAATATTTTGATTAGACAACAATCATTTACGTATTTCATCTGCTAAGTTCCTAATAAGGTATTTCGGTTTTAATAACTGCTGGTTGTTTGATACATTCGAGTAAACCATGAGAAGTAATGTTACTTAACTTAAGATATGCAGTATTTATTGTTTGTTACTAGGTCCTAGTAATTCGCATGTAGTTTAACAGCTACAGGATATGAAAATTTTCAACTGCAGCTAAAGGATATGTGATTGAATCAGTAGTAAAATTTCAAGGAAAACTTAAAAATAAAATGTTTAACTTCCATATATCGAGCAGCATGAAAGAGTTTAGGAATAAATATTGGTTCATGTAGTAATCATACATTTAAAGTTTAACATGTTAACGTTGTAAGAATATTTACTGATTTTCTACATATTTGATGTTTAATTTTTAATAGTTAGTGAAATATATAGATCAGGACTGTCCAGGCTCGAGACGTTTACGGGCCAATGCAAATTACGACATGAGCTAGTGGGCCGTAGAAACTAAATATTATCAGTTTTGAATTAAAGCCAAATAAAAAAATACATGGGATATTCATAAATTTTTTTATTGTTTTTAGTGTTCCGTACGGAACACATATAAGATCACTTCGGTGTCTGTCCGTCCATCCATCCGTCTGTCCGTCCGTCTATCACATCCGATTTTCTCCGAAACTACTTGGTATAGATAGTTAAAATTTGGTACTAATATAGGAATTGATGGCCTCATCAGAGACGTGTAGTTTTGAAAGATAAATTTTGAGGGGTTAGTTTTGGGGGGTGAAATCTAAAGTGAAAAAAAATTTGCTAGGTCATCGAGTGGGGTGTAAAATAAAAGCTTGTAAAAACACGAGTTCAAAAATATATAATGTAATACCTGCGCACACTTGTCTGTATTATTTTGAGAAAATCGCAAAAAATCGCTGCCCCCCCCCCTTATCTCGAAAAATATGATCAAAAAATTTTGAAAAAATTCTAGAATATTCTCCATAGGGTGTAGATTGAACGAAGATTATCACGAGTGCATTAATTTATCTGGTATATATAAAAAAAAAACAAGAATTTCAAGGACATCAGTTTTCAATAAAGATCGGAAACAAACTTTGTTGAAAACTCATTAGGGTGTGTTTTATGAAGTCACTGATCATTTTATATCTCTGTAACAAAAATTTTTATTAACAATCAACGTATGGAACATTGAAAAGTCTTGAACTTCTTTACTTTTAATAAATATTTCATTTATTCAATTACATACACAGGGAAAATAATTAGAACAATTTCCAAACATTTAATAAAAAAGAACAATAAAATAGCATTCAAAACCAGTAATTCCTTAGGGAATATAATTTTGAATAACAAAACCAAATCTAAGAAATCCTTAAAATCAGGAGTTTATTTATTAAATTGTGGATCTTGTACTAAAACCTACGTAGGGTAAACTGGTAGATCATTTGAGACTCGCATTAAAGAACATAAACATAGTTATTTAAAAAATAAGAACAATTCACATTACGCAACCCATATAATAAACGAATCCCATAATTTTGATGATACGTTAAAAACCCTACATGTAAAAAATAAATTTAAAAAATTAAATTTGCTTGAATGTCTTGAAATTAACAAACGGAAAAACTCCAATCTATTATTAAACGAATAGGTAGATCATTCTCTCTTACTTAATCTTTATTAGTTCTCTGAAATAGTACCACAGATTTGCATTCTTAAAATAATTCTGTCTGTAAATAATATAATAAAATGATTAGCATAATCTTAGGTAATTAAGGCTGGTTTTAAGCACTATATAACCCGGATTACTACCAAATATTTTTCTTTCTTATTTACTCCTGAAGAAGCCATTGTATGGTGAAACAATTGTCAAGTTATTTTAAATATATTGGAAATTAAAACATAGTGTTGTTTTTGTATAATTGTATATGTATATCTTAATTTTGAGAATGGATTGAGTGGATATTAATACTGATAGAGGACAGAATTAAGACATCAGCTAGCTCGATTTGTTTGGAGAGATTATGGATAAGAGAGAATTTTTGTAAGTCTTTTGAAAATAGTCTCTATAGTTGTTTAAAAATTTAGTTGTACAGATTTTGGGCACCATGCATTTAAGAAGTTCAGCTCTAAAAATGAAAAAATACTGAAGGGTTCATTAGTTGTTGAAATAAGATTAATTTACGTACAACCGTTGCGTTCTGAAAGAAAGAGCAGGAGTTTAGTGAGACGCTGCGCATTTAAATAAAAAAGGGTTTATTAGCAAAATAAAAATTCCTAACTTTATTACACACTCAAAAATTACTTCTACTAAATAAAAACCCCTTAAGCTAGTAGAGTGTACACTATGGCATAGAGTCCTTAGATTAGGGTTACTAAGTTTTAATAAAAGACTTGAGACAACTCGATTTTAAAAGTTTTTGAAATTAACTCCGCGAATTACACGTGTAGAGTAGTTGATGGAAACGCAGTTGTAGACAGGAAGTGAGATTTTTAGACTTACGATTGGTTACTCCTCGTGGGTTCTCCATAAGTTACCTGGCCTTTCCTGGTGAAACTCTAATAAAAATATTGTCCCAGCCATTCCCATCCTAGTTTCATTTGGGCTGTTAAACACTTTTTGACTCGAAATACCTGAGGATGAACAGGATATTTCAAGAAAGGAAAGAGCCTTAAACTTGAGAGCACGAAACCATTACTGCACTACTACGTCACTAAAAAAACACTCTGTGGCGTGCTTTTTTTTTATGGGTCTAGCACACGAGCTACAGGGAAGTCCCTAAAGCGCTACAAGAGTTGAGACGTTGTTCTTGAATCGCTGTAGATTGTACTCGGTGGGAAACACAGTTCTGGGCAAATTATTCCAAAGGGATGATGTTCTCCATATAAAAGACTGCTTGAAAAGCGTTGTACGAGGAGTAACAAGCTGAACCTCGTACGGATGTGAAGAATTAGCGAGACGTGTACTTCTAACATGCACCGCTCTGGAAGGATTTAAGCAGGCCATATCCTTCGAACACTTTCCATGAAAGTACTTGTAGAATAGGCTCAAGTTGCCAACCGTTCTTCGATGTTCCAGCGAATCAAGGCCGACGGTCAGTTCCGGGTCTCCAATCAGACGAACAGCTCTTCTCTGAATAGAATCCAACAAATGCAGTGTATGTTTGGGAGCGGAGCTCCAAAGGTGGGAGCAGTATTCCATAGTTGTTGCTTTGTAAAGAATTAACAGTTGTTGTGGAGTGTAAAGCTTTCTGGTTCGAAATAATATTCCCAACTTTTGAGCTCTCCTTGCTATGCCTGCAACATGTTCATGCCAGGACATATTTGCTCCCAAATTAACGCCCAACAAATTGAGTGATGATGTTAGAGGAATGGGAGTGTCCCGACATAACTATGTCGGGTTCAGCAACGTTTTTTAGAAAACACTGCCGCCTGGGTTTTTGTAGCGCTAAATTCCACTTGGTTACTGTCACCCCAAGATAGAATTTCTTCCAGGTCTTTGTTAAGTTGAATGACTTCCTGCTGTCTGCGGATATTCGTCGAGTAGCCGATGTCCGAGCGTTCAAAGTGAATGAAGAGATAAGTGTACTGTCATCTGCAAAGCTGTAGATTGGATTCTCGGTCTTTTCCAGCAGATCGTTAATGTAAATGAGAAAGAGAGTAGGAGACAGTATGGAGCCTTGGGGTAAACCGGTGTTGATAGTGAAGGTGTTGGAAAGAAATCCGTCGACTGCCACTCGTATAGAACGCTTTCTGAGGAAATATGAGAGCCACAAACAGAACTTTTCCGACATACCATAAGAACGTAGCTTAGCCAACAGCCCATCGTACCAAACACGGTCGAATGCCTTGGATATGTCAAGAGCAACCGCTCGAGATTCTTCAAAGTGTGCTGGAGAAAAAGCCACTACAGCTTCATGGTCGAAAAAGCCACTACGGTCTTCTGATAGAAAAAGCCACTACGGCATTCTGACGGAAAAACCCTTTATAGTTGCATCTCGGCCGCTTAAATATCTTCTTTAAAGTGACATCGTTAAAATGGCTCACTTCCGGGCGAAAAATTAATGCATACTAAATAAATCAAGTCGGCTACACTACTCAAGAATTGAAATCACTGCAATAAATATAAAAATGTAAGAAAATATAAATTATAGGGAGAAAAAACAGTATCGTAACATGATCTTAAAATCTAGGTGTATTTAGATTTTATAAAATTCATTGTGGAGTAAGCACTTTCATTTAAGTAAGTACTACTTATCATCGAACCCATTTTTAAGCTAAAGTTGATAAGTTTGAGGAAACGATCACCGAGGAGCTTAAAAAAATCTAACCCTATTTCAGTTCTGCCCTGGTAAAAGGGGTCGGATTGTAGATCATATAGCTCCAATTGATAGTTGGTCTTTACGCTTTCAATATTAATCGCTTATGGATGAGTCAAAAGTGACAAATTGTTCTCTAATTCTTTGAAATACACAAACTGCTTCACAAACTTAAAAATTACCTCATCAATGTACTTAATGGGGTCGGAAAAGTTGGATCCTTCGAAATTTCCGATCTCAATGTAATACTCTTTTTAACTTCGAAAAAAGGAAATTTTTTTTTTTGTGACATTTTGAACAATTTCAGTTGACTTTTAAACCTATTCACATTTACATATAAGTTCGTTATGTTGTGTTGTTTGTTTTTTAACTTCAAATTCAATTCGTTCGTTGTGTCATGTCGGTTAAAAACGCGAGATAAGCGAGGAATTTAGGATCTTACATTTGATTTTCTAGTTCGGTCCTCTCAGATTTTATTTCGTTTTTCAGGAATACAGGTATTTCTTTTCGCAAAGTAAAAAAATACTGCAAGCAATGACCAGTACTTAACCATCTGATTTCTGAGTCTAAAAGCAAATCTCCATACGCTGCTTCAATTTCCTTTAAAAAACCACGAAATTTACGATGATTCAAAGCTATATTTCCACCTCTAATTAGATTTGTTATTTTAACAGCCACCTTCATGGCATATATCTCGCGCAAGGATTTTTCCCACAAAACTTCTTGGTGTAGGGAGTAGATTAATGGGCAACCAATACCATCTTGCTTAAGAAGTCCCGCAAATTCTGTCACTGTCATAGATTTAGCTTCGTCGGTCACAATGGAGGAACATTTGTGAAACCCTTCGTAATCCATAACAGTTTTATTGACAGCTTCAAAGATATCACTGCCTTTGGTCGATCCATATAACGGCACTAAATTTAATATTTCCACCATAATAATAAAATTTTGTGAAATACAGCGAATAAAAATTAATAGTTGACTTACATCTGTCTGGTTGGTACTTTCATCCAAACACATGGAATAGTATTCACATTCTACAGTGGTATAACACATTTTTTTTAAAATATTCTCTCCCACATCTTCTATTCGTCGCACCCCTGTTGAGTGAGATAGTGTTATAGATTCCAATTTTTTCACCAGTTTAGGCTGCATAAAGCGTTGGGCCATTTTAACTGCGCATTTTTATATCAACACCATCATTAAATGGTTTTTTCGCTTTAGCTAATTGTAAAGAAACTTCGCTCACAGCAGCTACATTCGCTTCATTTTCTGTACTTATTGTTCAAAAAATACTCATTTGTAGCACCAGTTTTTGCTTCTACTCGGCTAGTATAATTTTTCTTGCTTTCCCGATATGGTTTTATAGTTTTCTTCGTGTAACGTAGTATAATGTCGTTAAACATTGTATTCTTTATACTCCGACAATACTTGCATACAAATCATACATTGAATTTTATTACTGTTGTTGCAGAGAAAATAGCCTAGTTTCCATCTCTCATTAAATGCACGATTTTTATCACATTTTCGCTTTTTCGTAGAAATGATATGGTTTGTTATTTCTCACGAGGACTATGGATATTAATTATTAACGTAAGTAAATATGAGACACAAAGTGACGTTACATGTAGAAACAAACGAGTCACGCCTATACACAGACGCGTATTTGTAAACAAAAAACACTTTTGTTACTTAGGATATTCCCCTAACAATAAGAGAAAGACCCATATTGTTGCTATACCTACGAATAGATCTTCCATTCATTATTTAGACTGCCAGAAAAATAAACGAAATTATACCTAATATTTTATGAATTTGAGTTTCTTTTTTATTGTGACGTGATTTTTAATCTACAAAACTAAAGATTAAAAATCGCTTCGCGGGCCACAAAAATATGGGTTGTTAGGACAGCCCTGATCTAGACTATCGATAAAAAATGCTAACTTTGAAAACTAATAATACATATACTCGTATATAATATATATATATATATATATATATATATATATATATATATATATATATATATATATATATATATATATATATATACAGTGACTCACAGCTTAAATGATGCAGTCGCTATAAGAAAAAGACTAACTGGTCTCAGTGCCTCTTTATTTATTTGGAAAAAACAACTTATTGAAATTAAATTAGTAAAGAGTCTTCTAAAAAAGTATGAATTACTTTTTGTCTTAAATATGCCTTACTTAATTAACAATAAATAATTAATCAAATCATATGCAATTTTAACGTCACAGGTTAAATGATGCAAAATAACAACAGAGGTCAAAACTTATAGCATTTTGAAATTTACGAAGGCGGCGTTGCTTTGATTTCTTTGTGCAATTGTTTTTTGTTTAGTTTGACATTTTTTCATTCAATAAAACTAAATTGTTTAAGAATGGGTCGTCGAACTACAATTTCTGAGAGAAATTTAATTATTACTCATTACAGGAATGGATACAGCCAAAGAGACATAGCCAAAATGGTAAATAAATGTCCGTCAACTGTTCAGCATATCATTGGACGTTACCGGAATGAAAATAGAGTCGAGAATAAGTCAAGGTTAGCTCCAAATAAGATCTTCAATGAACGTGAAGAAAGATGGATTTTAAGAGAGGTATCAAATAATCCAAAAAAAAGTGCGCCAAAGTTGTGCCCCGAGGTGGAAAGACAGTTTGGAAAAAGGTGTAACCCTGAAATAGTTCGACGGATCTTGCGAAATAATAATTTACATGGTCGAACTGCTAGAAATAAGCCTTTCATCAGCCAAAGAAATAGACGCGTGAGATTGGAATTTGCCAGAGAGCATATCAATAAAGACTTGAACTTCTGGAATTCAATAATACGAGTATTTGCTGATGAAACCAAAATAAACTTATTTGGGTCCGATGGAAAAATATCAGTGTGGAGAAAGCCTAACGAAGAATTAAAATTGAAAAATATGAAAGCTACGGTAAAGCACGGTGGAGGTGAAGTGATGTTATGGGGCTGTATGTCATCTGCAGGAGTAGTTAACATGCATTTCGTCAAAGGGAATATGAACCAATATGTGTACTTGGATATACTAAGGCAGCATCTCGTCGCTAGTGCCCAAAAATTAGATATTGAAAACAATTATCGGTTCTATCACGACAATGATCCAAAGCATACGTCATTTCAAGTCCGCAGTTGGTTGCTATATAACTGTCCAAATGTTTTTAACACACCAGCCCATTCACCAGACTTAAATGTAATTGAAAATTTGTGGCTGACATTAAAAAATAAAGTAAATAGTGCCCCAATATCAAATAAAACTGAATTAAAAGTAAAAATTACTGAAGCATGGAACACTATTTCCCCGGAGTATACTAGAAAGTTAGTTGAATCAATATCCAGAAGATTACAAGCCGTTATTGATAATGAGGGAGGCATGACCAAATATTAGCAGGCTTATTTCAAATTCTACAGTTTGTTCTCTATAATAATTTTGGTATATTGAATTTTGCATCATTTAAGCTGTGACTTTAAAATCGCATATAATTTAATTAATTATTTATTGTTAATTAAGTAAGGCATATGTAAGACAAAAAGTAATTCATACTTTTTTAGAAGACTCTTTACTAATTTAATTTCAATAAGTTTTTTTTTCCAAATAAATAAAGAGGCACTGAGGCCAGTTAGTCTTTTCTTATAGCGACTGCATCATTTAACCTGTGAGTTACTGTATATATATATATATATATATATATATATATATATATATATATATATATATATATATATATATATATATATAAATATATATATATATATGTATATATATATATATATATATATATATATATATATATATATATATATATATATATACATATATATATATATATATATATATATATATATATATATATATATATATATATATATATATATTTATAAAACAAGGAGTGTCCGTAGATTTTTATTAAAATTTAGACATGATTTTTCATATACAATATCTGATAAAGATTAATAAATTAGAATGTTTTTATAATAATTAAAAAGCGTTACGACATACTTCCTGAATACAAAATTTGACAAAAGGTTGTTATGAAAATTAAATGAAGAGTTATAACTTCATTAAGCAAATCTACTTCGCAATAAAATACTGCAAACCGTCTGCTTGATTGCAGGAATATAAAAATCTTTGAAAGCAATTTTAGTGGCTACAGAAACCCTTTATTTGTCGTAAAACACTGAAGAGACTGTTAATTTACCCTAATAAATTCAAATTCATTTGTATTAGGACAGAAAACGGAGTTAATGGATACTGAGTGAACCGATGAGATGCGGAGAGATGGAAATTCTCATTTAACATTATCAGCAGCGAAGACGCCTACAAGATATCGTATAATCTTTTGGTTACAGGTAGATAGGTTAATAAATGAGAGGACTCAATCAAGTTAATAAAATTTTCCACTAAATGTTCTCCTATATACGACTGCATGCTAGTGAAAACCAGGTCTAAGTAAGGTACCTAAATTATGAATTATTATTATAATTTAAATCAAATATGTTGTATTACTTATTGTGCGTACCTATCTAAACTGTTTAATTTTGTATTAATACACGCATAAAGTGAAGTATTTATGATGGATAATGCAAAAAAAATACTGAAACGGTATAGTTTATATTTTTTAAAACAAAAAAAATATTGTAACACGTAGGCTGAAAAGTTTTTGGTCTGATACATAGATGTCGCCCTTTTCAAAAAATCCATATAATTTTCAGGAAGAATCAACCTTCAAACGATACGTGTCAAAATTTTTTATGACATTTTGACGATTAGTTTACAACTTATAGTGGTTTTAATGACGCTACTATTAATATTTTCAAAACAATGAAAAAAATCGAATTTCGTGTGTTGATTAAATACTATTTTTTGATAGAAAAAAATACAGCTCAAGCAAAGTAATGGCTTGATAAATGTTACTAGAACTCTGCCCCTGGAAAATTACTCATCATTTGCTGGTATGCTGAATTTAAACGCCGTTGTGCAGATACAAATGTTGCTGAACGCTCCGGACGCCCAAATGAGGTGGTTACATCGGAAAACATAAAAAAATTCCACAAAATTGTTTTGGATGAGCATAAAATGAAATTGCATGAAATAGCTGATACCGTGAAGATATTAAAAGAACGTGTTGGTCATATTTTGCATGCACATTTGGGCATGAGAAAGCTCTGTTTGAAATGGGTATTGCGTTTGCTCACAGTGGACCAAAAACAACGTGTTGATGATTCTGAGCGCTGCTTGGATCTGTTTTAAAAAGGATTTTTTCATTCGGTATGTGACAATGGATGAAACACGAATCCACCACTACACACCAGACTCAAATCGGCAGTCAGCTGAGTGGACAGCAGCCGTTAAAAGCCGCCCGAAGTGACCAAAGACACAACAGTCGGCTGGGAAGGTTTTGGCTCTCTGCGCATAGAATACTTTTCATCGACTATGCTGAAAAGGGAAAAACCATCAATAGCGAATATTATATAAAGTTATTGGTGCGTTTGAAGGCGAAAATAGGAAAGAAACAGCCCCAAATGAACAAGAAAAACATACTCTTTTCTCAAAAAAATGCACCGTGTCACAAGTCAATGGTTACGATTGCAAAATTGCATGAATTGAAGTTCGAATTGCTTCCTAATCCACCGTATTCTCCAGATTTATCCCCCAGCGACTATTATCTATTCACAGACCTCAAAAAAATGCTCGCGGGAAAGAGATTTGGCTCCAATGAAGAACTTACCGAAACTGAGGCCTATTTTGAAGGCAAAGACAAATCCTTCTACAAGAAAGGTATAGAAATGTTAGAAAAGCGTTGGACTGATTGCATATTTCTTGAAGGAGACTATAATGATGGATAAAGTCTAATTTTGCTAGATCAAAAAGTTTTCAACCCACGTGTTGTATAAAAATAATAATAATATTAATTATTTTTATTTTCTATGACAACATATTCACACATATACATTTAACGAACTTGAATTATTATTATCATATATCGCAGCACAAGGAAAATAGAATAACACAAACATACAAAATATAAACAAGCAAACAACACACGGATCCATCCATATATACAAACAATATAATTAAGCAATTCTTCTTCTTCTTCTTGTCAACTCAAGTTTGTCCACTCCTGGACGTAGGTCTCTTCTAATCTCTTCCATGCTTCCCTATCTTTTGCCACCTTTAACCATTGCTTGCCCGCTACTACTCTTATATCATCGACTTATCATTTCTTTGGACGTTTTACGCCCTTTCCTGTTTCTCTGGGTCTCCATACTCTACCCTATATACCCATCTGTCACAGGATGATCTAGCCACATGACCCGCCCATCCAGATTTTATCCTTGCCGCCTCCAAAGCTATGTCATTTACTTTGGTTCGTCTACTTATCTGCTCGTTAGGAATTCTATCCCTAAGAGAGATGCCAAGCATGCTCCTCTCCATAGCTCTCTGTGAAGTTCTTTAGTTAGGCACAGTCCATATGTGCTGACAGGTAGGACACGGGTATTGTAGATTTTAGTTTTTAGGTTTATGGAAATTGTACTATTTTTTAAGATATGTCCTAGTTTCCGAAAAGCTGCTCATGCTATTCTTACTCGCCTGGTAATTTCTGTATGCTGGTTCTACTTTTCGATCTTAATAGTGTAACCTCATCCAAATTTAACTCTTTAAAAACATCTTCAAAGGCCCGCATAAATAATAAATATATAATTTATTAATATAATAATAAATAATTTATTTGAGATAGTATCTCCTTGTTGTAACTTCTTATTGGTATATTGTTAGTGATCGTTGTTTCATCAATTTTAATATGTATATATGCTTCTTTATAGATGTTCTCTATTACTCTTTCGAACGGACCAGATTTCAACAATATCAAATGCCTTATGAAAATCAATTAAGGCTAAATGTATTGGTACCTTATATTCTGTACATGTCTCTATTACAGTACGTATTGTACAGAGGTGATCGATCGTGCTAAATCTTAAATATCTTATATTCTGTATATTTCTCCATTATACAGAAATAGTCGATCACGCTAAGTCCCTTTCTAAAGCCTGCCTGTTCCACAGGTTGATAGGAATCTAGTTTTGTTGTTAAGCGATTTGTTACGATTTTATTGAAGAGCTTATATAAGTGCGACAGAAAAGATATGGGCCAATAGTTTTCGATATCAGTATTATCGCCTTTCTTAACGAGAGATATAACTTCCGAATTACACTATTTTATTGGAATTTTTCCCTCATAGAAATATTTATTTAGTAGGACTTTTAAAGAATCTTTCTATCAGTGATTTAATTTTCTTCAGGAAATCTATTGTTTTTCATCTGCTTCAGTGCAGCTTGTATTTCCTCCTGTGTGATATCTGGGAGTTCTTCAGATCCTACGTTCATACTGATTATGTTTTCTTATCGTCTATCTGACTAGGATGTGTATAATATTGTGTAGAAGACTTCAACACCTAAGTAAGCAACATACAGGGTGCCCCATATGTTTGGAATAATTATTCCACAGCATTTATTAATCAGTACATCAAAAAATGTTTAAATAAGAGTTATAGAGACTTATATGGCGCACATGCTGACGTTGACGATTTAACTGGAAAGCCCTATATATATTTTTATTTTTGAGTCCTACTAAAAATTTTAGATACTATAGGTCTAATATACCATATGTCCAAATTGAACTGTTTTGGAATTATTGTCATTTGAAATTTAAAGTAAAAAAAAGACAAAAAAATGTTAATAAATACTTTAGATTTATTTTTAAGGTAACAATTACTCAAAATGTCTACCGTTAACAGCAAGGCAATAACCCAATTTGTCATAAACACCTTGGACAGAGTTTTGCAGAGAATCCGGGGTGATCTGTGATACCTCACATAGAATTCTTTGTTGTAAATCTATCGTTTCAGGTCGACTTCGGTAAACTTTGGTTTTCAATGATCCCATAAAAAAATCGAGTGGTGTAAGTTCAGGACTCCTTGTAGCCCATTCTACAGCACCTCTTCTGCTTATCCATCGATTAGGAAAAATTGCATCCAAATATCTACGAACGTTGATATCATAGTGAGGAGGTGCTTCGTCCTGTTGATATCACAGAATCCTGTTAGGGGTACCCAAATTATTTTTGTCGGAAAAAAGACATGCACGTCGGAATAACTTGCTCTTGGAATAACTGTAAATACCGCTGTCCTGTAAGATTTTTATCGATAAAAAAGGGACCAATAATATGACGTCCACAAATCCCTGCACACACGTTTATCTTTTGTGGTCTTTGAGACTGTCGATTATCCAGTGGTGATTTTCAGTAGACCAATACCGGCAGTTATGACTCTTACGTTTTCCGTTAAGACAAAATGTGGCAATATTACAAATGTAGTTAGAATCATTAGTGATTCGTTCCATCATGACCTCGCAAAATCCAAGGTATCTATCGTAGTCATCCTCAGATAGTTCTTGCAATACAACGGGTTTGTATGGATGCAATTTTTATAAACGTTTACGTCAATAAATCATTATTTGACGCGTTAAGGCCTTACCTGACAGTAAATGCCAGCCAGCTTAATTTTTTTTTACGAGGAACCCTGTATGTATAAATATAAAGAAAACCCAGTATAAGTAAAACAAGATAAATTCCTAATATGAAATAACAAAACCTATCAGTAAAGATCCACTCTTAATTGTAGCAGCGATTCAAGAGCCGCTGGTGTCATGTAACTGACTAAGGTATCCTTCAAGCATATAACAACTGGGGTGAGGTGGGTATTAGAGGACTGCCTCATAGCGCTCTTTGGTCGGAGAATCTGAAAATTTTATAATTTTTGATAAAAGAGAGATTAGGGAGTAGGGAGGGAATTACAGAGGTTACTTTATGTAAATCATGTTCCGTTTAGAGTTTTGAAGCCGGAAAGTCTAACAATTGTTCATTATTTTCAATTTTTTATATTGAAAAATATGAGAGGCTAATCCGTTGTGAAAGTGGTTAGAGGGATTGTTTCGTATAAATAGTGTTATATGTCCTTTTCAGAGTGGTTGTCGTCAATGGACCTAAAACTTGTTATTTGTGTTTTGTTTTTTTTTGATTTTAACAGAAATACTATGTAGTGGAAAACAGCAGGTTTCGGTTTTAAAGATTTCTCAAATCCTTCCTCTGGCTTACTTTTCTTATATACAGTATCTATCATTTAAAGTATCGATTTATAGTTAAACTAAGCTATTCTTTAACGCAAGAAATTCAAATTCAGTACTTATTTTAGATCACTGCTGGGGAAATAACGTTACTAATTTTTTGAAATAATTAATAAACTGCTAAGCTAAAAGCTGAAGAACAGGCAGGCTTTAGAGCAGGATGATCCACAATAGACCATCTCTTCTCACTGACACAAATCCTAGAAAAAGAAACCGCATTTGATCAGGAAGTCCATGTCTTGTTTGTTGATTTAAAAAAGGCCTACGACAGCGTGCCCCTAATGAGATTGTGGGAAACACTACAACAGAGTAATGTAAGCACCGAAATAATTAAAGCCGTAAAATCCTTATACCAAGACGCAAGAAGTAGTGTGAAAACCAAATATGGTTCCAGGTCACAAAGGGTCTCAAACAAGGCTGCTGTATATCCCCAACGCTATTTAAAATCTATTTGGAGAGTGCACTGAAGAACTGGAAAAGGAAATGCAGCAGTATGGGTTTACCCCTGGATGAGGGTACTACATTGTACACGCTATCATTCGCAGACGACCAGGTAGTAGTCGCTCAGGACATCGATGATATGGAATACATGACACGAAAACTTATGGAGGAATATGAAAAATGGGGCCTTGAAGTCAATATTAAAAAGACCAAGTACATGTGCGTCGGAGGACAACAGCAGGACTTGAAACTGGCCGCAGGACACACCATCAAACACTGTGCCAGTTATAAGTATTTGGTAACGAGAATATCTAGGGACGGAACACTGGAAGAAGCAATATTCGAGAGGAATATCCAAGGAAGAAAAGCGATTGCATTGCTTAATATTATACTATGGGACAAAAACCATTGAACATAAGAAGAGAATTTACAACTCAATAGTAAAAAGTATAATAACTTACAGCTCCCAGGTGTGGCCATTGAAGGAAAGAACAGAAAAAATACTAAGAGCTACAGACCGCATACCAAATGATACGATAAGACGAGCTTTAGAAAAAACAACACAATATAGTGGACGAAATCAGAATCCAATAGTTGGTATCGTACGGACATGTACAGAGAATGTCACAAGACCGACTACCTAAAAAGATTTTAAATTGGAACCCTCATGGAAAAAGAAAGCGAGGAAGACCACGCCAAAGCTGGAGAGCAGGAATCAACAAGGAAGTACTAGAGAGAGATCTGGAGGAGGAGGGATGGAGAAACCGGAAGGAGTGGAAATTAGGCATCGGAAGACGGAAGACGTTATAAAACCGATTGATGAACTTAGCAGGTGGACTTAGCGTTGGACAGTCAAACTAAGGTGTTGCTTGAGTAGATAAATTTCACATAAAGGCAATAAAAATACTTATCATTGTTTAACTTTATTTTATCGAATATGGAGCCTTTCATAAAGAAAATAATTTTCAAAGTAGTATTCTATTCCTATTTTTGCTTGTACTATGTAGGCATGTTATAAAACTAAATATGCTTGTCGTCGAGAAATGTATTAAAAAAGAATAACGAAACATGCTTCCAAATGGCCGAAGTTATTTCAGCAACATCTGAAACAAATGTTCTCACATCTCTAGCTATGTTTGAAAATTACCCAATTTTGTTATTTAATACAATAAATTTTTTTGTAATGAATTGTTAGTATCATTCTCATTATAAACTAAAATGGTTATTTTTATATTTTTTATTTTTGTCATGATTGAGATATGACTACTATACATTGCTCAAAACGATACAAGAATGGTCTATTAATTTCATAAGTATTTGAGATATTTGTTAAAAAAAATGTTACTTAAGGGTGGTTGGAGATGATACATTTTAAAATAGTATTATTAACGATGCCAAATTAATTATGTTGAAGTTAGTTATATTTAAATAAAGATTGATCCTAATAATAGATTGGTTGGTTGCTTGGTTGTAGGCAGGATACGCGATTGTGCCTGGTTGTGCACTGCAGTCCTTGGATTATTGTCCTCTCTTGGTTTCTTGAGCGTCGTCCTTTAAGGAGGTTTATTAGCTTCCTTGTAAAACCCTTCACGTGGTAATTTATCGCCATGATGTAGATCTCCGTACAGTTTATGTCTGTTCCGAGTTAAAGCTGCACATTCATTTATCATATACATAGAGATTTTTTTCTTCTTCTCCACCTAGTCTGCGTGTCGTAGGACCATTGTGAATTCCCATTTTCTGTAAATGTTTTCTTAGATGAAAACGGCCGGTAATTAGTCCCACCACTAGTTTAGTAAAGGCCCTTGTTAAACTAAGAACATACTTTGCTAGTTTCTTTGAAGGGGCCCCTCCAATTATGTTAATCGCATGCCTTTGGCTAGATATTTCGAGCCAATGATCTAGATGTTGCAGATATGACCATCTGTTGATTATAATTTTTATCACCTGTACACCAAATGATGGACCTGGACCCCTGCATAGTTTTGTAGTTCTGAATCTTACTAATTTGTTCGCGTTTCCATTATCTTCTGACTATCCCAAAATCCACGATAATTCCAACCTGTTGTTTCTAGAGAATAGGTCACGTTTATACTCCGTCGTGATCTTGGAGTTCACGTGATAGGAATTTAGAGCCTTTGACTGTCTGAAAGAATAAATATTTCTTAGTTGCAGTAGTGTCGTCTAATATTCTCGTGAACACATGCTTATATTGCCTGGAGTATTTTTGTAGTTGTTCCTAGTGGAATACCAAAATTCCACTTCGACTTTTCTGTATATTGACCAGCGCTCGAAGTTTTTGCTCTCTCTGTGTAATATATCAGAACCGTTGCTTTTAGTAATCACGGATTAGAATGAAAATGACAGAGTGCAGTACAAGCATCTATTTGTTACAGTTTTCCCTTAGTTACGTGGATAAAAATGTGTTCTCGTATTTGCTGAACCTAGCCCAGCTGATGAGCCGTGATACGGCGAAACGCGTCTTGGGATGATTCAGCAAATACGAAGAAAACTTTTGGTAACTTCTAAAAATACGATTCTTTTCGTTTCGTCTTTAGTTGTTATACCAATGCTGCCAATTAAAATGGGTTTTATATTAGATTTGTTATAAAGAATTTAAGTTACTGCAAGACAAATTTAGAAAGATGACATTATAAACATTATTTTTAAATTTGTCATATCTAATTATGTAGCTTATGTAATTGAATGATAAATAGATAATTAACTCGATCTAACTTGAACTAACAGATCGATAGAATACCGCTCCCATGTTAGGGACTCTGTCCCCAAATATTCTTTACACTTATGCAATTCTATTTAGATGTGGACTGTAAATCTGATGAGACCTAAGAATTGACGAGATACATTAATTCTTTGGAATATCGAAGAAAAGTTGTTGACTTGAGTCTATTTCATAAATATTTTACATATCTTCAGTGAATTTAACCCGTTTGATTTCTCTCAGAGAGGTATATTCTATAATGCACGTCGCTCTAATACGCTACATCTATATGAAGTTCAGCCAGTCACTCCTCTTCAAGAGCTCTAATTTCATAACCTACAGAATGAACTGCCCAGGACTAAATTTCTTATCGCCTACAATCTGCAGAGAGAACAATAAATAACGTAATGGAACACATCTCATGGAAGTACACATAAAATACATTAAAGCCGTCAACTTTTCGTCGATGTTCTAAAGGTTTCTGGTGAGTTCCAGGTCTTCAATCAAATAAATGTTCTGAATATAACCTTACAAATATGTTCAGAAGTAAAGCGCTAAACAGAGGATCATTGTTCTATTGATTCTATGGAATTAAAAGCTGTGAAAGGGCAGCTACTATTGAAGTATTTAATGATAATAAAGAAACAAGCGTACTCTATTCAGCAAAGCTGTAGCAATCCATTATTTAGTATAGAAATATAGTAATCAATTGCATTAAAAAATTATAGAGTTATTGTATTCAAAATAAAATATATCCAGAAATTCTGGTAACGCCACTTTTTAATTTATTGCATTTAATTACATATCGCATCAAAAATAAAAATAATCATTGGTCTCTATACTATATATTATTTAATATAAATTCTATAATTTCCATAACGATTTTTCAAATATCTTAAAAAGATTCTTGTTATAAAGGACATTTGACTCGTTTTCATTATTGGAAAAGTACATTATTGATTACATATTCCATACAAGTTCTACAAGGTAAATCCCAGAAGACTTAGTTAGAAAATTTCAACTTTCTAAACTGTTCAAACAAATTTTACATACGTATATCCTCATCGAATTCCAAAAGCTCAAAAAACTTACAAGAACGTGAATCGCTTCGTAACGAATAGTGTAGCATATAACTTTCAAATAATGTATTCTTAGAAATTACGTAAAGGTATTGTGGATTTTAGTAAGTAAATTGGTTTTTTAACCTTTAAGAATATTTTAAATTAACTTGATTATTGATGTTATGATCTCCAATAATTTTTTATGATAATTAATAAAAACAATTATCTATTCCGCTCTCATCTGCCAAGCAATCTCTGAATACGCATTTATTGTATCACGACTCATCAGCAGATCCAGAATCAACAAAAAACATAGGAAAACTCAGTATTTTGTCGCCCTACTCGCAAAAGAGCGATAAAATGCAATAAGGCATGTCTCGAGCTGATGTCAATTCAATATTAAAGTGTACCCGTTCTCCGCCAAAGCTTTGCAATTGCAAACCACAGACTAATATTTTCTAGTATTCAGTACGCATCTTTATCATTGGTGTGAACTAAAAACATATAATTTGCAATAAATCTACTTCGAAATGAGAACTTAAATAAAAAATTACTACGCGTTTATAAGGCTATATTTAATGATTTCCTATTTTGAATAAATTTTCACTTTCTTTGCCAAAGGAAAGTGAAAAATTCAACCTCTGAGATTTTTGCTTTCCTTCCCATTTTAGGGTTCCTAGATTACGAAAAAGGTGGTCATTCATTACCGTCGGTCTGTCAGTTGGCACAATAACTCTCGAACGAGATGAAACGTCAAATATATATATATATATATATATATATATATATATATATATATATATATATATATATATATATGTATATATATATATATATATATATATATATATATATATATATATATATATATATATACATATATATATATATATATATATATATATATATATATATATATACATATATATTATTTTTTATTGAAATAATAAATATTATGCATAAAAATTTATATTAGAATATAAGAATGGTGGGGGAGGAGAATAGAGGGAGAGGGGGAAAAGAGTTGAATAATTACGTTATTTTTCCATTACTTTCAATTTTAACTTAAAATGAGGGTTGTTAAATATTGTGTTTTTCCAATATTTGGACTCTAGGGATATGAAAATTCAGCTATTATTTCATATACTATATATTATTTATAATAAATCATATTAGGTGCCAAAGTGGTGGTGAAGGGAGGTAGAAGAGTGACATCGTATCTAGCATGTTATAGGTCTTTTTCGGTTTTTTTCTTTTTCAGTCAAGGAATCGAAATAAAACTTTTTTTTCATTATTTTCATTGTTAACATGGGAAGAAGGTAGAAGGGATAAAGATCATTGTATCATTTTAATAGTGTTATGAGAATTTTTCTAGTTTCTAATTAAAATATTAGAGATTTATCTATAATATACATAAAATGCAACGTCTTTCTGTCTGTCTGTCTGTTAGTGCGCTTATTACTCGAAAACCACTTATCCGATTCACGTGTTTTTTTTTATTCATACATATGTTCTCTTTCCAGGTTATATAATGATAATAATCTATAATATATGCAACGTCTCTCTGTCTGCCCGTTAGTGCGTTTGTCCTTTGAGAACCACTTATCCGATTTACGTGTTTTTTTTTTATTTATACATATGTTCTCTGGCCAGGTAATATAATAATAATAATAATCTATATAATATATATAAAACGCAAAATCTCTCTGTCTGTCAGTCTGCTCGTTTGTATGCTTATCATTCGAGAACCATTTATCCGATTTACGTGTTTTTTTTATTAACTTAATATTTACCAAAAAAAAAATTATAATATATATAAAACGCAACGTCTCTCTGTCTGCCTGTCTGTCCGTTAGTGTGCTTAGCACTCAAGATGCACTTATCCGATTTACGTGTTTTTTTATAAAATACATATGTTCTCTGGCCAGGTTATAGGATATATTTTATTATGTTAAGTAACATAAGGAATAAGCAGTGACGATAATAGTGAATCAACTCCACGTAAGCGGAGTGCCGGACACGGCTAGTTATAAAATAAATTTGAGATGAGGTATCTTTTCATTATTTTCAATTTTAAAGGAAATAGTATCTAGCAGGGATTGAAATCTAATTACAGAATAACCTTATAAAAACTTGAGTTAAACATATAACAAGTTTTAAAAAACAAATGCATAAATTAGAGGAAACGTACTTATTGCATAGCAGGACACTTTTGCATTTATTTGCCTTGCTTACGGGAATTACTTTATTCGCCAGAAAATTACCCTACAAAATTTTTTTATATATTCTCCGTTCTGTCTATTTGACTGCCTACGAGTCTATTGGCAAGATGACTCTCAAACGAGATGACAATATAATACTTGTACGGAAGAAATCTCTAGTTCTTAATTAATATCGTTTCAAAAACGTGGGGTGAGAAGTAAGTGAAAAAGATAAATTCAGTACTTATTTTAGAAGAATGTGTTTGACAGGAAAGTACTAAGTAAATCACACTATTAATTCTTAATTAATTTTACTATTTAAATGCGTTTTAACAAAATTGAAAATAAAATATCCTATTACTAACATGTAGCTAAAAATAAACAATTAACTCGATTTATTAGTTTTTGTAGCAAATAGACACGAGATTAGTTAGTCCTCAATGCCTTGAGCATATGAAATTAAAATGTGAGGAAAGGCCAACGAAGTCACAAGTTAAAATTTATATTTCGTTGTAAATTCCAAAAAGATTTTACGATGGATCAGTACATCAACAAAATAAAAGAATATTATTTATGGACTACACCTTCATCAAACAACAGTAAGTGGATCTTCTTATCTTTAGCCTGAATCCTAAATAAATAAAATATTTTAAATTTTATTCAATTGATTCATTTGCCAAGTTAATAAACCAAACAAGCCAATTGCTCAAGCAGCTAATTATAAGCAACACTAATGAATTCCTGACATCTTTAATAAAAGCACGTATCTAACTAAAGGAACACTTTAATTACCGTCGAAATTACTTATTGAGTACATCGTCATATACTGCGATCCAGACACGCTTATTGGTATTTCAAAGAGGGAAAGTGTAATAGCTGCTTCTAATTGCACAACAAGGAATAGCTTCTGAAATTGAGGAATGTACGGAACTGAATTTTACGAATTTTTGTATAAAACCTAACAGAAATAACTCTAGCTAATTTTAAATATTAAATATATCTGTTCAAAAATCAAAATTTTAAAAAAGTTATTTATTTGAATATGTGATCGAGAAGTTTAGGCGAACTTCTGCACAGTTTCTTTATAGTAAAACTAATACGAATAATTTGGTTTGTGTTGTGTGGGTCAAAAAATTACTCAAAGACGACAACAGTCTAACTGACGAAGCCTTTACCAAAAAAAAAAAAGAAGAAAATAAACTAAATTCAGAAAAACTGGTAGCTGGAAGAAATAGAAAAATAATTTGGCAAAATGATAATAGAATATAAACAATATGAAATATGGAAAACTGTCGTAGTTACAAAAACCCGAAGAAGAATAAATTTAAAAAAACTCTTAAAATACTGAAATAGAACTAAGAATGAGAAAAATAGAAATGACGGCGTATATGTACGTAGTGGGATCTCATAGTTTCCGGCTCGAACATGTTAAAACTAGTATTAATAGAGTTGATTGATTGGTCCGTTACTTTGTGACAGTACATTTTAACAGTAATATTACTTAATTACTTTGGTAACTGACACTAAATATTTTTGTAAAGATTTTACAATTACGTTATCGCGATTTCTTAGTACAACTACATTGTCAAATGCTTAACTAAGCGTTCGACAATGTAGTTGTAGTAGAAATCGCGATAACGCAATTGTAAAATCTTTACAAATATATTTAGTGACAGTTAACAAAGTAATTAAGTAATTTTATTTTAGTATTAATATATCTACCTGCAACAATCCCATATTAGATGTTCTGTTACGCTACAATTATATTTTTTAAAATGTTAAAACACTTTTGTCGGGCGGTAGTTTTTAGCATTTTGTGAGGAGTAAGAAAAAGATGTAATAGACTCAATTGTGACGGGAGATGAAACCACGGTCCTGTACCATGATTTGTGTCTAAATGGGCATTTATGGAGTATCGACAGCCTGTATCCCCACTATCAATAAAGGCAAACTGAGACATTGTCTAAAAAAATCATGGACACCAACAATGAATCACTGTAATTATTGGTGGATATTGCACAAATTGAGAGATGCTATAAAAGAAAAACTTTGCTAAAAGCTGTATCGGGTAGCGAGGTGATTGCACAATAATGTGCTAGTCCACACTGCAGTTGCTATGAAGGTTGTTATCAAAGAATGTAGTTTTCGCAAACTAAATCATTTATCGCACAGCCCTGATTTATCCCATAGCGACTATTTATCATTCTCTAAACTGAAGTATGACTTGCGTGGAACGAACTTTACAAGTGATTTCGAGAGATCATTTTAAGGACAAAAATTCAGATTTTTTTTTAGTGATATACAAGAGTTAATTAACGATTCTAAAAAATGTATGTAAATGAATCATGATTGAAACATTTCGATCTTACCACGTACGTAAATTTGGAAAAAAATCAACTAACTCTGTAGGACAGACGCCTTATTGAAGGGGACGCGATGTGAGCGACCAAATCAAAATAATGTATGTATATATACGTATCCTACATAGAAGCGATATGCGTTTAGCAGGGTCCACAGATTTTTGAAGCCACTATTGCGACGAATTGTTTTGATGTTATCGCACGACTTGCGTCAGCTGCTTGTTACATTTGACCAAAGTTGGTATGCCACTAAAAAAGAAATGCAGTTATAGAGAAACATTAATTAATATATAAATATATTGGAATCACTTACTAGTTGATAGAGAGTGGATCAATAGTGGTTTCAGCTAGGTTATTTTACTTAGGGGCTATAATAGAACTACTATTGTGGCCTACTATTGGTGCAATATATTTCTGTTGCTTGTGACAATAGTAGAGCCTATAATAAGGCCTATTAGCGGCTACAAAATTAGCGGAATAATCCTACAGATTATTACAAACTTTTCTGAATTAATATTACTTTTATTCCTGTTTCAGTATTTATATGCCTATGTTTCTAATTGTGATTTTACCGATTTACTGTTACACTACATAGCTGCGGTTGGCCTACGCAAATCTCTGATCATAATACACTCCCACCTCCTACATTATTTGATTCGTAATCAATAAATTCTATAGTTTATTTCGTTTAGTTACAAAGAGGAAGGTTGTATTTATAATATATTAATATATTATAAATAAATTCTGTATAGTTTGTATATATACATACATACATATACAGGATGCCCCATATGTATGAAATGATTCCACGGCATTTATGAATCAGTGTATCAAAAAAATGTTTAAATAAAACTTATAGGGTGTTATACGGCACACATGCTGACAATAATATGTTTTGAACTGTCAGTTCGAAGAAATTACGCCATCTTAGTTTTTTTAAAAAAGGAAAGCCGTGCATATTATTTTATTATTGACTCCTACTAAAAATTCTATATATTATTTGTCTAACATACCATAGGTATGTCTAAATTGAACTATTTTGGAATTATTGATATTTGAAATTAAGGAGATCAAATTATTTTTTTTTAAGCTGGCTTGTGTCAAACATTTACTGTCAAGTAACGATTTAACGTGTCAAAAAATGATTTATTGACGAAAACGTTTATTCCTGCATTTTGTGAAACTGCAATTTAAGCGTAACATCATAATGGTATATTCAACAGAAACTGAAAGAATCACTTTTTTAATGATGGTTGTTTACGAAGACCGTAGGAGAACACAACAGGAGGTGTGTGATCTTTTTAACGCAGAATATCCGAATCAAGAACCTATTACTGATCCATAATTAGCAAAATATTAAAACGATTTAGACAATCAGATCATGTTAAGGATTGTTCTACACCTGGACTTCCAAAAGTTAAAACAAGCGATGATAAAAAGTTAGATGTTTTATTGGAAATTACAGAAAATCCCATACAGCCACTCGTCAGCTTTGCCTAGACCACAACATAAGTAAAGGTACCTTAAGTCGTATAGTGAATGAAGAAAAATTGCATTCATATAAACCCATTTTATTGCAAGAATTATCTGAAGATTACTACTATAAACGCGTTGAATTTTGCGAGGTCATAATGGAACGAATCAATAATGATCCTAACCTAATTCATAATATTGTTTTTTCTAACGAGGCCACATTTTGTGTTAACGGAAGAGTTTCCACTGAATAATCAACCGTCATTCTCAAAGACCACAAAAGATAAACGTGTGGGCAAGGATTTGTGGACGTCATATCATTAGTCTCTTTTTTATAGATGGAAATCTTACAAGACAGCGGTATTTACAGTGACTTCGAGAGCAAGTTATTCCAACTTGTGCAGATCTTTTTCCCGATGAAAATAATTTGAATACCCCTAACAGGTTCGTAGATATTTGGATGCAATTTTTCTTAATCGATGGATAGGCAGAAGAGGTGCTGTAGAATGGCCTTCAAGGAGTCCCGACCTTATGCCACTCGATTTTTTTAATGGGGTCATTTGAAAACCCAAGTTTACAGAAGTCAACATGAAACTGTTGAAGATTTACAACAAAGAATTCAATATGACGTAGCACAGATCACCCCGGATTCTCTGCAAAACTCTGTTCAGGCTGTTTATGATAGATTGGGTCATTGCCTCGCTGTTAACGGTAGACATTTTGAGCGATTGTTACCTTAAAAATAAACCTGGGGTACTTATTAATAGTTTATTTGTCTTTTGACAATGATTCTATAACAGTTCAATTTAGATATATGATATGTTAGACAGATTAAATTCTTTAGGGCTTTCCATTAAAAAAAAAATCAAGATGGCGTAATTCAGTTCAAAACATTTTATTGTCATTTTATTGTCAACGTCAGCATATGAACCGTATAACACCCTATAACCTTTATTTAAATATTTTTTTGATACACTGATTAATAAATGGTGTGGAATCATTATTCCGTACAAATGGGGCACCCTGTATATATACATATGTATATATATGTATATATATATATATATATATATATATATATATGTATATATATATATATATATATATATATATATAGATATATATGTATATATATATATATATATATATATATATATATATATATATATATATATATATATATACATATATATATATATATATATATATATATATATATATATATATATATATATATATATACATATATATAATAAAGGGTCTAACCGGCTAAGGTACTAAAATCGGCCCTTAAAACAAGTGTAATGTAACTACGAGTATATACGTCCTGTCAGCCATAACCTCAAAATTAGTGTTTTTTTTTATTTGTCTCGTACTCCTACAGCTTTTGGCTGTATGACTCGCAATTTGAGGGGGTAGTAGGTAATAATTAGTACTCTAACCTGATTTTTTTATCAGCGCGAAATTCAAAAAAAATTAAAAATTTTGATGAAAAAATTAAAAATTTTAATGGAAAAATCCATATATATATATCGAAATGTATATACCGTGTAGGTACGAAACTCACACACGCCTACAACCTAAAAACCCTCATTTTCCGACTGTCTAAGTATAATTCTCTTAAATTCTATCAAGTTTGTCATTTTGTCAGCTTCAATTGATATGAGAACTGAAATTTGAAAATTTTTTACGGTAACAAATACATAAAATCAACATTTCTCCCATATATACTAAATACAAAATGGATTAAATAAATTAATATACCTAATTATATAGTAATCCATTTTTTTAAGCATATACTAATGTGTGCAAGTGCGTGTGTGTGGGCTTCATTATTAGAAAAACAACATTTTAATAAGAACAACAATGCTTAAACAATAAGATTCCTCACATCAATTCAAAAAATTTATTAAAATTAACTCCGATTTACAGAAATTCCTTTCGGAAGAGTTTTTTACTTTTATAAAGAAAATAAAGATGGTTCGGTTTACACGAAGTTCACAAAACCACTATGAAAATTCATATTGATGTAGAAGAATTTGAAATACGCGCCTAAAGCTGGATTTTCAGCTGACGCTTGACCCCAGCGTGAATGCTCAGAAGCTGGACCCTGACCAGTTTCTATACACATGGTAAAACAGTGAACGTCAACAGAATGTTAATAGCATTTTTAAATATTTATTAATTATTACATGTTGGAATTAATTTATTTTAACTGAATTACATCAAGTTAATGTGTTGAAGGGACGAGTAGATGATTTTGTAATAGGTTAAAATTTATATAATTAATAATAGGTTGAATTCGTGTTGAGGGTCAAAGTGTCAGCTGAAAAGGCACTTTAATATAACCTAATATATATATATATATATATATATATATATATATATATATATATATATATATATATATATATATATATATATATATATGTATATATGTATATATGTATATATTTATATATGTATATATGTTTATATATATATATATATATATATATATATATATATATATATATATATATATTAGTTTAGTGTATAATGTGTTATTCTATTTTTTGACCCTATGAAGAACCTTAATTCCAAAATTTATGATATATCATATATCGAAATCCAACAGATATCTATATCTTAGAAGACGAAACAGTTTTTTTGTTTTTTTTTATAGACCTAGCACGCATGCTGCAGAAAAATCCCTAAAGCGCTGTGGTAGCCACACGTGTGCGGAAGAAGCGATTCACGTTGATCTTGAATCGCTGTAAATTGTACTCGATAGGAAACACAGTCCTGGGCAAACTGTTTCAACGGAATGAGGCACTCCATATGAAAGACTGCTTAAAAAGAGTGGTACGAGGAGTAACAGGCTGAACTTCATACGGATGTGAAGTATTAGCACGACGTGTATTTCTAGTTTCTACCGCTCTGGGAGGAATTAAGCGGGATGCATCCATCGAACACTTTCCATGAAAATACATGTAGAATAGATTTAAGTTATCAACCATTCTTCGATGTTCCCATGAATCAAGGTTGCTGGCAAGTTCCGGGTCCCCAATTAGACGAACAGCTGTCTTCTGAATAGAATCCAACAAATGCAGTGTATGCATGCATTGGTCGAATTTGAGCTTTGTACAGAATTAATAGTTGTGGAGTGTAAAGTTTTCTAATTCGAAATAATATTCCTATCTTTTGAGAAACTCTCTTTGCTATGCTTGAAACATGTTCATGCCAAGACATATTGCCGAATTAATGCCCAGAAAATTGAGTGACGATGCTAGAGGAACTATGAAACTTTCAGCAACGTTAGCTTTTTTAAAAAAAACTGCCGCCTGGGTTTTTGTAGCGTTAAACTCTACTTGGTTACTGTCACCTCAAAATAGTATTTCTTCCATGTCTTTGTTAAGTTGAACGACCTCCTGCCGCCGGATGTATGCGAATATTTGCATGAGTAGCCGATGTTCAAGCGTTTAAAGTGAATGAAAAGATAAGTGTACTGTCATCTGTAATGCTGAATTTCTGGTCTTTTTCAGTAGATCGTTAATGTAAATGAGAAAGTGAGTAAGAGACAGTATGGAGCCCTAGGGCACACCGGCGTTAGAAAGAAATCCGCCGGCTGCCGCTAGTAAAGAAAATTCTTTGAGGAAACATGAGGGCCATAAACAGAACTTTTTAAACATGCTGGAAGAGCGTACCTTATCCAACAATCCGTCGTGCTTTGGATATATAAAGAGCAACCCCTCGAGATTCCCCAAAGTGTTCAATTGCGTTGTATCTAAACACACAGTATCTCAACGATTCATCTTGGACCAGTTTTTCTTAAAGGAAACTTACCATATGAGTATATTTTTTATTTAAACAAATGTTTTTTTTCGATTAGAAACCAATTTTTCATATATGTACATTTTAAATCTATATATGTTTTCTAAGTTGGAAATGTGGAATCTTTGGCACAATGACACTACTCAGTATATATCAACACTACACCAGACACTACAGTCAATCATCGCTCTTGATGAGGCTAACATGGTTAGCGAAACGCGCGTTGAGAGAAAAAATGAAGTGTTTTGGTGTAGGAGTGATATATACTGAGTAGTATATATATTTTGACACTAGTTACAAGCCAGAAGACTAAACTAACTGCTTTTATAACTTTATAATTTTTAAAAAATATCTTTGACCCTACATATTAGGACTATATCACGTATTTGCAACATGTGTTCGATGTAAATTTTTTTCAACCGAGTAAGCATTAACGAACCAGTTCTTGATAATTTTAAAAACTAGACCCTTCATTCATGCAATTTTTCACCAAGAAAGTTTAGGCCTATGACTTTTATGGCTACACAAGACAGCGTTAATTACTTTCCTCGGAGATGAACTGGCCCAAAAAATTGTTGCAGAAAAAAAAGGCTTAAACATAAACCAATATTATGAAGGTGACGGCTTCGTAAGAATAATAATAAGCCGCTTGTAAGGCTGGAAATACAAAAGAGGTAGAATTCTTAAGCATCTTTCATATTATTTAATTTTTGTTTTTCGATTATATGAATAGTATAGTAACGTCCCTGTACTAGTTTTTAGAAGGCCATTCACCTAAAACAGACTATGATTTGGACGTTAGTAAATGTTATGTTTTAAGAGAAGGCGCGTTTCTAACATCTACGGCGGACAACGAAAAGTAGGTTATTTTAAAAGAAGCTTTGCAGCAAAATTTAGTATTAAGCAAAAAAATTTGTGTTCCCAGAAAGTTAACTGGTTTTCACAAAGAATATCGCATAGCTAGTACTCTGAAGTTTTTGAGGCCGTATCATGAATTTGAAGGCGAACTTTTGCACTAAATCGTTACCAGAGATGGAATATTGGTTTATATTTACACTGCTGAAATCACACGACAATTTTTGCAGTGGAAACATAAAGGATCTCCTGGTAAAGAAATGGAGCGAGACCTTTGCTCCCCTGGTATAAAAAGCTGGTTTACCGGATGGATACGTGTTTAAATTTGTCGAACAATCCGAAATAAGTAATGTGTGTTAGAAGTAAAAATTTGATATTTAATTTTTTAATAATAACAATAATAAATTGTTCTAATTGTTTGGAAAGTTCGTGCCCATTTTTAGTAGTTAGCATTAGGGCATGTATAAATATATCAGAATTTTTTAAAAACAAATGGATCCTGTATATATTCTGAAAGATCATATATCTTTAAAGAAAAGTTCGCTTAGGATAAATTATTGGAAGAAAGGAAAGTGGCATGTTTTCTTTTGTTATTGGAGATGCCACAAAAAACAAAAAATGAGATATGTGCTGTTTACAAAGAAGTTTCTTTAACTAAAAGAACTATGTGTAACGGTTAACTAAGTTTAGAGCTGGTGACTTCATCCTTAATGATCAAGAATACTCAGATTGACCCTCCTTCAGTGATGATGATATAATCAAGACAATGATGGAAATCAACCAGGAATATACAACGATGAATTATTAGAAATAATAAAAATATCGAAACCCGCTATCCACAAGTATCTTGTGAAACTTTGTTACATAAACCGTTAAGATGCGTGTGTTCCCCACAATTTAACGGAAAATAATTTCATAAAATGCACTTCATCCGAAACTCGTACAAACGTAACCAAAGGAATGTAGTGACTGACGATGGAAAATGAATCATTTAGAATAACGTGGAGAGAAAGAGAATCTGGAGAAAGTGAAATAATCCACCATTACCCACTCTAAACGCTAGTCTTCATCCAGAGAAAGTAATGCTTTGTGCCTGGTGAAATTGGAAATGAATCCTCTATTATGACTCCCACCAAACAACCAGTCAATACATACATTCAGTATTGCTCGCAAATGAGTAACTCAAGGACTGCAGTTCAGAGAAAATCGTTCAGGTTTAACCAACCGAGGGACTGTTGCATTCTATAAAGAGAATGCTGGAAATCTCTTTGACCACCATACAAAAATTCCTGATGCTAGGATAAAGCTATCCCACCTACCGTATCCACCAGATATTGCACCTTCTGATAATATTCTTTCCTATATTCAGGTCCTGATTTCCTTCACAGAAATAATTTTATAGTTCAGTGGACATATATGATTAAAGTTGTAAATTGCGTGAAATTCGTGCATACATAATTATATAAATATATATTAATACACGACTAAGTGTTGGTTTTGAATTTTTCTGGAAAATCAGCACAAACCCTCCGAGCTTCATATTATTACTATTGGAATAATTACAAGTAGCAGTGATTCTTTATTTATGAGAATTATACCTTCAAAATGACCCTTTTTAATTCTCAGATATTTTCTCTCTATGAAAAAGTTCCTCTGACACATTTTCTTTATTTTGCTTCATCTTCAACTATTACCCCATTACTTCAAAACTTTTACTATTTAAAAATTTTTGGAACCCAATTAATTTTCCGTTATATTTACTGTAACTTTAATAAATTCCTAACTACTGGACAAAGGAAATAAGTAGTTAAGTCGATATTCTTTTTAGAGGGTTAATTGGGGCTAAAACATAATTAATGTTTTTTTTTGCAAGGAAGAAATATAAAGAAATATATAACTACTATTGAAATGAATGGGTTTATAGAGAAATGTACATAGTCAAGAGGGTAATGTGTATTATGTAAAAACATCAAGCTCCGAATCAAAATAAACTTACCATAACCGTTGATGGTTTTGTTAATAAGTATAATAAGAATATTTACTGTTTGGCGTTTCGCCCCTGTTTCAGAGCATTTTTAAAATTTTATTATATACCATTTACGTCAAATTAAAAATTTTTATGAGATAAAATTTCAATATCAATTAACAGTAAAATTTTTAAAAAATAACACACACTGAGATCAATCGTTCAGTATATATATTTTTCTATATCTGGAGGTTACTTACCTGTAGTTTTTTATTTATTTCTTTATTATGGAGAGTATTGGTATAATATAATAAATACCATGAATCAATCCAGTGTAGTATATTCTATAACTTGAGCGAATTGTTCAAGGCAATACAACGGAATTATTGAAAAGTAGATTAAATGAATATAAATATACACAAAATTCCTCCACAGCATTAAGCAAAGATATAACAAACGCGGTTCTAGTTGTATTGAAACTAAAATTATAAATAAGGATAGAAATTACTCTAACCTATCCTTAAAGAAAATGAATCAAATTAAAAAAATGCTGTAAACTAGGGAACTGACAGAGGAATTAGTCATATATACAAATTTGATTAAATAACCACCACCTAAATAGAAATAGTCTCTTAAAATAAACAAGTGCAGTTATACTCTTAATGACAATACTCTTCATAATAAAAAGTAAACAAAAAACTGCAGATAAGGTGTACTCCAGACTTAAAATAGTTTGGTATGTACCAAACGCCCGTTGCATTCTCAATGTATTATTTTTCAAACACATTACTGTTAAAATTGGTTTTAAAATTTTAAATGTTATGTCATAAAAAAGTTGTATTTTAGTTTAAATGTGTCCTTGTCAAATTACACCTTATCTGCAGTTTTTTGTTTACTTTTTATTATGAAGAATATTGCCATTAAGAGTATAACTGCGCTTGTTTATTTTAAGAGACTATCTCCATTTAGGTGGTGGTTATTTAATTAAATTTGTATATATGACTAATTCCTCTTATGTCAGTTCTCTAGTTTACAGCAATTTTTTAATTTGATTCATTTTATTTAAGGTTAAGTAATTTCTATATTTATTTATAATTTTAGTTTCAATACAACTAGAACCACGTTGGTTATATCTTTGCTTAGTGCTGTCGATGCATTTTGTGTATATTTGTATTCATTTAATCTGCTTTTCAATAATTCCGTTGTATTGCCTTGAACAATTCGCTCAAGTTATAGAATATACTACATTGGATTGATTCATGGTAGTTATATTAATACCACTACTCTCCATAATAAAGAAATAAATAAAAAACTACAAATAAGTAAACTCCAGATTTAAAAAAAATATATATATACTGAACGATTGTTCTCAGTGTGTGTTATTTTTTAAAAATTTTACTGTTAATTGATATTGAAATTTTATCTCATAAAAAATTTTAATTTGACGTAAATGGTATATAATAAAATTTTAAAAATGAACAGGGGCGAAACGCCAAACACTAAATATTGTTATTATACTTATTAACAAAACCATCAATGGTTATGGTAAGTTTATTTTGATTCTGAGCTTGATGTTTTTACATAATACACATTACCCTCTTGACTATTTACATTTCTCTATAAACCCATTCGTTTCAATAGTAGTTATGATATATATTTCTTTATATTTCTTCCTTGCAAAAAAAACATTAATTATGTTTTAGCCCGAATTAACCCTCTAAAAAGAATATCGACTTAACTACTTATTTCCTTTGTCCAGTAGTTAGGAATTTATTAAGTTACAGTAAATATAACGTAAAATTAATTGGGTTCCAAAAATTTTTAAATAGTAAAAGTTTTGAAGTAATGGGGTAATAGTTGAAGATTAAGCAAAATAAAGAAAATGTGTCAGAGGAACTTTTTCATAGAGAGAAAATATCTGAGAATTAAAATTGATTTTGAAGATATAATTCTCATAAATAACGTATCAGTGCTACCAGTAATTATATATATATATATATATATATATATATATATATATATATATATATATATATCAATCGGTTTTATAACGTCTTCCGTCTTCCGATGCCTAATTTCCACTCCTCCCGGTTTCTCCATCCCTCCTCCTCCAGATCTCTCTCTAGTACTTCCTTGTTGATTCCTGCTCTCCAGCTTTGGCGTGGTCTCCCTCGCTTTCTTTTTCCATGAGGGTTCCAATTTAAAATCTTTTTAGGTAGTCGGTCTTGTGACATTCTCTGTACATGTCCGTACCATACCAACTGTTGGGTTCTGATTTCGTTCACTATATCGTGCTTTATTTCTAAAGCTCGCCTTATCGTGTCATTTGGTATGCGGTCTTTTCTGGATTTTCTGGCTGCTCGTCTCCAGAAATCCATTTCTGTAGTTTTTAGTATTTCTTCTGTTCTTTCCTTTAATAGCCACACCTGGGAGCTGTAAGTTATTATACTTTTCACTATTGAATTGTAAATTCTCTTCTTATTTTCAATGGTTATGTTTTTGTCCCATAGTATACTATTAAGCATTGCAATCGCTTTTCTTCCTTGGATATTCCTCTCGAATATTGCTTCTTCCAGTGCTCCGTTCCTAGATATTCTCGTTCCCAAATACATATAACTGGCACAGTGTTTGATGGCGTGTCCTGTGGCCAGTTTCAAGTCCTGCTGTTGTCCTCCGACGCACATGTACTAGGTCTTTTTAATATTGACTTCTAGGCCCCATTTTTCATATTCCTCCATAAGTTTTCGTGTCATGTATTCCATATCATCGATGTCCTGAGCGATTACTACCTGGTCATCTGCGAATAATAGCGTGTACAATGTAGTATCGTCATCCAGTGGTAATCCCATACTGCTGCATTTCCTTTTCCAGTTCTTCAGTGTACTCTCCAAATAGATTTTAAATAGCGTTGGGGATATACAGCACCCCTGTTTGAGACCCTTTGTGACCGGGAACTCTGTTGTTATACCATAGTTGGTTTTCACACTACTTCTTGCGTCTTGGTATAAGGATTTTACGGCTTTAGTTATTTCGGTGCTTACATTACTCTGTTGTAGTGTTTCCCACAATCTCATTAGGGGCACGCTGTCGTAGGCCTTTTTAAATCAACAAACAAGACATGGACTTCCTGATCAAATGCGGTTTTCTTTTCTAGGATTTGTGTCAGTGAGAAGAGATGGTCTATTGTGGATCTTCCTGCCCTAAAGCCTGCCTGTTCTTCAGCTTCTACGTCCGCGTATTCCGTTTCTATTCTATTTTTAAGTATTTTTCCGTATATTCTGCTAATAGATCCTGTAACCGTTATTCCCCTATAGTTATCGCAATTATTTTTGTCTCCTTTCTTATGAATTGTTGATATGTATGATATTTTCCATTCCTCAGGTACTTCTGATGTGTTAATGCATCTTTGGAATAAGTTCCTCAAAGCGCTAAAGAGCTTTTCAGTTCCGTATTTTACTATCTCTCCTGGGATGTTTCCTGGTCCTGGAGCTCTACCATTTTTTAGCGTTTTACATACTTCTTTAACTTCTGATTTTGTTATCCTTATTGGGGATCCTCGTATAACTATATTTGGGTTTCCATGTTGGGTACTTTCGAACTCTGGTCTATCTTCTGTTAGCCAGTAATTATTCCAATAGTAATAATATGAAGCTCGGAGGGTTTATTAATATATATTTGTGTAATTATGTAGGCACGAAATTGAACAATAATTGTTTCTTATCTTTTACGCAACTTACAGCTTTATTCGTATATGTCCACTCAAGTATAAAATTATTTCCGTGAAGTGCGTCCCCCTCCTTACATATTACAAAAAAAATTATTCTTAATAAAAATTCTACATCACATGAAAATCCATAATCAACCATCAAAATTAAAATGTTTGATGGTATACAGGAAAAATAAAAAAGAATGACTTACAATGAAGAGTAAAGTGTGTTTAAATTTAAATGCAGAGCAAAATATTATTTCAAAATATAATAGAAACTAAAAAATTATGCTCACGCTTAGATTTCTAGCCTTAAAAATTCAAAAAAAAAACAGTAATTGTAGGATTATTTATTAAATAAAGGGAAACGAAATTAATTAAAAACTAGTACACTGATTTTGATTGTAACATATTTTTATTAAAATTTCTATCTGCTTTGCAACAATTACATCCATAATAAATTTGTGCTAATATCATTATATTTTGAAATTGCAACATTACTTAATTACTACGCACATAATATAACAAGTAAATACATGGATTAACTCTAACTTTATTGCACAAGTGCTTTAAAGTATTCATCGTCCCTTTCTCATCGGGTGATTGTTCTTCGAGAAAAATCTTTTATTACATCTCTAATTACGTCAGGAGTTATAGCTTCACATGTTCCCCTAATGATTCCCTCAAGATGATCAACATCTTGAAATGCCCTTTTAAGATAAACCTTTTCTTTTAAGTGACCCCATCAAAAAAAAAGTCTAGAGGGGTGAACCTAAACTGCACTCTACCTTTAAAAATGTGGAGGAGATAATCTCGAACATTTCTCATACTGTGACATGATGCACCATTATGTTGGTACAATATACGTTATCTTTCAGTTATTGGTAGGTGATTAAGAAACTCAAGGAACTCATTATTTAAAAATTCTAGGTAACGTTCAGCATTCATATTATTTCGAAAAAAGAATAAATATCTTTAAAAATTCCACATCATACGAGGCTGAAAAGTCCGTGCAAAAATAAAAACTACTTATATGTTTGGGGTAAACCTTTTTTATTTTTCGACATAGTCTCCTTTTAGGCTTATACACTTCGTCCAACGATGTTCTAATTTGTTGATCCCTTCCGAATAATAGGATTTGTCCAAGTCTGCAAAATATCCATTAGTGTCTGCAATCACCTCCTCGTTTGAATAAAATCTTTGTCCCGCCAGCCATTTCTTCAAATTGGAAAACAAATAGTAGTCCGAGGGAGCCAAGTCTGGAGAATAGGGGGGAAATGAAACGAGTTGGAATCCTATTTCCATTAATTTTGCGACCACAACTGCTGAGGTGTGTGCTGGTGCGTTGTCGTGATGGAAAAAGACTTTCTTATGGGCCAATCGCGGGCGTTTTTTCTTGCAGCTCGGTTTTCAAACGGTCCAATAACGATGAATAATATTCACCTGTAATAGTTTTACCCTTTTCCAGATAGTCGATGAGGATTATCCCTTGCGAATCCCAAAAGACACTCGCCATAACCTTTCCGGTCGAAGGAACGGTCTTCGCCTTTTTTGGTGCAGATTCCTCCTTGGTAACCCATTGTTTAGATTGTTGTTTGATCTCAGGAGTATAGTAATGTATCCATGTTTCATCCACAGTAACGAAACGACGCTTAAAGTCCTCCGGATTCTTCTGGAACAGCTGCAAACCATCCTTGCAACACTTCACACGATTCCGTTTTTGGTCAAGCGTGAGCAATCGCGGCACCCATCTTGCGGATAGCGTTCTCATGTCCAAATGTTTATGCAAAATATTATGTACCCGTTCAGTCGAGATGCCCACAGCACTAGCAATCTCACGCACCTTAACTCTTCTGTCATCCATCACCATATCATGGATTTGATCAATGAGTTCTGGAGTCGTAACCTCCACAGGCCGTCCAGAACGTTCAGCGTCACTTGTGCCAATATGGCTGAAACTTGGTGTGCGTTCATTCAAGAGATGCTACTAACTAAACATGACCTCGATACGCGCCGGTGGTGTCATCTCTCTGACTTTGCACGGACTTTTCAAACCAGCCTCGTACCATGGTTTTAAACGAGTATTGATCTCAAGTTTGGATATTGAAGTTAGGGTTAACATCGCTTCACCAGCGATAGTTTTGAGAACTTACTATCCCATTAGACGTAAATGTCACTTTGTCAGATTTGTCTTGCCCTAAACCTGTCATCTTCCAACACTCCTTGAAGCCAAGCACAAAATTGAAATCTTCATTCAAAATCTCCTGCTTTTAGAGTATGGCTAAAATGGGATTTGTATGTTTTAAATTTATTTGATCTTAAAATTCTTGCAACTGTGGTTTTACTCACATTCAATAAAGCTCATCTTTTCCGAAGTGAATTTTTTGGCTTTTCTACTACCGACAGCATTACTTGATTTTGACTATCTTCATTTGAAATCCATGCCCGATGTTTCTTTTTAAATTTATTTTCAACACTTCCATGAATCTTGAATTTATTTATTAGATATCCTACAGTTGTAAAGTGTACAGGGCGAGTCAACGATAGAGTAAAGGTCATTATCTCATTTGTTTCGGGAATGACAAAAAAATGTTGAATACTATAGTTTTAGAGAATGTTAAGTTGCACAGTTTAAAATTATTTTTGAGTATACAGGGTATTTCAAAAAAGTGTGGCCGATATAACATGTTTTTTTAAAAGGAACATCCTATTTTCTAATTTATTTTTAAATTTTGCGTAAAACTTTATAACTTTTTATTAATAAAGTTATATACCTAAACCTAGTAGTTTTTCTAATATTTCAATTTTTTTAAAAAAAATACTAGTTTTGTAAAAAATTGCCAGTAGCGTAATTGTTTCTGAAGGTGGAATACTCATAATTGCTACGAGCATTCTGTACAGATGAAAAAAAGATATATGTAAAGAAATTTGAGTTAGATGCTACAGGGTGTTCAAAATAAATTTATACATTTCGACTATTTTAAATTGCAAAATCTCAAATTTTTTAAATGGCACACCCTGTATATTATTTTTTCTGATAGATTTTACAAAATTCTCTAACTTTTATTAAGTTTGTCATATACCTGTTTCTAATAGTTTTCGATTTATTTTGAATTTTTCAATTTTTACCCTTGTTTTTAACACACTTATGCTATTGTGAAAACATAAACAAATAGTTAATAATAATTTTAATATATTTTAACTTATCTAATGATTAATTATTATGACGTAATAAATGTTCAAAAATATGCCCGTCTACTTGAATACACATGTTTAGTCATTTTACTATATTTTCCTTCACTTTCCTTAGCATAAAGGGCGTTATTGTCCTGCACGCATCGCGTATCCTATTTTCCATATCTACTGTGTTGTAGGGGGATTTACATAAACACGCTCTTTAATGTAGCCCCACAGTCTAAAGGTGTTAAGTCACATGATCGAGGGGGCCACTGAATGAATCCATCCCTACCAATCTATTTTTGTGGGTAACGATCGTTTAAAAATTCCCGAACTTCCCGGTGGTAATGAGCAGGAGCTCCATCTTGTTGAATACATATTTGTTCCCTTTCAAAGTTATCAACTTCTTCAAGAAGCTGGGGTAATTCGTTTTGCAAAAAAATTAGATATCTAGACCCGTTAAGCGGTTCTTGGAAAAAATATGGACCAATAATTCGAAAATTTAATATTCCAGACTATACATTACGCGACCAGTGGTTTTGGTTTTGAACTTCCTGGACCCAAAATGGTTTAACTGTTGAATAATAATGTATGTTATAGCTGTTAATTGCTCCATTACTGCGAAAATTAGCTTCATCAAAAAATATTATTTTGAATAAAAAATTTGGATTGGCTTCTGTTGCTCCATTCATGGTGGTACAAAAGTTTACTCGTCGTTCAAAATCACGGTCTTGAAGTTTTTAGTGCAGTTCCATATGAAAGGGATGATACTTGTATTTTCTCGTGGTGCAATTAGCCGTAGATTGGGATGTACCAGAGAAGTCAGATAGTTGGCGGCTGCTGACCTGGGGATTCTCTTCAACATGAAGTAAAATCTCCGTTTCTTTTTCCTCATTGGTAGCATTCTGGTTTACTACTTTCCATTTCGTATACTCAACACTACCACTACCATCAAACATTATGCACTGAAAAGATTCTCTAGATGGTATACGTCCATTAGGGTACTTCGCTCCGTAAAGCTTTACTGCCAAAAGACAATTTTTTTCCGCCTCGCCCAGTATATAAACCATATCAGGTAATTCATTTTTAGGAAAATCCATAACTATTACCTTTATGCGTCACTTACTACAACGGATTAAAGTATTTTTACTTGCTTAATATACATGTCAAAATTTGACAATGCCTACATTTTTGTTTTGTCTCAAAAAATAAATTCTAGTACCAATCTGACAAATGTATAACAAATTCAAAAAAATGAAAATTTCCTTACAACCAACCTAAACTAACAAAATAAAAATGTTTTCAATTTATTTAAAAATTTGCATACTATCCTAAAATGAAATTTCAAAGATTTTTTCCTAATAAATGTTTTCAGTGTTTTAAGAGAGTAACTTTTGTTCTTTATATTTTAGAAAATTCAAATGTCCAAATGAAAAAGGACAACCGATATTACAAAATTATTTGTTTGGCTTTCAAGTTTCATAATAAAGAAAAATCCCATATGTTACACACTTTCTGCAAATTTATGTTCGATACAACAAGTAATGTATTTATTTAACAATATCACTGTGCTATTATGATTTTTTCTTTTACACATTTATTGTGGTGTTTATAATCTATTAAGGTTAAAACTATAAAGCATATTTTTTTGTTGAAAACTGGTATAAATTCATAAGAATTTTTAAAATATTCGTTGGCGTCATTTTCCATGCATAGTTTTTATCGGAAAATAAGATTTATAGTTTTAACTTGATTTCCTTTCTCTTTTATACTCTTACCTGAGAAGCATGAAGCAAGAAGGATTCCTGCTATTTATGACATTTCGATAATAAAATCTCTGAACTATACTTTTCATGGTATCTCATACATAGAGGATGTCACTTAAAAGAAATTCTGTTAGCTTTTTTCTGATATGTGAAATGAAAAAGTTGTAAATGGAATAAGATACACTCCTGGACAAAATTAACGCAACAATATATTAAACCATACAAATCTCTATAATGAATTAATTTTAATAATTTTTTATGAACATTGGTTACATTAAAAGTTAGAAAAAACTTATTCGGATACTTTAAAAGTGAATTAGCTACCAATTTTCTTATTCTTAAGACCTAATAACAAAATCGTTGAAATTTTGTAATAATGAAAAAAATAAACTGGGACACTAGTAGCAAAATTAATGGTTTAACTGGGACACTAGTAGCGTGTGTTGCCTCCTCTACTTCGGATGACAGCGTTTATGTGCCTAGGCATGCTTCTAATTAAATTTTGGATAAAATCTTGAGGAATTTGCTTCCATTCTGTGATAACTGCATTTTCCCTCAGGTTTCTAGGTGCAGGTATATGACGTTTCACATTTTTCTTAAGGTGATCCCCTACATGTTCTATCGAATTCAGATCCGGGCTTTTTGGTGGCCATTGCATAATCGGTATATCAACTTGATTAAGATAATCGAGTACCTCCCTAGCCACGTGAGGTCGAGCGTTGTCTGGCATAAACAGGAAATTGGGCCCCACAAAATGACCGAAAGGCATCACATGTTCTATTACAATATTCTCAAGATAGTAGTCAGCATTCATGGATCTCATACGGACATGAACTAACTTTGTGCGAGCATCAAAGCAGATGCCACCCCAGAACATAACAGAGCCACCGCCGAATGGAATCCTTGCAGAGATATTGCAAGGAGCAAACCTCTCTCCTGGTCTTCGCCATACTCGTTCACGACCATCTGGATGTTTTAGACTAACCCTAGTTTCATCTGTGAAGAAAACTTGTTTCCAATCATCCACAGACCAGTTTTCGTGATTTCGAGCAAAACGTAACCTGGCAACTCTGTTCTCTCTAGTAAGCAAGGGCGCAGTGGCTGGTCTCCTACTGTTTAATCCAGCTTCATTTAATAGTCTTCTAACTGTTTTAGAAGAAATTGTGACATTGCGAACAGCTTCGAGTTCGTTTCTTATTATAGAACTAGTGACAGTCCTGTTTCTTAAAGCATATTGTCTTATAAAACGTTCATCTAGGTCGCTAGTGCATCGTTTTCGCCCTTGCCCTAGCCTTCTAGAATAAGTTCCTACTTCATTCAAGCTTCTTACCATACTATTTATTGTGGAACGATGTTTGCCTACAAATTGACAACATACCTCTGACCATATCCCTCGTCCAATAAAACTGAGGCTCGCAATACCTCGTGTTCAGTTAAATTCCTTGTTCGATTTATTTTTCTAATTCTTCGGGGTCAAAAATAAAACAGTCTACCACAAAAACGTATTACTTTGAAAAAGGGAACAATTTATAAGCTTACTTTTAAAGAAAATCTATATCGCATTATTACAAAAAATTGTTTATCTTCTAAAAAATTCTTTAATACTGTAAATCTGAACGAATCGTTTTGATTTCGGTCATGAACAACGAAACAAAATATGCATAGCCTACTATTCAAATACTCGATAAACTTTAAAACTGACATAAGAAAAAGATAAATTAATTTTCAGATTGTTGCGTTAATTTTGTCCAAGAGTGTACTTAGTAAATGTCCCTGTACACAATTTTTTTTTTAGCTCAAGTTTAATTTTTAGACTGACATACTCCTGGCAAATTAAGGGTATTGTATCATACTAGAATTTGATTTTATTATCATTGTGTCAATATTTTTGTCCTATTAAACAATATGCTGAAATTCAAAAAATTAAGAAATAATCGCAAAAATAATGCTATATCTTATATTTAATACCAAAATAGAATGTAAATAGTCTTAGGAGACACAAGGAGGCATTGAAAACTGAAATTTATCATTGATACATTTTTCATAGTCCTAGTTTTTGTGTTTTTCAGTTTTTCCCATTTATACTATTCCACAAGAACAGGCACATTCAATGGATAAAGAAATTATGTATGTTGATGATCTTAAGTTTTTGTAAATTCGGTGTATTGAAAATTGTCTGAATTTTTAAGTAATTTGGCTATTTGTTCTGTCATATCGTATATATAGAGTAAAAATGCATTACCTACTGGTGAATCCGTAAATAAAAATTGAGGTTGAGTCCTTAAAATGATAAAGAAAATGTCTAATATTGTCAGTGCAATATCGATTACTTGTCAGAGTATTGATCGATTTATGTGTTGCTGATGAGATAAAATGTTTATCACGTATTTATAGCGCTTTAATAATAACTAATTGATGATGATTTTTGAAAAATATGACGATGCTGGTGTAAGTTATTATTCTTATATTTATATATTTTTTTTTGGCTTATCTTTTTGTAAACCGAATGTCCCAAGGTGCCGTTACTTCTACCACTATATCCAGAAGGAAAAACTACACTATCTGATTGTGTCAACCGTAAATCTTATGTTTGAATTTTATTGATTGTGGTTAGTCGAAAAGATTTTCAGGTAATTCACCATGAAAATAAGGCCATATTTTATATATTTCAGCCAAAATATTATAGTAAATTGATATATTTTATTTTATATAGAAGTAAAATAAAACAATCTTATTTATTTTCTTAAATCTTTAGTAAGGCTCTTCATTTCACTTCAGCAGAATCACTACCCGAATAGATAATTTTGCAAGCTTAAAATCTATTTTACGACAATATTAACCAAAGATGAAAAATCCTAGCAAGTAATAGACCACACTGTGGTAATTGTGAGAAGTAAAAAATTTGTAATAATGGCTTTTGTTTTTAAATATAAAACTCAAAATATCCTTTGCTTTAGTTTACTATAAACATTAATAATATCGTAAATAACACGTAAAAGACAACGCTGTTTCTTACAAGAAATTCTCAAATATTAAGAAATTATAAATTTTAAAAGTATATTTTAAAAAGTTTTATATATATATATATATATATATATATATATATATATATATATACATATATATATATATATATATATATATATATATATATATATATATATATATATATATATATATTATATATTTTTATCAGTACTGCTTGTTATATTTGTTAAAGTTTGGAAAGATTTTTTTATGCATTAACAGCTTTTAATTTTACAAAAAGTTCAAATTGAACCAATAATAGAATGCTGCTCACATATTTGGGGCTCTTCTCCCAAATATACTACTATGCATTTTTCAGAGTCTACCCAGAAGTGAGTGACTCATCTGAATAGAAACCTGAAATTCACCAACAATTTAAATCAATACTATAAAAAGTGATAGATGCATATAGTCTTGTTTATTCCTCCCAGACCGGTGTTAAGGATACACGTTTCGTTAAAGGGTTATATCGGTATGAGATTCAGCTTACCACTCCTCGTAATATCATCTTCAAGTAGTGTTTTATATGGAAAATCAAAACTATTTCTGAATAATCATCATTTTTTCTCTCTTCGATATAAAAATCTACTTTATTAATTTTTTTTCATGCCATCTAAAAATAATTTTAGTTTTCTTTCATTGTCCGCCTTGACTCATCAAATCGGCAAATGTTCCACTTTGTCTTCTACCGTCTCATTTTTAGGAGAATATGATAAATGAACTCTAATTACTTTGTCTTAAAAAAAAACTGCCAAAAACAAAATACTAGGTAGAATAACTAACTATATAGAAATAAAATTTCCGTGATATTTTAGACAGAAAGCATATTTACATAATTTCATACCACTTTTTTTCTGACAATTCTTTAAAACTAAACTTTATGCATATTAGCAAATACGCAATTTTTTTTCCGAATTACTATATTTGCATAAGCATAAATTAACATTTCTTTCCACTGTTTAAAATAAAAGATCGATCTAATATATAAACAAATAGGCATTTTCTAGTGTTCCGTACGGAACACTTATAAGATGATTTCGGTGTCTGTCTGTCCGCCTGTCTGTCTGTCACACTCGATTTTCTCCGAAACTATTTGTCATAGAAACTTGAAATTTCGTAATAATATAGGAACTGATGGCCTAATCAGAGCCAAGTAGTTTTGAGAGTTAAATTTTGACTTAAAGGGTTAGTTTTGGGGGGTGAAATCGGAAGTGAAAAAAAATTTTTACTAGGTAATCGAGTGTGGTTTCAAATGAAAGCTTGTGAAAACACGAGTAAAAAATATATATATATATATTTTTAAAAAATCGCGAAAAATCGCTGTCCACCCGCCTTATCTCGAAAAGTACTTATCAAAAAATTTTGAAAAAACCCAGGAATATTCTCCACGGGGTGTAGATTGAACGAAAATTATCACGAGTCCATTACCTTTAATAATTTATCTGGTATATAAGAAAAACATAAAATATCCTATTGCAAAATATCACACATACATTTTTATAATTTGCAGTATAGTTGAGTTAAATAGATAGTCTTAACGCTTTTATTAACAATTTAAATAACTGCATCGTAAATATTACATTCTCCAATGCATATACTCTTAGCAGCATTGGTTTTTTTTTTACCTGTTCAAACAGGTAATTACTTCTTAACACAGGTAATTATCTCTTTAGTCAGGTATTGTCTCTCCCCTCTCTCTCTCTTTCTCTCTGTGTGTGATCTTGCTGCTGCTGCCGCTCGAAGCTAACTGAGTTTTTCTCGGTATATATATGGTATATATATAGTTACAAACTTTCAGGTACGTCCTCTATAAACATAACACTTTTTTGGCGAAATCATTTATAGGTTATGTTACTCAGCTTTTAGACATTTATTGTGTGTAAACATATTTACAATTTGAATTATTTAAACGATGCAGTGGGGTGGTGGAGAAAATAGGATTGCTGTTATAGCGACATTTTTAAGATCTTAAAACTGCCTAAAATAAGTCGTAGGTTTGTTTATGTGGCGATAAAATTATTTATTGAGATGGGAGACGGAAAAGATAGGCAACGTTCAGGAAGACCAAGAACAGTTCGAACACTACAATATGTTGAAGCTGTAAAAGCGCGAATTGACCGATGAAAATTTCGCAAAATTCTAGGTCCCGTATTATCAAAGAAGACCTAAAACTTGGCACTTATAAGAGACACACTGATCCTTTGCTAACGGAAGATTTAAAACAAAGCGGTGGCAAAAATCTGAAAATTTGTTGAAGGAATACGCTAATGAAAAAAACAGAAAAATTTTGTTTACTGACGAAAAATTTTTTACTGTGGAACCATCTTTTAATAAGCAAAATGATAGGATTTATGCCAAATCCTCTAAGGAAGCGTCTGAACTTGTTCCAAAAATTCAGAGGGTTCAACATCCGGTATCAGTTATGGTTTGGTAGGGAGTCAGCTTTGATGGGGTTATCAGTATTCCTTATTGTGAAAAAGGTGTAAAAACTTTTGCTAACGTATATCAAGACACTATTTTAGGGAACGTTGTGACACCGTTAAACCATACTCTTTTCAAAAATAAGCATTGGATCTTCCAGCAAGATTCTGCTCCAGAACATAAAGCTAACAGAACAGAATCATGGCGTTAACAAAATATGCTTTTTATTACTATAGAAGACTGGTCTTCTGCAAGTCCTTTTCTAAATCCTTTAGATTATAAACTATTCTCCTCTTAGAGGATATGGTGTGCTCTAAAAGACATGAGTAAATGTTAAATTAATTTTATCCTTATGACTCTATGAAGTAATTCCATAATAATTTGTTTTAATTTTCGTAGAAATTAAATGTTCAGGCAATATTTCCATTGTAACAGTATTTATGGGATTACTAGGTATATATATATATATATATATATATATATATATATATATATATATATATATATATATATATATATATATATGTATAACTATCAAGGTAATAATTACTGTTAAAGCTCCAAGCGACATTACAAATAGAACCGTGCCAAATTAACAAATTGTAACAATAGAAAAGGTAAACAGTATTACATTAATACGATTGAATGAAATTTACATTAACTATTATACAATTACATTGTAAAATGCAACCGTCATTCTACCTTTAATTTATTGCTACATTGTGTGGGTAAATACTATAGGATTGAATTAATTTGTTTGATTAGGCAAGATAGTAAAATACGAGGATTATTCATAGGCGGAGAGGTCGCCGTAAAATCACTATGCTTATTTCTGGTAAAATGAAACTTTTAGGGAAGAGTATATCTTATGACACCGGGGTTTCCTTTTGCGATCTTGATGAGACAACACGAGGTTTCTCATTTGAAGCCAATTTTACATACTCACTTAGCTCTTGTTATGAAAACGTTAAACGGTGAGGCATTTTAGCACTCAAATAGCTGCGTTTAAGTATATAGGATTGCCCAAGAAAACCTTGGCAAAATACACAGATAGTACAGTACAATACTTATTTAGCTCATGACCTGAAGGCTTGAAATTATAGCTAAATTTTAGCATTAAATGTGACCTGGTGTCGGATTAGGACCGCTACCTGTCTCAATGCAATGTCTGCAATATTACTCAGTCAGTTTTTATTATTTTTATTTTTTTTTTAAATCTCAGTAATTACTTTTCCTACAAAATATCGAGAGGTTTTTTTAATTTTTCTAATAGGCAATTTTTTATAAATCCTTAAACATAAACTTTTTGGTCGAAAATTGCATACTAAAGTTTGAAACAAACAATTTTTAGCTACTACATTATCTTACAATATTAATTTTAATTTTTGCCAGTTGGATTATTTTTTGTGAAGTTATCCTGCCGGCAAGGAGGTGCCATAGTTTTCATCAGTGGTCCATTTAAATCGATAAAAAGTAAAGTTAACAATTAAAACATTCTACTCAGTATATATCACCACCACACCAAACACTTTATTTTTGCTCTCGACGCGCGTTTCGCTAATCATGTTAACTTCATCAGGAGCGATGATTGGCTAAAGCTAAACTACAAATCTACCCTATTTATACTTAGCCTAATCCTTGAATTACTCAGGCAGAACTAGTAGTATAGGCGAGGCCATCACTTCCGGTCACGTAACCAGTAGAGAGGACTATAAGGAATAAGCTTTTATTTAAACTAATTTTATATTTTATAACTTCCATACTTTCGTATGCGTTCAACAATCTCCTATCAGATACATTTTTAATTAATCTTAGATTATCTAATATTACAGTATGATCAGCTTTAAGGGCATGTTCGGCAATGCTAGACTTTTCTGTTCTACTATATTTTAAATGTGCTAAATCTTGTTTAAATCGTGTTTTAATTGACCTTTTAGTTTGCTCAACATACTTTTTGTCGCAATCATTACAACTCATTTTATAAATTACATTTTTCTCACAATTAGGAATCTTATCTCTGGGATTTCATGAGATATTTCTCAGATTGTTTGATGACTATTAGACTAAGGTGAGGCCTACCTTATTAAATACCTTATTGAGTCCCCTGCTATATTTCGGATTATATGGTATGGAGGCATATATGGTCTTATTTTCTTTGCGTGTAATAAAGGTGAAATTCTGAATATTTAACCTTTCATTATTGAAGTGTACTCTATTTAGAGGAAAAGTGACCAAAGGATGAACTAAAACATGTAATGCGGCTAATTTGTGTTGTTTGCAATGAAATGAATCATTAGGAATATATCTATCTGTTACTGTGTCTTTTCTATAGATATCAAATTTTAACCTATTTTTATTTTTAATAATTAAAATATCTAGAAAAGGCAGTTCTCCTTTGTTCTCAATTTCGTAAATGAATTTAATGGAATCATACCGGCTTTTTAATTTGGAAACAAAATCATTTATATTTGCTTTCTTTGTATCAAAAATCGTAAAAACATCATCCACATATCTATACCATACCCTTGAGAAATACTCAAATTCTTGACTGGCTTCGGTTTCATACTTACTCATAAATAAATTGGCTATGAAAGGTAAGTAATTACCTTCTTTCTGAATATAAAATTGACTGTTATATTGAAAATAATTTTGTTCCATACAAAGTTTAGATAATGTTAAGTATTCATGAATAATTTCGTCATTCATCCTAAGTAATTCTTCGAGATATTGTAAAGTTTGTGGTATTGCCACACTTGGGAACAGAGATAGGTTTACTTCAGGGACGCAACCCTGCCCACGCCAGCCCGGTTATTTCTCTCATTTTCTATACAAGAGAGAAACTGTGTCCTAACCTTAAAATCCGGATTAAACCTAAATTTAATCCCGCCCATATTCCCAACATCCACACTCACCAACACGCCTGGCAAGCGAGGTGTTTTATGGTAAACCCCTTCAAACAAACAAACATGTCGGTCTTAAAACAAAAAAAAGAATTACCCCAGGTGGGTAGGATAGAACATCCATAATCCCACACCGACCTGCCGGTCAGCTTCATGGATTCTGGGGGAGGCAAAAGAACGACAAATAGAACTGAGAAACGGAAAGAAAAGAAAAACAAATTACACATAGCAACCTATAACATCAGATGCATGGCAAAAGATGAAAAAATATACGAACTCGAAGAGGAATTGACAAAGATAAAATGGGACATTGTAGGACTCTTCGAAGTGAAACGAAGAGGAGAACACAGTAGAGAATTTCAAACAGGCAACCAACTATATTACAAAGGTCCTGAAGACGAAATATATGGAGGAATAGGATTCATAATAAAAAAAGACCATAAAATAAAATGTAAAAACATTTAAAGCCATTTTCGACAAAGTAGGCTATATAATAATAGAAATAAATAAAAAGCTGAAAATAAATGGATTGAATAGTGGCTGAAATGCTAAAAGAGCCATTTCAGACAAAGTAGGCTATATAATAAGAGAAATAAATAAAAAGCTGAATATAAATGGATGGAATAGTAGCTAAAATGCTGAAAGAGGGGAAGAATGAAATAATAGGAACACTTAAAGTGCTATTTAATCATTGCTTGCATGAAGGAGAAATCCCTGACAACTGGAATACGCGTATTAGTCATACTGCTGTTCAAGAAAGGAGATAAAAACAATTTGGAAAATTTCCGACCGATCTCCCTGTTATCACAGATTTACAAACTTTTCATGAAGATAATTACCCACTGACTATCACCCAAACTGGATGCTTACCAACCTATTGAACAAGCTGGATTCCGAAAGGGTTATAGCACATCTGACCACCTACTAACAATGAGAACATTAATCGAAATGGTAAATGAATATCAACTGAACCTATATCTTGCCTTCATAGATTACAAAAAAGCTTTTGACAGCGTAGAATTATGGGCTGTAGAAAGACCCATGAACAATTGCCGAATCGACTCTCGATACAGAACACTCATACGCAACATATATTAGGTAGAGACACCACAAAATCTATACCATTAAAAAGAGGCGTCCGACAAGGCGATGTCATCTTCCCAAAGCTTTGTAACTTAGCAATGGAAGACATATTCAAATGGATACAATGGTCACACAAAGGCATAAATATAAATGGCAAAAAGCTAAACTATCTCAGATATGCAGATGACATTGTATTAATTACAACTGACTTTGAAGAATTGCAAGACATGCTGAGACAACTCTCAGAAGCGTCAGAGACAATAGGACTGAAGATCAACATGACTAAAACCAAGATAATGACTAATACAAACCATCTAAGAAAAATAACTCTCAACAATGTCAACTTAGAGACAGTAAATGAATTTTACTGTCACAAATACTCAAATAAACAAGGAAAATCAAACGACCGAAATTATAAGAAGAGTTAGATTAGCTTGGGCAGGCTTTGGAAAGTTAAAAAAAGATTTAATAAACAAAAAAATACCCCAATACCTGAGAACTAGGGTATCTGATCAATGTGTTCTTCCAATCCTGATTTACGGTTCACAGACTTGGACATTAACTAAAGCAAACATGGATAAAATAGCAAAAGCACAAAAATCAAGGGAAAGAATAATGATAGGAGTAAAAATATTAGATAAGAAAACGAATACCTGGATCAGACAAATAACAAAAGTGAAAGATGCCAGAGAACAGGTAGCAAGACTAAAGTGGGACTTTGCAGGTCATAATGCCAGAGAAATAGACCAATGATAAAACGCGGTAATACAGCGGAGGAGACCATGGTTAGGGAAAAGATTAAGAGGCCTCCCACAGATTAGAGAATGAGACGATCTAAAACGAGTGGAAGGACTACACTGGAATAGACAGGCACAAGACAGAGACATATGGAAGAGTTTGAAGGAGGCCTATGTTCAAAACTGGACTATATAAAGGCAAAAAAAGAAGAAGAACAGAAAAGTCTAGCATTGCCGAACTTGTCCTTGAAGCGGATCATACTGTAACATTAGATAATCTAAGATTAATTAAAACTGTCTCTGATAGGAGATTGTAGAACGCATACAAAAGTGTGGAAATTATAAAATATAAAAGTAGTTTAAATAAAGGCTTATTCCTTATAGTCCTCTCTACTGGTTACTTGACCGGAAGTGATGGCCTCGCCTATGCCATTAGTTCCGCCTGAGTAATTCAAGGATCAGGCTAAGTATAAATAGGGTAGATTTGTAGTTTAGCTTTAGTCAATCATCGCTCCTGATGAGGCTAACATGGTTAGCGAAACGCGCGTTGAGTGCAAAAATAAGGTGTTTGGTGTAGTGGTGATATATACTGAGTAGTGTCGTTGTGCCAAAAAATCCACATTCCCAACATAATTGAAAACAAAAAATTCTTTCAATTTAAAGTACAATAAAAAATATATACCGCCATTCTTTTGTATTATTCACATAATAACCTTTAAAATATTTTTTTTATATATACTTACTTTTTGCAGCGCCCAGGTGTATCTAATAAATTAAGCACATTTTTTATGATAATGTGGTTGCTTAATATATATAATGTTATAGGTCTTTTTCGGAATTGGTTGAGTCAAGGAATGTGAAAAATGTGTTGTATACATACACCAGACTTCAATATAAAATCCTAATCATAACATGTTGTACTTTTGAGTTTGAGTATAACGATCAAGTTGGAATATATATTCGTCCTAGTTTTTAAATCTCTACCTAAAGATGTTTACGTCTGGTTTAAAATGGAGTGCAAACAGCCCTTGAAACTAAAAGTTGACAATATAAAACGAGAACTCGCCGTAACTTATTAAATAATTATTAAAACTCGAAAACTTTTTAAAACTAACTTTAATTAACTTCAAAACTTCTATTTTTCCAGTTACTGCAAATTATAGGTTTTTTTTCAGTCTCCACTTTAAAATTATAGCATTTATATCAAACAATTTAAAAGGTATAGCATGTTAAAAGGGGTACTTTAATACAAGTTTAGTTTAAAACCCTTTGAGGCAGAAAACCGTAAAAGCTAATCAACCTTTCACTTTCAAGTTTTTGCGTATTGGAGAAACTCTCACTTTCAGTTTATATTAGTTTCGTGAAATCCTTATAGTAACTACTTAAAATGTATCCCACGCTAATCCAAATTCCCCAATTTATTTCCAATTGTATAATTAAAGGCAATTATTTCATTTTCTCTATTTGAAATACTAATAAGAGTGTAGAGAGCACAGCGTGATATTTGATGATGTGTTTAACAGATGATAATTAAAATGTACCCGCGTAAACTGAAGAAATGATAATTCAGACATATCGACTATAGAGTGTGTCTAGAAAATTAGAAAATGTACGATTTTCTCTGTATTCATTGGGAAAATTTAAAACGAACTGAAGAAATATTCCTTCAAATAAACACTCCATGATTTGAGTGAATAAAAACAATCTCGACTAAGAAATTTAGCACTTCCATGAAACTATTGGTACAAAAATGTTATTACGGAAGGCTATATGTATTTATCTCTGATATTAGCTATTAAAGAGCTTTTTACAACTGCAAGTCATCGGAATTGATGATAAATAATAAAAGATCTATAAAGGTAGCAGTCAACTGAAATCCGTGTTAATAGACTTTTTCAACCGGAGCATTATCACCCATCAACATAGATTATTGAGATAATATTTCAGTTTGTGACAGAAAACAAAAAACGATGAATAAAATTCAATAACATCCCAATAGATAATATTTATTTGTAACATTTATTTTTTACATTATGCTAAGTTGGCATAACCCTACATGTATTTTATTAACAATTTAATAGTGCAATATTTCAACATTTATCTCTAACTTAGTAGAGTTTCCTAACAAGGAATTTAGTAATATACAACCTCGTTGTCACCTTGAGTACAGGGTGAGTCAACGATAGAGTAAAGTTGATTATCTCATTTGTTTCGGGAATGACGAAAAAATATTACAATTGTTTTAGGGAATATTAAGGTGTACAGTTTAAAATTATTTTTAAATATACAGGGTACTTCAAAAAAGTGTGGCCGATACAACATATGTCTTATTAAATGCTATGCTCTTTTCTAATTTATTTTTAAATTCTGCGTAAAATTTTATAACTTTTTTATTAATAATGTTATATACCTAAACCTAGTAGTTTTGTTAGTTTTTCAATTTTTTTAAAAAAATGCTAGTCTTTAGTTTTGTAAAAAATTGCCAGTAGCGCCGTTGTTTCTGAAGGTGGAATACTCATAATTAGTACGAGTATTTTATAGAGATAAAAAAAAAAGATATATGTAAAGAAATTTGAGTGTATATTATTATTTTTTCTAATAGATTTTATAAAACCCTCCAACTTTTATTAAGTATGTCATATACCTATTTCTAATAGTTTTCGATTTATTTTGAATTTTTCAATTTTTACCCTTGTTTTTAATACACTTACGCTATAACATCATAGTTGCCAAGACAAAACAAAAATGTAGGCATTGTCAAATTTTGACATGTCTATTAAGCAAGTAAAAATAGGTTAATTTGTTTTAGTAAGTGACGTATAAAGGTAATAGTTATGGATTTTCCTAAAAATGAATTAATTCATATGGTTTATATACTGGGCGAGGTGGGAAAAAATTGTCTTTTGGCAGTAAAGCATTACGGAGAGAAGTACCCTAACAGACGTATACCATCTAGAAAATCTTTTCAGTGCTCGATGGAACGGTTTGATGGTAGTGGTGGCGTTGAGTAAGTAATAAACCACAATGCTACCAATGATGAAAAAGAAATGGAGATTTTACTTCATGTTGAAGATAATCCCCAGGCCAGCAGCCGTCAACTAGCTGACTTATCTGACACATCCCAATCTACGGCTAATCGCACCACGAGAAAATACAAGTATCATCCCTTTCATACGGAACTATATCAAGAATTTCAAGACCGTGATTTTGAACGACGAGTAAACTTTTGTACCACCATGAATGGAGCAATAGAGACTGATCCAAATTTTTTATCCAAAATAAGGTTTTCTGACGAAGCTACTTTTTGCAGTAATGAAGCAGTTAACAGCCATAACATACAGTATTATTCACAGTTAATCCATTTTGGGTCCGGGATGCTCAAAACCAAAACCATTAGTCGCTTAATGTATAATATATATTAAATTTTCGAATTATTGGTCCATATTTTTTTCCACGAACCGCTTAAAGGCCTTAGATATCTAAATTTTTTGCAAAACAAATTATCCCAGCTTCTTAAAGACATTGATAACTTTGAAAGGGAATAAATGTGGATTCAACAAGATGGAGCTCCTGCTCATTACCACCGGGAAGTTCGGGAATTTTTAAACGATCGTTACCCACAAAAATGGATAAAATGGATTGGTAGGGATGAATTCATTCAGTGGCTCCCTCGATCATGTGACTTAACACCTTTAGACTTCTTTTTGTGCAGCTACAATAAAGATCGTGTTTATGTAATCCCCCTACAATACCAGTAGATATGGAAAATAGGATACGGGATGCGTGCTGGACAATAACGCGTTTTATGCTAAGGAAAGTGAAGGAAAATGTAGTAAAACGACTAAACATGTGTATTCAAGTAGACGGGCATATTTTTGAACACTTATCACGTCATAATAATTAATCATTAGATAAGTTAAACTATATTAAAATTATTATTAACTATTTGTTTATGTTTCACAATAGCGTAAGTGTATTAAAAACAAGGGTAAAAATTGAAAAAATTCATAATAAATCGAAAACTATTAGAAATAGGTATATGATGTACTTAATAAAAGTTGGAGGGTTTTATAAAATCCTTCAGAAAAAATAATAATATATAGGGTGTGCCATTTAAAAAATTTGAGATTTTTCAATTTAAAATAGTCGAAATGTATAAATTTATTTTGAACACCCTGTAGCATCTAACTCAAATTTCTTTACACATACCTTTTTTTTTTTTTCGCCTCTGTAGAATGCTCGTACCAATTATGAGTATTCCACCTTCAGAAACAATGGCGCTATTGGGAATTTTTTTGCAAAACTGAAAATTAGTATTTTTTTTTTTTAAATTTAAAAATAAATTAGAAAATAGAATATTCCATTTAAAAAAAAACATATGGTATATCGGCCACACTTTTTTGAAGTACCCTGTATACTCAAAAATAATTTTAAACTGTGTTCCTTAACATTCCCTAAAACTATTGTATTTAACATTTCTTCGCCATTCCCGAAAGAAATGAGATAATGAACTTTACTCGATCGTTGACTCACCCTGAAGATATCATTTGTTTGGTTGGAGTTGATAATTTATACCTGGGAAATGGTATTTAGATTTTCATTCGTATTTCCCTGAAATCTCTATGCTATTAAAAAGCAGAGTTTATTTAACCTTCTGCAGTATCGATAATTTTTAGTTAGGTTCTGATATTCGTCTTTTTATTTTACGAAGCGTGTTCTGTTATACGTCTCTTACAGTAAAGACAAGTAGAAAACAATGGGTAGAATTCCAAGATTCTCTTATTCAAAAAAATGATCTTTCTTGGCTTTCATGACATGCTGACAAATTCCGATCTGATAATAAAATCTGATAGAGGTGCATACCGGTATTATGACTTATATTTGTTAGTTTTAATGGCAGGTTATAGGTGGTTACGAGTAACTTTTAAAGTGCAATTTTAGAAAATATTCAGCTATTCTAATGTGTATAATGTTATTTATTTTCTTCTATATTAGTTCAGGTTATTAAAATTATGTATTTTAATAGATTATACTTTTAAAATTTTGAAATTTTAGGTCAGCTTAGATATGTGATCTTATGTTCACCTAACATATAAAGTTACTGGTCGAGTTAGTTTCCACAACCTTTTCTGGTTAGTTTAGCCTCTCCTATCAAATTATTTATTTTCGATGTGGAGATCATCATGTACAAAGTAATTAGTTCTTTTCTTGTTTACTTTTTCTTTTTATCCTCTATAGCAGCAGTGCTATTTCCGTTTTGATTTTCTGGGTAGGATGTCACTAGGTAAATTCCAGCATTTTCATTTCATTCATTCTTGTTTCTAATTTCATCCTGGGAGTTTTAACAGAGAAGAAAGTCTTCGTTTTTTGCATAGTAAGACATGCCGCAATGTCTTCTTCCTTAAAGTTACGTGTAACAGGAGATTTAATGCAATAAAATTATTTGGGAAACTAAAACGTCATTCAAATAGTACAATTGTTTTCTTTTCTATATCAAGGTAAAATTACCGGTTTTTCCCTAAAATATTTTTCTTTGCAGGTTTTATTACCAGAAATTTTTTCAACAAGTTTTAAATTCCAGTTTTACCACTATTTTTTCACCAGATTGTTTTGTTTTAAATTTTTTTTGATAGTTCGCTTCCCCGCCACTATAGGAATTTTTACCCTTGTTCTGACTATATCTTTAATGAAATATATTGACGGGGATGCCATAATATTTGTCAACGTTACTCGTAGTGCTACCGGCGTGATTGCATTTCTGTATTAACTAATACCTAAAAATACACACATACCCAGCCGAATACCGGAATCGAACCATCGGTTTCATGTGCAGGCTTTTAACTCACTGCGCTACCGAGGCTAGCATTTTAATCAGCCGGCGGCGGTTTAATCGTTTTAGCATTAGTTTTTTTAAGTTTTCTCTTGTCTCTCGATTTTACCACAGAGAGATTTATATATGCGTAAATATAACTGGAGGGAGTCTTAATGCAGAAATACCATTTCACCTCTGAAAGTTTGATCTGCTGAAGCCATCAACGAAAAATAAATAAAACCATTAATTTATTATTTGTTGGCTACATTATTGGCATAATAATGTGATTATTTTGTTTTTAACTTATATTGTAAAGCCACCTTAACATTAATAAGTATTTCTTTTAAAAGAAAAACATACAGTTCACACTATTTATTTCCTAGAAGGTCCTTAAGTATCCTAGAGAAAGGAATTATTAATGTCAATTGCTAACTATGTATATCTTAGCACTATATTAAAATACCAAAATAGGGACTGTTACCGTTTCTTTATTCTGTACCATACTTTTTTTAAGAATATCAGCAAAAGAACATTCTTTTGTTCAAATATTCCCTAAAACTATAAATTAATGTTTATATTTCGTTTTATTGTTAGTATTCTGTATTAAAATTAGATGGATGAACTCACTTCGATATCTGTCTGTCTGTCTATCAGTCACAGCCGATTTTTTCCGAAACTGTTTGACGTAGAAAGTTGAAATTTATCACTAATATAGGGATTGACGATCCAATCATAGCCCTCTAGTTTTGAAATCGAATTTTAACCTAAGGGGTTAGTTTTGGGGGTGAAATCGGAATTAAAAAAATCAAGGGCATCGAGTGGGGTGTCCAATGAAAGTGTGCGAAAACACTAGTTCAAAAATATATGTGATGTAATACTAGCGCGAACTTTTCTTTTTATTATTTTAAAAAAAAACTGTCAAAAATACCCTATCTCTAAGAGTACTGATCAAAAAATTTCGAAAAAATTCTGGAATATTCTCCATAAGGTGTAGATTGAATCAACATTATCACGAGTGATAATCTATCTGGTATATCAACACAAAGATCGGATTTTTTTTTTTTATTTTAGAAGCAATCACGGTACAGAATACTAATTGCGCAAGTACGACTTGCAGCTTTTCAATTAATAAGGTCCCATTATTTTTTATAATTATAACATTTGTGAGACTTTGCGTTTGCAGCATCAACAAATGGACGTAAAATGGGTGGTGATCAAATTTTTAAAAATATGCTCAACAGTATTTTAAATAACTACTATCCATTTTTCTCTAACTTTAAGAGGTTCTGGTCGTAAGCAAGAATAAAATATGAAACCATATATTATAGAGACTATAGCGCAAATCTAAGAACTTTAAGGACCTTCAGTCAGTTTTTCAATAAACTTAAGGAATATAGTTAGCGATATGAACTACTTATCAGCACTATAATACCCTTTTCAACACCAATTAAGAAATTACTAAAAGCGTGGCTTTAGTCAAATACTGCGACTCTTCTATAATATATATAAAATGCAACGTCTCTCTGTCTGTCTGTCTATCTGTCTGTCTGTCTGCCTGTCTGTCTGTCCGTTAGTGACCTTATCACTGGAGAACCACTTATCCGATTTACGTACTTTTTTTTTAAAACATACATATGTTCTCTGGCCAGGTTATAGGCTATATTTTATTACGATCGGTAGCATAAGGAATGAGCAGTGACGATAATAGTGAATGAAGTCGGAAAAAAGTTTATCGCTAGCGCGTTCCCTTGCAATAGACATTCTAAACCATTAAATATGGAACAATATTATGTAGTAGAGAATATCTAGAATCTATAATATATATAAAATGCAATGTCTCTCTGTCTGTCTGTCTCTCCACTGGTGCGTTTATCACGCGAGAACCACTTATCCGATTTACGTCTTTTTTTAAATTCATACATATATTCTTTGGCCAGGTTATATAATAATATAATAATCTATACCTATAATATAAACAAATTGCAACCTCTCTCTGTCTGTCTGTCTGTCCGTTAGTGCGTTTATCCCTCGAGAACCACTTATCCGATTTACGTGGTTGTTTAAATTCGTACATATGTTCTCTGACCAGGTTTTAGATATATATTTTATTACATCTATAATATATATAAAATGTAACGTCTCTCTGCCTGCCTGTCTGTCTGTCTGTCTGTCTGTCTGTCTATCAGTCTGTCTGTCCGTTAGTGCGCCTATCACTGAAAAACCACTTATTCGATTTACGTACTTTTTTTTTAAAAACATACATATGTTCTCTGGCCAGGTTATAGGCTATATTTTATTACGATAGGTAGCATAAAGAATGAGCAGTGACGTAAAATAGTGAATGATGTCGCAAATAAGTTTGCCGTTAGCGCGTGCCTTTGCAATACACAGCCTAAACCATTAAATATGGAACAATATTATGTATCTGTATATGTATAATCTATAATATATATAAAATGCAATGTCTCTCTGTCTGTCTGTCTGTCCATTAGTGCGTTTTTCACGCAGGAACCACTTATCAGATTTACCTGTCTTTTTTTAAATTGATGCATATATTCTTTGGCCAGGTTATATAATAATAAAAATAATCTATATCTATAATATATATATAAAATGCAATGTTTGTCTGTCTGTCTATCTGTCTGTCCGTTAATGCGCTTATCCCTCGAGAACCACTTATCCGATTTACGTGATTTTTTTAAATTCATACATATGTTCTCTGACCAGGTTATAGGTATATATTTTATTACATCTATAATATATATAAAATGCAACGTATTCTGTCTGTCTGTCTGTCTGTCTGTCTGTCTGTCTGTCTGTCCGTTAGTACGCTTATCACTGGAGAATCACTTATCCGATTCTCGTACTTTTTTTTTTAAAAACATACGTATCTTCTCCGGCCAGGTTATAGGCTATATTTTATTACGATAGGTAGCATAAGGAATGAGCAGTGACAATAATAGTAAATGAAGTCGGACAAAGTTTGCCGCTAGTGCGTTCTCTTGCAATACATAGTCCAAACCATTAAATATGGAACAATATTATGTAGCAGAGAATATCTATAATATATGTAAAATGCAATGTCTCTCTGTCCGTCTGTCTGTCTGTCTGTCCGTCCGTTAGTGTGCTTATCACTGCAGAACTACTTATCCGATTTACGTACTTTTTTTTAACGATACGTATGTTCTCTGGCCAAGTTATAGGCTACATTTTATTAGGTGACATAAGGAATAAGCAGTGACGATAATAGTGAATTAAGTCAGAGAAAAGTTTGCCGCTAGCGCGTTCTCTTGCAATACACTCCCTAAAGCATTAAATATGGAACAATATCACGTAACAAAGAATACAATATATATAAAATGCAACGTCTCTCTGTCTGTCTGTGTGTCCGTTAGTGCGCTTATCACTCGAGAACCACTTATCCGATTTACGTGTTTTTATAAATTTATACATATGTTCTATATAATTCGATATAAGCCTAGATAATGGGAGATAAGGTGAGATAATTGGAGATAAGGAGAAATAATGGGAGATAAGTCGAGATAAGCCTCGATAATGGGATATAAGGTGAGATAATGGGAGATAAGTATAAATAATGGGAGATAAGGAGAGATAATGGGAGATAAGCAGAGATAAGTCTAAATAATGGGAGTTATGGTGAGATAATGGGAGATAAGGAGAAATAATGGGAGATAAGGAGAAATAATGGGAGATAAGTCGAGATAAGCCTAGATAATGGGAAATAAGGTGAGACAATGGGAGATAAGGAGAAATAATGGGAGATAAGGAGAAATAATGGGAGATGAGCAGAGATAAGCCTAAATAATGGTAATTATGTAGAGATAATGGGAAATAAGGAGAAATATTGGGAGATAAGGAGAAATAATGGGAGATATTTTATTACGTTGGGTAACATAAGGAATAAGCAGTGACGATAGTAGTGAATCAAGTCCAAGCGAGCGGAGCCGCGGGCCTGGCTAGTTTCTTTATGAAAGTTAGGATTATGACTGTAAGTGGGTGAAAGGGATAATTAGCTATGCCGAAACAACCTTTTGAAATACAAGAATCTCCTTCCCGGGGATCTGACAAAGAACACTCAATTACAAGTAATTGAATGTTATTTCACCAACTACTGCATATTGCCTGGACTTCTCATGAATCAAATACAAAAGTTTTACGAAGCAGCGTAATGAAAAGAAAACTTGTAGATAATATAAAACAGCAACTGAATGTTATTTCATCGAAAACTGTATATTGCCTGGACTTTTCATAGATGAAATACAAAAGTTTCACAAAGCAGCGTCATGAAAAGAAAACTTGTAGATAATATAAAACAATCTAAGTTGTACTGAAGACTCATATTGAAGGAAGTTCGGTACTCTATATGAAAGCTACAAGCTACAAGAAATGATCAAAGAGAAAAGCGGGCCATTGCAAAAGTAAGATTCGTGACCTCGCAACATAGACACGGACCCAGTAATTATGTCGTTATAAATGTTAAAAAACTAATCTCTCTAGTAGCTTTTTGGATCCTTAGGTGCACCAAATTATATTAATGGGAACATATTTTAACAATAATCTTCAGAACCATAAAGTAAGTGTATGAGTGTGAATGAGTCTGCGTTGTTGTAGTAAAATCCTGAAAATGGTGAGATGTAGGGCAATTATAGATTTGAGAAATCACGATTTTTTAATCTCAGATTATACGCACTAAATTGTAAAAATGGTATTGGATCCAATACAAATAAGGAAGAATATACATATTTTTTTAAATTTATCAGAACAAGTTATTTTTTGAATTTGTCCTATAACCTGGGTTTTTTTTAATATGATATGTATTTATTATATACTAAATAAATTTCCAATATAATTATGATATGTGGAATATTTTATTGAAAATTTTCAAATTTTGCGAAGGAAAGATATTCTAATTGAAAATTACTGGGATTTGAACTTTTTTCGCCTAAGACTTATGCACTTAAAAAATGCAAAAGGTTGTATCTTTTTTCTTTATAATATTCGGAAGTTCTAAATAAAATCTACTAAGATTTAGCTAACAACAACTATAAATTCAAAATGCAACTTTTTCTCGCAAATTTAATAAATTTTTCTTCTTTCTCTGAAAATGTTTCTATAATGTCTAAAATCATTATTTTATCAAGTGTTTAATTTATTGCCCAATGTTACAAAGTTCGAAAATTTCCGAGATATCAAAGGAAATAAAATTTTTATTTTTTTAACGTAACGTCAGCAGTTATTATCATTATTGTAAAATAAGCTCACCAGCCATTTAATTCCTGACTCTTCCTGATACAATTTTCAATAATTAAAGGAGTTTAATTCTTTTAATAATTAAGATCCACCAAAAGCCTGTAACAAAGTTACATAATTTTATTTGAGTATTATGCGCGTTAGCTTTAAGTTTCTTAAGCTACATTAAGTAATTTTCTTAATTTAATATGTAGCTGTAAATTCTGGGATCACAATTCCTCTAAAAATTCCGTCGAGCGAAAATCAAATTTGTATCAAATACAACAGCCAGTAGCTGTCGTATGCATTAACTCCTAGTTTACCGTTTCTTCACTGTCACACTTTGTCAAGTTGCCCAGAGCTAAGGGGCCTTTAACCAAGCGATTCGTAATAGAGGTGCTCAAGATATTGGATAACTTAACCAGCCTACTAATAAAAATCAATATTTACTGCGTCTATTCTAAAATACAGACACAACTCTCTAATTGTGGCAGCCCTAGCTATGCGGTGTAGTAGTTGCTTACCGTGTACAAGGTCTCAGGTTCAAATCCTGACAGGTCGGTATACTTATTTAATAACTTGTTTAGCTTGGCCGTGTACATGGTTGCAGAAATGTGGTAACGTCTTGGACAACGTTATCCTTAAGATATGAAACAAAGGTAAATTCCTTTTTAGATGTAGAGATGAACGATAAAAAAATATGTTATCCTTTGAAGTAAACTCGAAAAATAATAAAGAAGAAAAAAAAGCGAAAATTCTGTTGTTACCGGAAAAATAGTGGTTACAGGAAAAATTTCATTGCATTCGCTGAAACTATAGTTTTATAACAATCAAAAATTTTCTCTTTTCATTTGCATAGAATAAAACGAAAACACTGAGGTTTGATGTTAGCTGTGTGATTACCAGTGTTAATGGATATGTTGTTTTGCATAACATGGTTTTAATTCGTCAACTGCCTTGCGCAACATAGTAATTGCATATCAAAGGCTGCCTTAGTTGCTAGCTTTATTGTAACCAAATACTAAGATATTTTTTGAGACTGTGGCTCCTTTAGATCACGTGAACTAGAGCTATAAACTGATAAATGTTTCATTGTTTCTCGACATTTATTTTCCAACAAACTTTTTTTTAAGTAAGCCTAGTAATCGTAGTTAATATAGGGGATTATTCAATAATAGATTACTTATTATTTTATGCCTAGAAGCCAAACTCACGTTCCTCGAAATTTCCAAATTGATCCCTGGTGGTGTATTGAGAAGCAATCATTACACTTTCCCTATTTGCAATGCCAATTAGCATGCTATTAGCAGTTTACTACTTATTTAATAGATACTAGATAAATAACTTTTGCACGGTAAACTGTAAATGTAAACAATTTTGTCATAGTTAGTAATATAAGATTTTAAATTCTACAGGTTAGAGAGGTCATTACTTAATGACTTTTTCTTAAAGTCAGGGTCCAATTTTTATTTCCTTTAATAAACCAGTTTGGGATATCTCTTAAATTTATAGTAGTTTTTATCTTCGTAGTTTTATATATATATATATATATATATATATATATATATATATATATATATATATATATACATATATAAATATATATATATATATATATATATATATATATATATATATATATATATATATATATATATAGTGTAATGGAATTCATGTCATATATTCGAACTGAAACCTCCTTCTAGTTATACCGATTGAAGAAAATCCACCTTAAAAAACTCAATAAAAAAGGAAAAATCGATCCTAAAGAAATGATAAAATGAATATTGCCGCCACTGGTAAACCATAGATTTACACAATAGTATTGTGAAACTTGACAAGGCGTTACCCAACAAATTTAATAAAAAAATATAGCCAAATTATTACTTTTACAATAATTATTTCCTGACACCAACAAATTAATTAATTAAATTAAAGTTTTATATTTCAATATAATATAATATATTTATTATAATGAGTAAAAAATTTAACATAAGGAATTCACTAAAACTTTATTTGTTTTATTATAAGAGCGATGGCACAGCAAAGAAATTGTTAAGGTAGGTTGCAAATCCTCTGGCATTATTGTGTTTTACTCTAGTCTAAAAGAATTTGTAGTCGGCCTCTGCTGCCTTTGTCGGTAACTTTTAGTAGAGGCTTGGGTATATCGAAGACTATGTGTTGCTGCTTTAAACAAATGTTCAGGAAAGACATTTTTGTCCAGGGGCCAAACTCCAGCCGCTTTAAATCCGTTCGCAATGGTGAAAATGATAGCAACTCTTTGGTAAGCTTCTGCAGATAAACTTGCAACTTGATATTGCGTTACTTGACGACTTGGATTTGTCCTCAACTATTTTTATCTATTGCTTGCACACAAAAACTGCTCATAAGTTTAAAGAAGAGACGTTTATAGCTGAAGTCGGTGAGTAGTAAGGCCTGGCAGTTGTAACATTATTATTCCATTAGCTCTTGCTATGTTCAACGCTTTTAGGTTCTGCGAATGTATTGTATTTCCATCAAGAAGAAGTAACACGTTATTTTTAGGGGTTGGCTTTACTACTCTTATAAAATGTTTCATTTATTCTACAAATAAGTTTGAGTTAATATAGCCCGTGTCTGAAATGGTGACAACCTTCTAGGACGGTGTACCATTCGCAAATTCAGGATTTTGTTTCATTTTTTTTGAATATAAGCATTGGTAGCCCAAACGATCCAGCCGCACTGACACAAGGCTGTCTTATTAACTCATCTTTCTCCGCTTATGAATGCGCTGATTTGTTTCGTCCTTTTTAATTCTAAAAACTTTTTGTGTTTTTTTTTTTCGGAACAGTGGAAAATCCACTTTCAGTAAAGATAAATATTTTTGGAGACGTTATTTTTATTTACGATTTTTTCAAGCTGATTCGATTTACCCTACTCTTCTCTACTTGACAGTGGCCAAGTGACAATGCCCTCTACCAAAACGTCAAATTCATTTTAGTTTGTTTATCTACAGCGAATTTTACAATATGTTGTGGGTAAAGTGAGGTAATGATTAATGTTATTGCAGGCTTTTTTAAAGATATTCATAGACTAATATAGTAATGTTAATTAAGAAATTCGTAAAAAGTATCGAGTATAGCAGTGTGATAGTTAGTGTTGTCCAGTACTGTTGGTTTAGTTATAAATATGTCACGTACAACCTAGGATATTTTATGTGGAGATCGATTGCACATATAAGGTACGTAAAAATAATGAACGAATACATTTTTAAACCTACTTAGTTTTTTTACTTTAGCACTAAAATAACCTTCTATTTCTCAGAAGAAAATTGTTTGCCATTTCTGTATTAATCTTGGAAATGTTAAGAGAAAAACTTATTTGAAACTCTGTTTTTATTTTGTACAAAACCAAACAGCTGTTAACAAAAAGGTCAAAATCAACTGTTAAGGGGCAATGATCTAATTATTCTAGTATGTTACCGAGGAATTATTTCTTTTCAAATAATAGATAAAAAAAATTTATTAATTATGGTTAAATATTATTTTTACTAGGTATTTTCTATAATTATTTTCATTTGTTATTAGATTAATTTTACCTGAAATTTGAAAATCTATAATTGTTGAAGAAAATCGTATGTTTGGCGACACAGGCCTGCTCTTAAGCTAGTTCTTACAATGACGGCCTTTCAAAAGTGGGTAGGTTGGCCTGATAAAATCCCGTTGTGCCCCTTTTTTAATTTTTCGAGAATTTTCGAGTTTAAAAAAAAACCTTTAAAGTTCCTCTACATAACCTTACGAATCACTCGTTTTAATATATGCAGTGAATTTCATAACATCCTATATATATATATATATATATATATATATATATATATATATATATATATATATATATATATATATATATATATATATATATATACATATATATATGTATATATATGTATATATATATATATATATATATATATATATATATATATATATATATATATATGTATATATATATATATATATATATATATGTAATATACATTAAAATTCTGGGTTACAATCCGATTTCAAGTTGAAAATACCAAATGAGATTTTGGTGAAAGGTCGTGGAAATTCATTGTTAGATGAACGGGTTGAAACCCGGAATTTTAATTTATTACATTCCATCATCCGTGAAAACCTATATTGTAACATATATATATATATATATATATATATATATATATATATATATATATATATATATATATATACAATTATTTAAACTGAAACTTTTTGTATTTTTAAAAATAAATTCACTTGTATGAAACAGTAAAATATTTGTTGAGCCTCTTGTACTATCTGATAATTCGTTTCACCATTTCGCTTAATATTTTCAGTGTTTTTTCATAATCCAAGAATCTTCATCTCTAGTTTAGTTAAAGAGTAAAGAGAAAGGAAAGCCAGTTAACGTTCCGTAATATAAACAGATAGATTTTTTAAACTTATGCATGGCATAAATTGTGCCCCGAATGCATATGCGCACAAGATACACTTTTTGTCCTAGGAACGTTCCTAATCTGACAATTGTGCCCATTTTTGTGCAATTTGAAGAAATGTTAAAAATGATGCAGTATTGACTCATTTGATAATAATAAAGTATGAATTATTTATTTTGGTAGTAAATAATAGAAAATAACTCTAAATTCGTAAAAAGCAGACATAGTTTGACGCAACTATAATAATATATAAAATGTAAAATTATATATATATATATATATATATATATATATATATATATATATATATATATATATATTTGTTTAATTTGCTTTCAAACGCCGAATAAGTATACCTTGGCATGAAAATGTTGCTGGCTGCGCAGTTATTGAACATAATATGAACGATACTAGTCATGAATCATATATAAAAATATTACAAAAAATATGAATAATTGATATAGATCTTCACGTCGTGTTCGTATCAAAAAGTTCTAAAAATAGAATATATAAAGAGAAGCACGTACCGTATTAATATATACGAAATAATATTTTACAGAACCACAATAAGACAAAGCAACATGAAAACAATTAAAAATTGATACTAAAACTTTAAATGAAATTAAAGCAAGTACGAACAATGCCCAACTCACCCAACTTTTTGTAAACACACAGACATTTGATTTGCCATTCCACCTACAAAGTTATGTTAAAGAATTATAAAAAAGATTCCTGGTTGTGTAAGAATTTAGGATTTCCAAAGAAATACTCAAATATTGTATTTAAAAAAATTCGAATCAATTTGTTAAAAAAAAAAATTTTTTTTTTGTCACGTTTACCTTTATCCGCGAACGTTTTACCTCTGTATTTAAAGCTTTTTCAACCTGAATGGTATTACAAATGGAATTTTCGTGAATTACATTGTTTCCTCAATCTTGATAAATACTTTGGAAACAATTTAATTTCGATGAAGTAACAAACCTACACAGACTATATAATATCAATTTATAATGCCATTCAGGTTGAAAGGTCCTAAATAAAGAGGCGAAACGTTCTTAGATGAACTTAAGCATGACAAAATAAAGTAGCAACGTTTTTTTCGTATATATATTTCATGAATCCTAAAACGTCAAGAAATCCAATAATTTCGGAATGTCTTTTTTTCATGAATATGTTTCTTTAGAGTATGTAACCTTAGAACAGACAGAAAGAATAATAAATAAAAGTTTTAAAAATAGCCTCAGGACCAGATGACATTATAAATAAGATGTTAAAATATGGAGGAGAAAACCTATATAAACAACTAGCACAGCTCTTTACAAGCATAGTAAAACATGGGCAAATACCTACAGATTGGAAAACTAGCATGACGACTCCCTTATTCAGAAAAGGACAAAAGATTGTCGTCTTTTGTCCTTTTCGGAATATAAGGATTAACGCTCGCGGAATAACGCTCCTGAACACTACCTTATTAACAAAAATCATACTGGAAGAAATGAGCAAGGATATTCAAATAAGACAGGAACAACAGGGATTCCGCAAAAAGTCGATCGACCATAGATGCTTTATTAATAGTGAGGCAGGCAATGGAAAAAGCTAAAGAATTTAACAAGCCTGCGTATATGTGTTTCGTCAAAATAACTCAAGCCTTCGATAGAGTGCAATTAACAGATATTACGAAATTATTACAGGTAAAGCAGACAAACCAAAAGCTAATAAAAATCATACATGACATTAACACAGAATGTAGAACAAATATAAAAGTGGGAGATCTATTGCGCAAGGAAGTAAAAATAAACACCGGAATAAGATAAAGCGATTCACTTAGTCCCTTTATCTTCAACCTCATCATGGACAGAATAGTGGAGGATATTCCAAAAACTAGAGGATACAAAATTGGCAACACACACTTCCACACAATCTGCTACGCCGATGAGGCAGTCCTCATCTCCGATTCTGAGGACAACCTTCAGAAGATCTTTTATGCGTTCAATTTGGAAGCGAGAAAACTAAACATGATTATCAACACAACCAAGACAAAATGTATGGTAGCTTCAAAAGAATTATTAAGATGCAGGCTGGAGATCCAAGAAAGTATTATTAAACAAGTTAATAATTTTAAATACCTGAGAACAATGATAACAAGCTACGGAGACTTAAACAGGCAAGAAAAAAAATAGTCCATGAAGGCATCACTAATAGCAGGTTGTTGGATGGATATAGTATGGAAAAATAAATACCTCACAGTGGGAAGTAAAATATACAAGACAACAGTGAGACCGATCCTCACATATACTGTAGAAACAAGGGCAGACACATGTAAAACAGCACAAATGATGAGGACAACAGAATTGAAGTTGATTAAGGACATGTATGGAAAAACTATCCACGACAGAATCCGGAACAACGATCTACCAGAACTAAGTAAGATCCAAGAAATATCCAAATGGACCAGAACTAGAAAAACAATGGAATAAACATATAAATTGGATGAACCACAACAGACTGTTAAAAAGAGCCAAACTCAGTAAACCCTGCTATAGAAGAACTAAGAGCAGACCTCCGAAAAGGTGGCAGGAATGTTGGGCGTCCACATCGGAAGAGGCCTAATGGGGATAAAACAGGCAGTATGCCTACTTTTATGACACACCTTATAAGAATAAAGAAGAAGAAGATGTTTCTACCAATTTAAGAAGGAAAGTAGAATTAAAATGGATCACTATTTTTAAACATAGAATATTCGAGGTTAATTGAAAATTCTAAAGTTTGGGGTAATTAAATAAAATCATTAATTGAAATTGATTTTATAAATAATATTTCCAAATACTCTAACAAAACAAAACTTTCGGAAGACATTTATTTATTTTATTTATTTATTTATTTACGGGCAGACCCATTTTGTACATAGTATTTACAGAAAAAATTTCAATAATATGGTAAAGTTATAACAATACAATAACAACACCAGTAATTACCATTTCAAAAACTCAGTGGACTGTCAACAGTTTTTCTTTTAAACGTTTTAAAGAGAGATTAAAAAAATCAAGATCCGCTTCACTGGCACCATTAGTGATTCTAGTGATCGGCGAGAATAGGCCATAGTTACATCTGTGGTACCTCGGGGCAAAGAGTACGTGGTCTCTTGTTGATCTTGGTGGAACATGAAAATTTATCATACTCAAGAGATCAGAGCAGTCTATATGACCATTTACAAGTCCAAATAAGAAACATATATCAGCAACTTTCCTACGTCTTGAAAGTGATTGCAGCTGAAGTCTTCGTAGCTGGTCCCCATAGGCAGTGATGTTCCACTTAAATTTGCAAGAGACATATCTAGCATACTTCCTCTGTACCCTTTCAATACCCTCAATATGCACAGCATATGTTGAATTGTTTTGTAGCATATATATGCTACAAAACAATTCAACCAAATTCAAAAATTAATTATACCTTACCTATATATTTTTAAATTTTTTTTCTTAGAGACTATATGAAGCTTAACGGTTTTGATAAAAAAATATTCTTGAATTTGCAGTAAATATGAGGTAATATCTCAAAACAATATTGCTAAATAATTAAAGTTAAAATTCCATTCCATTATTTAAGATTTTTGAAATTTTTAATTCTCATTGTGCATAAAAATCATAAATTTTCGATTAGACTTACTATTTTGTAGTATCTACCAAATTAAAGAACTGGCTAAGAAAAGATTACTCATTTAACGGGCTTTCATAATTAGTAAACATTTAATAAATTACTCTTCCAGGGGATGTCAGTTGACACCGAAAAATCCCAAGTAAAATGAGATGCTACTGTCTTATTGATCAGGTCTCATAGTTAAAGCAAAGACCATACAAAAACATTTAACAGAGTTAAAGTTACGTTTCAGAATTAGTCAGATTTTTGAATTTAGTTCCAAAAGTTTCGTTCAATTAGAGTGTTTTTTTGGGCAAATTTAATATTCTATTCAGATCGTGTAATAATAATTATGAAGGTTTAGGAATATTTATTATAAAACTAATTTCAATTAAAAGTTTTAATTAAATACCTGAAGCTATGAAACTTTCAATTAACCTTAAATATTATATGTTTAAAAACAGTGATCCTAAGTTTCCATTCTTAATCTACTGTCTAGCTACGAGGGTTGTGTAAGAAATAAGGTTCCCAACGCTGTAAACTCGCCGCGCGAGATGCTAGGCGAAATCCGGCAACACCGCCGTGTGCGCTGATCCCCCCACTCTAGATCCCGCCTTGGTAGAACTCGCTGCGGCGTTCAGTGCCGGCCTGACAGCCATCCGCGATGGAATCCCCGATCGCCGTCACCGCCAGGTGCGAAGTTCGTGCGGTAATCCGATTTTTGCACGCTAAAAAGTTACCACCGGTTGATATTCATAGGCAGTTGTGTGAAGTTTATGGGGAAGCTTGTATCAGCGTTCAACACGTCCGCAAATGGTGTAGGGAGTTCTCCGAAGGACGCACAGACATCCACGATGAGCAAAGAAGAGGACGAAGTTGTGTCGAAGATTGAGCGAATTCTGCTCGAGGATAGGAGGATAACGATTCGGGAACTGGCTGCCCGGGTTCCTGAGGTTTGTGAAAAAATAATCCACACGATTTTGACTGAAAGGTTACGTTATCACAACGTGTGTGCGCGGTGGGTCCCGCACATGTTTTCAGAAACCCACAAAGCCGATCGCGTCAAGTGTGCCAAGGAGTTTCTTCGAGAATGCGCCGAGAATACTGAAGATTTCATAGACTCCATTGTTACCGGGGATGAAACGTGGTGTCATTACGTCACCCCGGAAACAAAACAACAATCGCGACAATGGCGCCATACCGGATCGTCTAAACCGAAGAAGTTCAAGCAGACGCTGTCCGCAGGGAAAGTGATGGTTACGGTCTTTTGGGACCGTAAGGGTGTCCTGCTTGTTGAGTTTATGCCTCGAGGGATCACGATAAATTCGGAAAATTATTGTGAGGCCTTGAAAAAACTCAGAAGAGCCATCCAAAATCGCCGGAGAGGAAGACTGACAAAAGGCGTTAGACTGCACCACGACAATGCGCGCCCGCACGTCTCTCACCAAACCAAGGATTTAATCGACAATTTTGGCTGGGATCTCGTTGAACATGCTCCCTACAGCCCTGATCTTGCACCGAGTGACTTCCACTTGTTTTCCAAAATTAAAGCAACACTTGGGTGGACAACGTTTCGAGACTGATGAAGAAGTGCAGGAAGCGGTCACCAAATTCCTCCACGGACTGGCGGCGGACTTCTTTGAAGCGGGATTCCAAAAGTGGATTAGTCGTCAACAAAAATGCGTGGAAAAATCTGGAGATTATGTTGAAAAATAGCTAAGAAATTAAGCTTTCCAATGATGTATTTTTCAGTTCAAATAAAAAATGCCTTACACCTGAAAAAAATGTGGGAACCTTATTTTTTACACAACCCTCGTATATCGATTTCAAATTTCGTACACATATAATAACTGAGTAGAAATGAAATCTGAATTTATTTAGCTGTATCGTTCAAGGGGAAAAGGTTAGTATATGAATCAAACTGTAAGCAGTAATATTTATAGTCAAACATATAAGGAGTTAAAGGTATAAGGAAGGGAATGAGACGGGTTGATTTGATTATATCGTATTATCTTCTAGTAGTGCCCCATCCGTTCTGGTCATTAGCGAGTAAGAGAGCCATTCTAACTTTATAAGCAGCAATACGGCGCAGCTGTATCCAACTATGACAGAACCAGTCACTTAGGTTTTTCAGCCAGGCATGGCATCGTCTGCGTGGCCCTCTTTTTGCGTCAAGCTTACCCTGAAATATCAGTTGCAACAGTCTATACCTGTCATGCCTCATGACGTATCCCAGGTATTCCAGTTTGAGCTTTTTCATCGACCAGTTCAATTCCAGACCGTTTCCCATTCTCGTGAGCACCTCGTTATCAGTTACATGTTGTGTCCATTTTCAGGATACCTCGGTATAACCCCATTTCGAAGGCATTTATCTTCCTCATTACTACTTCGTTGATTGTCCACAATTCGATTCCGTATAGTAGAATAAAGAAAACATAGCAGCGCAACATTCTCACCTTCAGTTATAGACTTAGATCTTTCGAAGTGAAAAAGTTTATCATTTGAAGCAATGCTACTCTGGCCTTTTCGATGAGACACCCAATTTCTGCACCTAGCGTAGTATATGCCCTTTTAATAGTTCTTTTTTCGTTCGTTTTTAGTTCAGGTATTCGAAAATTATGTTATTTATTAAATTTATATTGTTAAAAATGTAAACGGATGAAATTAGAGAATGACCTCAAAAAATATATAGACGGGCAACTTTCACTTGCTTGGAATAAACTTTACCAATTCTGTATTAAGTTATTTTGGCCGTTTTAAATTTGTTAATAGATATTTCTTAAATAAACTTCGTCTTCTTATTTTTAAACTAACATGCGCTCCCAAATAACAAAATGTATTACGTATCATTACGCAAAGCAGTGTGTTTTGATGAAACTACACGCTGCCACACAACAGAAAAAGAAAGACAGCTTTTCCACAGGAGAAAAACAAAACGTCGAAAATAACATTCGTGGCTCCACGATATAGGAAACTGATGCAGCTTTGAGGAACTCTAGAGTGCAGCTTTTAATAGTAAGCGTGATGGTTGTTTTGCAGTTGTCAGTTATGATTTTAAAAACCATAAAGAGAGTGAGTATGAGTGTGAGTGAGTGAGAGTACTAAGATCTTGAAATTAAGATATAGAGCCGGGATAGATTAAAAAATACAGATATATTGTGCCTCAGATGCGTCGCAATGTACCGTAATCGAAAGACAGAAAAGAAAAGACAACTTTACTACAGTAGAGGTTCCGTATATACCTTCTTTGTTAAAATTTTTTTGTTGATATTGGTTAGTAACTCCTGCATTATTGAGTTTACAGCTCTAGATAAAAAATTTTGTTGTCTGGACAATGGTAAAATCATCATCATCCATTTAGCTTAAATATTTAACACGGTATAAAGATATGAAAAATAGAAGTATTTAAAATCCACTAAGTCCAATATAAAATTGAAGGACTTTTTAAATGAATTTTAAATATATTACTGAATATACATTAAAATAAATAAAATAATAAAATAAATAATTATTAAAGAAAATCACTGTGTGGCTAAGCTAAACTAAAAAGAATGCACAAAGCTAATCTCCTCTGGTTGATGATATGTTAGTCTACTGTTTAGACAAAGCAGTGGGTTATCATTTTAAATATGAAACGAAATGGATTAATTAGATACAATTTAACTAAGTTGGGAATGTGGAATCTTTGGCACAATGATACTACTCAGTATATATCACCACTACACCAAACACTTTAGTTTTGCACTCGACGCAACGCGAACCATGTTAGCTTCATCAGGAGCGTTGATTGACTAAAGCTAAACTAAAAATCTACCCTATTTATACTTAGCCTAACCCTTGAATTACTCAGGCGGAACTAATGGCATAGGCAAGGCCATCAGTTCCGGTCAAGTAATCAGTAGAGAGAACTATAAGGAATAGGCCCTCTGTCTTTATTTAAACTACTTTTTACATTTTATAATTTCCATACTTTCGTATGCGTTCAACAATCTCCCATCAGATACATTTTTTATTAATCTTAGAGTATATAATGTTACAATATGATCAGCTTCAAGGGCATGTTCGGCAATGCTAGACTTTTCTGTTCTACTGTATTTTAAATGTGCTAAATGTTCTTTAAATCGTGTTTTAATTGACCTTTTAATTTGCCCAACATACTTTTTGTCACAATCATTACAACTAATTTCATAAATTCCACTTTTCTCACAATTAGGAATCTTATCTTTGGGATTTCCTAAGATATTCCTCAGATTGTCTAATGCCAATTCCACAAACTTTACAATATCTCGAAGAATTACTTAGAATGAGTGACTTTGAGGACGAAATTATTCGTGAATACTTAACATTATCTAAACTTTGTATGGAACAAAATTATTTCCAATATAACAGTCAATTTTATGTTCAGAAAGAAGGAACAGCTATGGGTAATTGCTTATCACCTTTTATAGCCAATTTATTCATGAGTAAGTTTGAAACCGAAGCCAGTCAAGAATTCGAATATTTCCCAAGGGTATGGTATAGGTATGTGGATGATATTTTCGCGATTTTTGATACAAAGAAAGCAAATATTGATGATTTTGTTTCTAAATTAAATAGCCGGTATGATTGCATTAAATTCACTTACGAAGTTGAGAACAAAGGACAATTGCCTTTTCTATATATTTTAATTATTAAAAATAATAATAGATTAGAAATTAATATCTATAGGAAGGATACAGTAACAGATAGATATATTCCTAATGATTCATTTCATTGCAAACAGCACAAATTAGCCTCATTACATTTTTTAGTTCATCGTTTATAACTAGAGTTAGGCCTCACCTTAGTCTATAAGTCATCAGACAATCTGAGGAATATGATTGTGACAAAAAGTATGTTGGGCAAACTAAAAGGTCAATTAAAACACGATTTAAAGAACATTTAGCACACTTAAAATACAGTAGAACAGAAAAGTCTAGCATTGCCGAACACGCCCTTGAAGCTGATCATATTGTAACATTAGATAATCTAAGAATAATAAAATCTGATAGGAGATTGTTGAACGCATACGAAAGTATGGAAATTATGAAATGTAAAAGTAGTTTAAATAAAGACAAAGGGCCTATTCCTTATAGTCCTCTCTACTGGCTACTTGACCGGAACTGATGGCCTTGCCTATGCCATTCGTTCCGCCTGAGTAATTCAAGGATTAGGCTAAGTATAAATAGGGTAGATTTGTAGTTTAGCCTTAGCCATCGCTCCTGATGAAGCTAACATGGTTAGCGAAACGCGCGTCGAGTGCAAAAATAAAGTGTTTTGTGTAGTGGTGATATATACTAAGTAGTAGATACAATTTAACAATTTGAATAAAATTAAAGAGAGATCCAGGTGGCGATTGATATGCCCAACCAGTACAATAATGCTAAAGCAATCTTTAGATATGCTACCTTTTAAGATTGCGAAGCAACGCAGTTTAATTTTTCAGTTTGCTTATTTATTTATTTTGTTTTTTTCTAATATTTCTAATTATAATTTTATTATTGTTTACCTATTGAAACTATACCGTATTCTAAAGATTAACTTTTTATTAAATAAATCAATATTAACAAACGCAAGAAAAAAATTACTTCTTACTATTTATTTTATTTTTAGATAATTCGGTCATACTATTCCTTCGTCCGGGTTGTAATTGACTTACCGGCTTTATACTATTTGCTGATTTGATGACTAAACGCGATGAACTTCTGACCATGTCAAAGGAATTACTATTATTAATTTCCTGCCTGATCTGTCTGCAGCGTGAAAATCAATTATCTATATGGTATGAACTTGTATCACTCAGGTTATGTTTAACTTCAATATAAGGAGGACTGGCTCGATAGTAATTAATATAAACTGAAATATTGACTAAATGGACAGATTATAAAGGAATTTTGCCTTTGTGATCTAAGCTTAGGTGATCTAAAATTAATAACTGTAGTTAGATTTAACAAGAATGACTTTTCTAATAAGACTTTTCAGTATAATATTGCCGAAAAATATTTCGCTCTATTTTCGCTACATAGTTTTAAGGTCGTATTGTAATATTAATTAATAGTGATGTGTTTTCAAAGATGACATTTCAGACCACAAATAATAGTTGTTAATTTAGTCCAAAGTTACAATGACTTGAAAACGAGCGAAATTTGTTGAAAAATTCGAAGTATTTTTCCGTTTTACTATGATAGAGGAAAAAATGCTTCGCAGGCTCATAAAGAGATTTGTGATTTTACAAAAAAATCAAATTAAAAATAACAGCTGAGAAATGGTTAGCTCACTTTCGTTTTGGAAATTTCGTGGTCAAAAATGTGTCTCACTCTCGTTGATCAATCATCAAAAAAATCGATAAAATTCTGGAAAAAGTTGATCAAGATAGGTACATAATCTTAATATCGCTAGGAAACTAAATATTCATTAAATAGTTTTAAGTCACTTGCAGACGGCAAGATACAAAAAGACGCTCCACGTTTGGGTTCCAGAAGTGGATTATGCAGTATAATAATGTGCGAAAAAGACAGTGGTCGAAGCATGGTAAAGCTGCGCAAACGATGCCGAAGTCAATATTAAGTCGAAAGTACAGGTTGAGGCGCTTAAATCTGGATAAATTCAACATTTTCTTAAAAGAAAATTTTATTCATGAAAAAATTAAAATGAAAAAAAATTCTTTTGCATGTCAGTTTTGTGACCTTTTCCAAGATGGACGACATAACTTCGCACTCGTGCCACTCCTTCCGCACTCGTGCCGCTCCTAGAGCGCTTTAGGCACTTCCCTGCAGCACGTGTGCTAGACCAATAAAAAAAAAAAAAAAAAAAAAAAAAAAAAAGATTAGCAGGACACGATTGGATGCAAAAAGCAAACAACAAAGCTCGACAACTTGGGGAGGCTTACATCCGACTATGGATGGAATAAGCTAATGATGCTGATGATGATGATATGTGACCTATCCAGACTGGATTTATACGATGTAACCTCCCTCAGCCGCAATAACTCCTCTATTCTTGGTCTAAAGCGCTCACACGCTCTCTTTAAAGCAGGGCTATCCAATTGGCAAATGCTGCTTCGATAGCGGTGCGTAAAGATATCACATTAGAGTATCTAGACTTGTTAGTACGCTCCAAACATAGTAGTCGAGGGGGTTCAAGTCCAGGCTATTGGGAGGCCAGAACTCCGTAGACCGGAACACGCCCACCTTATCCGATAACCAGTTTTGGATTAAATGGCTCGTGTATGCCGGTGTGCCTTCTTAGAAGCATTATGTTTAACAATAATGTCGTACAGAGTTGATTTCGAATACCCCAAGAAGCGAATTATTTCAGTCGCCGAACGTCCAGCGTGAAAACTTTCGATAATCGCGGCTCTTCGGTTGTACTCTGCACTTGTTCGCTCAGTCATTTCGAGGTTATGATTGTTTACTACAAGTATGTGTCTTTCACGAACGTCAACAACGACCTATAGCGGAATGACCATATGGCGGAAAATTTAAATATGTCCGGATTTAAGCGCCGCACCCTGTATTTAATGTTGTATATTTGGTGGGATTGAAGATGAATCGTGTGTTATGAAGTACTACAATCTGTCCAAATAATTTATTCTGATCTCCAGTGTCAACAAATAACTAGATTTCAGCAATCAATTGAGATGAATCGGCCGGAAGAGGAAAGGCGTTATCTTTCATCACGATAACGCAAGACTATACGTATCTTTGACGCCCTGGTAAAAATTAAGAGAGCTTGGCTGAAAAGTTTTGATGGATTCGCCATACCTCCCAGATCTTGCACCGTCAGACTGCCATTTGATTATATCTCTGCAGAACTAGCTTAATGATCTTAAGTTGACTTCTCAGGAAGCTAGCGAAAATCACTTGGTTCAGTTGTTCGCCCAGTAGTTTTACAGTAAAGGGATAATAGTTTCACCAAAAAATGATAAGAAGTCATAAATTAAACCGACATATATTTGATTTAATAAACTTTATCTACAATATGAAAAAAAAAATTGAAGACTTAATATTTTTTCGACAATAAAACTTAATGATTTTGGAAGTACGCCTTAAAGGTTGGTACCTACTTCTGACAATATATTCCAAACAAGAACGATTTGCCCAAGATTCTTTGTAAGCTATAACTTTTTAGTTTTTGCCGTTAAAATTATGGTATATTTTATTTAAAGATTGTTTTATGTAATCTATATGAGTATTTACTTTCCCAGTTTTCCTGCAGATTTTCTAGCTCTTGGCTGAGAGAATGGCGTTAGTTGAAAGAAGCGCCTTGGCTATAATAAATATAAAGAATGTTGAAGAAGTCTATTTCTCCTAATTAAACTTTAAATTGTAATGTTTCTCCTAGAGACTCCGCCTGCAGTGTTGATGGTCCCAAGCCCGGATAAAGGAGGAGGGTTGTGGCGTTAGAAGTTAGCACCCTAACACATGTAAAAGCTAAACTGGGAAATGCTAGTTGTTTTTGAAAAGTAGGATGAAAGATCACAAGATAAGCAAAAATCCCCGGGTGGCAATCCACACCTTCGAAGAAGGGAGCCCCATCGGATACGGGGGGGGGCAATTCTACTTCAAAGCGAATAGTTAACCCAAGCTTAAAACTCAGCCAAACGAAGAAATCCCGAAACAGAATAGCTGCTCTCGGCACCTGTAATATACAGGGATGGAGGACAAAGAACATCGAAGTCATACAAGTGTTTAAGATGAACACAGACATTTTAGTAATAAGCGAGACGAAGAAAAAGGGAAGTGGAATAGAAGAAATAGATGAAGTGATGCATTGTTGGAGTGGAGTAAAGAAGGAAGAAAGAGCAAAGGCCGGAGTTGGAATATTAGTAAAAAGGAAGTGGAAAAAGAAAATAACATCTTGGGAACTAAATATAACAATGCTAGGAAAAGTCATGGTAATATTAGGAGTATACGGCCCAACGGAAAACAGCACTATAAGAGAAAAAGATAACTTCATGGAAACACTAGAAATAGAAATATAAAAAGTAAAGAAAAACCAAGAATTAATAATAATGGGATATCTGAATGGGAGAACAGGAAGGAAAACAAAGGACAATACCGTAGGACCATTCGGAAAAAACATTACTAACGACAATGGAGAGAGACTAATAGAGCTGTGTGAACTAAACGGCCTCAAAATAACAAACGGATTCTATAAACACAAAGACATCCACAAATATACTTGGATGCAAGAAACACGAAACTTAAAATCAATAATAGACTACATTATAATTAAAAACGATACCACTATCAAAATAAAAGACGTAAGAATAAAGATAGGGGCAGAATATGGAACAAACCATAGACTATTAATAGCAAATATAAAAGTACCGTGGTACAAGACAATAAAGCAAAAAGGAACAATAGATAAAGAAAACAGAAATACTAATGAGATAACAGAAAAAGCAGACAAAGAAATAAAATACAGTTACTGCAAGATGAAACGTTAAGAGACCTATATAGACGACGATTAGATCAAAAATTAAATGAATTTAACTACGACAACCTCCAACAGATGTATGACCACATAAAAGAATGCATCAAATAGGCGGCCCTAGAAGCATTAGGTAAAGAAGACAACGAGAATAAGAAGCATAAAATTAGAATCTGTGAAAAAACCAAAGAATCTATAAAGGAGAAAAAAAGACTATACGAAAAATGGCTGAATACAAAATCAGAAGAAGATCTACAAAAATATAAAGAGAAAAATGTAGAAACGAGGAGGATGATAAACAAAGAAAAGAACGAGAGATGGGAAGAATCGTGCGAATATGTAGAACAGTATATAGGAGGAACTAGAAGCACAGAGTCATGGAGAATAATTAAAGCATTAAGGACCAACAATAGAGAGAGGATGTATATAAAGTATATCCCAGAAAGCGAGTGGGAAGAATATTATAAGAAGCTGCTAACAGAAGACAGAGAAGAATTCCAGGAAGAGAACCCTGAAGAAGAACAGAATAAGGAAAAAAAGAGATAGAACTAAGCTATGAAGAAGTAAAGAAGACAATAAAATCACTCAAAAATAATAAATCTACAGGGCCTGGGAGTGTGGTAAAATGAAATGATTAAGTACGGGTCTAATAAATTGCTGAGAAACATGTTCCACAGAGCGATAAATGGAGAAAAAATACCAGAGGAATGGCCAAAAGCCTATATAGCATCTATATTTAAAAAGGGAGACCGCAGAAAATGCACAAACTATAGAGGCCTAAGCATAATATCGAGTATGGGACGTTTGTATGGAAAAATTATTAAAAATATCATAGAGGAAAATATAAAAGGAAAAATTGGAGAAGACCAAGCAGGCTTTACGGCCTGAAAATCATGTATAGACCACATATACACTATAAAACAAACAATGGAAAAAAAACTGGCAAAGAATAGAGAAGTTCATTTAGCCTTCATAGACATAAGAAAGGCCTATGACTCAGTACCAAAACAAAGATTATGGAACGCAATGGAAGAAATCGGCATTGACAAAGAACTAATATACGCAGTAAAAGCTCTCTATGAAAAACAACACAGTGAACATAAAAGAGGACATAAAATAGGGAAGAGACTCCAAACATCAAAAGGCCTATTACAAGGATGCTCTACATCCCCCACACTATTCAAAATATACCTCGAACAAACATTAAAAAAATGGAAGCAAAAATGTAGTGGAATGGGAGTCCTAATACGAGAAGATTACTTATATACTCTAAGTTTCGCAGACGACCAAGTAATCATAGCGCAAGATGAGGAAGACCTCAGTTATATGGTAAGAAAACTGAAAGAAGAATACACTAAAGCAGGATTTAGCAATAAACTTTGATAAAACGGAATATCTAACAACAAAAGAGGGAAACGTGGAGAATCTAGAAGTCGATAACGAAACAATAATCGAAGGTACAGATAGATTTAAATACTTAGGAACCATCATTTCGAAAAACGCAACATCAGAAGAAGAGATTAAAGCTAGATTAGGACAAACGCGGACATGCATAAGACAATTAAATTCGATCCTGTGGGACAAGCACATTACAAAGAGAAACAAAACACGCATATACAAATCAATAATACAAAGCATAATGACATATGGGTCAGAAACATGGACGATCAACAAAAGAAATAAATCTAAAATTAACGCGGTAGAGATAGAGTATTGGAGAAGATGTTGTAGAGTAACACGTATGGAGATAATAACAAATGAAGAAATAAGAAGCAGAATGAACATCAAAGAGAACGAAATAAACACCATTGAAGAAAAACGATTAAAATGGTATGGACACATAAGACGGAGCGAAGATAATAGGTGGATAAAAAAAATAACGGAGTGGAGCCCTATAGGGAGAAGAAAAAGAGGAAGACCCAGACGATCGTGGAGAGACGATGTGGACGAGGCTATGGAGGACAGAGGTCTAACAGATGGAGACTGGGAAGATAGAAACGGATGGAATCAAAGGCTGAGAGAAGGAAGACAGCGTCAGCTGTAGAAAACCTTGATATATATATATATATATATATATATATATATATATATATATATATATGTATATATACGAGGGTTGTGTAAAAAATAAGGTTCCCACATTTTTTTTCAGGTGTAAGGCATTTTTTATTTGAACTGAAAAATACATCATTGGAGAGTTTAATTTCTTAGCTATTTTTCAACATAATCTCCAGATTTTTCCACGCATTTTTGTTGACGACTAATCCACTTTTGGAATCCCGCTTCAAAGAACGAGATCCCAGCCAAAATTGTCGATTAAATCCTTGGTTTGGCGAGAGACGTGCGGGCGCGCATTGTCGTAGTGCAGTCTAACGCCTTTTGTCAGTCTTCCTCTCCGGCGATTTTGGATGGCTCTTCCGAGTTTTTTTCAAGGCCTCACAATAATTTTCCGAATTTATCGTGATCCCTCGAGGCATAAACTCAACAAGCATACGATCCCAAAAGACCGTAACCATCACTTTCCCTGCGGACAGCGTCTGCTTGAACTTCTTCGGTTTAGGCGATCCGGTATGGCGCCATTGTCGTGATTGTTGTTTTGTTTCCGGGGTGACGTAATGACACCACGTTTCATCCCCGGTAACAATGGAGTCTATGAAATCTTCGGTATTCTCGGCGCATTCTCGAAGAAACTCCTGGGCACACTTGACGCGATCGGCTTTGTGGGTTTCTGAAAGCATGTGCGGGACCCACCGCGCACACACCTTATGATAACGTAACCTTTCAGTCAAAATCGTGTGGAATGTTTTTTCACAGACCTCAGGAATCCGGGCAGCCAGTTCCCGAATCGTTATCCTCCTATCCTCGAGCAGAATTCGCTCAATCTTCGACACAACTTCGTCCTCTTCTTTGCTCATCGTGGATGTCTGTGCGTCCTTCGGAGAACTCCCTACACCATTTGCGGACGTGTTGAGCGCTGATACAAGCTTCGCCATAAACTTCACACAACTGCCTATGAATATCAACCGGTGGTAACTTTTTAGCGTGCAAAAATCGGATTACCGCAGGAACTTCGCACCTGGCGGTGACGGCGATCGGGGATTCCATCGCGGATGGCTGTCAGGCCGGCACTGAACGTCGCAGCGAGTTCTACCAAGGCGGGATCTAGAGTGGGGGAATCAGCGCACACGGCGGTTTTGCCGGATTTCGCCTAGCATCTCGCGCGGCGAGTTTACAGCGTTGGGAACCATATTTCTTACACGACCCTCGTATATATCTCCTAGAGAGCTGAGACTTCATTATAGTCAGGCTTATTTGTATTAAAATTATTTAGGAAGAATACAAATTAAAGTAAAAGATCAAACTCTGTATTTCTTATTTAATATTATCTTATGAAATACTGACATAATTTTTACTTGTTTTATTGTTATTATTATTAGATACTGTGACTTAAATTTGAAAAGCAGAGAACAATAATTAAACTTCTATTAGTCTTGGAATTAAACTTTGATTGTTCAATTATAATTTTGAGCTATTTTACTTCTAATTATTAAATAGAATTGTTATTATTCTTATTTAGAATTAATTAAAATAGTATCTGAGAGACAGGAAAAAGGCTAGCTAGACATTTCTAGAATTTAACGAGGATTGCTCAGTCTGATAGAAAATTATGTCATGGAAACAATAAAGTTATATTTTCGGATCAATCTGATCGTACGGAATTTTGATTTGCTCTTAAGTGTCATACGTTACATCAACCATTTTAAACTGTTATGAAAGAGAACAGTCGTAATTACAGGCTTGAATTTCCGGGAGAAGCTTTAACTTTAAATTGGGACTGTTTCTCTCATCATTATTCAACACGGGGAAGAGGCAATATTCAAAGCTTCATCTCTAAAATTTTCCCGATTTACGTGTCCTCAAAACTTTGAATAGTCTATTGAATGTTCATGTTTATGACGAGCACAGTGAATGTGACTACCAAACCGTGTAATCTCAAGAATATTTTAACAAATTAAAAGTTAAATTGCGTCGTTTTCTCTTAGGTTTGCGGGCAATATACAACCCACCAAAATCATGAATATCTGAAAATGTCGGACAAATTAAATAAATAATAATTTTGTTATTTATGTGCTGGTTTCGTTCGGCGTTTCGAAAGATGTTCTTTTGAAAGCCTTACATAAAATTATTTGAAAAAAAAATTATATACCAGAAATTTCTGAAAAATCTTTAATAGAAGGTAGGTCAGAAGTTTAGTGGAAGGTTCGGATGTCATTGTTAACGAATATACTTAGCTGCAATGCCATAAGACATTAATAGAGGTATTAATTGCTGAGTAACCCGTCGAGATTCATGACTAGCGGAGAGTTAAAAGAACAAGACCTGACAAAAGAGCGGGCTGGAAGAGTATCATCTGATGTACATGTGGTTCGGATACCACATTAAACTTTAGGTCTTGTCTGGTTCATATTACCCGGACGATAATTGGAGTTGGCAAAATAGGATCCCTCTAGTCTGTTTGCTTAGCTCTGTGCCTCTATATGCATACTACGACCTGCAGAAATATTAAGGAGTAAAAAATTATGCCAATTTGACCAAATTTATTGAAAAACTGTGTTCTTTAGAAACTTCTAATAGGTTACTACGTTTGAACGACCTTGTGTATTTATACATTCTTCTCCAAGTGTTGTGTTTTATTACTGCGGGAAATCCATCAAAAGATTGTCGGTCTGGCATTCGCCAACTTTCTATCTGCCCTTTCATAATTAGCTGCAGAAGATAGTGTTATGGACAATTTGTATGATATTTGTTTAGCTTAAGATGTCCGTGTTGGTTATTCGGATTGCCCCAATTACACTGCTTAACATGATTTTTGTTACACGTAAGCTAGTATGTGATTTATGCTTACCTACCTACCCCAATTAAAAAACCGAAAAATTTTTGTTCGATCACCCTCAGTTTTTTTGTAATAGTGATAGTCACTTAAATTACGTTATAAGAGGAGATCGTTGAGAACATTGTTTTGAACTTAAGCCATCTTGGAAATAATAATTATTTTTTGTTTTCATTTGAGTAATCTACGTTCAATAACATGCCGAGAACTTGTGTAAATACTCCTGATCGATTCTGTTACGTATGTGGTGAACTAACATTCACTAGTCAGCGGAGAAATTTTACAAACTTGGTCAAGAAGTGTTATTTTGAATATTTTGAATTTCCAGTCCTCCACCAAGATAAATTGTGGGTTCCCCATATATGTTGTGCATCCTGTATTACTCTTTTGACTGGATGGGCTAACGGAACACGTCACATGCCTGTACCAACACCTACAGAAAGTGTACAGTCAGACGAATCCAACGTGTCGTTGAGCTTACCTCCTACTCAAGAGGACATGAAAGATTACATTTACGAACCTAGCACTTCTTTTACACCACATTTAATAACACAAGGTAACCTAAACGACTTATTGCGTGATTTAAGTTTATCCAAAAAGCAAGCTGAAATTTTATCATCTAGATTGAAAGGATGGAATTTACTTCATTCAAATTTGCTATTTCCGCAATCGTGATGATGAGTTCAGAAGTTATTTCTCTCAGGAAGGTGACCTTTACTTTACTGTAATGACATTAATTCTGTAAAGAATTTATTAGGGAACACCAACTATATCAATACAGACTGGCGACTATTTATAGACTCTTCAAAAGAAAGTCTAAAGGCTATTCTTTTGCATAATTTAAACAAAGTTCCGTCTGTCCCAGTAACCCATGCCACTAACATGAAAGAGTCATATAATAACATGAAGCTACTTTTAGAGAAAATAAAATATTTTATGCATTCTTGGAAAATATGTGGAGATTTGAAGGTGATTACTATTTTATTAGGGCTACAACTTGGTTACACAAAATATTGCTGCTTCCTTTGTGAATGGGACAGTAGAGATAGAAAAAATCATTATATTAAAAAAGATTGGCCAAAACGTAGCTCACTTACTCCTGGACAAAAAAATGTTTTGTTTCCACCTTTGGTGAAACCAGAAGTTGTACTGTTGCCGTCACTACACATAAAACTAGATCTTATCAAAAATGTTATCAAAGTGATGGACAAAGCTGGCGAAGGATATTTATATTTGAAAAAAAAGCTCTCTAAAATTAGTGATGCTAAAATTCAAGAGGGAATAGTGATTGGACCACAAATTAGAGAATTAATTAAAATATTTGGACAAAAATTAAATTCACTGGAAAACCCGCCTGGATATGTTTCAAAAATGTGGTTAAAGATTTTCTTGGAAACAATAAAGCCGAAAACTACAAAGACTTGATCAGTGAACTTTTGACGACCTATAAAGCACTAGGATGTAACATGTCACTCAAAATTCATTTTCTGGATTCTCATTTGGACTTTTCCCCGAAAATATGGGAGCAGTAAGCGATGAGCATGGTGAACGTTCCATCAGGATATTTCAGTCGCGGGGAAGAGATACAAAGGCAAATGGAGTCCAAACATGTTGGCAGATTACTGTTGGATACTGAAAAGGGATATTTCAGAAGCTAAAGTCATAAAAATCTTTTTTTTTTCTATACTGTCACTATAAAATATTAATATTTGATACATTTTTTCAAAAAAATATTAGAATAAAACCTAATTTTATTTTTATTTTGTTGTTTCCATCTTATACTAGATTTAAAATATGATAATAGAATCTATGTAACAAAAAAAAGTTGAAATTTTGTTGACCAGTGTTATCTTAAGTTCCCGATTATGGATCTACATTTCAAAGGCTTCCAGTCCAACAAGCGAACTAACCTTTATAGTCTATGTCTCCATTTCGAACAGCAGAGTCAACTAAATGTGACACTGAAACACTGTCGTATATTCAGGTTTCGGATTTTATATAGTGAGTTTTACAGAGCATTTGATTTCAGTTTCAGGATCTGTTCAGTAGGTGGACGTTCCATAAATAGATGTACTCATTCAACAGGTTGCTCCTGTAAGGTAGCGTATACATCCGCATGGGGTTGTCATCTCAAAACCACCAGTTTAGTTTTTGACCCTCTTGTTCAGTATATTCATATATTTAAATATTTAGGGAAACAATTTTTATGATGTAAATTGCTTACATAGGTAACTATCTAAGCCATTTTAAAGTTTACGTAACGTCATTTCTCAAAATGCTCAAATGATGCGAAGAAAGAAAAGACGTAATTTCATATCCAAATCTTCCGAATACGTTCAATACCACAAAACGCGCACAAAACAAACGACCATTGCTTGTTTGGTGCGACAAAGTACCAACTCATTCCTTGGTGTTATTTACCTGGTCGACCACCGGTGACCATTTCTTTTCCTTGAAACATAAGCCCAAGGTCGTGTTAGAGCAATATGACACCAGTTATAAATACAATCTTTAAATATGAACTTTTTGTGACCTCTCAATTGTATGAACGAATCATCAAAGTAGCATTGAAGTCAGGCAGCGATGTTATCGTATTGCTGGATGGGAAAACTTCTTGGAAACTTGGAATAGGCTTATACTCGCTCACTGCAGAGTTGTCATGTTTGGCATTCTGCTATAGTTAGGATATTTTCAGCGAACCAACCAGTCCAGGAGTAGGACGTATAAGTCATTTCAGTTAGCGTATACTCGTGATTATACAATTAGCTCGTCGTCAGATAAGTTGGGGCGTTGATTCGATGCTATTTTATGATTATGTATTTGAACAACTCATTAATAGTTTTAATTTTCAAGTCCCTATGAGTGACAATATTGAACATATATCTAGGAATGTTTATCATTATCATGAGGACTTTGCTTTGAAATCTCTGTGTTTTATCAAGTCCAATATTTAATATATTAAGGTCGTCTTCACTCTCGGCTGTCAGCACTGCACCTTTTACGTACCAAATCAGACTAATTCTGTTGTTACTCGTTCTTTATCCCATTCCTAATGACTCTACGTCTTCTATTATTTTGTCCAGTAAAAGATTGAACAAAAACGGACTTGTCTAATTTCTCCTGGCGTTGGTATATATTCTGTTTGTGTTATAGTGTTCTCGTTTGTTTTAATGTTCGTGTTATTCAAGATATAGTAAATATTAATATTGAAGAGGGTTGGTGCCCATTATTAAGGATGGTTTTGAAATATTGTCCCTGTAAATATTCTGTTGTCAAAGTATGATGAAGTTAATTTTATTATGTTGTTCCGTATGCTTATTCTAATCATTTCAAGTATTAAACCGTTATGCTACATCTTTGTTAAAGCTTTATTAATATCGAACAACATGATAGCTTAGTTGTTTGATTGTGCAATGTTTCGACCCGACTCTAAATTTTTTAGGTGATACAATATTGTTTTTTTTTACAAAATCATTTATTCTGTGAGGTAATAAATTTTTATTTATCTTGTTAGGGCTGGAAAGAAGATTGTCGATCATTGTCCTGCATGTTCCTTTCGTTGGTATCAATATTATTTTGGCTGTTTTTCTAGCTTACGTAAATGACTCTTTTAGGTTTTATTTTTTATTTTATACATACCAGGGGCTTATTTTTAGATTTTTAATGGTATTTCTCACCGTTTTCTTCATCTCTATTTCTTTTCTTCTTCTTATGCTTTCTCACGATCTAAGGCATGTGTACAGAATGACAGTGTTTCTGTATAACTCTAAATAATATCTATCCTTAAAGAGTTTCATTTAAAGCAAGTATTCCTAGAGGCTTTGAGTACACGGGATATTAACTTTCATGCTCGCTGAAGGAATTTCCCTGTAACTCCACCAAAGCGCATTCTTCTTCCTTTCTTCTTCCTTTAGCCGTTTTCTACTCACTGGCGGGTATAGGCTTCTCTCAAATCTTTCCATTTTTCTCTATGTTGTGCTTGTTGATACCACTTAAGCCCTCCAATTATCTTCAGATCGTCACTCCATTTCTGCTGGGGTCTTCCGATGCTTCGTTTTTCACCCCATGGTCTCCACTTAGCAATCTTGTCACTCCACTTTTACGTCGCTCTCGCCACATGGCCGGCCCAGGTCCATTTCAGAGATGTTATCCGTTTGTTGATATCATCCACCTTTCTTTGTTGTCTAATCCAATTATTAGTTTTCCTATCCTTCAAAATAACATTTAACATCTTTCTTTCTATTGCTCGTTAGTGAACTTGTAGTTTTTCTATTGTTCTTTTAGTTAAAACCCATGTCTCGGCTCCGTACGTTGTAGCTGGTAAGATACATTGATTATAAATTGGGTTTTTGATCTTTGAGGAATGTTCATATTCAGTACATATTTCAATTTTCCTTCCTTTACTTCTTTCCATTTCAAGCTGCTGGTTTTCCTTTCATATCGTTATTATTTGTCCCAGATAGATGTATATGTTTACTTTCTCTATTGTTGAATGTTTAGTCACTATATTTTCATCATTGGTGTCTTCGTTACTCATGTACTTTGTCTTGGAGAAGTTTATGTCAAGTCTCACTTTCCTTGCTTGGTGGTGGAGATCTGTAATCATCTGGATCATTTCATTCTTGTTGTTTGCTATAATTACAATGTCATCTGCGAATCTCAGGTTGTTTAGCCGATCGCCAGCTATCAGAAGGACATTTTCGTCCCAATTCAGTTCTTTGAATACATCTTCTAAGATCATTGTAAATAACTTAGGAGATATTACATCGCCCTGCCTTACTCCTCTGTTCACTGGGACCTTCCTTATCAGTTCTTGGTTTACCATAACTTTGAGTGTTGTTCGTTCATATATTCTGGCTATGAGTTCGCTGTATCTGTGGTCTATATGAGCATTTCTAAGAGCTCTTATAAGCGCCCATTTTTCCAGTGTGTCGAAAGCCTTGCGAAAATCTACAAATGTGAACCACAGGTATATTATATTCGGTGGCCTTCTCGATTAGTGTTCTCAATGTGTGCAAGTGCTGAATTGTACTGAAGCCCGTTCTGAATCCAGCCTGTTCTATCGATTGGTATAATTCCATTTTGTCTTTCAGTCTGTTTGTTATGATTTGTGAGAACAACTTGTAAACTTGGGACAGTAAGCTAATTGGCCGGTAGTTTTCTAGGTTTTCCGGGTCACCTTTTTGTATATTAAGATGACTATGGCGTTTTCCCCAGTCTTGTGGTATATTTCCACAGGTACTCATTAAAAAGATTTCTAAATTCATTCATTGGAGCTTCACCTCCGCATTTTAACATTTCAGGTATAATATCATCGCGTCATGTCCCAACCTTTTATATCCTTAAATTACCAGTTCCCTTCCCAAATCCTATTCTTTGCACTCACCAAGACGTCTGGCCCAGGTGGTGTGTTTTATGGTCAAAACCTCTCATAAATCTATGGAACGCGCTTTCAGGAGCTGCGGAATTCTGCATATATATTCTTAGCTCTTTACTTAGTAACTTTGTAAGGGACTAATGTCCTCTATGGTATATTCCTAAATTATCTGTTAATACTATACCAGTAGGTTGTTTGAAAATTAATTGGGTAATGTACAAGAGATACTTTATCATGTTTTTCAACAATATCATTTTAATTAATGAAAAATAATATTACAGAAAAATTGCTTAACTATGATGTTTTAATTAAGATTAGGTTATAGATTAGATAACTAGAAAAACAAAATACAAATCTCCACATGCAGATTATTGTAAAAAGAAAAACCAAATATATATATTCAGGTTGAAGTAAACTTTTTTAAATTTGGCAAAATTTTTACATTTGTTTTCACTCTTGTATAATACTTTAGAGATTCTGGATCCAAGTCTAGAAAAAAAATGGATTTTGAAAGTTTTAAGGAGTCATCAAATTTGGCTAAACCGTTTTGAAAATATAAGCATTTAAAAACTGCGTTAAAGATACATTAAACCCTTATTAAATCAGCACATGCAGAATAATTTCAACAGGTTTTTAATCTCGCTGAAAGAATAAGCTCTAAATATGTAAATTTAATAGATATTATATTAGTGCACTGTTTTGGCCCCTGATGTTACCCCGTACGATAAGAAAAGCTTGCACAATACAATATCATCCTCAAGCATCTTGCAAAAGTTATTAAACTTTCGTGCACGTTAAAGGAAATTCCGTGTAACTCAGTCTCTACCTAAAGGCGTTTAGGAGTTGCAGTCTGTGTACTATATATACACTCTTAGCTCTTGATAATACCCTCTTAAAGGGTTATGTGCTCGAGAAATATTTATTACACGCTTAAGAAATTGTTGAAGTTGTAAAACTAACATACTTTTTAACATCAAAACCAACACTACCATATGATTTAGTTAAGATAAGTTAACTAACTAAACTATATTTTTTTTGGATTATATTGTAATAAATTTGTATTAAGTATTTTAACTTCATAATGATTTAATTATGATAATGAAAGACAAAATAGTACAAAGATGACAATTAAATACCTCGCAACTTTTTGAACTCATTTATACTCCAGTGGAATGGATGAAATTCCTATATTTCTATTAAAACACATTGCTTACTATATTAGTAAACCATTAACATTTATAATAAACAACTGCTTTTCAGTGGGAACTTTCCCAGATTCTCTTAAAATGGCGAAAGTAGTGCCCATTTTTAAAAAGGGTGATATTCATGATCCGGCAAACTATAGGCCAGTGTCTCTTTTGTCGGCGGTGTCAAAGGTGTTTGAGAGATCAATTTGCCACAGACTCTTGCCCTTTCTTTTACAGTGCAATATTCTCTCATCAAACCAATTTGGTTATTTACCAGGAAAATCAACGGAGATGGCTATTTATCAACCCCTCACGGAAATTATTATGAAACTTGACAGAAATGAGAAGGTGGATGGCCTGTACTTTGATCTCTTAAAGGCTTTTGATACCATAAATTTTACATTGCTATTCATTAAGCTTGAGAGATATGGGGTGAGGGGAGTGGCCCTGAGGCTTCTGGAGTCATATTTACAAACCGATCCCAGTCAGTGAATGTTAGGATTAACCTCCGGGACTATTTCTCAGACCCTAACAGCATGTGTAGGGGTATACCACAAGGATCGATACTAGGTCCATTGCTTTTCTTGTTGTTTGTGAACGATTTACCGGGCTATCTGCTGCGGCAGCAGGATGTGGATGGAGATGGGATGGCTTGTCAATTTGTTGATGACACATCGGTCATTTTGTCGAGCTCTTCTATCGCTAGCCTGTCGGTGATCTGTTCTCGTATAGTGGCGTGAATGGCAGAGTGGTGTGAAAAGAATAACCTTTGTCTTAATATCCTTAATCCTTATATTATTTAATAAAAATAAAATACCCACTCAATCATTATATGTGCGACATGAAGTAAAGTCAATACCCAATATAGAGACGATAAAATTTTTGGGGGTTACTCAAGTATTTGTTGGGAAATACATGCAGTGAAACTTCGGTCTAAGCTCAATAGTGCGTGTGCTCTTATTAGAAGACTTAGATATATTGTATCATCAAATAGCATACAACTTTTCTATTTTGCTTATGTTCAGTCCCAATTAAACTATGGGATTTCTTTCTGGGGATCTTCAAGATTTGCTAGGGATATCTCTAGGGCACAAAAGAGAATTGTGAGATGCATGCGTCATTTACATCCTCTAACGTCGTGTCGACCATACTTTGTTGAAATGGGGTTACTTACGGTCCCAGGTCTCTACTTCATTGCTTTGGTCACCTTTGTTAAGAAGAATCCATCATTTTTCTTGACAAATAGTGAGGAATATGATCCGGATATGGCAATTACGACTAGAGGAAGAAACGAATTACGAACGCCCTACCATGCTACTTCTTTCCCCACCTCGCTTTTAATACCTCCTCTGTAACGCTGATAAATAATAGGACTCCTCCTTGCCTTATCCCACTATTGCTGAATTCCTTCGATGTTCCGTTACACGTTCTCACTTAGTTTATTTTATTATCATACAGGCTCTGTATTGTACTTACTAAATCTTCATCTACATCCTTGTTCCTTACACTCTTCCATATTCCATGTCTATTTACCATATCAAAAGCTTTTTTCATATCCAGAAACCCTAAAAATATTCTCCCATCTTTTCCCAGGGCCTTTTCTGCAATCTGCTGTATTGTAAATATGTGGTCTTGTGTACCATAGGCTGCCTAAAACCACTCTACACATCTGCTAACTTTTGTTCAAGTATTTGTCTTAATCTCTTCTCAATTATGGATTCATATACTTTTAGAGCTGAACAGAGGAGCGATATGCTTCTGTAGTTTTCACACGCCTTCACATAACCATTTTTTATACACTGGAAAAACAATAGCATTACTCCATTGTTTTTGGCATTCTCTTACTTCTCCATGCAAGATTAAAAATATCCTGAAATTCTTTTTTCCCCGTTGGTCCAAGGAGGTCCGCATCTACTTCGTCACATTCTGCTGCTTTACAAGTTTTTAGTTTCTCCAGCGCCTTCTCTACTTCCTGTAGTTCTATTTCTTTTTCCTTCCTCTCAACTCTCTCCTTTACATTATCATTTCTTACTGTTTGTACACTCTCGCTTTCCGCACTGTTTTTATTGTTTGAAAGTTCCATCATTCTATGATTTTGTCCTCACCCGTGATAATATCTCCATTTCGATCTTTCACCTGCGCAAGTCTTACATCTATTTTATTTCTCATATTTTTGAATACTCTGTAAAATAATTTTTTATTTTGTACACTATTATCTTCCATTGTTCTTCCAAATTTCTCCCACGCTTTTTGCTTCGCTTTTCCCAACATTACTTTTACCCTATTCCCATGTTATTTGTACTTTGCATACTTACGTATGCTACTTGCAGTAGAGAAGGAATCTGGAGATTTTCAGTAATATCGCTGGTGTGAAATCGATAAAATTTGTTGATCCAATCCCTAGAGAATTATTGCGACTTAAAAGAATTAAACGCAGTATTCTACTTTTTAGTTGTTCTTGGTAAGAAAAAAAATATTTTCGATCTCACATATAACCGATATAACGGATTTTGGACATGCGGATAAGTACCAATACTTTGTGAGTACTAGAGAGATTTTGCAACGCTTATTTTTATCATGCATTTACCGCCGTGGTTATTAAAAACGCGAATAAATTGCACATGAAAAAGGTTTTGAAACTCTGAAAATAAGCGCTTCCTTACTGTGGGTCATTATATTAACGAAGTGGAGAAGTAAACATAGTGAATATAGTCCATATTTCAGCTGAAATATGGAATTCGTCCGTTTTCAGTTGTTTTTTTTATGGATCTAGCACACGTACTACAGGGAAGTCCCTAAAGTGCTCCAGGAGCGGCATGTGTGCGGAAAAAGCGACTCACGTTGATCGTAAATCGCTGCAAATTGTACTCGGTGGGAAACACAGCCATTATTCC
>CM032447.1:190283868-190323552 GCA_019049505.1 Pachyrhynchus sulphureomaculatus | reverse complement strand
GTTGGGTTCAGTAACGTAAACTGTTTTAGAAAAAACTGCCGCCTGGGCTTTTGTAATGATAAATTCCACTTGGTTACTGTCACCCCAAGATAGAACTTCTTCCAGGTCTTTGTTAAGTTGAACGACCTCCTGCTGTCTGCGGATATTCGCCTGAGTAGCCGATGTTTTCCACTGTAAGTGCCTGAGGAGGATCTCTCGAAAAGCGCGGTGTCAGCCACTCTGTCGGCTCGAAATCTACTGTGTCAGCTTTCGATGGAGTAATAGGTATGCGTACTTAGTACAATTCGTTGTATCCTACCATCGTATTCCGTAACTGCTGGGATAACTACCAGTAAATTCTGTTGTCTTATTTGTCAATCCTAGCCTGATCGACGAGTCGTGTTACGGCGAATCTCGTCTCAGGATGGATTTGACAAATAAGAGAACAGCGGGTAAACTGCTGAAATATGAACTTCCTGACAGTGAGTCCTCGCTCCTGATGATGCAAACAGGGTTAAAAAATCGCGTGTCAAGTACAAAAATAGTGTTGTTGCAAAGATTCCAAAATTCCGACATAACCTTAATACTAATTGATTGTTGCTGTTTTTATTTGTAATAAAATATTATAGTTTCAATTTTAGTATATTTTCTTAATACCTTGTATAGATAAGTAGAAAAAACAGGACCTCTACTAATAGCTATAAGAATAATGAACTTCGCTAAATAATAAGGAAATTTTATTTTTTCTAATGCTGTGCAAGCTTCAAATGGTGAATTTCAGTTAGATATCTTTGAAATTTTGTAAATTACAGCATTCACTGTAGTAAATAGAGGAATAATTCATCATTTTACGACTGCACACGCTTCAAATAACGATAATACCACAGTATTTGATTTTTAATTTCTTCCATTTAATTTTGCGCATGCTTAAAATAATGATAACGGCAATAGGCGTCCGAAAATGAGCGTTGCAAAATCTGTCTAATGGCTCACTGTAAAATATCTTTTTCTTTCTTAAAAATAATGGTAATGTTTAGATTATTCTCCAGTATAAAAATATCAAATACTGATTTTAGAATGTATATTTGCAAAAGAATTACTTGGTAAAAAATTTCTATTTTGTGAAAAAAATTTAAGAAAAGAGGTATTTTAGTCTTATAGATTGCAACATTTTAAAATGTATGTGGGTCCAAAACTTAGGTATATAGAAAATTTGTTACTAATGAAAAAACGCTGCTTTAAAAAGGAGAAGAGAATAAGAAGAAGAAGAATTTCTTGTTCAAACTGTATTTATTTTTATGAAGATATACTCTTGAGTAAACACGATGGTAAATAAAACAGTATAAATACTCACTGTTTAGGTACTACGGATAATCTAAGGATACATTATTTACTTCTTACATATCAATATCTCGGAAATTGTGTTTTTTTTTTTAAATCTGGTATATGAGTATCATAAATTTTAGAAAAAAACTTTGCATATTATTTTAAAATATAATAGTACTAGCCGTGCCCGCTGCTCCGCTCGCGTGGACTTGATTCACCACTATCGTCACTGCTTATGTTACCTAACTTAATAAAATATCTGCCATTATTTCCCCTTATTTCCATTATTTCTCCTTATCTCCCATTATCTCACCTTATCTCCCATTATCTAGGCTTATCTCGACTTATCTCACAATATTTCTCCTTATCTCCCATTATTTCTCCTTATCTGCCATTATTTATATTTACCTCCCATTATCTCGCCTTATCTCCCATTATCTAGGCTTATCTCGACTTATCTCGCAATATTTCTCCTTATCTCCCATTATTTCTCCTTATCTCCCATTATCTCACCATAACTCCCATTATCTTGACTTATATCTGCTTATCTCCCATTATTTTTCCTTATCTGCCATTATTTTATACTCATCTCCCATTATCTCACCTTATCTCCCATTATCTAGGCCTATATCGAATTATATAGAACATATGTATAAATTTATAAAACACGTAAATCGGATAAGTGGTTCTCAAGTGATACGCGCACTAACGGACAGACAGACAGACAGGCAGAGAGGCAGGCAGACAGACAGACAGAGAGACGTTGCATTATATATATATTATAGATATAAGATTATAGATAACCTGGCCAGAAAACATATGTATAAATTTAAAAAAAAAAAACATGTAAACCGGATAAGTGGTTCTCGAGTGATAAGCTCACTAAGGGACAAGAGAGACAGATAGAGAGACGTTGCATTTTATATATATTATATTCTTTGGTACATGATATTGTTCCATATTTAATGCTTATGGCAGTGTATTGCAAGAGAACCCGCTAGCGGCAAACATTTCTCCGACTTGATTCACTATTATCGTCACTGCTTATTCCTTATGTCACCTAACGTAATAAAATATATCTTATAACCTGGACAGACAACATATGTACGAGGCATGTTTTTTAAGTAAGTACCGTTTTGGAATTAAAAAAAAGACGTGCAAAGATATCGCTATAATTTTATTTTTACATGAAAGCCTGTACCTTAATCTACTTTTCTACATAATTTCCGTGAATATTGAGGCACTTGTCATTACGTGGCACCAGTTTTTGAATACCCTCCTCATAAAATTCTGCCGCCTGACTTGTTAACCACTGTATCACAAATGTTTTGACTTCGTTATCGTCTTGAAGACGCTGACCACCCAGGTGCTTCTTCAAGTGCAGAACAAATGGTAGTCGCTGGGCGCCAGATCAGGGCTGTATGGAGGATGATCTAGAGTTTCCCATTTAAAAGATTTGATGAGATCTTTGGTCCGATTAGCCACATGTGGACGGGCATTGTCATGCAGCAAAACGATACCCTTACTCAACTTGCCACGTCTTTTGTTCTGGATTGCACGACGCAGATTGTTCAATGTCTCACAATAAGACGCTGCATTGATTGTCTCATTACGAGGCAGAAACTCCACTAGCCACAGCATGAATGTCGCCATTCCATGGATTGTTGTTTCGATTCTGGTGTGACGTAGGCCACCCATGTTTCGTCACCAGTAACAATTTGGTCTAAAAAATGTTCACCTTCATTGTGGTACCGCTCAAGGAAAGTCAATGCACTGCCTAAACGTTGGGTTTTGTGCAAATCCGTCAACATTTTTGGAACCCAACGTGAACACAATTTCCGGTAATTCAAGTTCTCGGTCACAATGCGATACAAAACACTACGAGAATATTGAGGAAAGCAGTAGCACAATGATGAAATTGTAAAGCGTCTGTTTTCTCTCACCTTTTCGTCCACTTTCTGCACCAAATCTTCATTAACGACCGAAGGACACCCACTCCGTTCTTCATCATGCACATTTGTGCGGCCATCTTTAAATGCTCTCACCCATTTCCTTACCATTCCATCACTCATAATGTTTTGTCCGTAAACTTCACAGATCTCACGATGAATATCGATCGGTTTTACGCCTTTAGCACTAAGAAATCGTATAACAGCCCGTACTTCACAATCGGCGGGACTCACGATTGTCGGAGGCATCTTAAACACTCAGTAAACAACGTATACAATGAAGAATCAGACTGTAATGGCGTCAGTGCGTAGACATGAGATGTAGGTTACCAGCGCGCATGCGCGGAACGCCGACCGTATGGCTGCGGCGGCGGAATCGCAAAACGGTACTTACTTAAAAAACATGCCTCGTATGTTTAAAATAAAAAGCACGTAAATCGGAAAAGTGGTTCTCGAGTGATATGCCCACTAACGGACAGACAGACTGACAGACAGAGATACGTTGCATTTTATATATATTATAGATATTCTTTGCTACATGATATTGTTCCATATTTAATGGTTTAGCATGTTTAAAAAAAAAGCACGTAAATCGGATAAGTGGTTCTCCAGTGATAAGCGCACAAACGGACAAACAGACATAGAGACGTTGCATTTTATATATATTATAGATATCCTTTGCTACATGATATTGTTCCATATTTAGTGGTTTAAGCAGTGTATGGCAAGAGAACGCGCTTGGCGGCAAACTTTTTTCCGATTTGATTCACTATTATCGTCACTGCTTATTCGTCATGTTACCTAACGTAATAAAATATAGGCTATAACTTGGCCAAAGAACATATGTATGTTTTAAAAAAAAGCACGTAAATCGAATAAGTGGTTCTCCAGTAAAAAGCGTACTAACGGACAGACAGATAGACGGACAGACAGATAGACGGACAGACAGATAGACGGACAGACAGAGATACGTTGCATTTTATATATATTATAGATGTAATAAAATATATATCTATAATCTGGTCAGAGAACATATGTATGAATTTAAAAAATCACGCAAATCGGATAAGTGGTACTAGAGGGATAAGCTCACTAACGGACAGACAGAGAGACATTGCACTTTACATATATTATAGATATAGATTATTATTATTATTATATAACCTAGCCAAAGAATATATGTATGAATTTAAAAAAAGACACGTAAATCGGATAAGTGGGTCTTGCATGATAAATTCACTAATGGACAAACAGACAGACAGAGAAGACATTGCATTTTATATATATTATAGATTATAGGTATTCTCTGCTACATAATATTGTTCCATATTTAATGGTTTAGGCTGGTTATTGCAAGGGAACGCGCTAGCGGCAAACTTTTTTCCGACTTCATTCACTATTATCGTCACTGCTCATTCCTTATGCTACCTATCGTAATAAAATATAGCCTATAACCTGCCCAGAGATAAGCGCACTAACGGACAGACAGACAGAGAGACGTTGCATTATATATATATATATATATATATATATTATATATATATATATATATATATATATATATATATATATATATATATATATATATATATATATATATATATATATATATGTATATATATATATATATATATATATATATATATATATATAGTGTATATATATGTACATTAATAAGGAGATATATATAGTGCAGTACATTAAAAGGAGAGGCTGTCCCACACCGTGAGGGAGTCATCTTGCCGGTCTTTTACCCTCGACGTTACCTTCCACAATCAACCGCTCTACTATTATTATTATTAACATAATGACTTTTATTTATTTATTTTTTTAATGTTACTTTTTGCAGCATCCAGGTGTATGTAATCCCTTAAAATAAAAAAAAAATATACGGAGGTATAAATTGATGAATCACTTCACAAAACACACCCCAAATTAATTTTTGAAAAACTTTTTTTGCGATCTTTACTGAAAACCGATGACATGGAAATTTTTGTTTTTTTTTATATACCAGATAAATTATTAAATGTAATGCACTCGTGATAATTTTCATTCAATCTACATCCTGTGGAAAATATTCCAGAATTTTTACAAAATTTTTTGATCAGTACTTTCCGAGATAAGAGGGGGACCGCTATTTTTTGCAATTTTTTAAAAATAATATAAAGAAAATTGTGCTCAAATATTACATTATATATATTTTTGAACTTTCAAAACTACACATCACTGATGAGGCCATCAATTCTTATATTATTGCCAAATTTCAACTTTCTATGTCAAATAGTTTCGGAGAAAATGGGTGTGTCACACGAACATACAGGCGGCCAGACACCGAAGTGATCTTATATATGGAATCCTGTACGTTCTTTTTATTATATTTAAGATTGTGTTGAAGTCCCAATTATCAATCCTCCTCGTACGTCTCTGCCAAAAGGTTATTTTGTTTTAAAGCATATGTTACTATACAAGTATTTCCGTAAAGCCAGATTAATTTTTTTTAAGTTAAATATTTTGGCCATCTATGTAGTATTTGTTACCATATATTTTTCTGTGTAGTTTTCTACGAATGACTGAACACATATTTTATTCATTAATTTTTCATGTATTATCCCACCTGGTGTGATCGTAGATACGTTACTTTTTAAGTCGCAATGATGGACAGAAATTATTTATGTCGGTCTCTATACCGGAGTTAACTGTGTTTTCATATAAACTGTACTCTTTTTAAGGTTAGATTAAACTGTTAATAGCACACCCGTATTCTGAAATATTCATGGACCTCCCATATTTTTAATACAAGATCAAAACTTACTGATAGTCTTCTCAAATATATGTTTTTATTCCCATAATTATTTGTCAAATATTTTATCAAATTAAAAAATAGAGAATACAGCTTAAACATATACACTAGTTACGATAATAGTAACTTAACCATAACCTAAAGGCTTAATTAAACTCAAAATATATTTTAAACATCTCAATTTTCCACTTGAAGGCCGTTTCCCGCTTCAAGATTAGATAATTAATGGGGCCAAAAAAATATCTATGGACCGACAACCCTGACATAATTAAAACTCTACGCCAAGGCTAGATTCCGGTCTTCGCAGACACTAATTAATTAATAAAGGAATTACGGTTGGCAAATCAAACACAATATCCGTATTATCTTATCCTATTAAATTATAACAGCAACTAGATTGTCGCCAATGTTAACAAAGAGTTTACTGTTTTTACTACAGCGAACCTGAACCTTTACCCTTTTTAGTCCTGCTATTCAATTTTGTTAAATTTTATGTATTTTAATTCTGTTTGTATATCTAATGATAGCTGCTCATCGCAATATATTCTCTGTTTTCTCAAAAATTTCATGAAAAAATAGTTATTACACAAGAGTTTGTTAATTTTAAAAAACCACTGATAAAATAAAAACACTTGAACAAACTAGTGTCACCTGATACTATATTTCGCTACACAAATAATCCAAATCAACTTTTAACTAATTACGAGAAGTTTGAAATAATTTTTAAAACCTATTAACTCAAAAAGGAAATATTAATTAATTTTCATCATGGTAATATTTTATTGTCTCAGGTAATTTATTAGAAAATATTTGCCTAAGAATTTAGGCCAAATCAACTCGTTTTCAGTCTTAAGAAGTCAATGTTTTCATGTATTATAATCGTGTATATTAATCTATGTGTTAAAATTATGTTTGGTGTCGTTCGCGTATGCAAAGTTAAGTAAAGTAGGGATAATACTCTCAATTGAACGAAAGTATTCTCAACTTCGTCCCTATAGCCTAATCGTATCATAATATGAGGTATTTTATGCTATAAACCAAAGATACGAGATATATATATATATATATATATATATATATATATATATATATATATATATATATATATATATATATATATATATATATATATATATATATATATATATATATATATATATATATATATATATATAATATGTTAAAATTCGGGTTTCCGTCCGATCGTCTAACAACGAATTTGCAGGACGTTTCGCCAAATTCCCATTTGGCATTTTCAAGTACTCCCGCTGCTGCTGCTACTCGATACTGAGATTTTGCTGCTGCTGCCGCTCGAAGCTAACTCTAAAGTTAAGTAACCTATAGTGATTATAACCCCTCTTTCATATACCATTTCATTTCACTCATTATGGGTGATAGATCCCTCCGAACTTTAAACAACCTGGACATTGTTTTATTTAGGTGCATTCTGTGTGGCTTTAAAGCACAATTATCTAGTTTAATTTGAATGGCTAGTCACTCCTGTTTTCTGTATATTGTTGTTTTACGTTATATTATTATTATATTTGTTAGTGTTTGTTGTTGCCAACTCGTAAATTATTTTATTTTCCTACTATAAGTTTGTAAATTCTAAAGATGCGGTAACCCGTGAATTTAATAAATAAACTAAATAAATTCCATTGATAGAAATATGTGAGTATTGGTTTCGATGATTTAAAAGCAGTGATTTTGACACGGAAGGCAAAGAACGTCTAGGCCACCAAAAAAGTTTGAAGATAAAGAACTAGATGCATTACTCGATGAAGACCCGTGCCAAATGGAAAAAGATTTTGCATAATCATTAGGAGTTGATCGCACAACCATTTCTAAGCACTTACATGCACTGGGCATGATTCAAGCAAGGAAATTGGGTGCCGTACGAATTTAAACCGAGAGACGTTGAAAGTCTGTTTTTCACCAGTGTACAACTGCTTCAATGGCACAATTGGAAAAGTTTATTGCATCGTATCGTAACTGGTGCCAAAGCCCAAAAAATCATGAGTGAAGCCCAGAGAACCATCAACATCCTCGCCAAAGCCGAATATTCATGGCTTTAAGCTTATGCTGTGTACCTGGTGGGATCAGCTGGGTGTAGTGTATATAGAAAATATTAATAGGAAATATTACCGATAACAATTGATGCAATTGAGCCGAGCGTTGAAGGAAGAACGACCGCAATATGTCAAAAGACACAACAAAATGATTTTTCAATATGAAAATGCTAGGCCACATGTTGCAAAACCCGTCAAGAAAACGCTAGAAGCCCTTAGATAGGATGTCTTACGTCCCCCGCCGTACTTAGCAGACATTACTCTTTCTGACTATCACTTGTTCCGATTGATGACTTAGTACCTATCTGAACAGCGCTTCCATTCTTATTACTAAAAAATGGGTTGATTTGTAGATAGCCTCAAAAGAAGAGTTCTTTCAACGTGGTATTCATATACTGCCACAAAGAGGGAAGAAATTAGTGAATGTTTCATGTTTCGATTAATAATGTCGATTTTGCTAAGAGATGGAGTTACTAATATATTTGTTGGTATAGACTAGTGACATCTATGGAGTTTTGGAAGGTAAACATACGCCATCGAAAGCCAGTTCGTTATTAATTGTCATTGTGAGAAAAACATAGTTCTTCATAGCTTTGAATATGTCGTGTTTCGTAACAAAAAGAGACGTTTTATGGGAATATATATATATATAGTATATATATATATATATATATATATATATATATATATATATATATATATATATATATATATATATATACATATATATATGTGTGTAAGGCCCATGGAGTTGAGTTATTTTATATTTGTCCTTTCCATATTTCCTTCTGTATCTTCTTCCTGTTTTTAAATTGCGAATTGCCTTTATTGCTTCTTCTGTATTAGTTTCTTCTGTTTGTGTGAGTTCTGTATCTTGTTCTTGAGTCGTTCCCATCTGATAGTTCTTTATAGTATTCCCTCCATCTTTCCATAATTTTGTCTTCTTTTATGACATTTCTTTCTAATTTTTTTTGCATCCATTTCCATTCCTTTCTGTTTCTGTGATTCCTACACCGTACATTTTTTGTTCTTCTGTCAGTTCATCCTCTTTTCCGTTTATACCTCTATTATTCCGTGTTCTCACTCTAATAACTCGATAATTATCTTTCAGTAGCCTTCTCTTCCGTATCCTTGCCAGGGTCGTCGTCAATCTACCTATATCTCTCTTTTTCTCAGTTTTTTGACTTGATGGTCATAGTGTTCTTTGTTTGTTCTTTCACTTTTTCTTCCTCAATGTCCCATTTATATTCTCTTCCTTCGATTATGATTTTTTGATATCCTATTGTTTCTCTCGTTCTCTGCTATATGCTTCAATTTCTTTTGAGTTTCCCGTTCATCTTTTGTTAAATCGTTGTTTATATAAACTCCCTTTCTTAGATTTCTCACTTTGTTTTTATTTTTCATCACAGCTTCTTTATCGCCCGTGTTTCCAAATTCTATCTTGTATATAGTCACTCCTATTTTTATCACATCTTTAATCTGTACTTTTGTGTCCATACTCCTCTCCATAAAAAGTTCTACACCCATTTTCAGATCTGGTTGGCTATTCGCGTCAAATTTCATTCCCGACATTACAATATTATTCCTTACGTTGTCTTTTTCCAGCCTACTCATCTTCAAATCATACTTCTCATGTTTTCTCTAATTATCTTATTTTCCTCTTTCAATACTTCATTCTCTTTTCTTAGTTCCTTCAATTCTTGTTGGTATCTCCTCTGATCTTGTTTTATTTCCTTTATATGACATTAGCTCTCTGATCATTTCTATCAAATTGTCTATCTTATCTACTCTTTGGTTTTTCTCTTTCTGTGGTGTTCTTAACAGCTTTTTACTCTTCTTGAATAATCCCATTGGCTCTTCTTTTTCTTCGACTCTTCTTCTTTTCGAGTCTCCTGATATATAATCATCGCTATCCATTGTCCTTTACACGTCGAAATTTTTTTTTTTTAAGTAACTTTTCTGAAAAATTTTTATTTCATTTTCAACCTTTTTAGGTAAAGTTTTATGAGTTTTTAGTTTCAAGTCTAGGTCTGTAAGAATTTTCTATAATATTTATGTCATAATTAACTAGATTTTATATTTTCTTAAGTTTTTCCTCGATATTTAAAGGATAAATCTATTTGAGGCCAGGGTTCGAGCAATAGATGTCACCCAAAAAAATGTTCGACCCACTCTAATATAATATATATATATATATATATATATATATATATATATATATATATATATATATATATATATATATATATATATATATATATATATATATATTTATATATATATATATATATATATATATATATATATACAGAAAATATAGTTTTTCAAATGATACTCCAAAATATTTGGTGTTCGTAACCACAATTCAACTGCGCATGAGTGCCTAAGAGGCTCGCAGTGTTTTTCAGAAAGTATGAGAAGTAGCAATAATCTTTTTATTTAGGTCACCAAACATCTAAAATAATAAAGACTTTCCCGGCTTATATAAATTTTATAATAACTTTATTATCCTTTTTTAAAGAGACAGCAAACTCTCTCCAAAGTACGTGACATTTAATGCAAACGACTATTAAAATTTAGACTCCAATAGGAAAAAAACAATGTTTCGTAAATTTTATATTTCAAACTTTACAAAAAAGACATTTCATTAAAATTTATGTGCCGGATAATGGAATAACTAAGTTTATTTTGTGAGAAGCGGGGTTAAAAATGTAAAAATTAATTAAAATATGTATTTTTCGTTCGGTTAATAATATTTACTTTCAAATTATAACGTACACTAATAGTGTATTAATTCCAAAAAAAAAATTATGAACGATACTATTACAACAACAACTTTTGTTTTAACTTCTTATTTTTCAGAAAATATGTTGTTAATATATAATTCACTACATAATTTGCTGTGCTAATCTATAATATATATAGGAACTGAAAAAAACGTCTTTCTGTCTGTCTGTCTGTCTGCCTATCTGTCCGTTACTGCGCTTATCATTCGAGAACCACTTATCCGATTTACGTGTTTTTTGGTTAATTCATACATTTGTTCTCTGGCCAAGTTATATATATAATAACTAGTCGTGCCCGCGGCTCCGCTCGCGTGGACTATGATTCACTATTATCGTTACTGCTTACTCCTTATGTTACCTAGCGTAATAAAAAATATACCATAACCTGGCCCGAGAACATATCTATGAATTTTATAAAAAAACGTAAATCGGATTAGTGGTTCTTGAGTGCTAAGCGCACTAACGGACAGACAAACAAACAGACATAGAGGCGTTGCGTTTTATATATATTACAGGTTTCATTTTAATAAATATTAAGTTAGGAATTGAAAAAAAAAACACGTATTGCAAGAGAGTGCACTAACAGCAAACTTTTTTCCGACTTGATTCACTATTAATGTCACTGTTTATTTGCTTATTTCTTATATTACCTGATGTAATAAAATATATCCCATAACCTGTCCAGAGAACATATATATTAAATCTAAAAAAAAAACACAAATCGGATAAGTGGTTCTCGAATGACAAACAGACAAAGAGACGTTGGATTTTATATATATTACAGAAGTTTATAGATAAACTGGCCAGTAGTTTAGGCAGTATATTGCAAGAGAACGCGCTAGTGGCCAATTTTTTTCTGTCTCGATTTACTATTATCGTCACTGCTTATTTCTTATGTTACCTAACGTTATAAAATATATCCTATAACCTGGCCAGAAAACATACGTATGTTTAAAAAAAAAGCACGTAAATCTGATAAGTGGTTCTCGAGTAATAAGCGCATTAACGGACAGACAGATAGACAGATGTATTATATATATATATATATATATATATATATATATATATATATATATATATATATATATATATATATTAATGATGATAATCTATAATCTATAGTGTTTAAAATGCAACGTCTCTCTGTCTGTCTGTCCGATAGTGCGCTTAGCACTTAAGAACCACTTATCCGATTTACGTATTTTTTTTATAAAATACGTTTGTTCTCTAACCAGGTTATAGGATATATTTTATTACGTCAGGTAACATTAGGAATAAGCAGTGACGATAATAGCGAATCAAGTCCACGCGAGAGGAGGAGGCTAGTTTGAAATAAAAATCAAAAGTTTGTTACAATAGGGCTTTAACGAATAATTTTTGTCGTTGACTGTTTTGTTGCTACAAACGTAAAAAAAAGCTTTTAAAAAGTAACGCTTAAACAGTTATAAATAAAAACTGAAATGCAACAAAAATCTCGAACCAAATAGCTTCTTTTAAAATTTCCTTTAGTGCTATCTATGTTTAAATTCATATTGCAGCGATTAAAAAAAGCCCACCTTTATGCAATAATCACATATAAGTTAATATATTTTGCTATTTAGTAAGTAATTGTCAGCCCGATGAGTGAATAAATAACGCTGTAAAATGATACAAAAGTTCCTTGTAGCTCTCCAAGTTTATTTGAGGTTAGAATCCCACAATAATTTACATAGGCTTAGATGTTGTGCATATTTCCGTGGATAGTACGTAAAAAGCGACAGAGTCTTTGAATCCATCTGAAATATTTGTTTATAACAGAAAAGTCATATATATAGATTTTAAATTTGGTATTTTTTCAGCTATGTCGCTTCGGGGGAAGGGTGATGAAAGAGGTAAATAACGATCCATAAACTTTCTAGCAGTTTTTAATATTATTAGATGAATGTTTTCTTACTGTTGATTGAATAATCCATAAATTTCAGGCATTATTATGTATAGTCAAACCTGTAAGGGATATTAAATATGATGGAGAGAGTTAGAGGGTCTAGCTGCGAATATATCACGTTGTATGTGTTTCTGGAGTCAAGGAATCTGAGAGTCATATTATTGTTTCTCTGTTTCAAATATTAACAAAAATAGCATATATATGGGTGCAATATAAATAACAACAGCATTATTTTACTTATTGTTGTGTTAAGAAAAAAAGTAACTTTAAGACTTTTTAGTCAAATATGTAAGTACTGAAAAATATTTGAAGGGGTCACAGAGGGTTTCTTCGAAAATGCCTGATTTTTACCGGGTACTGGAGTTGAGTACTTTTACAATTTTAACGTGATGTAACTTAATTTGGAATCTCTTGTAGCTTCATATTTGTTTAGAACATGCTTGGTAAGATATAATGAATTGTACCAAATGCTCCATCGGAGGTTGACACAGCATCTACAACTCGACAGAGTGGTTGACACAAAAACTTCAACGCAAACAGTGCGGTTTTCGAGGGATTGCCCTCAGGCATATGTGGTTTAATGTAAAACTACTGAAAACATACAAAGTCCATATTTCAGCAGTCCACCCATTGTTCTCCTATTTGTCAATCCATCTCGAGACGCGTAGACAAGCACGAGAACAGAATTATAAATTAACATTTAATTTGAGATTTTTGAGCAAAGATTACCGAAAAATAGTTAAAAAATAAAAATATTTAGAAATAATGATCAGTTTTATGGTGTTTATGGTTTTCTGAAGATGGTTGGGCCAACTGTGCGGCTGTAATTCCTCAATTAGAGAAATCTGTATACGGAGATGGATTGGTGAGACTGGTAAATTTTTATAAAATCGCGGGGAATTTTGTTTAAGCGGCGTGACTCTTGGTAAGCATGACTGGTTATACCCAAATTTTCAAACAGATGCAACGCTCAGTTGTTCTGGTGTCGTTATCTGACTGTAGAGGAAATGCAGATCCACCATTACACCTCGGAAACAAAACGGTAGGCAAAATTGAATAGAAGCATTTTTATAGGTGGGAAAAATGACGCAACTCTTTTCTGAGACTAAGAGTGCAAGAGCAAATAGTCTTCCAGTTGTGGCTTCACTAACTTTTTTGTTTCCTAACCTCAAAAAATGGCTCGGGGGAAGAAACTTTCGTCGAATGAAGAGGTTGTCGGTGTTGTAACGAGTATTATTATTTTCTTCTGAGGGAATCATGGTGGACCAAATGTATTGTAATCAACGAAAATTTTGTTGCATTTTTTTTTGTTTTCGCAAAAAATTGTTATTTGCTTTTTTTACAAGACTTTTCGATTCACCCTCATACAAAATAAAAATCTAGATTATGCATCATCGCAAAGTTGAAATTATGAATTTTGATTGCCTTTCATTTTTGTAAGCTCTAATATTTTCAAAACTAATGGACCAGTTATGCTCAGAAAGCCTCATTTTATGCTATGAGCAATTGAGGACATGTCGTCTCGATCCATAGAAACCAAGAGAGAAACTATCTTCATTAGTATCGATAACTATCAATATATCTGTAATTGAAAAATAGCCAATAAGTGGATTGCTATCGACTATCGATAGGCAAAATAGATGGAGCAGCCATGAAAAGTGAGCGCTTAGGGTAGGTGCGGGTGCTTGATGCTCAATTTCTTGAGTTTACAGTTAAACTAAAAATTATTTTTTTGGAGAGTTGAACTAGAGCAGTACGAAATGTCTAAAATATGTTTAAACTATTTGTTTGAATCAAATTATTATTATTGTAAAGATTGTACTAAAAAAATATTCAACTGATATTTTAACAATATACTACACACAAACTACCCGGTTAAAGAATTTCCGAAAACTTCCCTTCTTAAAGTCGATATATTATCCATCTCCAAAACACGGACATCTCAATTCAAACTGAATTCAGGCGATGCAATTCCAGTTATCTCCCTCGGGATAAATCATATTTTAGTCGTCTTGAAACTTTGCCAAATACTATTGTTCCCATCCTGTAATTGACTTATTGGCCGGAAGCAAAGCGACATGGATCGATTGCAGACTAACTTCTTTTTCTAGGTCCAAAATATTACCTTGAATTAACTTCTTATTGTTCATTTATTTCAGTTATGATTTTATCGTTAATCTAGAGAAGTTAACCGATTTATGATTATGTTATCTTTTATTCTATTTCACTGTAATGTGTTTGTATTTGGTATATATATATATATATATATATATATATATATATATATATATATATATATATATATATATATATATATATAATGTTGAGTGTAAGGTTCTTTGATCTTGGTATATATATTTATAAATGTGAGAAGAAGTTCGGCTGAACAAAGACAGCAGCTATGGGAAGCATACAAAAACAGCAAAAAAAGACTGAAGAACTCGATCAAAGCAGCCAAAAGATCTAGCTGGAAAACCCTGTGCAACAACATAGACTCTGACATCTGGGGAAATGGCTATAAGATAGCCATGAAAATGATGAATGGTTTTCCACCAAAACCAAACCTAACAATGGAAATGATGGAAAAAGTAGCCATGCATCTATTCCCGGTCCATAAAAATGTGATATTTACCTGTAATATAGATGATAGAATCCTAAAGTTTACGGCTGATGAGCTGCACACTGCGTCTGCAAAACTTAAAAACAACAGGGCACCAGGCCCAGGACTCATCCCACCAGAGATAATAAAGCAAGTCGCGCTAGAGAGACCAGACTACATCTTAGCAGTATACAACAAATTAGCGGCTGAAGCACACTTTCCAACAGAATGGAAGCGAGGTAAGCTAGTTCTACTGAGAAAAGAAAATTCCCCATTAGATAACCCATCGTCTTATAGGCCAATATGCCTTTTAGATGTAGAAGGCAAACTTTTCGAGCAACTAATTCTCATTAAGCTCAAAAGGGAATTACAGAGAACTGGTGGACTTTCAGATAAACAGTTCGGCTTTAGGGAGGGCCGCCAAACCATCGATGCTATTAGGGAGGTTAAAAGCATGGCTTACCAAGCCTCCAACTACACCAGCCGACATCGCAGACTATGTGCTGCGATTACCCTGGATGTAAAAAATGCATTTAATAGTGCCTCATGCCAACTAATATTAGAAGCCTTAAGGAATAGAGGCATAGAACCAAACCTTATCCGACTCATAGCATCGTATCTATGTAATAAAAAAATTATACTAGAAGCCGAGGTGAGGGAGGTTGAAATAAATAGCGGCGTGCCACAGGGTTCGGTTCTGGGTCCCACTCTGTGGAACATCCTGTATGATGGCCTACTGCGAATCGACTTGGAGGGTGACGTTAAACTTGTGGGATTTGCAGACCATATTATAATGGTCGCTACTGCAAAAAAAGAGGAAACGCTAATGAATATAGTTAACGCGGGGCTGCTCCGAGTGTCAAAGTGGATGGAAGACAACCAGCTACAACTGGCACCACACAAAACCGAAGCCGTGCTTCTTACAACTAAGCGAAAGATGTTACCAATCCATTTCAGCTTATGTGACACTGTAGTAGCCCCGCGTAAGGCCGTAAAGTACTTAGGCGTGTGGATGGACTCCAAGTTAACATTTGCAGAACATGTAAACCAGGTCATTAAGAAAACAGAAAGGACAGTAGCAGCGTTATCGAGCTTAATGCCTAATATCGGAGGGCCCAGAGCCTCGAAGCGGAGAACCCTGGCAAGTGTGGTACATTCACAGTTACTATACGGAGCACCAGGCTGGAGTGCGGTTCGATACAACAAAAAATTTATGCTAAAGCTATTAAGAATTCAACGAAGGATCTCTATCAGAGTATGTAGTGCCTACAAAACTATTTCGGCGGTGGGTGTGGGAATAATCGCCGGTATCCCCCCAATCGATCTGCAGATCGAAGAAAGATTGGAAACCTATACGGGAATAGATAAGCAAACCGCAAGAGACAACCTGGTAAACCGATGGCAGCAAAAGTGGAACGTTGGAACTTATGGCCGCTGGACCTACAGGCTAATACCTGACATACAAACGTGGATAAATAGGCCGTATGGAGAAGTTGACTACTTCCTAACCCAAGCGCTGTCGGGACATGGATGCTTCCAGAAGTACCTCTTTGAGCGCGGAAAGGCAGCAGTAAGTAGATGCAATTATTGCGATGGGATCGACGATGTGGAGCATGCACTGTATATATGCTCCAGATGGGATGCACCTAGGACGGAATACCGACATACAACCGGACGACTTTTCAACAGCGCCAACATGATGGATAGCTTAGTGCAGTCAGAAACCACTTGGACACATGCCTATAGGGTGGTCAGACAGATAATGGAAACCAAAGAGAGAGAAGGAAGACGGTAAAATGGACAGCCTTTGCACTGAAGAAATGCGACAGCGGTTACCGGTGCAAAGTGCAAGATGATAGGGGGGTGTGGTTTTAGTGGGTAGGGTGTCCTCTGGATAGAGGCGCGAGTCCCACACCTCGTGCGTAATGCATTTCCACATCCAAAAAAAAAAAATGTTATCTTTTATTCTATTTCACTGTAATGTGTTTGTATTTGGTATATATATATATATATATATATATATATATATATATATATATATATATATATATATATATATATATATATATATAATGTTGAGTGTAAGGTTCTTTGATCTTGGTATATATATTTTTTATAATTTACATGTTCTTGGAATTAGATCATTAAAACTATTCTTGGATTTGTTATATATTTATTGACGTTTCGACCTTTGGAAGATGTGCTCTAAAAGATGACATTAGAAGAATTAAATATAGATAAGTAATTAAACAGTTTGTCGTGTATTTCGGGGTTAAAATATTTCTAGCTTTTCATAGTTTTTAATTTAAGACACTTAACTGTATACATTAATGAGGGCCTTACCTTAGAAAGTAGTTCGTTGTATGGGGTGTTAATTTTAAATCACTGTCAAGAACACATTTTTACTTTCTACAAACAACCACTTAACTTGAAAGGCTTTATATTACTGGTAGGTAGATACAGTTTAGGTTATTTGCATCTGTTTTTTGTTTATTGCACTGAGCGTCATCTATATGTGTATGGATTCCAGTATTTCTCTTTTTTTTGTATTTATTTCGGTTTTGATGTTTTTGAAATCAAAGGTATGACTTTTATTCATTTCATGATTTGTAAGAGCTATATTGTTTTTTTGTCGTATTTATGGCCTTTGATTCTATTTTCTAGGTATTGGCTTGTTTGCCTAACGTAAATTCCTTCGCAGTTATTATATTTGATTTCGTAGACTATGTTACTGTTTCATTATTTGGGGTATTCGTTTTAAGCCTAGAAACATTGGATGAGAGCATATTATATGATTTGTAACATAACCGAATTTTGTAGTTGTCAAAAAGTTTTTTGAGTGTTTGGGATAGTCCATTTATAAACGGTAAAGCAATATATGTATTATGGTTGTTGTTAGTTGGTTTTTTACTTAACATAGTATGGTATTGTAAAAGTTATGTATTCGTTGTTTGAAGACTTTGTTCATAAGGTACATCGGATATTAATTAAATATTAATGCTTCTTTAGCTTTGATTATTGCACTCTCTCTGTATTCTGTGTCAGAGAGCTTGATTACTCTATCTGCTAGACCTATGATTACAGATTTTTTTTGGGAATTCGGGTGGAGTGATTCATAATTAAGGTATCTAAAACACCATGTATTTTTAGTAAAACTAAAACTAGAAACTAAAAAAAAACTGAATGATACACTACACTGCATATATTGTAACTGGCGGATTCTTATGGCAAGACCGATTACAGAAAATTCACCTTAAATACCGGATCTCAATAATAAAGGAAAAAATCGGCCCTAAAGAAATAATGAATAAATGTGACATGATTTTTTTTTCACGCCGTCTCTGGGGAACCATCTACAGATACAGATCAGATTTAGCTAAACCTTTTCGAATAAATTTAATTAAAAAAAAATATATAAAATATTGAATATATTAATCTTTAAAGAAGCACTAAAAATTCTTTTCCAGAGATGATGACTTACTAAAAATTTTAACCCATTTATCCCAAAATGATTTCTTATTATTAGAATAACTACTGTTACAAAACTATAATCTGTCTAAAACAAGCCATAGGAGAATCCACTAAAATTTCTTATAAGATAACTTCCAGTTATTCAAGAAACTTAATAAAAAACAAATTCCCATTCTCTCATGTTTCTCAGCCAAGACTTTTTCTTTCTTCCGAAACCCTTTCTAACGTCAATTCTTCCCTGCACGATAGTTTGCAATAGTCATTGTCGTTTCTGAGTACATGACCTAAGTAGAATATTTTTAGTACTTTTATGATTGTCAAGAGTTTTGTGCCTTGGCCTATCCTTCCTAGAACTTCCTCATTAGTGATCCTGGCTATCCATGGGATTTTAATATTCTTCGATAAAGCCATATTTCAAATGCTTTTAGCTTCTTAGTAGTGTATTGCTTCAACGTCCTTGTCTCGACTCAATATAAAAGTTGAGACAACACTTCATTCCCATAATGCTTTCTTGAAGATAACTTGAGAATATAAGTTAAATAATACAGGCGACAGTACGCAACCTTGCCTGACTCCTCGCTGAATCGGTATTTCATCTGTTACTATTTCATTTATTTGTACTACCATAGTCTGTCAGTTGTTATGGTCAAAGTTGGCCTTGGATAAAAAAATTAAGTATTCAACAGTTTTTAATTAGGGCATAAATTGAAATACCTTTTTTTTAGCTATTCTGATTTGCTATTTTGTAGTGGTTTCCTTTTTTGCATAATTCTTTAGGTTTTCAGGATTATATTTTGGAAAGTTAATATATGATAAACGAACTTGATTAACAGCTGAAAGCAAAAACGTCAAATGTCTTTCACTTCTTAGGCCGCTCCCTGATTTTTTCGGTGCAGTATAGTTTTTCTCGGTGTGCCTTACTTGCACGGGGCGCGGAGCAATTCAGGTGGGTGTCATTGAAATATAGGCGTTCGGCATAAATCGGTTCTAAGCACATCGAGAAAAACGATACTGCACCGACAAATTAGGGAGCGGCCTTATAGGGTGTCTCCACGATTATTATAAATTAGTCGTATATGGTTGAATTATGATACCGAATCGACCGGTTACTCTTGGTTTAGGTATAAGTAGTGTAAGGGGTAAACTACTTGAGAAGCGTGCCTCAGTGGCTCTCTGGTGGCTCGAAACCTCTCCATTTTTTTGTATTGTTAATGACATTTATGTATTTTATATTGGTACTAAGATATTACCTACTGTAAACACTACATAGCGTATTGAGGTAAACCAAATTTAGATCCATAGTTTTCTTGGTAATTGGTTAAATTTTAAATAGCTGCAGTAGACTTCAAAATTTTCTTGTTGTAATAGCAATAGACTTCAAATTTTATTTTAAATAGTGTAATATAATTGATGTATAACAACTAGTACTTTTCCAGAAAACACAAATGTGTCGAGAAAGAGAATAGGTACGTGAGATCATTCTTCGTTCTATCATTACTTTTCTCAACTTCCGCCTACTTATATTTTTGAAATCCAATACTTTCCTAGTTTAATTCTTAAACAAACCCTATCATAATAGCGATACGAATAATGACCTTCAAATAACCGTTTCCAAATTTTTCATTTGGACTATTCTTTTCTTTTTTTTTTTTTTTTCTATTTTAAAAATATTTTTTGCTTGCAATTTAAATCATAACTGTTATGAAATAGAAATTCTAAAAATGCCTATAAAGCAGAATCCACAAAAAATGGCTTATCATCAAATATCAATGCCAAAATTACTTGAGAGGCGAGACTTTATAATAAATAATTCTAAAAAAGAAATATAAGAAAATTTAAGGTACATCAAAATAAAACAGCTAGCTTCACTTAAAGGTCAGAGCCACTTGTTAAGAGGCAATAACTTCAAGAATCAACAAACTTGCTTTCAATTCTGATAGTAGAAAACTTTTTTTGTAGATTTTCACTTGCAAAAATCTTCGTTTATTATTATATTGGTGAAAAGTACATAACATGGTTTCTTTTTTCCACTATTAAAATTGAATAAAATGGATTTTGATCACGTAATGATCAAGTCAATTATGAGCTTGCTTTCGCCTGTAATCAAGGAATTTTTTTTTATATAATAGATAATAAATTATGTTTAAATATTATTTTTATTACGTGTATGGTGTATTATCTATTATTATGTTGATTTGTTACATTAATTGTACTCAAAATTTGAAAATCGCTAATTATTAGAGAAAATCGTAGATTTGGCAACACATACCTGCGCCTACAATAATAGACATTCAGGGGCGGGCGAGTTTTGTAAATAATTTGGTAAAATGCAGTTTTGCCCTCTTGTTTTAATTGTTCAAAAATTTTCGAATTAAAAAAAAGTATTGAATATGCGTCTACATGGCCCCACGAGTCAGTCATTTTAATATATGCAGTGAATTTCATAACATCGTGTATATATATATATAATATATATATATATATATATATATATATATATATATATATATATATATATATATATATATATATATATATATATACGAGGCTGGTTTAAAAAGTCCGTGCAAAGTCCGAGAGATGGCACCACCGGCGCGTATCGAGGTCATGTTTAGTTAGTAGCATCTCTTGAATGAACGCACACCAAGTTTCAGCCATATTGGTCTATTACTTTGTGTTTGGCATTCGTGCGAATCAAGGAAGTCGAGTGATTTTCAAGAAATGGACGAAAAAGAATTTCGTGTGGTGATTAAACATTACTTTATGAAAGGCAAAACGCCTCAGGAGACTAAGAGAAGCTTGATAAACATTATGGTGACTCTGCACCTTCGATTAGAACAGTTTACAAGTGGTTTCAAAATTTTCGGACTGGCCATATGGGCACAAGTGACGCTGAACGTTCTGGACGGCCTGTGGTGGTTACGACTCCAGAAATCATTGATCAAATCCATGATATGGTGATGGATGACAGAAGAGTTAAGGTGCGTGAGATTGCTAGTGCTGTGGGCATCTCGACTGAACGGGTACATAATATTTTACATAAACATTTGGACATGAGAAAGCTATCCGCAAGATGGGTGCTGCGATTGCTCACGCTTGACCAAAAACGGAATGGTGTGAAGTGTTGCAAGGATGGTTTGCAGCTGTTCCAGAAGAATCCGGAGGACTTTAAGCGTCGTTTCGTCACTCTGGATGAAACATGGATACATTACTATACTCCTGAGACCAAACAACAATCTAAACAATGGGTTACCAAGGGGGAATTTGCACCAAAAAAGGCGAAGACCGTTCCTTGGGCCGGAAAGGTTATGGCGACTGTCTTTTGGGATTCGCAAGGGATAATCCTCATCGACTATCTGGAAAAGGGTAAAACTATTTACAGGTGAATATTATTCATCGTTATTGGACCGTTTGAAAACCGAGCTGCAAGAAAAACGCCCGCGATTGGCCCACAAGAAAGTCCTTTTCCATCACGACAACGCACCACCACACACCTCAGCAGTTGTGGTCGCAAAATTAATGGAAATAGGATTCCAACTCGTTTCACATCCCCCCTATTCTCCAGACTTGGCTCCCTCGGACTACTATTTGTTCCCCAATTTGAGGAAATGTATATATATATATATATATATATATATATATATATATATATATATATATATATATATATATATATATATATGTATATATATACATATATATATATATATATATATATATATATATATATATATATATATATATGTATATATATATATATATATATATATATATATATATATATATATATATATATATATATATATATATATATATATATATATATATATATATATATATATATATATATATTTATATATATATATATATATATATATATATATATATATATATATATATATATATATATGTATGTATGTACCATATATACCTAGTACTGTTACAATGAAAACATTGTCGAAACACACATTTAATTTCTATGAACATTAATACAAATTATTATGAAATTTCACATATTCATAATGACAAAATTAATTTAACATTTATTTAATTGTTGTTGTTGTGAAACACCTCTTGAATTTGCACAAGCCCTCAAAGGATTAGGCCATTCGTCTATGGCCGTCGCTTTTGTTAAAGCTCCTGTTAAAGAGACAAGATTGGCATGTCTTTTAGAGCAAGCCATACCCATAGTTTATAATCTAAAGGATTTAGATCAGGACAATCTTCTGTAGTAATAAATGAAGGCATATTTTGTTGAAACTATGCTTGTGTTGTTTTAGCTTTGTGTCCTGGTGCAGAATTTCGCTGGAAAATCCACTGCTTATTTCTAAAAAGGGTATGGTTTAGGGGTTTCACAACGTTCTCTGAAATAGTGTCTTGATATATTTTAACTGAAGTTTTCACACCTTTTTCACAAAAATGAATACTGGTAACTCCGTCAAAGCTGACTCCCTACAAACCACAACTAATGCTGGATGATGCTCCTCTAAATTTTTGGAACAAGTTCAGGCTCTTCCTTGGAAGATCTGGAATAAATTTTATTATTTAACTTATTCAAAGATTGTTGTACAGTGAAAGTTTTTCGTCGGTAAACAAAATTTTTCTGTGTTTGTCATTAGCATATTCCTTCAACAAACTTTTAGTTTCTTGCCACCATTTTCAATTTAAATCTTCCGTTAGCAAATAACCAGTGTGTCTCTTATAAGCGCCAAGTCTTAGGTCTTCTTTCATAAAACGAGACATAGAATTTTTCGAAATTTTCGTCTCGCTGGATAAAATTTTTTGTTTGCGAAGAGGATTTCGGTCAATTCGCGCTTTTACAGCTTTAAGAGCTTATGGCGTCCGAACAGTTCTTGGTCTTCCTGAACGTTGCCTGTCGTTTATGTCTCCCGTCTCAGTAAATAAATTTATCGCCCAGTAAACAAACATACGACTTATTTTAAGCGGTTTTAAGGTTTTAAAAATGTCGCTTTTTCCAATACTACAGTTAAATAAAGATATAACAGCAATCCTATGTTCTCGATTACCCAACTACATTGTTTAAAGAATTTAAATTGTAAATAAATTTGTACAGAATAACTTATAACTGAGTAACATAACCTATAAACAATTTCACCAAGAAAGTGTTAATGTTTATAGAGGGCGTACGTGAAAGTTTGTCACAGTATTTATGGAAGTAATAAGTAAATATATATATATATATATATATATATATATATATATATATATATATATATATATAGATATATATATATATATATATATATATATATATATATATATATATAATATATATAAAATGCAACGTCTCTCTGTCTGTCTATCTGTCTGTCTGTCTGTCTGTTAGTGCGCTTATCACTGGAGGACCACTTATCCGATTTACGTACTTTTTTTTAAAAAACATACATACGTTCTCTGGCCAGGTTATAGGCTATATTTTATTACAATAGGTAGCATAAAGAATGAGCAGTGACATAAAATAGTGAATGAAGTCGGAAAAAAGTTTGCCGCTAGTGCGTTCGTTTGCAATACACAGCCTAAACCATTAAATATGGAACAATATTATGTAGCAGAGAATATCTATAATCTATAATATATATAAAATGCAATGTGTCTCCGTCTGTCTGTCTGTCCATTAGGGCGTTTATCACGCGAGAATCATTTATCCGATTTACCTGTCTTTTTTTAAATTCATACATATATTCTTTGGCCAGGTTATATAATAATAATAATAATAATAATAATAATAACCCCTCAGGGGCTAGGGGAATCCCAGGATTCTTCTAGTACGGGCATTGTCGATCCCGAGGTACCTGAGTCATGTTGTGCTGTCTTGTGTTGTCCAGATTATGTGTAAAAAAAAAACCCCGGATACCGGGCGCCCTCCGGGAGTAAGTAGCCTTGCTGTGGCATCCAGGCTCTGCCGCAGTCGACCCCTCTTTCCTAGGATACTCGTGGGAATTGTATGTCAAAGAATAATAATTATAGTAATGATAATGGAAGGGTGTTGCGGAGGCGGACCCCGGTCGTACAAACAGCTATAGCAACACCACAACAACAACAACCACAGACGACCCAAACAACCGCCTCAGCCGAAACTACTCCCGATAGTTTTACCAGATCCGACATTGTAGGTGATGGAAATCGCCTTTTTCGTGCAGTTAGCTTACACTTGTATGGCCACCAAAACCATCATGAGAAACTCCGAGAGGTTGCTCTAAGATATTTACAACAAAACTGGTCGGAACTTCACACATTTTCATTAATTGAAGTCAACGATATAAAAGACTTCAATAACTACTATAATTATATGAGGAAAAATGGCACCTATGGAACGAGCCTAGAGATACTTGCCCTCTCGGAAACACAAAATAGCAACTTTCATATCTTCTCAAAACAACGAAGAACAAGACATACAAAAATAACTTTTACGGACAGGCCAACAATAATAAGCACGGGAAAATACAACAAAACTATTTACCTTCTACTAACAGGCAACCCAATGTCGGGACACTTTGAGCTTCTGACACCACAAAACACTGAGAACATTCCAGACAACAGCAGACCAATAAAAGAAGCATCGGGCGAGCGACGTAACGGTCGAGGACGTCGCGGGAAATGGCAGCTCGACCAAAACGATGAAGACCAGGCAACCGAAAATGGACCTGCCCAAAGTGTTGTGCCGGCGAGTAAGCCGACACCCACCAAGGCGGGAAAGTCACAGCAACGCATGAGTTGCACCACAGGAATCAATGAACACGCCATGCGTTGCTGTAATGAAATCACACCTGACAAAGAAATCACTGACAAGAGAATCACTCGCCGCTTGGACCCACCACCACCAATCCCAAGCGCAATCGACGTAAATGCGGGACAAATACAACCACCAAAGCCAGGCCAAACCGCGTATGTTTTGCAAGGACAACATGCAACTACCAAGGCTGGCAAACCAAGACAGCGGTTAAAGTGGACAGATGAAATGAATAAAACAGTGATGCGCTGTTACTACACCGCCACCAAACTAGAAACAGTGACATCACGCTACAGACTGGAACTACACAGACTTTTCTTGACCGAATATCCACATCTGCAATTACTTGTTACAGAACAGAGAGTAATAGACCAAAAAAGAGTTATTACCAAGAACAATCGCCTCACACCTTTCGAATTGCAAACCATCAAAGATACAGTAGCTACTGAACTTAACGCAGACCAAGTAGCTGCTGAACTGAACACAGACCAACTAAACAATAGAAACAGTAGAGCAGATACCGAACCAATCTCACACACACAACCACCCAGTCGAAAACAACAAGACCCACCACCCAGCAGGAGCATAACTCAAAATAATATTTCAGAGCAAATAGCAAGCACCACACGACACTCAACAACATCTATACAACATCACCCCGAATCACCTCTCATACAAACACTCAAAGCAGAAATGCAGTCACATCTAGCTCGATGGTCAGGCACCGACCCTACAACAAGAAATCCCATCCCTCGTTTAACTTTCAAACAGAGCACTCAAATGATCCTCAACACAATAAACAAGCACATAATACCACAGTACATAACAGACTTAAGCACGATCGAAGACATCCACACAATAATATATGCAGCAGCAATCACCACTATAACACAAAATAATCAAAAACTCCCGCAACGACAAAGAGACCCCAACAGCAGAAAACCCAAATTTAAATGGCAAATAAGAATAGAAAACAAGATCAACAACATCAGAAGAGATCTGGGACACCTTACCCAGTTTATGAACGGGAACGCATCCAAACGTGTCACACAGGGTGTAGACAAGATCAAATCTAAATCTCTCAACCGAACACTGCCAGAAATCGTTGATACTTTGAAACAAAAACTATCCGTATATGCTGCAAGACTCCGTAGATACAAAGAATCAAACGAGAGGAAAGACACCAACAACCTCTTCCGAAGAAGCGAAAAACAGTTCTACCGAAAAAACTATGTACAACGAGCAGACAGTAGTAACTGAACCACCAAATAAACAAGAACTCGCAGATTATTGGAAAACTGTCTGGTCAGAACCCAAACTACATAATAATAACACCTCCTGGATCAAAGCCGAAGAAGATAAACACAAACGTGTGACAGAACAAGAAAATTCCACACTAACTACAGAAGAAATTACAGAAACAATCAAACACACACACAACTGGAAATGTCCTGGAATAGACAATATACAAAACTTCTGGTACAAACAGTTTACCACCACACACGAAGCACTCACACACCAAATCAACAAAGCCATTCTACAACCACACACATTTCCCACTTTCCTTACACAAGGAATAACATACGTTAAACCCAAAAGCTCAGACACCACAAACCCGTCAAACTACCGACCTATCACCTGTCTTCCAACCCTATACAAGATCATCACAGCCGCAATTTCCAAGAAAATAGAACAACACCTAACAGACAACAATATTATCACAGAAGAGCAGAAGGGATGCAGGAAAAATAGTCGAGGATGCAAAGAGCAGCTGATCATAGATAGCGTGATTATGGGACAAACCAGAAAAGAACACAGAAACCTTCACATCGGTTACATAGACTATAAAAAAGCCTTCGACTCCATACCCCACAGCTGGTTAATCAGAGCCCTAGAAATCTATAAAATCAACCAACACCTCAGGCAATTTCTAGCGCAAATTATGAAAACATGGAAAACCAAAATACGCCTAGAAACACAAACCGAACGCATCCAAACAGAAGAGCTGTACATCAGACGGGGTATATTTCAGGGAGACTCGCTCAGCGCTCTATGGTTCTGCCTCTGTCTCAATCCACTCTCAAATATACTAAACAGAACAGAGCATGGCTTCAATATCAGACACCAAAAAGGGAATCAACATAAAATAAACCACCTCCTATATATGGATGACATAACACTCTACGCTGCCACAAAAGCACAGCTGAAAGAGCTCCTCAAAATCACAGAAATATTCACCTTGGATGTCAATATGGAATTTGGTATAAGTAAATGCAAAGTGCTTCACATCAACAAAGGCCAATGGAAGTACCACCATGAGACAGAAACCATCAACAATGAAACACTCGATAACATGTTTGACAAAGAAACATACAAATATCTAGGCTTTCAACAAAGCACCAAACTCAACCATACTCACATCAAAACAGAGCTCAGAACCGAATTCAAGAACAGACTGACGAAACTTTTACAAACAAAACTCAACTCCAAATATCTCACTAAAGCCATCAACACGTTCGCTATACCTATACTTACATATTCATTTGGTATCATCAAATGGTCACAAACAGACTTAGAAAATATTCACATCCTTATACGGTCTCAATTCACCAAATACAGGAAATTACATCCCAACGCATGCAAAGAAAGACTTACCATCGAGAGGAAGGCAGGAGGAAGAGGAATTGTAGACATCAGATCATTACACACAAAACAAATACAAGCACTTAGGAAATTCTTTCACACCAAGTAAACCAGCCTCCACACAGCAACAGTCAAAGCAGACAAAAACTATACCCCACTCGACTTATCCCGGGTAGACCACCCAGCAGATACACACAGTCACATCCAATTACAACAGGAAAAGATGAAAACGTGGTCAGAAAAAACACTTCACGGAAAACACAGATACCACATAGAGCAAGACCACGTAAATAAAAAACAATCATACACCTGGTTACGAGATGGGCAGCTATTCCCAGAAACAGAAGGCTTCTTACTTGCCATCCAGGATAAAGTCATATTAACCAGAAACTACCAAAAGCATATTATCAAAGACCCAACTATTACAGAAGACAGATGCAGAAAATGCCACCAACAGAAAGAAACGATCGAACACATAACAAGCGGATGTAAAATATTAGCCGGAACGGAATACACAGCCAGACATGACTCAGCGGCAAAAGTAGTTCACCAAGCACTAGCCACCACATACAAGCTCATAGAAAACACAGATCCCTACTACAAATATACACCAACATCCGTACTTGAAAATAAAGATTACAAACTCTACTGGGACATCAGTATCCATACAGATAAAACAGTCTCCGCCAATAGACCCGATATTACTTTTCAGTGCAAAAAAGAAAAAGTCACCTATCTAATTGACATAGCTGTCCCCAACGACACAAACATCCAAACGAAATACACAGAAAAAATTTCCAAATACACAGACCTTGCAACGGAAATAAAAAGGCTATGGAAACAAGAAAAAGTCATCATTGTCCCCCTCATTATATCAGCCACAGGCCTTACACCAACAACATTCACACCACACTTAGTACAATTAGGACTCAACACAAACATACACAAAAACATTCAGAAGTCAGTGATTTTGAAAACATGTAACATTGTCAGGTCATTCCTTAATATACAATGATAATGCGTTTGTGCTGACTTGGTTTCCGCCCGTCAGCCAAACATGGAACCACATTGACCAAATGTGAGAAAGAAAAACAAGAACAATAATAATAACCCCTCAGGGTCTAGGGGAATCCCAGGATTCTTCTAGTACGGGCATTGTCGATCCCGAGGTACCTGAGTCATGTTGTGCTGTCTTGTGTTGTCCAGATTATGTGTAAAAAAAAAACGCAATCTTAAGGTGTTTACCGTGCCGAGAAGATGAATGGCTCAGCGCGAACGGTTCCCCCGGATACCGGGCGCCCTCCGGGAGTAAGTAGCCTTGCTGTGGCATCCAGGCTCTGCCGCAGTCGACCCCTCTTTCCTAGGATACTCGTGGGAATAGTATGTCAAAGAATAATAATTATAGTAATGATAATGGAAGGGTGTTGCGGAGGCGGACCCCGGTCGTACAAACAGCTATAGCAACACCACAACAACAACAACCACAGACGACCCAAACAACCGCCTCAGCCGAAACTACTCCCGATAGTTTTACCAGATCCGACATTGTAGGTGATGGAAATTGCCTTTTCCGTGCAGTTAGCTTACACTTGTATGGCCACACCAAAAACCATCATGAGAAACTCCGAGAGGTTGCTCTAAGATATTTACAACAAAACTGGTCGGAACTTCAAACATTTTCATTAATTGAAGTCGACGATATAAAAGACTTCAATAACTACTATAATTATATGAGGAAAAATGGCACCTATGGAACGAGCCTAGAGATACTTGCCCTCTCGGAAACACAAAATAGCAACTTTCATATATTCTCAAAACAACGAAGAACAAGACATACAAAAATAACTTTTACGGACAGACCAACAATAATAAGCACGGGAAAATACAACAAAACTATTTACCTTTTACTAACAGGGAACCCAATGTCGGGTCACTTTGAGCTTCTGACACCACAAAACATTGAGAACATTCCAGACAACAGCAGACCAATAAAAGAAGCATCGGGCGAGCGACGTAACGGTCGAGGACGTCGCGGGAAATGGCAGCTCGACCAAAACGATGAAGACCGGGCAACCGAAAATGGACCTGCCAAAAGTGTTGTGCCGGCGAGTAAGCCGACACCCACCAAGGCGGGAAAGTCACAGCAACGCATGAGTTGCACCACAGGAATCAATGAACACGCCATGCGTTGCTGTAATGAAATCACACCTGACAAAGAAATCACTGACAAGAGAGTCACTCGCCGCTTGGACCCACCACCACCAATCCTAAGCGCAACCGACGTAGATGCGGGACAAATACAACCACCAAAGCCAGGCCAAACCGCGTATGTTTTGCAAGGACAACATGCAACTACCAAGGCTGGCAAACCAAGACAGCGGTTAAAGTGGACAGATGAAATGAATAGAACAGTGATGCGCTGTTACTACACCGCCACCAAACTAGAAACAGTGACATCAGGCTACAGACTGGAACTACACAGACTTTCCTTGACCGAATATCCACATCTGCAATTACTTGTTACAGAACAGAGAGTAATAGACCAAAAAAGAGTTATTACCAAGAACAATCGTCTCACACTTTTCGAACTGCAAACCATCAAGGATACAGTAGCTGCTGAGCTGAGCACGGACCAAGTAGCTGCTGAACTGAACACAGACCAACCAAACAATAGAAACAGTAGAGCAAATACCGAACCAATCTCACACACACAACCACCCAGTCGAAAACAACAAGACCCACCACCCAGCAGGAGCATAACTCAAAATAATATTTCAATACAAATAACAAGCACCACACGACACCATATTACAGACGACAAAATGAATGACTCACCATCCTCAAGAACATCTGCACAACATAACCCCGAATCATCTCTCATACAAACACTCAAAGCAGAAATGCAGTCACATCTAGCTCGATGGTCAGGCACCGACCCTACAACAAGAAATCCCATCCCTCGTTTAATCTTCAAACCGAGCACACAAATAATCCTCAACACAATAAACAATCACATAATACCACAGTACATAACAGACTTAAGCACGATCGAAGACATTCACACAATAATATATGCAGCAGCAATCACCACTATAACACAAAATAATCAAAAACTCCCGCAACGACAAAGAGTCCCCAACAGCAGAAAACCTAAATTTAAATGGCAAATAAGAATAGAAAACAAAATCAACAACATCAGAAGAGATCTGGGACACCTTACCCAGTTTATGAACGGGAACGCATCCAAACGTGTCACACAGGGTGTAGACAAGATCAAATCTAAATCTCTCAACCGAACACTGCCAGAAATCGTTGATACTTTGAAACAAAAACTATCCGTATATGCTGCAAGACTCCGTAGATACAAAGAATCAAACGAGAGGAAAGACACCAACAACCTCTTCCGAAGAAGCGAAAAACAGTTCTACCGAAAAACTATGTACAATGAGCAGACAGTAGTAACTGAACCACCAAACAAACAAGAACTCGCAGATTATTGGAAAACTGTCTGGTCAGAACCCAAACTACATAATAATAACACCCCTTGGATCAAAGCCGAAGAAGATAAACACAAACGTGTGACAGAACAAGAAAATTCCACACTAACTACAGAAGAAATTACAGAAACAATCAAACACACACACAACTGGAAATTCCCTGGGATAGACAATATACAAAACTTCTGGTACAAACAGTTTACCACCACACACGAAGCACTCACACACCAAATCAACAAAGCCATTCTACAACCACACACATTCCCCACTTTTCTTACACAAGGAATAACATACATCAAACCCAAAAGTTCAGACACCACAAACCCGTCAAACTACCGACCTATCACCTGTCTTCCAACCCTATACAAGATCATCACAGCCACAATTTCCAAGAAAATAGAACAACACCTAATAGACAACAATATTCTCACAGAAGAGCAGAAGGGATGCAGGAAAAATAGTCGAGGATGCAAAGAACAGCTGATCATAGATAGCGTGATTATGGGACAAACCAGAAAAGAACACAGAAACCTTCACATCGGTTACATAGACTATAAAAAAGCCTTCGACTCCATACCCCACAGCTGGTTAATCAGAGCCCTAGAAATCTATAAAATCAACCAACACCTCAGGCAATTTCTCGCGCAAATGATGAAAACATGGAAAACCAAAATACGCCTAGAAACACAAACCGAACGCATCCAAACAGAAGAGCTGTACATCAGACGGGGTATATTTCAGGGAGACTCGCTTAGCGCTCTATGGTTTTGCCTCTGTCTCAATCCACTCTCAAATATACTAAACAGAACAGAGCATGGCTTCAATATCAGACACCAAAAAGTGAATCAACATAAAATAAACCACCTCCTATATATGGATGACATAAAACTCTACGCTGCCACAAAAACACAGCTGAAAGAACTCCTCAAAATCACAGAAATATTCACCCTAGATGTCAATATGGAATTTGGTATAAGTAAATGCAAAGTGCTCCACATCAACAAAGGCCAATGGAAGTACCACCATGAGACAGAAACCATCAACAATGAAACACTCGATAACATGTTCGACAAAGAAACATACAAATATCTAGGCTTCCAACAAAGCACCAAACTCAACCACACTCACATCAAAACAGAGCTCAGAACCGAATTCAAAAACAGACTGACGAAACTTTTACAAACAAAACTCAACTCTAAGAATCTCACTAAAGCCATCAACACGTTCGCTATACCTATACTGACATATTCATTTGGTATCATCAAATGGTCACAAACAGACATAGAAAATATTCACATCCTTATACGATCTCAATTCACCAAATACAGGAAATTACACCCCAACGCATGCAAAGAAAGACTTACCATCGAGAGGAAGGCAGGAGGAAGAGGAATTATAGACATCAGATCATTACACACAAAACAAATACAAGCACTCAGGAAATTCTTTCACACCAAGCAAACCAGCCTCCACACAGCAACAATCAAAGCAGACAAAAACTATACCCCACTCGACTTATCCCGGGTAGACCACGCAGCAGATACACACAGTCACACCCAATTACAACAGGAAAAGATGAAAACGTGGTCAGAGAAAACACTCCACGGAAAACACAGATACCACATAGAACAAGACCACGTAAATAAAAAACAATCATACACCTGGTTACGGGATGGGCAGCTATTCCCGGAAACAGAAGGCTTCTTACTTGCCATCCAGGATAAAGTCATATTAACCAGGAACTACCAAAACATATCATCAAAGACCCAACTATTACAGAAGATAGATGCAGAAAATGCCACCAGCAGAAAGAAACGATCGAACACATAACAAGCGGATGTAAAATATTAGCCGGAACGGAATACACAGCCAGACATGACTCAGCGGCAAAAGTGGTTCACCAAGCACTAGCCACAACATACAAGCTTATAGAAAACACAGATCCCTACTACAAATACACACCAACATCCGTACTTGAAAATAAAGATTATAAACTCTACTGGGACATCAGTATCCATACAGATAAAACAGTCTCCGCCAATAGACCCGATATTACTTTTCAGTGCAAAAAAAGAAAAGTCACCTATCTAATTGACATAGCTGTCCCCAACGACACAAACATCCAAACGAAATACACAGAAAAAATTTCCAAATACACAGACCTTGCAACGGAAATAAAAAGGCTATGGAAACAAGAAAAAGTCATCATTGTCCCCCTCATTATATCAGCCACAGGCCTTACACCAACAACATTCACACCACACTTAGAACAATTAGGACTCAACACAAACATACACAAAAACATTCAGAAGTCAGTGATTTTGAAAACATGTAACATTGTCAGGTCATTCCTTAATACACAATGGTAATGCGTTTGTGCTGACTTGGTTTGCGCCCGTCAGCCAAACATGGAACCACATTGACCAAATGTGAGAAAGAAAAACGAGAACAGTCATAATAATAATCTATATCTATAATATATATAAAATGAAACGTGTCTCTGTCTGTCTGTCTGTCCGTTAGTGCGCTTATCCCTCGAGAACCACTTATCCGATTTACGTGATTTTTTTTTAAACATGTATATGTTCTCCGGCCAGATTATAGGCTATATTTTATTACGATAGGTAGCATAAGGAATAAGCAGTGACGATAATAATTAATGAAATCGGAAAAAAGTTTGCCTGCCTAAACCACTAAATATGGAACAATATCATGTAGCAAAGAATATCTATAATATATATAAAATGCAACGTCTCTCTGTCTGCCCGTTTGTGCGCTTATCACTGGAGAACCACTTATCCGATTTACGTGCTTTTTTTTAAACATACCTATGTTCTCTGGCCAGGTTATAAGATATATTTTATTATGTTAGGTGACATAAGGAATAAGCAGTGACGATAGTAGTGAATTAAGTCGGAGGAAAGTTTGCCGCTAGCGCGTTCTCTTGCAATACACTGCCTAAAGCATTAAATATGGAAAAATATCATGTAGCAAAGAATATAATATATATAAAATGTAAGGTCTCTCTGCCTGTCTGTCTGTCCGTTAGTGCGCTTATCACTCGAGAACCACTTATCTGATTTACGTGTTTTTATATAATATTATATATATATATATATATATATAATTCGATGTAACCCTAGATAATGGGAGATAAGGTGAGATAATGGGAGATAAGGAGAAATAATGGGAGATAAGTCGAGATAAGCCTTGATAATGGGATATAAGGTGAGACAATAGGAAATAAGTATAATGGGAGATAAGGAGAAATAATGGGAGATAAGCAGAGATAAGTCTAGATAATGGGAGTTATGGTGAGAAAATGGGAGATAAGGAGAAATAGAGGGAGATAAGGAGAAATATTTCGAGATAGTCGAGATAAGTCTAGATAATGGGAAATAACGTGAGATAAGGAGAAATAATGAGAGATAAGGAGAAATAATGGGAGATGAGCAGATATAAGCATAGATAATGGAAATTACGTAGAGATAATTAGAGATAATTAGAGATAAGGAGAAATATTGGGAGATAAGGGGAAATAATGGGAGATATTTTATTACGTTAGGTAACATAAGGAATAAGCAGTGACGATAGTAGTGAACCAAGTCCACACGAGCGGAGCCGCGGGCCCGGCTAGTATATATATATATATATATATATATATATATATATATATATATATATATATATATATATATATATTTATATATATATATATATATATATATATATATATATATATATATATATATATATATATATATATATATATAACATATATATATAGATATATATATATATATATATATATATATATATATATATATATATATTATATATATATATATATATATATATATATATATATATATATATACATATATATTTATATATACGAGGCTGGTTTGAAAAGTCCGTACAAAGCCAGAGAGATGGCACCACCGGCGCGTATCGAGGTCATGTTTAGTTAGTAGCATCTCTTGAATGAACGCACACCAAGTTTCAGCCATATTGGTCTATTTCTTTGTGTTTGGCATTCGTGTGAATCAAGGAAGTCGAGTGATTTTCAAGAAATGGACGAAAAAGAATTTCGTGTGGTGATTAAACATTACTTTGTGAAAGACAAAACGCCTCAGGAGACTTAAAAGAAGCTTGATAAACATTATGGTGACTCTGCACCTTCGATTAGAACAGTTTATAAGTGTTTTCAAAATTTTTGGACTGGCCATATGGGCACAAGTGACGCTGAACGTTCTGGACGGCCTGTGGAGGTTACGACTCCAGAAATTATTGATCAAATCCATGATATGGTGATGGATGATAGAAGAGTTAAGGTGCGTGAGATTGCTAGTGCTGTGGGCATCTCGACTGAAGGGGTACATAATATTTTGCATAAACATTTGGACACGAGAAAGCTATCCTCAAGATGGGTGCCGCGATTGCTCACGCTTGACCAAAAACGGAATCGTGTGAAGTGTTGCAAGGATGGTTTGCAGCTGTTCCAGAAGAATCCGGAGGACTTTAAGCGTCGTTTCGTCACTGTGGATGAAACATGGATACATTACTATACTCCTGAGACCAAACAACAATCTAAACAATGGGTTACCAAGGGGGAATCTGCACCAAAAAAGGCGAAGACCGTTCCTTTGGCCGGAAAGGTTATGGCGACTGTCTTTTGGGATTCGCAAGGGATAATCTTCATCGACTATCTGGAAAAGGGTAAAACTATTACAGGTGAATATTATTCATCGTTATTGGACCGTTTAAAAACCGAGCTGCAAGAAAAACGCCCGCGATTGGCCCACAAGAAAGTCCTTTTCCATCACGACAACGCACCAGCACACACCTCAGCAATTGTGGTCGCAAAATTAATGGAAATAGGATTCCAACTCGTTTCACATCCCCCCTATTCTCCAGACTTGGCTCCCTTGTACTACTATTTGTTCCCCAATTTGAAGAAATGGCTAGCGGGACAAAGATTTTATTCAAACGAGGAGGTGATTGCAGACACTAATGGATATTTTGCAGACTTGGACAAATCCTGTTATTCGGAAGGGATCAACAAACTAGAACATCGTTGGACGAAGTGTATAAGCCTAAAATGAGACTATGTCGAAAAATAAAAAAGGTTTACCCCAAACACATAAGTAGTTTTTATTTTTGCACCGACTTTTCAAACCAGCCTCGTATATATATATATATATATATATATATATATATATATATATATATATATATATATATATATATATATATAGTTTAGGTAGATCCGTTAATTGTTCAGTGAAACATTTACTTACACTGGAAAATATCTGCCGTACCAGAAAGTTTCTATTTTCATTAATCAAACTACTTTTAGGTAGATTTTTTTTATAGAAATACGTATTTTGTCACAGAAATAATAGAAAAATAGTTGGATTCAAGTTTTCCCATGTTTACACCAAAAAAAATTTTGAAATTGTTTGTTAAGGCATATGAGTCTGTTCTGTACAGAAATTGAAACAGTCAAATTTGATTTAGTCTCATATCTACGTTAGAAGTTGTAATCTTTTGCACTACATGATAAGGAAAGATAATTAACAACACCTAAGGTTAATAAGAAAGATGTTTATACAAAGTTTGTGATTACACAAACCAAACTGACCAATCACGAACATCGACCTGGTTACTGAACTAACCAGAACTAACCATATCGTAGGACTCTAAGCAATAGGTTCTCTTGCTCTTTTTATATTTTATAACTTTTAAAGGATTTTATCAAACTAGTACTATAGATTTTTAAAAGGTCATAGCGGTCATGTTTTTTTCTGATTCCTACCCATGTGTGGGAATCAGAAATCAGTATTATTTGGCAAATCATTGTGGAAAAATACATAGTTACACAGCGTATAGAAATCGTTAAAATTTATTACCAAAATGATGAATCTATTCGGGTTACGTATCGCGCGTTACGTGAAATTTATGGTCAACATAATCGACCTACGGAGCTTACTATTTATAAATTAGTTTAAAAACCCGAGTCGAATTATAGTGTTTGTGGCGTTAAGAACTCAACCCGTCAAAAATGTAAATATACTGCTGAAAATATCGATGCTGCAAATCAAAGGGGGATTGAAAATCCAGAACAATCAATTGCACTTCGTTCTCAAGAACCTAGACTTTCTTACTTCACTGCCTATTATATTCTTCATAAAGATTTACATTTAAAGTCTTATAAAATTCATTTGATCCAAGAACTTAAGGAACTGCCTATTTATGGCCGAAATTTTGCAGATTGGGCTTTTGAGCGACTTGAAACTGACCCATTATTTCATGAGTCAGCGATGAAGCTCATTTTTTATTAAACGGTTTCGTAAATAAGCAAAATTGTCGCATTTGGGAAAACGAAAAACCACATGCTGTTCTTGGAACACCTTTACATCCACAAAAATCAACAATTTGGTGTGCGTATGTTTGAGAAGTGTAATTGAAGACTAGTTTTTGAAAACGAAAATGGCAATTTTTTTTATATGAATTAGCTGAGCTCAATATGGTTTCAAGATAATCCCATAAGTGATTAAAAGTGTTGCAGAATCGAATGTTTAAAAAAATCCACAGGCGGTCATTTATATGAAATCATTTTTAATTAAAAATGTCATTAAACAATCTTCAAAATTAAAAAAATCACATGATATCGTTTTGTTTTTATTTCAAATTAAAAATATATAACTCTTATTTGATAACCCCTTGCTTTCGTACTCGTCTAATAATGGCTTAACAAATACCTTTTTAATTAATCCTAAATTACCAACTGTTACTCTATAATTAGATTCAAGAGGATGTTCTGCAATGCTTGATTTTTTCAATCTACCACACCTATAATCTACTAAATGTTTTTTAAATCTGGTTTGTATTGACTTTCTAGTTTACTCAGCACACAGAACTTTTTGACAATATTACAATCTTAATTTACATATATTATTTTTTACGGTCTTTGAGTTTGCCTTTCGGCCTTCCTAAGTTATTTTTTAAGTTGTCTGTTGCCTTATGTACTAAAATACGGTCCACATTACTTAATACCCGATTACGTCCCTTATGCCCTGCAATTTTTTTATTATGTAGTATCTATGTTTCGTCCTATTTTTCTCACGTAAAAAAAAAGACAAAATATTGAATATTAAACCGAAACTTATATCTATATATTAACTTGTTTCTTATGTTTTCGTCTCAATTATTGATTCAAGCCATATTCCTAGTAAGATTCTTTTTATTTGTGAATCGTGCTTTATTCGAACAAAGAGTGACTAAAAGGTAAGTTGTGTGTTGGTTACAATAAAAAGGGAAAATATATATTGGGTTAACAGAACAAGACCATCTAGTAAGTGCTTTACTTCTGCATCGAAAATATGGGCGTCCAAAGTAATAGACTACCCGGGCGTCCACCCATGAATCGCCAACCTAGAACTGGCATGTTCACTTCATATTAGAGCTCGTCAGTCAGCCTATGTGAAAAGACAAATCACCAACGCACAGTAATATTAGGGAAGATTTAAGAAGCATACACACAAAAAAGCCAGTACCTAACAAACCTCAGCGCCATTCCATGTGAAGCCGCCACAACTTTTAATTAAAGAAAAATAACACATCGAAAAATGGCATTTCGTACCTTTGGTATTATAATACAAACGGAATACCAATATCCTCGTAGAATGAACAGCAGGAACTCTGGCTTTTATTACGCAATACTATGGGACTATTTATATAGTGAGTGAAGCAAAAGCGACCAAAAATAGCGCGTAAAAAACGTGCTCCTTCACCAGAACAATTCTTATTTTCTTTGTTATTATGTAGTCAATTTCATTTTTTGTGTTTCCATGAGGGCTTTTCCAAGTCCACTTTTTATTTGGGTTC
>CM032447.1:190258868-190278868 GCA_019049505.1 Pachyrhynchus sulphureomaculatus | reverse complement strand
TATATATATATATATATATATATATATATATATATATATATATATATATATATATATATATATATATATATATATATATATATATATATATATATATATATATATATATATATATATATATATATATATATATATATATATATATATATATATATATATATATATATATATATATATATATATATATATATATATATATATATATATATATATATATATATATATATATATATATATATATATATATGTATATATATATATATATATATATATATATATATATATATATATATATATATATATATATATATATATATATATATATATATATATATATATATATATATATATATATATATATATATATATATATGCAGTTTTTTCGATCACCTTAACGGAGAAATAAAATAAAAACTACGTAGAGCCGTGACATAAAAATATTGCATTAAAAATCTCATTAAATGGGAGGTAAACAAGTAAATCTAAAACTTTAATAATAATCATACAAAAACCCCGTAGCATGATGTCAAGCAGGCGTATTGTAAAAAATGGACGCTACAATAGAAATGAAAGCGATATCAGTAGTATCCAACTAAGCAGTCTTTGAGTTCACCTTAAGGGCGGATATTAATGCGGCTAAGCGCAGTTAGTTGCAACAATTAATTATGTATAACCCACTAATTGTAATTTTCAATTTTATATATTTTTTAGACAAGGCAATCATAAATTGTTCAAAACATGTTAAGTTTGTTTACTTGTTTTTATACTTTTTGAGAGATTGTCGCAAAATTTTAAAAATGTGAATAGTTTGTAGTAGTAATCTAACCAGTTGTTAAATTTTTTTAATGGTTGCCTTACCGGAAAATGAGAAAAAATTAAAAACTAAAATAATAGAGATTTTACATAGTGATTTGTTCAAATACAGCAAACTTTTTTGCCTCTCTAAAATTTCCGAATGTTACTTGTATCTCTGAGATAATTGTACATACAAATTCTGTCCTTCAGTGTCGGAGGTATATTAACCCTGTGACAAGAGATTAGTATAAAAATAACAATGGCAGTCCTTAATTATAGATTAGCTGGCAGTTATTTTACAAATAATTGTAGGTTTATCACAGATACTGTTTTTGTAAATGAAATACTTTTAAAATTATGAGAGATACGTTCTATTTATGTCCTGTGGATTATTAAATAATTTGTTTGAAAAGCTACCTGTAACGGGTGTGCAGTTTTTTATGATATGAGTAGTTATCTAGGATCTGTGAGTAAAAAATGCCTCTAGTTACACGCTTTTAAACTAGTATTTCAAGTCCGTTAGTTAATGTGCTGCTAATATGGGTCGCCAGACTCTATGCCTAGTTCTCTGTGCCAGATTATCGTATCTTCTTTTGTTGTTTTCTCTATTGGATAGTCGGTCTACCGACTGTGAACGGACCAGGTCAAATCGAAAATCAAACTAAGAATCAGACCAAGAACCAAACCAGAAACCAGACCAGAGAGCATAGACAAAAAGAAAAGCCGCTCCATCTAAAGCTTCCACCCGACCTCAAGCTCTCCTTTATCTGAAGTTGTTCTGTAACCTTTGTTTCACTTCTTTCTCCTCCTCCGTTTTAGTTTTCAGGGAACATCTATGAGAGGTGATGGAGAGATTTTAGCTGACATGCATCCAGATTTCCCTACAGAAACAAGCTCTTCAAGATCGGTGGGCACTTTGCTACGCTAATCCGAAGAGTGGCATTCGTTATTTAACCTATAGATAATTTAACCAAAAGTTGGCTGACCGATAGAGAACTGATGCTTAATGCGCCAGTACCTTAGCACAGTTACATTAGCGAAGTCAAAAGGTAAAAAAACGAACATTACATCCAAAATTGCGATGCATCGTTTTGGTTGTGTATAATGGATACTACATCTCTTAGTTTAAACCTATTTATAGTGCCATCGCCAAGTGCCGTATAGATTATTCAAAGCCCGTTTGAGGTTATGTGGTCACTAATATAACTCCACAGATGTCCAATAATCGTACTGTTTGAGGGCCCGTAAATTTGACTCTCCCGCTGATGTTTCCATTAATAATTGTCAGTAATGGGTTTCGCTAATTAGGATGAAAATATAAATACCAAAATAAACTAACAATTCTACATGCTAAAGGTTCTTTGATGTGGAAATTAAGTTTACATTCTTTCACGTGTAATAAAATGATATTATTAAATATGAGCTAACATAAGAATGAAAGTTTTAGAAATTTGTCAAAGTATGTTATATTTCGCATCAGTTGTGACTAGAATGTTCTAAAACCTGCAGCTAAAGTAATTTTCAGACAAGCTGCATATATCTCATTTAAACACATAAATGGAAAAAAATTAGATTGCAGAGGCATAATAATAACCAGTATTCTAAGTTGGCTGTATAGAATTTTTAGAGATTTAATTGAATAGAAATATAAAAAAAAATCAAGAGGAAAAAGAGTAATCTGGGTTCTAAGCTGGATGTACATGTACAGGTAATGTCTTGGGTTTAAAATAACTGAGAGAAAAACAGGTTAAACGAAAATCAAGGGCAACCGCTTTTTTTTTTTTATGGGTCTAGCACACGTGCTACAGGGAAATCCCTAAAGCGCTACAGGAGCGACACGTGTGCGGAGAAAGCGATTCACGTTGTTCTTGAATCAATGTAGATTGTACTCGATGGGAAACACAGTCCTGGGCAAAACTATTCCAAAGGTATGATGTTCTCCATAAAAAAGACTGCTTGAAAAGCGTTGTACGAGGAGTAACAAGCTGAACCTCATACGAATGTGAAGTATTAGCGCGACGTGTACTCCTAACATGCACCGCTCTGGGAGGAATTAAGCGGGCCACATCCTTCGAACACTTTCCATGAAAGTACTTGTAGAATAGGCTCAAGTCGCCAACCGTTCTTCGATGTTCCAGCGAATCAAGGCCGTCGGTCAGTTCCGGGTGTCCAGTCAGACGAACAGCTCTTCTCTGGATAGAATCCAACAAATGCAGTGTATGTTTGGGAGCGGAGCTCCAAACATGGGAGCAGTATTCCATAGTTGGTCGAATTTGAGCTTTGTAAAGAATTAACAGTTGTTGTGGAGTGTAAAGCTTTCTGGTTCAAAACAATATTCCCAACTTTTGAGAAGCTCTCCTTGCTATGCCTGCAACATGTTCATGCCAGGACATATTTGCTCCCAAATTAACGCCTAACAGATTGAGTGACGATGTTAGAGGGATGGAGTGCCCCGACATAACTATGTCGGGTTCTGCAACGTTAACTTTTTTAGAAAAAACTGCCGCCTGGGTTTTTGTATCGTTAAATTCCACTTGGTTACTGTCACCCCAAGATAGAATTTCTTCCAGGTCTTTGTTAAGTTGAATGACTTCCTGCTGTCTGCGGATATTCGTCTGAGTAGTCGATGTCCGAGCATTCAAAGTGAATGAAGAGATAAGTGTATTGTCATCTGCAAAGCTGTAGATTGGATTTCTCGGTCTTTTCCAGCAGATCGTTAATATAAATAAGGAAGAGAATAGGAGATAGTATGGAACCTTGGGGCACACCGGCGTTGATAGTGAAGGTGTTAGAAAGAAATCCGTCGACTGCCACTCGTAAAGAACGCTCTCTGAGGAAACATGAGAGCCACAAACAGAACTTTTCAGACATACCATAAGAACGTAACTTAGCCAACAGCCCATCGTGCCAAACACGGTCAAATGCCTTGGATATGTCAAGAGCAACCGCTCGAGATTCTCCAAAGTGTTCAATTGCGTTGTCCCAAACATGTGTTACATAAGTGAGAAGATCTCCTGTTGATCTATTTTTACGAAAGCCATATTGGTGATCACTAATAATGTTGAATCCTTCAAGATATTTTAGAAGATGCTGATTGATAGCCTTTTCCATGACTTTCGATATTATTGAGAGTAGTGCGATTGGTCGGTAGTTATTTGGCAAGGTCTTCTTGCCTTTTTTAGGTATCGTCTGAACTGTGGCACATTTCCAGCAGAAAGGAAATATTCCCTTTCTGTAGGATAGGTTGAAAAGTCTACAGAAAACTGGTGTTAGTTCCCTTGCACAGTTCTTGAGAACTATGGCAGGTATTCCGTCAGCGCCAGAAGCCTTTTTGGTGTCTAGCTTCATCAAAATACGTTTTATGATACGCTGTCTGAAGACAATATCGGGCATCCTTGACTGCACTATAGGAATAGTAGGTGGTGTTTTTCCTTGGAAATCGACAGTAGAATGTGAAGCAAAGAGTTCAGCCAACAAGTTCGCTTTCTCAACAGGTGCCGTTGCAATAGAATTATCTGTCCGTGTGAGTGGTGGTATGGTGGATTTGGTGAAATTTTGACTAACTGCCTTAGCGACTGACCAAAAGGACCTGGAATTGCCGGGACAAGCGAGAAGCTTGTTTCTAATCCGTTGATTGTGTACCTCCTTGGTTTCGTCGATAATTTCTTTGCATCTGTTCCTGGCACAAACAAAGATGTTACGATTTATGGTGTTAGGATCTTCACGCCACTGTCGGTATGCAAGATGTTTAGAAGTAACAGCTTCTTTGCATTTTAGGTTAAACCAAGGCTTGCCGTTGGAAGGGCATTTCTTCGAAAAAGGGATGTAAGCCTCCATACAGGCCAAAATAACATCGGAAACCTCCCTGGCGCAGTCAGATGGGTCGTCGGATCGAAAACAAACGTCCAACCAAGGGAAAGTTCGAAAATATTCCATGAGATCTTCCCATTTAGCAGATTTGTAGTGCCAAATCTTGCGCGGTTTGGGCGCCTCTCTATCACTGATTGGTAGAATACTCGATGTCGAAAGTAGTCTATGGTCGGAAGAACCTAACGGCGGATTTACGCTGACCGTGTAAATCTCCGGATTGGTGGTTAAAAACAGATCAAGAAGACTGGCGAACTCTCCTTATCTTATATTCAGTTTCTGTCAAAAAGTAGTAAGTGCTAAAGGATAATCAATATTAACTACATCTCAACAAATGCTTTTAAAAACTTGTATGATGAGTCAACATCAAAAATCAAAAGTTATAAAAGAATATCAAGTGATTTAGATTTCTAATAAAGAGGCTTTCTAAAGAGGCTAAAACCAACTCCTGGCGCTCTTTCACATCCTCAATCAAGCAACCCATCTCTTCCAAACTTCTTTGGCGATCTATAAAAAGAATGAAGAGGGTTAACCCATCCTTCATTCCGTCCCTTCATGTTGGTAGTTCTTTCATCACTGATCATCAAGACATCTGCAACACTCTAGCCTCACACATTCGAAGTAAATCTGTCTCCTCTTTCTCCCTTTCTTTCTCTTTCAACACCTCTACTCAACATCACTACAACGATCCTTTTACTCTTCTAGAACTAAACATTGCAATAGCTCAATCAAAAAAAACTACCCCCGGTCCTGATTATATTCACACATTAATGATCCAACATATTCCCTCGGATGCCTTAAAAGCATTACTAAACTACTACAATCATCTCTGGTTGAACTCCTGCTTTCCCTCTTCATGGCTGCATTCCACCATTATACCTGTCCATAAACCAGGTAAGCCCAGATCCCTCCCTGATAGTTCAGACCTATTTCCCTAACTAATCAACTTTGCAAAATAATGGAAAGAATGGTCTTACACAGACTATCATGGTTTCTTGAAAAAAATAATCACTTGTGTTCTTACCAATATGGCTTTAGAAAACACAGATCTGCCATGGACCACCTTTCATCATTGGAAACCAATATAAGATCTGCATTCAATCAACATCATCATCTAGGTTTACTATCCTCGATCATTCTAATACTTTTGATACCACAAACAGACATAACATTCTTACCCAATTAAAGAAAATGGGCTTGGAGAGTTAACTCCCTAACTTCATACAAGGCTTTCTCACCCCGCGCACATTCAGAATGAGGGCAAACGGCCATCTATCCGATCCTTTAGTGCTTTCTCTTGGAGTTCCTCAGGGTTCGGTACTTAGTCCTACTCTGTTCAACATTGCGATGCTGTCTCTCACCAATGTGATTCCTCATCATATAAAGTACAAACTATTTGCCGATGATATTATACTATATTATTCCTCACCCTCGTCCTCAAACATCACAATCAATCAATAGAACTTTAAACGTTCTATACGAATGGTCCAACTCCTATGGTTACTCTTTATCCCCCAAAAAATCTGTTTTTATACATTTCTGTAAAAAAAAAGAAACTGCCCTAGACTCAATCCTCTCAATATCAATGGATCTCCTATATCTATTCAAAACTCTATAACTTATAATATCCTAGGGCTAATTTTCGATTCGGGTTTGACTTGGAACTCACACATTAATTACTTAAGATCACGCACAGTCCAAGATCTTAATCTACTGCGCTTACTTGCTCATTCAAAATGGGGTTCTGATTTTTAGCTCAATCATAATCATTTATCAATCCCCTATCCTATCCAAACCAAACTATGGAGATTTCACATATGTCTCAGCGAGTCACTCAATCAAAAAAAACTAGACACCATCCAGAATCAGGCTTTGCGGTTAGCCACGGGACCTTTTAGAACTTCACCTATCTCCATTCCACCCCTCTATCTCAACAGGCAATTCTCTCTCATGAAATTTTATGCTCTTTCAATGAACCGTCCTCACTTTAAATCTTCATTAAATCTAACTTATCTTCATCTTTCTCGTACTATATCGCTATCATCCAACTCCATTCCTTCTGGGCTCAAACACCTTTTGACTCTACACAATTTCACCCCTCCCCGATTTGAATACCCTCTTACCACATCTTTTTCTCCTTGGCAATCTTCAAGCCCCCATATAGACTTCTCCATGTGCACACTAGATAGAGAGATTACTCGGAATAAAATTATCAACTCCATATTCAATGATAAATTAAAAAACCAATATTCTGATTACTTCTTTTTTTTTTCTTTATTAGTCTAGCACACGTGCCGCAGGGAAGTCCCTAAAGCGCTCCAGGAGCGGCACGAGTGCGGAAAAAGCGATTCACGTTGTTCTTGAATCGCTGTAAATTGTACGCGGTGGGAAACACAGCGCTGGGCAAATTATTCCAAAGGGATGACGTTCTCCATATAAAAGATTGCTTGAAAAGCGTTGTACGCGGAGTAACAAGCTGAACCTCATACGGATGCGAAGCACCAGCGCGACGTGTATTTCTAACATGCACCGCTTTGGGAGGAATTAAGCGGGCTACATCCTTCGAACACTTTCCATGAAAATACTTGTAGAACAGACTCAAGTCGCCAACCGTTCTTCGATGTTCCAGCGAATCAAGGCCGCCGGTCAATTCCGGGTCCCCAATCAGACGGACCGCTCTTCTCTGAACAGAATCCAACAAATGCAGTGTATGTTTGGGAGCGGAGCCCCAAACGTGGGAGCAATATTCCATAGTTGGTCGAATTTGGGCTTTGTAAAGAATTAACAGTTGTTGTGGGGTGTAAAGCTTTCTTGTTCTAAATAATATTCCCAACTTTTGAGAAGCTCTCCTTGCTATGCCTACAACATGTTCATGCCAAGACATATTTGCTCCCAAACTAACGCCCAACAAATTGGGCGCCGATGCTAGGGGAATGGAGTGCCCCGACATAACTATGTCGGGTTCAGCAACGTTAACTTTTTTAGAAAAAACTGCCGCTTGGGTTTGGTTACTGTCACCCCAAGATAGAATTTCTTCCAGGTCTTTGTTAAGTTGAACGACCTCCTGCTGTCTGCGGATATGCGCCTGAGCAGCCGATGTCCGAGCGTTCAAGGTGAATGAAGAGACAAGCGTACTGTCATCTGCAAAGCTATAGATTGGATTTCCGGTCTTTTCCAGCAGATCGTTAATGTAAATGAGAAAGAGAGTAGGAGACAGTATGGAGCCCTGGGGCACACCAGCGTTGATAGTGAGGGTGTTAGAAAGAAATCCGTTGACCGCCACTCGTAAAGAACGCTCTCTGAGGAAACATGAGAGCCACAAACAGAACCTTTCAGACATACCATAAGAGCGCAACTTAGCCAACAGTCCATCGTGCCAAACACGGTCGAATGCCTTGGATATGTCAAGAGCAACCGCTCGAGATTCTCCAAAGTGTTCAATTGCGTTGTTCCAAACATGTGTTACATAAGTCAGAAGATCTCCTGTTGATCTATGTTTACGAAAACCATATTGGTGATCGCTAATAATATTGAATCGTTCAAGATATTTTAGAAGATGCTCATTGATAACCTTTTCCATGACTTTCGATATTATTGAAAGCAGTGCAACTGGTCGGTAGTTATTTGGCAAGGTCTTCTTACCTTTTTTAGGTATCGGCTGAACCGTGGCACATTTCCAGCAGGACGGAAATATTCCCTTTCTGTAGGATAGGTTAAAAAGTCTACAGAAAACTGGTGTTAGTTCCCTTGCACAGTTTTTGAGAACTATGGCAGGTATTCCGTCAGCGCCAGAAGCCTTCTAGGTGTCTAGCTTCATTAAAACACGCTTTATGATGCGCTGTCTGAAGACAACATCGGACATCCTTGACTGCAATATGGGAATAGTAGGTGGTGTTTTTCCTTGCAAATCGACAGTAGAATGTGAAGCAAAGAGTTCAGCCAACAGGTTCGCTCTCTCAACAGGTGTGGTTGCAATGGAATTATCTGGCCGTGTGAGTGGTAGTATGGTGGATTTGGTAAAGTTTTGACTCACTGCCTTAGCGACTGCCCATTTATACAGATGGCTCCAAGTCATGTTCAGGGGTTGGCGCCACCTCTATCGCTCAAAATATTCAGAAAACCTTCAAATTACCTCTTCACTCATCTATTTTCTCAGCTGAGCTTCTTGCCATCAGGGAGAGCATAAGATATGCGATTACTACTCTTCCTAATTTCAAATTTCTAATTGCTTCGGATTCTCAGAGCGCTCTTAAATCCATTCAACACGCGAACCTTGATGACGCATACATCAGACAAATAAAGGATTTATTATATGTTGCTAGACTAAAAAACAAATCCTTTACATTTATTTGGATACCAGGAAGCTGTGACATTGAGGGAAATGACAAAGCTGATACTTTTGCGAAAGAGGCCTCTCTCTCTGGTGCTCCTGTTCTAGGCGAAAATCATCCCAGAGATTACATAAAACATCTATCTCAGGAATTTAGAAAATTATTCCAATTACAGTGGGATCTTGAGGGCACCAGTAATAAACTCTGGGACCTCAAAACTGACGTCTATCCTCCATTACATCATCAAACACTGAATAGAAAGGAAAACACCATTGTCAGAAGACTGGCCATTGGACATACAAATCAGACCCATTCTTTCCTTTTAAACAAAGAGGATCCCCCAATTGTCATGTCATCTACCACTTACTGTCAAACACATATTTGAATCACAACATTTGTCTGATACCCGTGAAAAGTATCACATTCCTCCCACCCTAAAATCTGTCATCCAATCCTACAACATCATTCACAGACAAATTGGTGAATACTTAAAGGAAATAAATTTTAAAGTATTAAATTCCAATATATTCGGGCGCTAAATGTCCATTGCAGTCGACCCGCCTTAACCCCTTATATCCTCTCTCTCTCTCTCTAATAAATAAGGGTTTAAGGCCAAGATGTTGCATATTACCTACATGATAGTAATGTATGGGCGCGGACATGTTTACACTCCCTACAGTTCGTCCATGACAAAGTTACTGTAGCAAGATGATCAGCAATATATGAAGCAAAACTTTCAATAAAAATACAAAAAGTGGTGGCTATAACTTAATACTGAAAATGCAAGATACCTAGACAGGGGTGCAGAGTCAACAAGTATTGGATAAGGAAAAGAAGAAATAACGACTTGTAGTAATTGCACTTCAATACATCAAAAACAAATGATAGGGAGATTAATACTCTGGCATAAGATTGGAGAAAATATATAATATCTATGAAAACCTAATTAAAGCTAATCTGATTTGTAGGGCAGAGACCCGAAGGATAAAGAAAACCAACCGAAGGACGCTTGAGTCGAAGACGATGGGTGTATTTAGATAATATTTAGGAACATCTAAAAATGATAGAATTCAAAACATTTTTTTTTCTCCATCTCCAACATCGAATGGTAATTGGTTTTCTGATGGCGGATATTAAAATAATGTAGGTAAGATGATACGCTCATGAACAGAATGGAGGGAAGACGATTACCTAAAAGAATCATGAAGTGGAAAACTTTGAAATCGAAGTAGAAGGGAGAATCTTCAGACCAATAAGTCTGAGGGAACTATGAGAGGGTAAATTGAATAACGGAAACATTGAGTGGAAGAAGGCTTATTAGATATATAGATAGAGTCAACTGCTTTCTTTGTGCTTAAGTTTTGTCGGGTAAAAGATTTGAAAATACTAGTTGTTCGAAATCATATTTGGCCCTTACTTCATACAGTTCATATACAGTTAAACTACAGCTGTAGCTATCGTGTAGTTAAATTTTAAACTAGGTTGTAACTATAGGGTCTATGCTATAGGTATCTTCAACTGCGCAAATTTTTAAAATTGTTGGCATGATGTGCAGATTTGCTGGCGGAGATAATTAAAGTCTCTTGTTATGCGTTTCATTTTCACCATTTTACAATTACCCCAAACTCTTTAGGCTGAATAAATTGCGCGTTATTTACCGCACTTTCACGGCCTGATAAAAATATTTTCCGAGATTTCCAGTTTTGCAATGAAAGTCCTTAGTAGGTAATGTTCTAAAAAGGATATCTTTACAGACAAGAACCGACTGATGTCACTTTACATCCGACCGATAAGTCAGTTATAGGAAGCAGACAATGGCAGTTGGCAAATTCGCAAAAAGACCAAAGTTTTATCTATCTCAAGGGAGATAACATAAATTGCGTGGGGAGAATTTAATTTAAAGTTTGGTATTTATAACTTGGCAGCCCAGAATAATGTTAAAACTCTTAAATAAAAGATGTTTAAGTAACTGGTTATTGTATTCATGAAATTTAGTTAGATATTAAATTTTAAGTATAATAATATACTATAACTTAGAGAAACACCATACCATCTCCCCCAAACTTTTAAAATACATGATCACGAAGTTGGACTGGATTGAAGCGGTTATCAACATTAATTATGGGAAGTATCAAATGGTGGAAAACTTTAAGATTGAAGTAGAAGGGAGAAGGGAGAATCTTCAGACCAATAAGTCTGAGGGAACTACGAGAGGGTAAATTGAATAACGGAAACATTTATGTATCGGATAACGTCAAAAACTATATATATATATATATATATATATATATATATATATATATATATATATATATATATATATATATATATATAGTTATATATAAGTGATATTAAATTTAGTTCCTTGAGAGGTGAAGTTTTAGTTCGTCAGCTGTTGTTAGCTGTTGAGTAGAACCCTTCTTAAAAATCAATCCATACCTTGGGCGGTTTTTCTTTTATTTCACAGAGCACTGGTTAACATCTACATTTAATAACTTTTTCTACGTGGTGTTTCAGCTTTGCGTGTCTTCATCGAGTAAGCGAAAGGATTTTATAAGGAAAATTTTGATATTGACCATCGATTTATCTCGCACTGCATGGCGTTTTCTATCTTCTACTGTAGCATTTATTTTTTACAGTTTTTCTTTCTTTTAGTATGTTACGGTGTTTTTAGGAGTGTACCACACAAGTTTGCTAACAGCGTGACTACTTCAGTCTCATTAGATTTTCAGAGGAATGATCATATCCGAAAAGACTTTCCTTATACTAATAATAACTATAAAGCCAGCCAGACATCTGTTAAAATAATTTTCCTTTTCAAGTTTCCTCTTTCGGCTCAATTTTTATTGGTACCCTCGACCGTTCTCGGTAAGCAGGTCGGTTGCAGCGCGGGATCCGTTTTCGATGGAGAGCGTGGAACAATAGGTATTTTGCCTTAATCCTGTTTACCTGTTTTTTAAGGTGCTGAATCTTAAAATCGCAATTTTCACTATTATTTTCGGGTTAGAGAAGTCTCCTATGGGTAAGTTCTTGTTTTCTTTGTTTGGCTATTCCGTTCCTTTTCAACTCACTCTAGAATTTCCAGTAAAAAAGATCGGTTTTTTACAGAAAGTAGGCCGATACCATTTTGCAGTATTGCAATCTTCCCAGATACCTCTAGCCACATACTGCAGAATCAATAAGGTCAAATCATTTGAAAAGCCTGATATATTATAGGTGGTACGATTTTTTTCTTTTGTTTTCAGGGTTTTTACTTTTACTGCTGCTTTCTCTGCTACTTCTATTTTCTATAATTTTTACCACCAGTTTCCCTTTCAGCTACAGTTTTCTTTATCAAGAGGTTTTTAAATCTTCTTGGCTACCAACTAGTTGATTTTTGAACATTCTCCTATTTTTCCAGTTTCTCTGCCAACCCTTTTTGGAATCTTATTACTAAGATTTCAGCCCACTGGTCTATGCAGAAGAGCTCTTTCATCGACAGTGAAGAAGAAACTTTTTCAGGCTCATAATATTTTAAGAATCTGAAAACAGTTTTTTGTAAAACATACGAAGATGGATTGAAAAGTTCGCGGCCTTACCAAAAAATAATTATAATATTTATATTATAGTACCCTCAATAAGTTCATACTTTCTTTGGTTGTCACAATGTAAAATTTTGTTGCTGTAGAATGTGTGTTTTTTAGGTTAGAACGAGTTTAGTGAGACCAAGTGCAGCGTTTTTGGAAAAATGGAAAAAAATTGAACTACCTGCGGACATCAAGTACCTGTTTTAAAAAAGATTAACAGCAAAGGAGATCCACGATGATATGAAAACAACACTAATATTGGCAAAGTGTGTGATCTCATATTGAAAGACCGTAGATTCACTATCAGGGAGATTGCAGACCCTATAGGCATCTTGTATGAATGAACACAAAACATCATTGCCAACGAACTCGGATTTTCTAAGGTTTCCGCTAGTTAGGTCCCTAGATTGCTTTCAGTTGAACAAAAACGAATTCGACTCAGGATTTTTCGCGACTGTTTGGAGAAGTTTGAGGCTGATCCGCAAGATTTTCTTAACAGGTTTGTGACAATGGACGAAACCTGGTGAACCGACCCCAAAGAAAGCGAAGGCAATTCTGTCGGCTGGAATAGTGATGGCGTCAGTTTTTTGGGATGCTGAAGGTATTATTATGGTGGACTACCTTTCGAAAGGCGAAACAATAAACTCGGCTTACTATTGTACCCTTTTGCCTCGTTTACGTCAAGAAATTAAAGAGAAACGCCCACGATTACTGAGAAAGAAAGTTTTGTTCCATCAGAACAACTCTCGCGTTCACACGCCTGTTGAGTCTGCGGCTCAAATTCGTGATTGTGGTTTCGAATTGCTGCCTCAACCGGCTTATTCGCCTGATTTGGCACCTTCAGACTTTCATCTGTTTCCAAACCTAAAAAAACACCTCGGTGGTCAGAAATTTTCATCAAATGAAGAAGTCGAAGCTGCAGTTAACCAGTATTTTGAAGACCTTGAGGAATCTTTTTTTCAAACAGGTGTGGAAGCTTTGGAAAGTAGATGGAAGAAGTGCATAGAGCTAGGTGGATATTGCGTCGAAAAATAAAAATATTTTTGTACGTATTATACTAGTATTATGTTTTCTTGACTAGGCCGCGAACTTTTAATTCTATCATAGTTTCATATTTTAATATTTTTTATCAATATACTGCATTACAAGTGGGATACGTAACTACGTAGAAATAAATGCATGTTTCATTTTATCTTAATTTCTTTGTTCACGTTTATAGGAGCTAACATTTCCTATTTCTATGCTAGGAAAGCACAGTTGTTAAATAAAAATAGGTGGTATCCGAAATAAATACAAAAGCATATTTAGTAGCTTCCCTACAGCTAAAACCTATTTTCCACGATATAAGACTTGTCGTTTAGCACAAGTCAATTTCTGTAAAAAGAACCAGCCACACTACTAAAACTCCTTCATTTTGAACAGTACTTTTTAGTATGCCACTTATAAGATCACTTCTGTGTCTGTCCGCCTGTTTGTCCGTCTATCACATCCGATTTTCTTCGAAACTATTTATCATAGTTGTCATAGTCGTAGTTGAAATTTGGTAATATTATAAGAATTAAAGGCCTCATCAGAGCCGTATAGTTTTGAAAGTTAAATTTTGACTTGAGGAGTTTGTCTTGGGGGGTGAAATTGGAAGTGAAAAAAAATTTTTTTTTACTAGATCATTGAGTGTGGTGTCAAATGAAAGCTTGTGAAAACACGAGTAAAAAATATATATAATGTAATACTTGCGCACCCTTTTCTTGGTATTATTTTTAAAAAATCGCGAAAAATCGCTGTCCTCCCCTCTTATCTCGAAAAGTACTGATCAAAAAATTTTGAAAAAATTCTAGAATTTTCCCCACGGGGTGTAGATTGAACGAAAATTATCACGAGTGCATTGCCTCTAATAATTTATATGGTTTATTAATTATATGGTATATAAAAAAAACAAAAAAATCAAGGTCATCAGTTTTCAGATTGAAAACAAACTTTGTTGAAAACACATTTGGGGTGTGTTTTGTGAAGTTACTGATCGATCATTTGATACTTCCGTAATAAATTTTTTTATTGCGCAAGTTCAACTTGCACTTGACAGGTTGTTGATTGTATTAGCGAGACAGCAGAGGAACTTCGAATCATGTTGCAAAACTCCATGAGGCTTCCTTAAAGGTTGAATTAGAAATTAACGCAAATGAAACCAAAATAATGGGTCCCCGAGACATAGATCTGACTGTTGCCAATCAATTGCTCGAAAACGTACCCTCGTACATATATTTAGGACACAAGATCCAATTGGGAAAAGAGAACGAAGATGCGGAAATCTCCGGACGAGAAGAACCACAAAAGCATTTGCGAGACGGTATCCAGACGATTGGCCACATGTTCCAATGGATAGCAGAGCATGGAGGGTTTTGGAAGAGGCCTACAATCAGGAGTGGATGATCGTAGGCTAAGAAAGAAGAAGATATATCGGCCTGCATTTCTGTTGTAGATATAGTAACAATGACTAGATGGAATGGTTGACAATCTCGTTTGTTTCAGTTAATACATTTTTTAAAAGTTTGTTTCTAAAACGGTTATTAGTAATTGTCATTTTTGCCATTTAGCTTTATATAGCTCATATTGCCTAGAGCAGTTACTTTCTTAAAATGATACACATGCCAAGCTCTACCTCAGGTGTTGTCGAGGCGTTCAACCATAGGCGGATCTTCGAGGAAATGCCACGTAGTCTCGTAATATTTTATTTAAGATGATTTGATAGTTTGGATCACACCAGAGTGCCTGTATAGAGTCCAAATTAGATAAAAATGATTGGCTATTCATCATTATTAAAACAGGTGTTCTAAAAAGTATGCAGAAAATAATAAAAGATACTGTGAAATAAAAATATATGAACAATTTTATGACACAAAGATAAATATAGAAATGCAAGCGTTACTTTTGCATTCTATCTTCATTTATTCCAGATACTATTAGCATACGAAAGCAGCAATATGAGCGAACTTTTTCCCTAACGAACCAAGGCCAAATTTTATTTCATCATAAAACTTTCGAAGTGGAAATATAAAAACATAGTCGCGAGAATGCCAAGCACAGCAGGTTCATTAAAATATCATTTGTAATACTTTTGAACTGACAAAAGAAGGTCATAATGAAAGAGTTTTTTGTTCTATAGTTGTACAATATCTAAAACTTTTTGGATCTTCTGTATATTTAAATAGATTTTAGAAGCGCAATAGTTTTAAACTCATGTACGAGGACCGCCTTTTAAGTTTTTACGAACGACCACTAGATGGCGTTATTGAAATGTAACAGTTACCAAGCTGTAAAATTTGATGTTTGTTATTGTTAAAACAGTGGCAACTCAGAAATTAGCAGAGTAGTTTTTTTGCAGTGAGCGTTCAAAAAAAAATAGTTTTGTGAAGAAATAGAAATTTCACGTGATGATTTTCGTTGGATAAGTTTTTACGATTTTAGTAAAGACCTAACTGAACAACAATGCCTCGAATAGCCTCGTTCAACTTTTGGTAATGAATCACCATCAGAAAATACTGTTTAAAAATTGTTCGTAGAATTTCGTCATGGGCGTGCTTCCGTCAGCAATGAATTTCATGAAGGTCGACAAAGTCGGCTGTTGTTCCAAAAAACATCAATATTGTGCGCAATATATATATATATATATATATATATATATATATATATATATATATATATATATATATATATATATATATATATATATATATATACGAGGCTGGTTTGAAAAGTCCGTGCAAAAATAAAAACTACTTATGTGTTTGGGGGTAAACCTCTTTTATTTTTCGACATAGTCTCCTTTTAGGCTTATACACTTCGTCCAACGATGTTCTAGTTTGTTGATCCCTTCCGAATAATATGATTTGTCCAAGTCTGCTAAATATCCATTAGTGTCTGCAATCACCTCCTCGTTTGAATAAAATCTTTGTCCCGCCAGCCATTTCTTCAAATTGGGGAACAAATAGTAGTCCGAGGGAGCCAAGTCTGGAGAATAGGGGGGATGTGAAACGAGTTGGAATCCTATTTCCATTAATTTTGCGACCACAACTGCTGAGGTGTGTGCTGGTGCGTTGTCGTGACGAAAAGGACTTTCTTGTGGGCCAATCGCGGGCGTTTTTCTTGCAGCTCGGTTTTCAAACGGTCCAATAACGATGAATAATATTCACCTGTAATAGTTTTACCCTTTTCCAGATAGTCGATGAGGATGATCCCTTGCGAATCCCAAAAGACAGTCGCCATAACCTTTCCGGCCGAAGGAACGGCCTTCGCCTTTTTTGGTGCAGATTTCCCTTTGTAACCCATTGTTTAGATTGTTGTTTGGTCTCAGGAGTATAGTAATGTATCCATGTTTCATCCACAGTGACGAAACGACGCTTAAAGTCCTCCGGATTCTTCTGGAACAGCTGCAAACCATCCTTGCAACACTTCACACGATTCCGTTTTTTGGTCGAGCGTGAGCAATCGCGGCACCCATCTTGCGGATAGCTTTCTCATGTCCAAATGTTTATGCAAAATATTATGTACCCGTTCAGTCGAGATGCCCACAGCACTAGCAATCTCACGCACCTTAACTCTTCTGTCATCCATCACCATATCATGGATTTGATCAATGATTTCTGGAGTCGTAACCTCCACAGGCCGTCCAGAACGTTCAGCGTCACTTGTGCCCATATGACCAGTCCGAAAATTTTGAAACCACTTATAAACTGTTCTAATCGAAGGTGCAGAGTCACCATAATGTTTATCAACCTTCTCTTTAGTCTCCTGAGGCGTTTTGCCTTTCATAAAGTAATGTTCAATCACCACACGAAATTCTTTTTCGTCCATTTCTTGAAAATCACTCGACTTCCTTGATTCACACGAATGCCAAACACAAAGAAATAGACCAATATGGCTGAAACTTGGGTGTGCGTTCATTCAAGAGATGCTACTAACTAAACATGACCTCGATACGCGCCGGTGGTGCCATCTCTCGGACTTTGTACGGACTTTTCAAACCAGCCTCGTACATATATTGCGCACAATATTGATGTTTTTTGGAACTATGGAATTCTGCTCCCATGTTTGGGGCTCCGCTCCCAAACATACATTGCATTTATTGGTTTATATTCAGAGAAGAACTGTTCGTCTGACTGGAGATCCGGAACTGACCGGCGGCCTTGATTCGTTGGAACATCAAAGAACGGTTGGCGACTTGAGCCTATTCTACAAGTATTTTCATGGAAAGTGTTCGAAGGATGTAGCCCGCTTAATTCCTCTCAGAGCGGTACATGTTAGAAATAAACGTCGCGCTAATACTTCACATCCATATGAAGTTCAGCTTGTTATTCCTCGTAAAACGCTTTTCAAGGAATCTTTTATATGGAGAACATCATCCTTTTGGAATAATTTGCTCATGACCGAGTACAATTTACAGCGATTCAAGAACAAACGTGAATCGGTTTTTTCTGCACACGTGTCGCTCCTGTAGCGCTTTAGGGACTTCCCTGCAGTACGTGTGCTAGACCCATAAAAAAAAAATAAACAAAAATTTTTTTCTATAAAGGAACTAAAATGGTAAATTTTGAAATTAACCATTTTCACATGACAAAAAAAACGCCTGTTCAAAACGAAACTCCCAATATATTGCTTGCTAATTAAAAATAAACACATTTCACATAAAATACCTTATATCTAAACAGAACATATTTCAAGATGTTAGTAAAGCTGTTTCTTTTTCAAAATTTTGACAGACTGTAGCTTTGAACCCACGTCATTTCAAGAAATAAGGCTTATAATGTTGGACAGGAGTTTAAGGTCAATGTTCTAGTTTTAGTTGCGTAAAAATAATATAACTGAACAGTTTTGCTAATCAAAATCATACTGTATTGAATTATGTACAGCCATTCCTAATTATATATAAAATTATACGGCTTCATTTTTACTCTGAAGATAAAATAAACTTAAAATTAGTATAATAAAGTACATCTAAAATTTTAAAGCCATTCTCCATTTTTTATTAAGGGATTCAACAATAATATTACTTGCCCTTAACAAAAAGCTACTAAAGAATTCAAATCGCTTTTCATGCAATATTTAATTGTATAAGTTCATTTATTCCATCATAAATAGAAATTCTTGTTAAAGAACTCTAGGTTATTAGTGAAATTCTGCTTTACTTGTGACCTCAAACTTTTGGCCAACATTGTATATGTTACTAATTTAAGTTTTCCACGCAGTCTCCAAATATGTAAAATACCGGTTTAACCGGCTGAGTTTTTTACTTTTAATCATATCCAGTAAAAAATTAAAACATCCGTTTATTCCAAAAATTTACATTTTTGTTTCACTTCCTTCTTAAAATACCATACGCTTATTTGGCATGTAGGCGTTTACATATTCAATGAGCAATAACAACTGTTCTTTTTTTGATGACGTAGCAGTATCGGCGATTTGACGTCAATTCCAGATATTACGAGACCATGCATGCTGTCTTCAATTTTGTCCACTTTTTCCTTTTATATTTCCCATGACTATGATTTTCAGAATATAAGCAGACGCTGGTTACTTCCCCTTGCAACACATATTCATTGGTTATGTGGTCTACCCAATATCTTTTCAGTAGCTTTGTTAGAGTTTTCATTTCAAATACATCTATTCCGTCGAGAGACTTGACTTTGAACCATAGAATAATAATAACCAGATGTGATTAATTACTTGAAGCCTAAGATTGAGGAGTATTTTGTGATGTAATAGATGGCTTTTGAAGTTTGTAAAAGTGCTTCGTACAATTGCCACACGAATTTTAAGTTCCTTATCTCTATCCCATTTATCGTTCAGAATTGTGTTCAGGCATTTACATTTGTTTACCGTTTTAACTTGTTATTTATCTACGACGAGTGGTGAGTTATATTACTACTTTTATCAGTTTGGTTTTGCTTATGTTTAAACTGAGGTATTATCCTTTTTCTATCTTACTGAAGTTGTTTATAGTTTAAGTCGTAGATATTTTTACCCAAGATAACTATTTCTCCAGCTTATTGTAAGTTGCTGACGGGGATGCAGTTAACTTCTATTTATCTTGCTTCGTTTTTCAATTATAGCTGAAAATATATTCCCAACATATATGTCAAATGCCTTGAATATCTTCAGCGCTCTCAATATTTTCTATATAAAGTGAGTAATGTTGTCAAAATAACGTTAGTGCATTTTAGTATAGATATTTGATTATTCTAAAATTCTTTTCCTTAACACACAAGCACATTTTTTTATACAGGGTGAAGAATTGACTAAAAAAATTTAAGCTTCTTTGCTTGAAAATACAAGATGAGATACTGTAGCATTTCCAATTAAAAAGTTCTGTTCCAATATCTATGGAACTATTCGATTTAGGTATAATATTTTAAATATCGATAATAAAAGGAGTACGATTCATCTATAT
>CM032447.1:190202455-190258768 GCA_019049505.1 Pachyrhynchus sulphureomaculatus | reverse complement strand
GAATTATATTATTTAAAATTTACGGAAATTTAAAGGTTTTAAGGTCATCTACCAAATCAAAAAATTAAAAAGGACTTACTACACCTAGAAATTATATAATCTTTGTCTGTTAAGACTATAAACTGAAATAAAATTAAAAAATTAAGCCTAAAATATTACGCAACTTCTTGATAAAGTAACTAAAACTCCATAATCAGGTGAACTAGAACCGGCCAAAGCTTTGCCCAGAACTAGCAAATAGTGTGATTTAATTTGAAGTTTAAAAAGTAAGTAAACTGCAGACAAGAGAAAATAAACTTTCTTGCCAAGAATAATCGTCCTTAAATTGCGGCAATTTCTAAATTTCAATTCGCAAATAAGAAAGTTCAATCGCTTTAATTAAAACTTTTCGCTTTGTACCATAAAGATTAAAACTTCAGTTTTTTATTTGTTTTCGTTAGAACTAATTGACTACCCAAATACAACGAGGCAGCTTGACTTAACTTACTTATTACTAAAATTTACTACAGAAAACTTTAAGTTAATATTTAGAGCGAGATGATTTTTAAACTTGATTTTATTAAACAATCAACTTATTTTATCAAAGACGTGATGCAATAGCAACAAAAAAAACTAAGACGAACAAAAAATAGTATTAATAATAATAATAAAACCCCTCAAGAAGTAGGGGAATCCCAGGATTCCCATAGTACGGGCATTGACGATCCCGAGGTACCTGAGTAGCTCCGCAGCTTGTTTGAAATTTGCAAAATGGACCTGCCAAAAGTGTTATGCCGGCGAGTAAGCCGACACCCACCAAGGCGGAAAAATCAAAGTACCGAATAAGTTACAACACCACAGAAATCAATGAACAGGTCATGCGTTGCTATAACAAAATCATAAAACCTGACAAAAAAAAATCACTAAGAAAAATATTACTCGCCGCCTGGATCCACCTAAATCAATCCCAAACAAACCGACACAGATGCGGGACAAACACAACCACCAGAGCCAAACCAAGCCACGTAAAAAAAAGGCTATGGAATCAAGAAAAAACCATCATTGTCCCCCTCGTCATATCAGCTACAGACTTTACACCAACAACATTCACACCACACTTAGTACAATTAGGCCTCAACACAAATCTACACAAAAACATTCAGAAGTCAGTGATTTTGAAAACATGTAACATTGCCAGGTCATTCCCTAATACACAATGGTAATAACGTTTGTGCTGACTTGGCTTAGGCCCGTCAGTCAAACATGGAACCACACTGGCCAAATGTGAGAAAGAAGAACTACCAAATGATAATAATGTATGATCTCATTAATTAGTTCAGCAACCGGGGTGGTTCCTAAAATCCCACCAACAAACGTGAAAAGAAAAACTCCTAATTATTCAGAAATCAGTCATCTTGACTACAATATCTATTTTACATTCTTTTTAAATTCATCCATAAAATGCAATAGCACTAAGTATCTTGAGTTATTTCGATTCTTACAACTGAACCTACCAAAGTGGAGAAATTTAGCATATAAAAATAATAATAATAATATTAATGAAAACTTTTTAGCTTAAAAATGTTTGAGAAATGCTGATCCAACTCAAAAATGTGCATTGTGTATGGACATAACCAGAACACATATCATAATCTTCAAAACTGCGGTCAGTGTATCTTATAGATTGATTTCGGCGTAAAACTTAATTAAGTTGTTGATAATTAACAGAAACTTTTATTAATTACATTTTCTTTATTTTTAGTTGGTTTAACCCTTACCTTGGGGGTTTTGCGTATGATGCTTGAAGCCTTGCTTGTAACGGTCTATCGATTATAACAGTATGTAGTGTATCTTTCTCTTTTGATTTGTATGTTATGCGGATCGTATGAGTTTAAAAAAAAATGAGAATTATGAATAATTTCTACCTGCTGTAAAGGGACAAGTTCTTTAAAAGTCTTCTTGGTCGTTTATAGAATCTGTTAACCGGGAAATGATTTGAAGATCGGTTTAAAACCAAGTGTGAAGACTCAAAATTTGTACGAGCCTCTTTGAAACCCAGCATCAAAGGCTTCACGGAAGTTTGACAGGAACTTTATGGAAAGTACTACAGCATTTCACACATTTTTCGGGGCGTTTTCTTACTGTAGAGGATTTCCCTGTGTTGTTTAAAGTATTAGAGAGTAGTGCCCAGTATTGGAAGTATTTTCCAAACCTGTTTGGGGAATGTGATTGATGATTGGTTCGACAGTATGTCTCCCATCGCGTAGGAGGACCAAATGTTCTTGAAAAATTTGGGCGTATTCTCCAGGGTTTGGTTTTTATTATTTATATCGTTAATTTACTTTTTTTATTGTTACTGTTTGATTGCTGTTTTGTGTATGGTATAACCCTTTTACAGTGCTTTTCAGAGTAGAAATGACTGATACAGTTTTATAGTAGCACACTGCTATAGCTACTTAAGGAGCATCCAGATTTGACTCAACAATAATCTTGGAATTTTACATTAAATCATTTTTTGAAGATCCACTGTTAGCTAGCAAGTAGCGGAGTGCTCAGTTAAAGCTGTAATGCCAAAAACTGTGTAATATAAGGACTGGGTACGCTTAGTTTTATCGATGATTATATCTTAAGTCACTTTTTTTCTGTGCCAGTAATGGCGGGTATGTGTCGACGTCATTGTTTCTATTCTGAGTATCTTCTCGAAGATAAAATAGGCATTTATGGTAGATTGATAAATTGACTCAACAGATTTTAAATTCCTCGTAAGGGCCATCATGGATTCAAATTTGAGAAATCTACCAAAACTGTTGCAGTTGACCCGGTATAATAAATCGACAGTTGAAATTGACATCAACGGTTGCTGGCTTGTTATTTCAGTTTCAGTTTAAAAGTCCTTATTATTCGTTATACTTGTAAAGTAACCTAAGCTACCGTTCATTATTTGCTAAGAAATACGACTTATTTCTAGAATAGTCTAGTTTTTGTTTTGCCTGTTGGTTGACAAGCTGTTGAATTATGTTTTGGTAGCTTAAATTTTTGTTGTTTTTTTTTTATGTAAACTTATTTATTTTATATTAAATTATTATATTCAGTTAAAAAAGTTTGATTTTATTAGATACTGTAGCTAATTCGTCTCAAATGGCTTGGATTTCTTATATTTACTTTTTACTTTCGTTTTTTCCTTCTCTTTCCTTCTCGCTCGGTCACTCATTTGCCTTTCTTATAAGCGTTTTAAATATTTTTACACTTCGTCACATTGCTAATTTACATGTTGTTTATTTTCATGCTATTTGCATATGTCCAAATCTACATTATTATTGTTTAAGGCTTTTAATATTATTTTATAATCCAGACTTGAATGTTTCAATTGTCCATTTTGATCAAAGAAACACGTCTTTTATATTCATCGGCACCATGCGCTCGCTTTATGTTATTCAAGAGTTGCTCTTTGTTGGACGGCTAAGCATATACATAGCATATTTTTTGAATGGGCTTATATTGGACGAGTTTATGGGTAAATCGACAATTTACGATAAAGTCCTTTATGTTTAGCATTGTGTCACTCCCTAACGTTTGTCAGATTTTGAGTCAGTATTCACTGCACTCTATACATATATGTAAAATTTTTTATAAACCGTGTATCGCTTAATCATTGGGATTTGTTCATATCGTGAAGGTTATCCTGGCGAATCTTCCCAACGAATCTTCCTGGCTCATTCTCTGCAGTCGCACGACCTATACGCCAAATATACCACTTCATACTAACGGGGTATACATAACTACAGGCCTCACGAACTGCTTATAAATTATGAAATTATTCCGAGGGCTCAACGGTGACTTCGGTGATATTAGATTATAAATATTCTGTATCGTCATACATGTTTTCTGCAAAATGTATGATACGTGTCTATGAAACCTCTATCTGGCATCTGTAACAACACCCAGATACCTTTAACGGGAAATTTATTTCATATTGTGCATTTCCTCGTGATTATCATTCCTTCACGCTTTACCTCCACAAAACTGTTCGGATGCCTGCAATCCGTTATACCAAACGCGATCAAATGCCTAAGATATATCAAGTACATAATTTTCAGTTTCATTATTTTACAAATGTGTAACATAGATTAGGGGATATCTGGTAGATATTTGTTTGAGTAACGAATATCTTTTAATAATAGATACTTTCATATATTTGAAAATATATTAATTGATATTCTGTTTTATGTCGGTAGTTGTTTGGTATGATCTTTTATCTTCTTTGGATACTTGAGCAGATTTCAAGAAATATGGAACTTTTTTCTGTAGGATAAGCTGACAACCCTATACAAGACTGATATTAGTTCGTCGAGTCCAATTTAAGCCAAAATAATATCAGTGACATAAATCGGTCAAAATTGTATATGGTAAAACATTTTGAGTGTTTCAAATCAACATCTTTTAAAAATAACTATTTATTATATTTATATATATATATATATATATATATATATATATATATATATATATATATATATATATATATATATATATATATATATATATATATATATATATATATATATATATATATATACATATATATATATATATATATATATATATATATATAATATATATATATAATATATGTATATATATATATATATATATATATATATATATATATATATATATATATATATATAAATATGTCACTGAATTAAATTATTATTTTTGTATATATTTTTAGACAATTTTAAATTTAACGTATACTTGTGGAAGTGTTTTTTAGAAAAATAGCTTTAATGTAAAAAAAATTTTTTAGTAAAGAAAAACTTGAAAAAGCACAACAAAATGTGCGAAACGTTGTTGTAATCAAGAGTAAATCTTGTTTTAAATGACAACCAAAACCCAAGAAAAATATTACCTATTGTAAAGAAATGGTTGAAGAGAAATAAAAGAGAAAATTATAAACATATATATATATATATATATATATATATATATATATATATATATATATATATATATATATATATATATATACATAAATACTAAAACAATATAAATTAAATTTTTTCTTTGAATTTAGTTCACTTAAATAACTCCACTCAACAATTGAAACTGGAAACATCTTTCTACATTAACGCCCAGTAAAAATTTACCTTTTGTTTTACTATGTAAAATTAAGTTCCCAAGTTTAATTTAATTTTCTTGATTGTGGTCATAATTTAAATCGAATACAAAATTCCACACTTTTTTGTTTTCATTTGTGTAATGTGTTATTTGTATTAGTATTGTGACACGTGCATAAACAAAATCAACACAATATTTGCAGAAGCACAGTAGAGGAAAATTTGATAGTATTAATTTTTAACGCATAATTGTATTCCAAAATAAATGAAATCCTTTTTAAAGATAAGGGTAAAAAAAATATAGCTGAAAAATACAGTCTAATACTTTTTTGTACATATTTAGTTCCTACTATAATTTTGATTTATTTTTAATATTTTGGTGCAATGTTATTAAATTATCAATTTAAAGAATACTTCCAAAAATGTTGTCAAATTTTGTATTTAAAACATGCTATGTTATATATATATATATATATATATATATATATATATATATATATATATATATATATATATATATACTTAAAAATACAATCTTAGTTGGGGAACTCGGCAAAAAGGGGCGTGATAAGAGATCACACAATTTTCATTAAGCCAATATTTCGGTCCTGGATTGGGACTTTCTTCAGGGCAGAAATGAGAAGTGCAAAGATATCGTTAGCCTGAATGGCCGTAGGTAGCTTATACATAAAAAGTTGTTACATAAAAAAGTTGGTTAATCCATAAAATATATAAAATACACACTAAAACACTGTAGACAAAATTATAAAAACCAAATTTAAAACATGGATGTAATTGGAAACTTTGGATGTTGAGAACATTGTTAATTATTTCACCTGTGACCACCACACATGGCCACCGCCATATTGGCGGTGTGTGGTGGTCACAGGTGAAATAATTAACAATGTTCTCAACATCCAAAGTTCCCAATTACATCCATGTTTTAAATTTGGTTTTTATAATTTTGTTAATTTGCTTGCCAGTGATTCTATACTACGTCACTGTCGAGAAATATTTAACTTGATTCGAAAATATCGAAAAAATAATATGCAGTGACTTTATGAGAACATGTAGTAATATATATTTTTTTATGAGTCTAGCACACGTGCTGCAGGGAAGTCCCTAAAGCGCTACAGGAGCGACATGTGTGCGGAAAAAACGATTCACGTTATTCTTGAATCGCTGTAAATTGTACTCGGTGGAAAACACAGTCCTGGGCAAATTATTCCAAAAGAATGATGTTCTCCATATAAGAGCCATTGAAAAGCGTTGTACGAGGAGTAATAAGCTGAATCTCATACGGAGATGAAGTATTAGCTTGATGTGTATTTCTAACATGCACCGCTCTGGGAGGAATTAAGCGGGCTACATCCTTCAAACACTTTCCATGAAAATACTTGTAGAATAGGCTCAAGTCGCCAACCGTTCTTCGATGTTCCAGCGAATCAAGGCCGCCGGTCAGTTCCGGGTCTCTAATCAGACGAACAGCTCTTCTCTAAGTAGAATCCAATAAATGCAGTGTATGTTTGGGAGCGGAGCCCCAAACATGGAAGCAGTAATCCATAGTTGGTCGAATTTGAGCTTTGTAAAGAATGAACAGTTGTTGTGAAGTGTAAAGCTTTTTGATTCGAAATAATATTCCCAACTTTTGAGAAGCTCTCCTTGCTATGCCTGCAATATGTTCATGCCAGGACATATTTGCTCCCAAATTAACGCCCAACAAATTGAGTGACGATGTTAGACGAATGGAATGCTCCGACATAACTATGTCGGGTTCAGCAACGTTAACTTTTTTAGATAAAACTGTCGCCTGGGTTTTTATAGCGTTAAATTCCACTTGGTTACTCTCACCCCAAGATAGAATTTCTTCCAGGTCTTTGTTAAGTTGAATGACTTCCTGCTGTCTGCGGATATTTGTCTGAGTAACCGATGTCTGGGCATTCAAAGTGAATGAAGAAATAAGCTTACTGTCATCTGCAAAGCTGTAGATTGGATACCCGGTCTTTTCCAGCAGATCGTTAATGTAAATGAGAGAGAGAGTAGGAGACAGTATGGAGCCTTGGGGCAGACCGGCGTTGATAGTGAAGGTGTTAGAAAGAAATCCGTCGACTTCCACTCGTAAAGAACGCTCTCTGAGGAAACATGAGCGCCACAAACAAAACTTTTCAGTTATACTAGAAGAGCGTAGCTTAGCCAACAGTCCATCGTGCCAAACACGGTCGAATGCCTTGGATATGTCAAGAGCAACCGCTCGAGATTCTCCAAAGTGTTCAATTGCGTTGTTCCAAATATGTGTTACATAAGTCAGAAGATCTCCTGTTGATCTATGTTTACTAAAGCCATATTGGTGATCGTTAATAATGCTGATTGATAGCCTTTTCCATGACTTTCGGTATTATTGAAACCTGCCTACTGGTCAGTAGTTATTTGGCAAGGTCTTCTTGCCTTTTTTAGGTATCGGATGAACTGTGGCACATTTCCAGCAGGAAGAAAATACTCCCTTTCTGTAGGAAAGGCTGAAAAATCTACAGAAAACTGGTGTTAGTTCCCTCGGACAGTTTTTGAGAACTATGGCAGCGCCAGAAGCTTTTTTGGTGTTTAGCTTCGTTAAAATACCAGGTATTTACCGCTAATAGTGGATTCCTTGTTGATTTATGTTTAAGTGAGATTAGGAGACTATTAAAAATTGCAATTTAATGGATATTCTCGTTACGTACGATGGTAATTTTTAAAAACCATACTTGTATGTTGTCGGTTTATATGTTTGTTGAAAGTCACTTCCAAATAGCTAACTTTGACAAAATATAGCACGAAGCTATAGAATATGTTACAAGGATATTTTATAAGTGACTCACAGAGCTTAAAACAACCCATAATATTATACTCAGTCCAACTTTTCTCGAGTTGTTTTTATTCTATACAAAAAATTATTGTTTGCGCCCTAAAAAAACAATACTAGAGTGATATTTTAACGAGGGAAATTCGTAGGGCGCTAATTTAGGGTTATGAGGAGGTTGTTGTAACTCGGTAAATCCAGTGCTTTCAACTATGCGAGTTTCTTTTCCATTTATTACATAAACGAAAATTTATTTCTGTTATCAAAAAACTATCATTATCAACTTTCCAAAACTATTGAGTTTGCATCTTTTTTTGAGGCAGAATTTTTGAATCTATTGCAACAATTCATGCTTCGTAACGGGATCCTAATAGAACAGCAAAATCTTACAGCCTGTAAGTGAAAAATAACCCAAGAACCAAATGCTCTTGAAAGAATAAGTTTCTTACCTCTCCAGTTTCTGCTCTGTTAGAAGGGGTTTGAAGATCCATCAGACAAAAACTCCAACTACTTTAACAAGAATTGAAATCTTTATTCGTTAATCTAATAGCAGAAAACTGTCTACAAGCCTGTTAGTTTCCATAGTTCTTGTCTCAACGGGTCCTTTCATCTGGGGTCACCTTGAATTGAGTCTCGGCAACAACAAAATTGTTTAGATTGTCGCACACGTGGGACATTTGTTGATTTCTGCACATTTCCTTCTTTACTGAAATGATCACACTACTCTCCAAATTTCTTTCGCTCATTTTCAGAAGAAAAAAAACTCGTTTAAACTGAAAAACGCAAAGACTTCTTACAAGATGTTATTAAAATACCTAGAACAACGATAGTAATTAATTTAAGGTAGTTCACTCGTGATAATCGGAGCCAAAATTATAGTCCGAGAGTAAATACAAAAAGTTTAAAATACTCAATGGCAGAGTATTTATTATTATATACATAAATATGGAAACTTTCATATGCAGACACACACTAATACAATCACACTTTTAATGAAAATAAATGTGGCAACACTGCCAATGCGTGTACCGAATGCCCTAAAAAAGTAAAGTTTATATAGGTATACTTATATACTTTGTGTATGTTTACTCTTTAGACCATATTACTTCTATTTTAAAATAAGAAAAATATAATTAAATGAAAAATACCTTTTGATTATAATCAATTGCGACACAAAGGCAACTTTGCATCAACAAACACAAAAAAAGTATTTCGGCAATGAATGAAGATAAAAAATTAAAAACTGAAGAGCCTAATCTGTGTAGTGGTTAACGGATCGTTGGGTGAATTGAGCTAGGAAAAAATTGAGAATTGAGCAAACGAGTCTCTGAAGATTTAATTACAAATTACTTATCGTATAAATTGTGAGTCATAAAAAAAACTAATATTGCCATCTTTAATGCTTAAAAAGTGTTATTTCGGATCTTATGATTAAAAGAATTGCATCTAAATGCATAACTTTGGAAGATCTAAAAAATTCTTATGATAAATTGGGTCTTGCAGAAATAGTGCAATTTTTACCTAATCAAAAAGACAATGACAAACCACGTGTAACCAAAAAAGTAATTAATTACTTTTCAAATAGTTTATAATATTTTATTTATTTATCATCACCGAGTATCATTAATTATTTATTTCATTTTACGGAGAAAATTTATAATTTTTTTTAATATATGTAAATATTGTTATCAATTGATATGTAACAGTGTTGATAAATAAACATAATATTAATTTAAAATATTACTGAAAAATTATTGAAATTACAAACATATTTTTGTTTAAATATAAATCTTTTAAATAGTTAAGGAAAGAATAATAAATATCAAGATACAAATTCTAATTTAATTAATACATTCAATATTTTTATTTGATGATTAAAGATAAAGCTGATAAATATATTGTGTTTATTCAATAAATTATTTAACCTACAAATGAATTCGCATTAACCACTTTAAATGCTATTTGAATGTTGGCGCGTAAACTATGACGACATACAGCGTTGTCAAATTATGATATCTGTCCCTCAATACCCGGTTATTCTTTTAAAAAAATATCGTATTTTAACTTTAAATATTTACATCTTTTTAACAAATCGTTAAAAAAAAATTATTTCAAAATTTTTCTAATTTTTTTTACTAAATATTAGTTTTTTAAAAAATTCGTAAGGAAAGCACTTAAAGTATACACGAAACTATGCTTTTTCATACTTCATTGGCCTATTGTATCTTAATTATGTGCATTTTAATTATGAATATCTCTCTTCACGGTATTTTTAAATTAAATGGAAAACATTTAAATTAACATCATATCTCAATTTAATCAAATTCTTAAGAAAAGTGGATTCACGAGTGAACCACCTTGACAACCAAGCAATCTTTTTGTATAAAGTCATTTTCATAACTGCGTAGATAAGTTAAATTATATTTAGATTAATATAATAGTCTTCTTATTTATACAGGATATTTATATATATATATATATATATATATATATATATATATATATATATATATATATATATATATATATATATATATATATATACAGGTGTACAAGTATGAAATGCGGATTTTTTTTTCTAAAAAAAACAGGTTAAATTCGGAAGAAAATGATAAAAAGTGCTTTATTCAAAGTATGCTCCATCGCTTGTTATACATTTTTCCCATCTTTCGGGCAATTTGTGAATACTACGCCAGTAAAAATCATCCTCTTTTGCTGCGAACCATTCATCGAGCCATTTTTTCACATCTTCGTACGAACCAAAGCGCTGCTCAGCAAGTGCGTGACCTATCGATGCAAACAAGGGGTAATCGGAAGGAGTCAAGTCTGGTGGGTAAGGCGCAGGGGGTAGAACTTCCTAGCTGAGTGCTTCCAACGTGTCGCGAACTAGTTTTGCCGTATGTAATGGAGCATTATCATGAAGAAAAATAACTTTGTGTTGCCTCTTCTTCTTGTTGTTAGTAACGTTTAGTATTAACCTTCTCCCCAGGTTTTAACAGCTCATAATAGACCACGCCCCTCCGGTCCCACCAAACACAGAGCATCGTCTTTCTGCCAAAGCGATTCGGTCTTGCGGTCGATGTGGATGGTGCGCCTGGGTCTATCCATGATTTTTTGCCCTTGGGATTCTCAAAATAAATCCACTTTTCATCCCCCGTAACTATACGATGCAAAAACGACCTTCTTTTGTACCGAGCGAGCAAAATGTCACACGTGTTTTTGAGCTTTTCCATTTGCCTGTCGTTCAACTCATGAGGTACCCATCTACTGGTCTTCTGAATCTTTCCCATCTCTCCTAGCCGACTGAAAACAACTTGTTGACTAACGCCCAATTGCTCGGCGAGTTGTTTTTGTGTTTGCGAATCATCTTCGTCCAACAATGCTTGCAATTCTACATCTTTGTAATTTTTGGCGGTTTTTCACGTTCCTTGTCTGCAACAATGAAGTCACCACTTTTGAAACGCCGAAACCTTGGTTCACACGTATCTTGCGATGGAACATGTTCACCATAAGCTTCTCGAAGTAATCGGTATGATTCAACAACAGTTTTCTTCAAATGAAAACAAAAAATTAATGCTGTCCGCGAAGGCTCTTTGTTCGGTATAAATTTCGACATATTGAACACAACAACACAACACTATAAACACACTTTTCCAATTTATCACTAGTGCACGTCTGATACTTGTTGATGACACAACAAAATGGCGCAGTGTCAAATCTTTATAGCACAAAGTGCATTGGTGCACCATCTGTTGTCTGAAATCCGCATTTCATACTTGTACACCTGGATGTATCTTTATTTTTCTTGATAGAACAACAAAAGTAACTTAATTGCTTTCGAGTTTATATAAAGAAATTAAACGCGTCATTATTTTCACCAACTTGAAATTTAACGAGGACATCTGTAGATATGTGAATAAGTATGTGTTTCCGTTTGTTACTCAAGAATGTTTACTATCCACATAAGGGCAGTGGTTCTATGAGTTATATGGATTATTGTGATGATACAGATTGAGGATCGTCAAGTGTATCAACTAACTTTATGCTCAAAAGTTTCGATGCTGTCGCAGAAAATTGCTTTGATTACAAATACCTATACAATCAAGCAGCTATAGGTTAGCTTGTTTTTGTACAACGTAATAAAACCTTAATGAGCTACGAGCACATACTATTCTTGTCTAAAAATAATTATACATAATATATAACTTAATAATTATACATAATAACTAACAGCGACACACCATATATAAGTATTTTTAAATTTAAGTTTCATGCATGATACAAAGTAGCCTCGAGATTAAAGGCAAAAGTTATAGATTGTACGCTCGAGTAACTTGTAGCCCTCCGCAAATTTATGTTTTAGAGCAACTACCTTGACAAAGAGACTTATAAACTACGTTTAACATTGTTTAGGTTATCATTAATTTTATGCCTAGTACGCCATAAATTTTCCTTGCTTGTTTTGTTATTAGATACGTCTAATGTTAGTGACAGTTTTCTAGCCATGATTTTCTAACATACAATAATTTTAAGTTTCTAATTTGCTAAGATAGGTCACAATTATACGTTAGTCGAGCTTAACAACCAATATTTGGCTTATTATATAGTCGCAAAGAGAGTCTAGTATAGAATAGTAGTATAGTTTCAGATTTTTTTTTATTGAAAGAAATGTAGAAAAAATAATAATGGGTGTGGTTATACATACGAGTAAAGCTGGCACAAGTTTAGTTTACTGTTTTTTTTTTTATTGTGGGAAGTTTTTACCTGTCTCACGCACTAAAAATGTTTAATATTAAAACCAGTTTAATTTGGCAGTGGGGGGTTTAAATTGACAATATTAAGCCTCTAAAATTGTGGTGTTGTGCAGTAAGAAACCAGAAAAATGCATGCTCATTTATAATTAAACCATTAAAAATTGTATAAAAATTCTTAATACTGTTAAAATTGCTATGCATTTTAAAGTTCCAGCATTCAAGTTTTATGTTAAATTATCTTACAGATGTTTATTTGGTGGTATTTATAAAACTTACGTTAACTATCGAAACACAGGGCAACTGAATAACTGGAAAATCCGATTTGATGACAACAGATTAGGCTTAATTATTTGACCTTTTTAGTGTACTGGCAGTTAAAATATGTCGATTAATTTAGATATTTTATTCATTAAATTGATTAATCAGCACAAGGTGACCGATTACTAAAACAGTTGACCTTTAAAGTGAAATCCACTATTTCGACAAATATAGGATTTTACAGTTTATCTTCTTTTTAATCCCTTAAACATTCTCATAAAATAATTTGTAATTCTCTCTTTAAATAACAAGTCCGCTTTAAAAAAAATATAGAATTACAAGAGTATTTTCCTTGAGATTAATCCTAATTTAAAAAAAACTAACTGCTTTATCTCATTGAGCTAAATAAAAAATATTCTACTTCCTTGCTTAATCCTTATGCCTTTCTACCACCTTTGTTAGGAGTGTAAGTCTTTTGTTAGGAGATGTCTCGTGGAGTTGAGTTATTCTATATCTGTCTTTTCTATATTAGTTTCTTCTGTTTGTGTGAGTTCTGTATCTTGTTCCGGTATTAAATCTCTATGTTTATTTTTGTATGCTATGTCATTTCCATCTGATAGATCTTTATAGTATTCCCTCTATATTTCCATAATTTTCTCTTCTTTTATGACATTTTTTTCTAATTTTTTGCATCCATTTCTTTTTCTTTTCGTTTCTGTGATTTCTACATAGTGCATTTGTTGTTCTTCTGTCAGTTCATCCTCTTTTCCGTTTATACCCCTATTATTCCGTGTTCTCAATCTAATAACTTGATAATTATTTCCCATTTCTTTTTTCCTATCTATTTCTTTGATTATCTTTTTGTATTGTATTCATTTTAATAGTCCTCTCTTCCATATCCTTTATTTTTGCCAGGATCGTCGTTAATCTACCTTCTCCTTTTCTCAGTTTTTTGACTTGATGGTCACAGTATTCTTTGTTTGTTCTTTCAGTTTTTCTTCCTTAATATCCCATTTATATTCTCTTCCTTCGATTACGATTTTTTGATATCCTAGTTTCACCCTTTTTCAATTCTTTCTCTTGTTCTCTGCTATATGCTTCAATTTCTTTTGAATTTCCCATTCATCTTTTGTTAAATCGTTGTTTATGTAAATTCTCTCTCTTAGGTTTCTCAGTTTGTTTTTATTTTTCATTAAAGCTTCTTTATCTCCCGTGTTTCCAAGTTCTATCTTGTACATAGTCGCTCCTATTTTTATCACATCTTTAATCTGTACTTTTGGGTCCATACTCCTCTCCATAAAATATTCTACACCCATTTTCAGATCTGGTTGGCTATTCGCTGGAAATCCCATTCCTGATATTACAATATTAATCCTTACGTTGTCTTTTTCCAGTCTACTCATCTTCAAATCCATACTTCTCATGTTTTCTCTAATTATCTTATTTTCCTCTTTCAATACTTCATTCTCCTTTCTTAGTTTCTTCAACTCTTGTTGGTATCTCTCCTGATCTTGTTTTATATCCTTTATATCTGACATTAGCTCCCTGATCATTTCTATCAAATTGTCTATCTTATCTACTCTTTCGTTTTTCTCTTTCTGTGGTGTTCTTATCAGCTTTTTACTCTTCTTAAATAATCCCATTGGCTCTTCTTTTTCTTCGACTCTTCCTCTTCTCACTATTGTTCTTTCTGTTATAAGAACTTCTTCGTATATTCCATTTTTAAACACGAGAGAAAAAAAAACTGTTGTTATCACCGTAAACAGTAAAACGATCAAGGTCGTTGCTTATCGTTTCGTTAGCTTCATACAATTTCACAGAATTATTCTTATAAACCTCCAAAATTTTTACTTATCGTCTTAATTCTAACACTACACTCTGCTTTATTTCTAGTCCCTCTCGTTCGCAATCGACAAAATAATTAAAATAGAACGAAACACTACCGTAATAATGCTCGTTGAACGAGTTGACATTGCCGGGCGTTCGATTCACATGTACACACTTCGTGATCCGAAACTCAACTCAACTATATATATATATATATATATATATATATATATATATATATATATATATATATATATATATATATATGTAAATATATATATATATATATATATATATATATATATATATATATTTACATATATATATATATATATATATATATATATATATATATATATATATATATATATATATATATATATATATATATATATATATATATATATATATATATATATATAATACATTAAAATTCTCGCCACTCAAACCCAAACTCTTGAAACGATATGTCGATGACATCTTTATAATTTGGCACCATGGACGAAATGAATTAGACAACTTCCTGACTTATTTAAATAGAATCCACCACCGGTTACAGTTCACTTTGGAAGTAGAAGAAAAAAAAAAGCATCCCTTTCCTTGATGCGCTCATAACGTGGAAAAACAACGGTCGACTTTAATACTCAGTCTACCGGAAGCCCACCCACACCATTAAATATTTAAACGCTGGCTCACACCACCATCCATCCCAAATCCAGTCGGTAGCCAACACCCTCGTATCAAGATCATACCGACTCACTAAACCAGACACGAGACAGCAAGAAATTACATAAATCATTACGGCCCTTAAGCAAAATGGATATAAAGACCAGTACATACAGAGAGCATTAGAAAGGCATCGCCATCCACAGATAAGGACAGAACAACGCGATCTTAACCAGAACAGAGTCTTATTACCGTATGTGAAAGGAGTTACGGATAGGATTAGAAGAGTCCTAAGAAAAAAGAATACAAGTACAGCATACGAACTACAAAACACTCTGGCAGACATCCTGGGTAACCCGAAGGACAAGAAAACTGCAAAACCATAGAGTTTACAACATCCCATGTGGAGACTGCCACAAATTGTACGTAGGACAAACAAACAGAAGAATGTCCACCGGGATCCAAGAACATAAAATAAATATCAAAAACAAACAAACAACATCAGCTCCTTTTCAGCACCATCATGATACTGGTCACAACATCAGTTTTGAGGAATCTAAACAAATAGCCTCGATTTCACATTATAAAACACGCATAGTCAGAGAAGCCTTGGAAATCGAAAACAATGGACAGCTATATACACAAGATGATGCGCTGAATATCTCCACTACATGGAAGGATCTACTGCCCTGTAATTACCACCCAGTCGGCAAACACCGATGTTGGGACGAACACTTCCGATTCCCTCACCTACAATCTGCATATGCGTCGACCTATAAAAGGGGGCTACCGCACATTGGTTTATCAGTTGGCTTCGAGCGGCAGCAGCAGTAAGATCGCAGTATCGAGTAGCAGCAGCAAGAGCACTTTAAAATGCCACATGAGATTTTGGCGAAAATGCAAATTCATTGTTAGACGAACGAATTGAAACCCGGAATTTTAATGTATTACATTTCACATCCGTGAAAACCTCTATGGTAATATATATATATATATATATATTATATATATATATATATATATATATATATATATATATATATATATATATATATATATATATATATATATACTTATACTTTATAGCTACCTTCAACCAAATATATGACGAGCGATTTTTGAGCACCAAAATGAACAACTTTGCTTTCGTGTAACCACATTCGTATTCACTTATCATTTTTGAGTTATCAAACCAAATCAAATTTATTGTTGCAGGTGTTTTATTTCATCGAGCTATCCTAATGTCAGGATCGGCCCTTAGTCCATGGGCTTTAGTTCAAGAACCTTCGAGATATGCAGCCTTAGTAGCAATACATGCCAACTGTTCTCCAGAGCTTCCTCATTCTCATCTTCTCAAGTGCCTAAGAGAAAAGCCATTGGAGATTTTGTTATCAACTCCAGTAGTAGCACCTGAATTTTCTTTTGCATTTGGACCTAGTGTAGATGGGGTTGTTATTGATACGGGTGAACCACCTGGTAAGTATATATAGATACTTCATAGATCAATAATATATTGAATTTATAATTACCATGTTTTAAGAGAACTGTATCAAACTAAAAATGAAATAAAATAATTTTTGGATGTGCTACAGCAACTAAAATTCAATGTCGTCAACAAAAGCTTTCGTATAATTACAACTCATCTGCGAAAACCATATTTTGGAAATGAAAAAAGAAAATAACCAGATCAGCGAGTCGCGTGTCAATTGAAAGCTTGTAAAAAGACGAGTTCAAATATATATATAATGTAATGCTTGCATACAATTCTCTTTGTATTATTTTTAAGAAAGTGCGAAAAATTGCTGTACCCTCCCTTATTTCGAAAAGTACCTATCAAAAAATTTTGAAAAAATTCTGGAATATTCTCTACAGGGTGTAGATTGAAGGAAAATTATCATAAATGCATTAACTTATAATTTGTCTGGTATACAAAAGAAAAAAAAATTTCAAGGTCATCAGTTTTTACTGAAGGCCGGAAGAAAACTTTGTTGAAAACTCATTTGGGATGGTTTTTGTGAAGTCACTTCAGTAACAAACATTTTTATTTTAAAAGCAATCAACGTACTTGACTGATGATTTAGTATTTTGCATGGCAGATTTTGTAATTTTGTTATAGCGACGAGCTTGTTCATTTCTGTGGTGCAACTCATGCATTGCCTTGGTGTTCCTGCCTGTATGATGGGGCTGATGTTCCCCAGCAAAACATTTTAGACAGGTTTTTTTTTTTACTCGGTTTTCATCATTTTGGTTGACGACCGTTTCGTCAGTCCGATGCTCTTTTCACTAGTGTACGGTTGTTGGGGGTGTTTTCAATGTTTTATGATGTCAGAAGTTGAAAGTGCCCAGACAGTTGGTTGCCTGCTAGTAGAAGGTAAATTGTTTCGGTATTTGATTTTGTGTTTGTTATTGTTGGTCTGTTTTTAAAATGTGTTTCTTGTCCTTCTTTGTTTTCAGAAAATATGGAAGTTGCTATTTTGGGTTCCTTTGAGGAAACCAAAAATGGCAGAAAAAATTATTATTATTATTATTATTATATTAGAATTCAACTAGTGAGAGTAAATCAAATGCGACATTATCATGGGTCTCAAATCCGTCTCATTCTTCTTCCCTTGTTCTTTTGCTTTAATAGACTTTTCAAGTTCACTCTTGAACCTAGCTCTCCCCTTACCATCTGTATTCATCTTTATCTGATCTAGTCGGTGTTATTGTTTGCCTGCCTTGGACATTTGTTTAAAGTATTTGGGCCCTACCCTATCTCGGCAGGTCAAGGTTCATTCTTATTTGATTTAAGTATATTTGGCTTGGCTACATACACAGGTAATAGTTGTTGCAGAAATGTAATAACGTTCGTGCCAGCATTACTGCGTTTATCTCAAAAATGTGCCGCAAAATCCAAATGTATATTCCGTCACTTAGACAACGTTGATGGATATTATAACATCCCCGCCTATATCCATCCAAAGAAGGGTAATCCCTTTTCAGGCGGAGAGATCACCGATAAAAAAATAGCCATACTTCTTTCGTATGATCTTGATTTTCACTCTAATATTCGTTTATTTTGTTTATTTATATGCCCCGTCCAGCTCCACTTTGCTTAAGCAATCTCTTCTATGACGTCATCTATTTAGATTTTTTTCATCGATATCTTCATTACACATGTGGCCTCTTTGGCTCACTCCCAACATGGGTTGCTCTTTTTCTGAGTTTCTTGGTTAGCGTGATAGGGAGGATCATCCGTAACTTATCACTGAGAAAATAGAGGTATTAAAAATCTTCTTCTTGACATATATTGGAATGCTTTGGTTTTTAATACCATTACTTAGGCTTTTTACAGCTGCTCAAGTTAAGTGCATTCTTTGAGTGATCTCGGCCATTTGATTATCTAACCTGATTTTTAATTTATAATCTAAATAGGAATACTCTTCAACGATCGCAATTTCTTCTTTGATATTAATAACGACAGGCTTAATTGACAATATCCTAGTTTTTTTCTTTTATTTTCATTGCTAGACCATAGTTCTCCAATGTCCATCTGAAGTGAGTTGGCATTTATTTTAGAGTCTCTACGTCACTAATAAGTATGATGTCATCCGCAAACCGCGAATTATGTGTACACTGTAATGCTTTGGTTATCCCATTCTAAGTTTTTAATTCCAACAATATTTATATATATATATATATATATATATATATATATATATATATATATATATATATATATATATATATATATATATATATATATATATATATATATATATATATATATATATATATATATATAGTAGATATATATATATATATATATATATATATATATATATATATATATATATATATATATATATATATATATATATATATAGTAGAGTAGATAGTATATATTCGATAGTAGATTTCCCGACTGTGCTCTATAAGGAATTTGGAATATATATCAGGTATGCGGTCTGTCACTAACTAAAATTCAATTGCTGTTGACTCAGTATTTCGCTGCTATATTGCACTTTATCAGAAGCACTATAATTTACAAAACAATGTGTTAGTAAATACAAAAATTAATATGTATAAGGCTTACTACAAAGTTAGTCATATGGTTGCAAAATACCAGAAAAACTGCCACACTCACATTTCATAAAAATAAGAGGGAACATGCAAGCAAAAAAACAATATCGATATGTAACCAACAATCAAGCGGATAACACTGACTTTCCTTAAACTTCTAACTACTAAAACAAAAATTTATAAAAAACAGGCAACAAAACCATGTATACAGTGGTTTGGAGTATTAATAAAAAAATTTTATTTGTTTAAAATATATTACAATAGATGTTGCTTAAAATATTTGATTTTGTAACTATAAAAATATTGGAAAAAGGAAATGATTATAGGGATCAGTTGTTTCTTGAAATGTGTCACATTAACTTTGGGTTGGTAAGCCCTATATATATTAATTTTCGTATTTACTGATACATTGTTTTGTAATTTATAGTGCCCCTGATGAGTCAATATAGCAGCGAAATATTGACTCAACAGCAATTGAGTTTTAATTAGTCACAGACCGCATACTTGATATATATTTCAAATTCCTTATATTCATTGTTAGACGAAAGGATTGAAACCCGGAATTTTAACGTATTAACATATATATATATATATATATATATATATATATATATATATATATATATATATATATATATATATATATATATATATATATATAGTCCGGGTAAACAAACTGGACTAAATTTTGTCCCATTGATGATGTAACCTTGACAAGATAAACATTTTCTGAAAATATGTATTGGATGTCTCTAGGTACGACCTCTCTGACCTCTAGATAGTTGAGGAATGCAGGTATACCAGTTGTCCACTATTTTCTTTATCTTTTCCTTGCCCCATTTTACTTGAGCTGTATTGTCCTTGGGTTGGTGTAATCTGTTTCGTCCATTCGACGATATACTTCAAAAATTTCATATTTTATTTTTTCTTCTAGAACTCTTTTTAAAGTTTGTGATATTATTTCGTACTGTTTGTCTAACCTGTTTCTTAACAATTAAGCTGTTAGTGGGAGAAATTGTGTTTGTCAGCTGGGATTGGTATTGTTCTTAAAGTTTTTTTTATGATAAAGAATCAGTGATGACACGACAGATTTACCCTCTGTGTTTTGACATTTACATCTATACGTCTACTGGCCTCACTATTCTCTGATCACTTTCTATAACAAATTTATTTAATACTGTGGTGTGTCTTATGATAGTTATCTTCTTTGGTATTACATAGTCGATTTGCTTTTGCACTCTCGAGTAACTCTTCTACAGCGATTTCTTTGCATGGGTTTCTGAAGGAAATAGTCACCATATTCTCCATTTATTGTAACAAGTACTTAATATCTTTTACTGGATATGACCTTTAAATTTTTCAAACGCCTGTTATATATTGTATCATCAGTATTATTGTTCTATCTTTATTTTCTGAATTTTTTGATTTTAACCATATTTGACAGTGATATTTTCAAAATAATATTTTTTTTTTATCGTTTACCTCCCCGCCTGAGTAGGGATTTTACTCTTTTTCATATCCTGAGGATATCGGCGGGGATGTCGTTATATAAATAAATCTATTTCATATTTACATCAAAGAGTAACCGCAAAAAAGTGTGAATTTTGGCCCGTTTTTACAACCTTTATAACTTAGAAACAAAAAAAGCAAACTGAACGTAGAATATCCTAAATTAACGCTATTTAAAAATCTAAAATTACGTATTTTTCAGTTTTTTTTAGGGGTAACTGCCCCCTATTTTGGGAGTTAGAAGTTAAAAATAAGAAAATAAATAAGATTTTACCCCAAAATTAAAAGTTATTTTTTAGGTTAAAATAGCACCATCATGAATTTCAACCCCCCTTCAGGGGGTGGTTAACGCTTAGCGATACATTTGGGAAACTAATTTCAGCACTATATTCTCAGTATTTTGATTATTTCTTTTTATTTTCTCCTAGTCTTGGGAGTCATGTTTATGAGTATGGCAAGATCCCCTATTAATTGCCACCCCCTTTTAGAGGGTGGTTTTTGATTGATTATACGGTATTGGGTAGAGAATATGTAAATAATTAAAGTGACATATTTTCATATCTTACACATCATAAATATTTTTTTTATTTTCTGTTAAAAACTTATTTATTTTCAACCTTTTAACCCCCAAAATAGGGGGTAGTTACCCCTAAATAAAAAAATGGAAAATCCTTCTAGATTTTTAATTAGCTTTAATTTAAGACATTTTAAGTTAAGTTTCCTTGTTTTGTCTCAAAGTTATGGAGGTTGCAAAAAACGGGCTAATTTTGCAATTTATAGTTTTGTTTTTTTTATGGTAAATAATATAGCGAGGCATTCCTTGAGGGGATTTTTAGCTGCAATTTTGATAAAATTCGTACCAGAACTCACTTAATGTGTGCCAATTGTATTTTGTCTACTTCGGTTGACTGCTGAGGTTATAATATAATTCTCCTTTTATTGAAGGATAGAGGGAGACGACTCGCCTGGGCTGTATTGCATTCCAAGTAGACCAAATTGGAAAAAGTATCTATCAGTTATTTTAACTAACTATTGTAAAATTTTGATGTTATCGTCGTCTTGTTCTGCAGCATGGGTTTTAATAAAAAACTTGAACTATTTCTTGATTGGAAACATACCATATATTTGAAACTAAAATTTCGGTGCTGCAAATTAAATGAAAAACGATTTAAATATTGTTTTATTAGGGACTTAATAGATGGAACTGTTAATAAATTTATATTTATGAAATGTTCATTTCTAGAATCTATACACCTTAATGATCACAAAAACACATAGAAATTATTTTAATAAAAAAGCAATTTTATATGGAAATTTCAATTACGTCGTCTTGATATTTATTTCACACATCATCATAAAATTAAGTTCGTCACACACGTTCGTTCATTTATCTTACCAACAAGTCAGAAAAATATTATGCAAAAATATTTTTTCTTTATTATGGAAGATGAGAGAAAAAAAATATTCGAGACACGTTGCCTCAACAACGTGGCAACGATTTTTCAGAAGTCACGTTCTTTATAAGAAGCTCGTGAAAGTAAAATTATTGTCAATATTTTTATTAAGATTATTTTGTATTTTTAGCGGAAATGTTTTAATCAACATATTACATCAGGAGATATTTTAATAATATCACGTTTCTTTAAATTAAACTACATTTTTTTGTCATTTTTCTTAGTTTTTCTTTCACTAGCATTTATGATATTCTGCCGCTATTTCTCTCAACATCTGAGGGGTAAATTTCAAGGCGTGGTTTTTAGTTATATCAAATCTTATGCTGTGTTTTCTTGATGTGTACTTCATATTTTTTAATTGAAATATACTTAATATATTTTGATTGATAAACAACTTCCTATACAAGTTTTATTTCCGAAAAATAGTAATACTTGGGTAAGGTCAATAAATTAATATATCGCAGTGGCAGGTCATTTAAATGAACAATGGTTCAATCAAATCTTTCCTAAATAATCAAAATTTAATTTTAAAGTTCTTGTGTCAGCAAAACATGCCTAACACACGAAAACTCTCAATAGACATTTTCAGGTATATATATATATATATATATATATATATATATATATATATATATATATATATATATATATATATATATATGTATATATATATATATACTTGCAGGTTCGTAAACATTTTAAGATACTTAAAATCTAAACCTACGTTGGTTTAAAATGTTACAATTACAAAATAATACAATCACGACATTCACCACCAAGACGACATCGTCTAGTGAACAACGCTTTGAAAAAGAAGGATGAGATCCCATCGAAACTGTCCATCAAGGGACTTTAAACTAATCCAGGATACCCGAAAAACTACTACTCCTATATATCTTTACATATATATATATATATATATATATATATATATATATATATATATATATATATATATATATATATATATATTTATACATATATATATATATATATATATATATATATATATATATATATATATATATATATATATATTATATATATATATATATATATATATATATATATATATATATATATATATATATATATATTTATACATATATATATATATATATATATATATATATATATATATATATATATATATATATATATATGATTGTAGTCATTATTTAAATCAAATACAAAATTCCACACTTTTTTGTTTTCATTTGTGTAATGTGTTGTTTGTATTAGTATTGTAATACTTGCATAAACAAAATCAACACAATATTCGCAAACTCATAGTAGAGGAAAATTTGATAGTATTAATTTTTAACGCATAGTTGTATTCCAAAGTGTCGATACTCTAGAAGTTTCTCAAAGCGTTTTACTGTTTTTAAAGTCTTCTCCCGTAGAGGTAAGAAATGTTACAATAAAGGTTTTCACAAATGGTGATCATTAAAATTCCGGTTTTGAATCCGTTCGTCTAACAATTAATTTGCACGACGTTTCGCCAAAATCTCATTTGGCATTTTCAGATGCTCCCGCTGCTGCTGCTAGTCGATAATGTGATCTTGCTGCTGCTGCCGTTCGAAGCTAACTGGGTAGCAGCAGCAGCGGGAGCACTTGAAAATGCCAAATGAGGTTTTGGCGAAACGTCGTGCAAATTCATTCTTAGACGAACGGATTCAAACCCGGAATTTTAATGTTTAATGTATTACATTCCACCATACGAGAAAACCTCTATAGTAATATATACATATATATATATATATATATATATATATATATATATATATATATATATATATATATATATATATATATACATATATATATACATATATATATATATATATATATATATATATATATATATGTATATATATATATATATATATATATATATATATATATATATATATATGTGTGTATTATAATTTACGTGTTCTTGGAATTAGATCATTAAAACTATTCTTGGATCTGTTAAATATTTATTGACGTTTCGACCTTCGGAAGAGGTCTTCTTCAAAATTTGCTCTAAAAGATGACATTAGAAGAATTAAATATAGATAAGTAATTAATCAGTTTGTCGTGTATTTCGGGGTTAAAATATTTGTAGCTTTTCGTAGTTTTTAATTTAAGACACTTAACTGTATACATTAATGAGGGCCTTACCTTAGAAAGTAGTTCATTGTATGGATTGTTAATTTTAAATCACTGCCAAAAACACATTTTTACTTTCTACAAACAAACCACTTAACTTAAAGGACTTTATATGACTGGTAGATAGATACGGTTTAGGTTATTTACATCTGTTTTTTCGTTTATTGCAGTGGGCGTCATCTGAATGTATATGGATTCGAGTATTTCTCTTTTTTTTTATATTCTTCTTTTTTTTGTATTTACTTCGGTGTTGAAAATTTTAATGTTTTTGAAATCAAAGGTATGACTTTTATTTATTTCATGATTTGTAAGAGCTGTACTGTTTTTTTTTTGTCGTATTTATGGCCTTTGATTCTATTTTCTGGTATTGGCTTGTTTGCTCGACGTATATTCCTTCGCAGTTATTACATTTGATTTGATTTCGTAGACTATGTTACTTTTTTTATTATTTGGGGTTTTGGTTTTTAAGGGTTTTAAGCCTGGAAAAATTGGATGAGAGCAATTATATAATTCCAAGAACACGTAAATTATAATATATATATATATATATATATATATATATATATATATATATATATATATATATATATATATATATATATATATATATATATATATATATATATATATATATATATATATATATATATATATATATATATATATATATATATATATATATATATATATATATATATATATATATATATATATATATATATATATATATATATATATATATATATATATATATATATATATATATATATATATATATATATATATATATATATATATATTATATATATATATATATATATATATATATATATATATATATATATATATATATATATATATATATATATATAGTATATATATATATATATATTTTATATATATATATATATATATATATATATATATATATATATATATATATATATATATATATATATATATATATATTATATATATATATATATATTATATATATATATATATATATATATATATATATATATATATATATATATATATATATATATATATATATATATATATATATATATATATATATATATATATATATATATATATATATATATATATATATATATATATATATATATATATATATATATATATATGTATATATATATATATATATATATATATATATATATATATATATATATATATATATATATATATATATATATATATATATATATATATATATATATATATATATGTATGTATATATATATATATATATATATATATATATATATATATGTCTATCTATATTTCCATATACTCCCGTTTGTAAACCAGCTATTAAAGTAAAGATGATGCGATATCGCAATGTATCATTAATCAAAGAGGTGTTATTATTTCACGCTAGAAACACCATTTCTTTAGTGAAAATGATATTCGTTTGCAAATGCAAATGATTGATATACCTTAAACTTGCATAGAAGTCTGAAGCAGCATACATTAAAGTGTTGTAAAGCTTTTACTTTGATGGTTCTCGCTAATGTAAAATTAATTGTTACAAGTTTATTGCGTTGCATGTTTAAATTAATAACTCGAACTGCAGCTACTGAATGAATGAAATCTGCAAACAATAAGCTGCAATTTGAATCACAAAATGGAGTTTTTCCAATTATGTCTATCATGAACAAAAAAAGTCCATCTCTGTCCACTGCAGAATTTAGGCCTGTACTGAATCTACGAAGGTTATATTATAAGTACCTGGCCTCGGCCAGGAATGGCGCTACTATTACTTAAAAAAATATATATTTTTAATAAACATAACTTTTCACAAGAATCCTGACAAATTTTAAAATCGCTGCGTGATTTAGTTTGTAAGTGGCAGCCATTTAAATAGAACAACTTTTGTGATTTTACAATGATAAAAAAAATTAAATATCGAGCAGTGATAGAATATTTGTTTGTAAAAAAGAAAACGAATGATGAGATAAAAGCGGAATTCAGCGAAGTTTATGGGAACTCTGCACCTTCGTTATAGATCATAAAATATTGGACAACTGAATTCAAATGAGGCCGTACAAGTTTGATGAAAAACGTCCAGGTCGTCCAAATGAGGTTATCACCTCACATCACATATGTGATTTGACAAAAGCTATCTTTATTTAATTATGCTGATGTTGTATATGGCGACTCTTGTCAGCCCAGTATGTTAGATTAATCCAGAAAATACAAAACTGTTGTATGCGCTTTTCTTTTAACATTCCATTCAGAAATTGAATTACACCCTATTTAAATAACAACTATATTTTAAATATGGAAAATCGTAGAAGATGTCATTTGTATAATTTCGTCTATCGAATTTTTAAATTTGGACAACCCCAATACCTCAGGGAACAATTTAGTGTTTTTCTGCATCCGCACGATACGAGAAACATTAATTCTTTTAGAGTTCCTCAACACAGGAAGGCAGCCTTTCAAAAGTCCTTCATTTTTGTTGCTGTGCATTTGTGGAATTCTTTGTCACAAGAGGTTAAACAATTATCACCAGGGGAGTTTCTCTTCCTATGTAAAACACCAACTTATTAACCAGCAAAAGAATTCTAATTTAACGTAATATTTTTTGGAGGTGGTACCACTTGCCTACATTATTATATTATGTAAAATTTACTCTGTTTATTAATATACATCTCCCCGCGCCTCCGCTGCCCGTTTCGCTGCGTGCTAGCCTATCCCTCTTTGCGCTCTGCTATTTTTAGAATTTTTTCAATTAGTTTTTTATTTATTTTTAAGGTATAGGTTCGCCACTGGGTGGCACTACACATACCCAAATAGTGAAGGGGATTATAAATAGCAGACTATTTATAATCGCTGTGCCATCCTTTTTGTCATATTTCGAGCAAATTTAATTTCTGTCACTTTATGAATTTGTAGATATTCGCAAATAAACTGAATTTGAATTGTGTTGATCATGGGATCTTGCTGTCAAAGCTGGATATTTATGGGTTCAGGAGGTTGGCCTGGGATTGGTTTCGGTCGTATTTGTCGGGCCGATTCCAGGGAGTGACTTTTAAGGGTCAGTGCTCGGAGGAGGTTGCGATCAGTGTGGGATCCCCCAAGGCTCTGTACTTGGACCACTATTGTTTTTGATCTATGTTAATGCCCTGTCCTGTTTGACAGTGGTTGGCATATTTACCATCTTTGCTCATGACACCACAATTTTGTGGCACAATAAGGATGTGGGAAGACTTCGGTCCGATGTTCAGGCAGATTTGCCTAAGATGAAGGCTTGTTGTAATGATAACAAACTGTCCTGCAATATAACCAAGACAAGGATTCTGAGCTTTAGATGCAATTTAGAGAATATTAATATTGAGGATGAGATAATAATTGACTCATCGCTGCGGTTTGAGGATCACATTGGCAACATCTGCAGCAAAATTTCTTCAGGCTGCTATGCCTTTAGGGTTATAGCAAGTAGCCTGGGGCTGGATGTGGCTAGAACCTCTTATTTTTCACTAGTTGAAGCTCATTTGAGGTATAAGATACAGATCTTATACCTGGGTTTGCTGCTCTCGAGTTCACTTTAATTCTGTTTTTGTATTGCAAAAGAGAGTTATTAGATATATTTCAGAAGCTGGGTTGCGAGAGTCATGTCGACCATTGTTTCCGAGGTTGGGGATTCTTACTCTTATCCTAGAAACTGCTAACATGATCTTTAAAAAGCATCGTCTTAAAGCATTGCCAGTCAGCCGGCACAGCACTAGGCGAGCGTTAGTCCTGCCATTGCCGACTCCGAAACCGGAGCTGGTCAGATCTGCAATTGTTTATAATGGTAAAAAAATATACAATCATTGAGAGGACTGAATTGCGAGAGGATTTTTTAGACAAAAGACTAGGGCCCTACTAATAAAAAAGGCGTACTATGCACTGGAGGAATTCTACAATGATAGACTGGAATAGGCATATAACAGTAGTTCAGTGGTTGGCATTTAGGTTGATTTATGTGTAAATCTTATTTCTTTTAATTTAGATTTACTGCATTGACTATTAAGCTTGTTCTGTTTTTTTTATTTAATTTATTCTTTTTTTTGAGTGTGTGTTTGTGTTTATTAATATAATAACAATTTAAGTTAAGCTTGCATTGTCAACAAATACGTTGTATTTTAGGACAATAAAGCTTATTTCTATTTCTACATCAGAAATGATTAAAAAAATCCACGATATAGTGATAAATGATCGAAGAGTGAGATTGCTGTGACCATGGGCATCTCAACTGAATGGGTGCAGAACATCTTAATAATTCATTTGGATATGAGAAAACTTTCCGTAAGATGTATGACGCATGTGTGTCAATTTCAACTATTATTTGGCGATGTTAAAGCGCAATCGGAATGATTTTTGGCATCGATTCACAATTATTGACGAAACACGGATTCATCATAGCACACCAGAGACCAAAGAACAGTCCAAACATTGCTTTTTCGTGGCGAACCAGTGCCAAAGAAGGCCAAGGCGACTTTATCGGCCAACAAAGTCATGGCCACAGTGTTTTGGGATGCACACGGCGTAATATATGTAGATTACATTGAAAACGGCAGAACGATTAATGGAGAATATTAGGTTAACTTATTGGATCGTTTCAACCATGCTGTGAAAGAAAAACGTCATGCCACCAACGTGTATTCATCTTTCTTATCATTCATCACTATTGTCTACTCTTGACCATAAAGTGTGATACAGGATGTATCACACCAATAAATTGATATATTGAACTCGTTGATTCCTTTGGTGATAAAAAAAAACATTAACTTTTTTCTCAATTTGATCGTATTTAAAATATTGTAGTATCCCATTTACCAGCCCTATTAAACGCCCACTAACAATGTTACCAAATGCTTATTTTTTTAAAGTGTTATAATCTCACGTATTCCGCCATTCTGCAGTTTGACCTGAGTTCGCCAACTAGAAGTAAAATTAGTTGTCATAAGTAGTATTTCTTCTTAAGGATAAGGGTACCTACGCTAATTGTCTATAGAAATTTTAGCTTTCTACCGTTTAAATAATATGAAGTTTTACGATTTTGTAAACTTAAAAATAAATATTGGCCGTTGTAATACTTATTTCATTTGACAGTGTTTTTATTCTATTCCGGCAGAGCATTGTACATGTATTATATGGCAAAAGGTACATTTTGGATCTGTTTATACTATCCGTTTATATTAAAAATAAAACAATAATAAAAGTTGAATAGTTTTTAAACGGATTTATAGACTAATTATTTTTAAATATTGAAATTCCAATTCAGTATGTTTTATTCACCTTTGGATGCTTTTTAAACTGAAAGAGGTAAAATTTTACTAATTTATCTATAATATATGTTATATAAAATGCAACGTCTCTCTGTCTGTCTGTCTGTCTGTCTGTCTGTCCGTTAGAACCACTTATCCGATTTAAGTACTTTTTTTTTTAAAACATACATATGTTCTCTGGCCAGGTTATAGGCTATATTTTATTACGATAGGTAGCATAAGGAATGAGCAGTGACGTAAAACAGCGAATGATGTCGGCAATAAGTATGCCGCTAGCGCGTGCCTTTGCAATACACAGACTAAACCACTGAATATGGAACAATATTATGTAGCAAAGAATATCCGTAATCTATAATCTATAATATATATAAAATGCAATATCTCTCTGTCTGTCTGTCTGTCCATTAGTGCGTTTATCAGGCGGGAACCACTTATCCGATTTACCTGTCTTTTTTTAAATTCATACATATATTCTTTGGCCAGGTTATATAATAAAAATAATAATCTATATCTATAATATATATAAAATGCAATGTTTGTCTGTCTGTCTGTCTGTCCGTTAATGCGCTTATCCCTCGAGAACCACTTATCCGATTTACGTGATTTTTTAAATTCATACATATGTTCTCTGACCAGGTTATAGGTATATATTTTATTACATCTATAATATATATAAAATGCAACGTATCTCTGTCTGTCTGTCTGTCCATTAGTGCGTTTATCACGCGGGAACCACTTATCCGATTTACCTGTCTTTTTTTTAATTCATACATATATTCTTTGGCCAGGTTATATAATAATAATAATAATCTATATCTATAATATATATAAAATGCAATGTTTGTCTGTCTGTCTGTCCGTTAATGCGCTTATCCCTCGAAAACCACTTATCCGATTTACGTGATTTTTTAAATTCATACATATGTTCTCTGACCAGGTTATAGGTATATATTTTATTACATCTATAATATATATAAAATGCAACGTATCTCTGTCTGTCTGTCTGTCCATTAGTGCGTTTATCACGCGGGAACCACTTATCCGATTTACCTGTCTTTTTTTAAATTCATACATATATTCTTTGGCCAGGTTATATAATAATAATAATAATAATCTATATCTATAATATATATAAAATGAAATGTTTGTCTGTCTGTCTGTCTGTCCGTTAATGCGCTTATTCCTCGAGAACCACTTATCCAATTTACGTGATTTTTTAAATTCATACATATGTTCTCTGACCAGGTTATAGGTATATATTTTATTACATCTATATATATATATAAAATGCAACGTATCTCTGTCTGTCTGTCCGTTAGTGCGCTTATCAGTGGAGAACCACTTATCCGGTTTTCGTACTTTTTTTTTTTAAAAACATACATATGTTCTCCGGCCAGGTTATAGGCTATATTTTATTACGATAGGTAGCATAAGGAATGAGCAGTGACAATAATAGTAAATGAAGTCGGACAAAGTTTGCCGCTAGCGTGTTCTCTTGCAATACATAGTCCAAACCATTAAATATGGAACAATATTATGCAGCAGAGAATATCTATAATATATATAAAATGCAATGTCTCTCTGTCCGTCTGTCTGTCTGTCTGTCCGTCCGTTAGAACCACTTATCCGATTTACGTGCCTTTTTTTTTAAACATACGTATGTTCTCTGGCCAGGTTATAGGATATATTTTATTAAGTGACATAAGGAATAAGCAGTGACGACAATAGTGAATCAAGTCGGAGAGAAGTTTGCCGCTAGCGCGTTCTCTTGCAATACACTCCCTAAAGCATTAAATATGGAACAATATCTTGTAGCAAAGAATACAATATATATAAAATGCAACGTCTCTCTGTCTGTTTGTCTGTCCGTTAGTGCGCTTATCACTCGAGAACCACTTATCCGAGTTTTTTATAAATATATACATATGTTCTATATAATTCGATATAAGCCTAGATAATGGGAGATAAGGTGAGATAATGAGAGATTAGGAGAAATAATGGGAGATAAGTCGAGATAAGCCTCGATAATGATAGGTGAGATAATGGGAGATAAGTATAAATAATAGGAGATAAGGAGAGATAATGGGAGATAAGCAGAGATAAGTCTAGATAATAGGAGTTATGGTGAGATAATGGGAGATAAGGAGAAATAATGGGAGATAAGGAGAAATAATGGAAGATAAGTCGAGATAAGCCTAGATAATGGGAAATAAGGTGAGATAATGGGAGATAAGTAGAAATAAGTCTAGATAATGGGAGTTATGGTAAGATAATGGGAGATAAGGAGAAATAATGGGATATAAGTCGAGATAAGCCTAGATAATGGGAAATAAGGTGAGATAATGGGAGATAAGCAGAAATAAGTCTAGATAATGGGAGTTATGGTGAGATAATGGGAGATAAGGAGAAATAATGGGAGATGAGCAGAGATAAGCCTAGATAATGGAAATTATGTAGAGATAATGGGAGATAAGGAGAAATATTGGGAGATAAGGAGAAATAATGGGAGATATTTTATTACGTTGGGTAACATAAGAAATAAGCAGTGACGATAGTAGTGAATCAAGTCCACGCGAGCGGAGCCGCGGGCCCGGCTAGTTACTATATAAAATAAGAAATTTTTACTTTTATAGTACCTAAGGCAACATTGTGACAGTCCAAGTTATAATTAAAATCCGACTCAATTGTTTTTTATCTGTCTATTTGTTACAATCATTGGCTTACATACTGAAAGACCATAAAATTTCAGAGTCGATTTTCTTATTAGTTATAAAAAATTGTCATTTATCATTATTTTTTATACAAGGCTGTATAGTTTAATTATGGACAGCTTCTTATAAGTCGAGGTTAATTTTTGTTACCTCAATAAATAGTTTAAAAAGCCGACGAGCTTCGGTTATGTTTTTTTTATACGTTTCGCCTTCTGAAAACTAATAATATCCAAATATATCGAGGTCAGCTATTTGGTAAGGTGAACAAGATATGTACTTTTGTTTTGTTTTAGGATTTTAATGTTTTTTCATTTTTTTCTTTCTACTACTTGCTACTTATTACTTTACTAAATGAAAGTAAATAATATTCATGGAAAAAGTACCCTCCGTTATTTTTGCTTTTCCTCGTGTTTTCGGGTTCCTAGATTATTTATTTCTGTCGATCTGTCTATTGGCATGATAATTCGGGAACAAAATAAGATATTAATTTCAAATTTAATACACATATAATACCTAAAGAGAGGATGATGCCTATAGTTTTTGAGCTATATCGCTTTAGGTGAAGGGGGTGAAAGTTGAGAGAGATGAGTTTCGATAAATGTCGTTTTAACATTATTTTGGTATTTTTTCTGTTTTTTTTTTTTCATTGAGATAATAAATAAATGTTATGCATAATTACTTGTTTATAATAAACCATATGCTCAAGGGGTGTGGAGAATGTTAGTGTCGTTGCTCCGTAGATATCATGTTCAGTCATTTTTATAGTTTTCAAAGTCGGGGAGTCTGAAAATTATTTTCATTATTTTCAACCTGTACAGAGGGCGAGTGAGGTGGGGCTAGTAATAGTAATAGTAGAGTTACTAAAGTATTATGAAGTATCTTTTTGATTGAGGTAATGGACAAATCTAAAGCATTCTACTTGTAGTGAAGCATATGAGGGGTTAAAAAGGCTAGATGCGTTGCTTCATATATATCATTTTATATGTTCTCTTCATGGGAGGGTCAAGAAATCCGAAAATTAGGTTATATTTTCATTATTTTTAATTTTAACAAGGGAAAGTAGTTAATGGGGTGGGGCTCATTATATTCTGTACGGGTTCTATAGTATTATGAGCTTTTTTGGTTAAGGAAACGGACAAATTTTAACATATTGATTATAGTAAAACGTATAAGGGATTAAAAGCGTGGAGGAGAAGGCTAGATGGGTTGCTTCATATACATCTTGTTATCTGTCCTTCTTAAGGTTCTTGGAGACGAAAAATCAGAAAATCAATTTATTTCTTCAGTGCTTTCAGTTTTAACAGGGATACGAGTTTAACACGGTATAGGTCGTTAAATCTCATAGTTTTCCAGATTTTTGGGTGCGATAAAAGACAAATTTTAAGCATAAATATTTAAGCTGTATATGGGGTGGGGAAAGGTGACTTTATATTTACCATGTTATTGGTCTTTTTCAAAATTGAATTGATTCTAAGGAATCTAAACATTATGTAGCAACGAGAGGTGAGGCTTAATAAATGTTTTACTATTTCAACAGAATTTTCTGGCTTTTAGTACGAAGAATTAACAAATTTACAGCACCGCTATATAATATAAAACAGTAAAACACAGAAGTTTAAAACAGCTAGGATAGTTGTTAGAGAGGCGCCTTTATATATGTCGTATTACACGTCCTTTTCAAGGTTCTTGGCGACAAGAAATGTAAAAATTAATTATGTTTTCATTGCTTTCAATTTTTTTTTCTTATTACCTTCTACTTTAATATAGGAAGAGGTGAGGGGTGGGGGTTGTTAAATATTGTATAACTTCAATAGTATTATGGGAATTTTTTCTGGTTTATAGGTAAAGTTATTTATAGAAAATTGTATACGGGGATCAAGTAGTGGGAAAGGAAGTTACAAGGGTAGCTTTGTACTTTGTATATTACTGGTCTTTTTAAGAGTTCTTGGAGTTAAGACATCTAAGCGTTAGCTCATTTTTTCATTATTTTTAATGTTAAAAGGAGGAGAGGTTGGGAGTCTTTAACTATTGTATGATTTTAATTTTATTATGAGAAAAATTATTGGTTTGCGATTGAAATAATTGGCCAGTTCAAAGCATAAATATATAGTAGGAAAGAGTTAAACATATATGGGGTTAAAAATGTAAGAGTAGAAGTTAGAGGGGTAACTTGATATATAACTTGTTAAACGCCCTGTTCAAAGTTCTTGAAGTCATTTTTTGTTGGGATATTGGATAAAATTTTTGATAATTATTAATAATAGCAGATATACGAGGCTGGTTTGAAAAGTCCGTGCAAAGTCCGAGAGATGGCACCACCGGCGCGTATCGAGGTCATGTTTAGTTAGTAGCATCTCTTGAATGAACGCACACCAAGTTTCAGCCATATTGGTCTATTTGTTTGTGTTTGGCATTCGTGTGAATCAAGGAAGTCGAGTGATTTTCAAGGAATGGACGAAAAAGAATTTCGTGTGGTGATTAAACATTACTCTATGAAAGGCAAAACGCCTCAGGAGACTACAGAGAAGCTTGATAAACATTATGGTGACTCTGCACCTTCGATTAGAACAGTTTATAAGTGGTTTCAAAATTTTCGGACTGGCCATATAGGCACAAGTGACGCTGAACGTTCTGGACGGCCTGTGGAGGTTACGACTCCAGAAATCATTGATCAAATCCATGATATGGTGATGGATGACAGAAGTGTTAAGGTGCGTGAGATTGCTAGTGCTGTGGGCATCCCGACTAAACGGGTACATAATATTTTGCATAAACATTTGGACATGAGAAAGCTATCCGCAAGATGGGTGCCGCGATTGCTCACGCTTGACCAAAAACGGAATCGTGTGAAGTGTTGCAAGGATGGTTTGCAGCTGTTCCAGAAGAATCCGGAGGACTTTAAGCGTCGTTTCGTCACTGTAGATGAAACATGGATACATTACTATACTCCTGAGACCAAACCACAATCTAAACAATGGGTTACCAAGGGGGAATCTGCACCAAAAAAGGGGAAGACCGTTCCTTCGGCCGGAAAGGTTATGGCGACTGTCTTTTGGGATTCGCAAGGGATAATCCTCATCGACTATCTGGAAAAGGGTAAAACTATTACAGGTGAATATTATTCATCGTTATTGGACCGTTTAAAAACCGAGCTGCAAGAAAACGCCCGCGATTGGCCCACAAGAAAGTCCTTTTCCATCACGACAACGCACCAGCACACACCTCAGCAGTTGTGGTCGCAAAATTAATGGAAATAGGATTCCAACTCGTTTCACATCCCCCTATTCTCCAGACTTGGCTCCGTCGGACTACTATTTGTTCCCCAGTTTGAAGAAATGGCTGGCGGGACAAAGATTTTATTCAAACGAGGAGGTGATTGCAGACACTAATGGATATTTTGCAGACTTGGACAAATCCTATTATTCGGAAGGGATCAACAAACTAGAACATCGTTGGACGAAGTGTATAAGCCTAAAAGGAGACTATGTCGAAAAATAAGAAAGGTTTACCCCAAACACATAAGTAGTTTTTATTTTTGCACGGACTTTTCAAACCAGCCTCGTATAAGGGATGATGTAAAGAATTAGAGGGGCGATTGAGTATGTATCATCATATACGTCTGATTCAAGATCCTTGTAGTCGATTTGAAAATAATATTAGTTGTTATTAAACTTCATTAATATCCCACTGCAAAGTACCCAGTGTATATATTTCAGAGTAAGAATTCCTTAGTGTGAAAAATTCAAATTAATTGTTTATTTCATAACTGTGTGTTCGTAAAAGAAGTACTGCGTACATCAATATACCAATTTTCGTATTAAATATTAGTTATCTTATATCTGTTATAAAAGTATATTTCTGCACATATATTTTGTTTCGACATCGTGTTGAATTCTTTCAGAACTAGACATTTTTGAGAAAGAATTTGTTTCTGAAAAAGTAAAAACGTTTTATTTCGACACAGAGTTCTAAAATTTTAAGAAGCACTTTATTGTTCCTCCTATATGATCATTACATATACACTCTGGTCACAAAGACTACTAAATTTTTCCGACAATGCTATCATTATTTAAATATTATTCAAAATTTTAGTAAGTATTTATATTATTATCATTATTAATTTTACCAATTACTATTGTATAAAAATTTCCCCATAATTTTTGATTCAAATTAACTTTTACAACTACTTTTGATAGCTGCACCAGATTACGTGCCAAAACCTCCAAAAGCACTGTAATTTTTGGTATTAAAATAGCTGACACTAACGACTAGGAAAAAGATACAATACCTAACACTACTGTTTTCTTTAATTTCGAGGTGTTGGGTTACTTTTTGGGTAGTTAGCAGTAGATGCAAGATAATTTCACTAACCGACACGGATCCCTGATCAACACGGAGAGTACGCCAGTCTTCTTGACCTGTTTTTATCCACCAATCCAGAAATTTACACTCTCATCGTAAATCCGCCATTACGTTCTTCCGACCATAAACTGCTTTCGACATCGAGTATCCTACCGATCAGCGACAAAGAAACGCCTAAGCCGCCCACGATTTGGTCCTACAAATCTACTAAATGAAAATAACTCATGGGATATTTTCAAACTTTTCGTTGGTTACACGCGTATTTAAGATCCGACGCCCCACTTTACTGCGCTAAGGAGGTTTCCGATGTCATTTCGACTGGTATATAAGCTCACATCCCTTTTTCGAGGCAAGGTTTGACTGAAAATGGAAAGAAGCTGTTGCTCCTTTACATTTTCAACATCTTTGTTTGTACCCGAAATAGATGCAAAGAAATTATTGACGAAACCAAGAAGTCATACAATCGAAGGATTAAAAACAAACTTCTGCCTGCCCCAATAATTCCAGGTCTTTTTGGTCAGTCGCTAAGGTCATTAGTCCAAATTTCACGAAATCAACTTCATCGCCTCTGACACGGCCAGATAATACTATTGCAACACCAGTTGAGAAAGTCAATTTGTTAGCTGAACTTTTTACTTCACATTCTACTGTCGATTTTCAAGGAAAACACCACCAAATAGTGCCATAGTGCAGTCAAGGATGACCGATGTTGCCTTCAGACAGTATATCATAAAACGTATTTTAATGAAGCTAGACACCAATAAAAGCCTATGGCGCTGACGGAATACCTACCGAGGTACTCAAAAGATGCGTGAGAGAAATAACGCCAGTTTTCTGCAAACTTTTCAGCATTTCCTACAGAAAGGGAGTATTGTCTCCCTGCTAAAAATGCGCTACAGTTCAGATGATGTCTAAAAAAGGCAAGAACACCTTGCCAAACAACTACCGACCAGTCGCACTGCTTTCAGTAATGTCGAAAGTCATAGAAAACGCAGTCAGCATCTTCTAAAATATCTTGAAGGATTGAACATTATTAGCAACCATCAATATAGCTTTCGTAAGCAAAGCTAGCAATTGAACACGTTGGAGAATCTCAAGCGATTGAGCCTAACCTATCCAAGATATTCGACCATGTTTGGCACGATGGATTATTAGCTAAGCTAAGCTCTTGTGGAATGTCTGAAAAGTTCTGTTTATGGTTCTCGTGTTTCATCAGAGAGCGTTCTTTACGATTGCCAGTCGACGAATTTCTTTCCAACACTTTCACTATCAACGACGATGTGCTCCCAAGCTCCATGCTGTCTTCCACTCTTTCTAATTTACATTAATGATGTGCTGAAAAGTGCCAGGAATCTTAATGCTTTACAGATGACAGTACACTTATTTCTTCATTTACTCGAACATCGGGTACTCATGCGAATATCCATAGACAGTAAGAAGTCGTTTAACTTAACAAAAATCTGGTAGAAATTCTATCTTGAGATAGCAGTAATCAAGTAGAATTTAATGCTACAAAAAATCCAGGCTGCAGTTTTTTTAAAAAAGTTAACGTTGTCGAACCAGCGAGCGATAGTTATCGGCCATACTTTTTTGAAGTACCCTGTATACTCAAAAATAATTTTAAACTATGCACCTTAACATTCCCTAAAACTATTGTATTTAACATTTTTTCGTCATTCCGGAAACAAATGAGATAATGAACTTTACTCTATCGTTGACTCACCCTGTACAAAGCTCAAATTCGACCAGCGATGGAATACAGCTTCTATGTTAAGAGCCGTGCGTCCAAACAGACACTGTATTTGTTGGATTCTACTCCGATGAGAGCTGTTCGTCTAATTGCAGACCCAGAACTGAGCAGCTACCTTGATTCCTTGGAACATGACTTGCGTCTAAAGTGATCGATGGATGTGGTGAGCTTAATTCCTCTCATAGCGGCGCATGCTAGGAATACACATCGCGATAATCTCTTACATCCGTATAAAGTTCAGGTAGTCACTTCTCATTTCAAGCAGTCTTTTATATGGAGTACCTCATCCCTTTAGAGTGCTTTAGGGATTTCACTCTAGCACGTGTGCTATGTCCATAAAAAAAAATAATACAAAAAAATCATTCTTACATCAGTCAGTAAAATGTATTATAGTTGAAATAAAATAAATACTAAAACACATCAAGTTAAGAAGTATATTTTCCTTTTTAAAACCATCTACTTACATCTGAATATCTGGAAAAATATTAAATTCCTAGTTGGACGTAGCCCTAATAATCAAGTCTAAGTCATTAAGATTAAACGCATGAAGAATAATAATTGTAGCAATGCTAAAGTTGGAAATTCCTGTGATGTATCCTGCTTTGACGCTTACGTGAAAATTGTAATTTCAAATAAAACATTGCCCTATGTGCATTTCGAAAGGGCATATTAACAGTACTTTGAAGCTAGATAACATATTTTAAATACATACACATCTGTTTTTAGCAGTTTTCATTAAACCCTTTTTATACTCGGTAAAAGTAATATTATTTTTGTTTAGTTAGTAATTTGTTTTATTTTACACTAAGTTAACCTTGACCAATCGTTTTAGAGGGCAATTTGTACAAACAGTGCCACTACTTCTGAAATAGAAAAATCTACTAATGCAGTGTTCTACTTAAATAACTTGCGAAAGATCCCAGCTGCACGATTAGAGCGAAAATGCAATGTATTTGTATGGATCTATACTTTTAGCACGAAAGAAATTTTTGGACTTTTGTTAAATATCAGATATAAAAATATTATAAACGTTTGCTAGTTTATAAAGAGTGCCATGTATTTGGGAAAGCAAGTAAAATTTTCAAATATTACAAGTTTTTTAATTTATTATTACCTAAGACCAATCTTAGGATAAATTTGAATAAGACGAAGATATTGAGCAGGGACAGTCTCCAAATAAACGTAGACGGTAACCATATAGAAAACGTAAATGAATATACAAACCTGGGACATAATATTTCAATCGGAAAGGAAAAACCAAACATCAGAAATTGGAACATCTTGGGCTACCTTCGGAAGATTGAACTATATATAATTTATTCCCATAAATCTGAAAAGACAGGTGTTTTTTGTATCTTTCCTGTGGCCACCCACGGACTTAAAACTATGGCTCTGACATAGAAAAGTGCAAATAAGTTGAGAGTAATGCAGAGAGCCATAGAGAGAACAATGCTGGGAGTTTCTATCAGAGATAATATCAGAAACGAACAAATGAGACGCAGGACGGGTACAAAACATATTATCGAACGAATTACAAAATGGAAGTGTTACATGTTACAAGAGATAATGGTCATAAATGGACATAAAAAAATCTTTTAGCTCCCACGACGAACAATACGAGGACGAGGAAGACCGCCAACGAGATGGGTAGGTGACGTGCGTAGATTAAGTGGAAAATGTTTGTTTCGGAGAGCTCGGAATAGGGACGAATGGAGAAGCTTAGGAGAGGCTAATGTCTAGGAGTGGCCCGGAAATGGCTCATGATGATAATGAAATTTAAAATTACTTACTTCTATAATTTAATTTACGATTAAGCAAAACATTTTTTCGTTTATGAATTTAAAAGATGTATTTCTATCACATAGATAAAAAAAAAATGGCATGTATAACTTGTTATTATCATACTTCTGTTTTGTTTAACATTTTTGTTGACGAATATATTCCAAGCCAATAAAAAAAAACAGAGAATGTTTATTTAAAAAAGCATGCTTTCAAAACTCATAAAATCTCATATTGACATGGTTTCTGTAAAAGCCGTTTTATTAATTTTTTTTGTATTCATTGACAATATTTCTTGCAATATGTATGTGGTTGAAGTAACGATGATAGGCCGGTAAGTCATATGTATAAAAATAATTTGAATCATGAAAATTTGTGTATGAAGCTGTGTTAGTATATTTTTTCAGTTATTAAAAAGAAATCTAACGTTTTGTTTTTAATGGAATATTCCAGACATTACTACTAGTGTAATTAGTAAATTTATACCAACGATAGGCTTTTCTTCCAATATTTTGCTGTTTGTAAACTTTCACCACCACAATAAATGATCATCATAAAAAATAAATCCTAACTGTATTGTTTTGGCCGATACTTGGTGGAGATCCATTAAGCTTAAGTTAAGTGAACAGTAAAACAAACAATTGTTTTTTCATTTACTGGTAAGCTCCATATTTATTTTAATATTTCAACATGTTTCGCTATCACTGTAGCTTTATCAAAAGTAAATGAACAAGATGGAAAATTGATTATTTATATATATATATATATATATATATATATATATATATATATATATATATATATATATATATCCCTACAGGTAAAATACAATAATTCTCGTAATTCCTAATTATATTGTAATTATACTGTTATGAAAACTTTATATTGAAAATATATTTAAAAGGGGTGAATTATTTAATTCTAATTGGTCATTTAACAAATAACTAGCATTTTAAAGTTTATTAATTTCCAGAGATTCAAGCAAATTTAGTTTATACCCTTTATTTTCAACATTATATTAAAATAAATGTAGAGTTTACCAGTAAATGAAAAAACAATTGTTTGTTTTACTGTTCACTTAACTTATTACCATCTTATGGTAATGGCAAGGAGAATCTTCCCTATCTTTCCACTTTTAATCTATGCAAAAGACTCAAATCATTGGACTCCTATCGATCTCTCTATAAACAGATTTACCTTCCATGTTTTCTTTCTTCCCTTGAAGAAACACCCTTTGTAATGAGCTATTACCATGTTCCTTTAGCCCGGCTACGTCACTGCTTATACATACAATAAAAATGACATTAGCATCATCTAAAAGTAGTTTGTTCTATTTGCGAGCCCAGTGACTTGATAGCAGCGCTCGCTAGTACTCAGTAAAATTTTTGGTTTCTACGGTTCACACTATTCACCACCATAAACTCACTAATGTGGATTAATGAGAGGTAATGGTTTTAATTACTTCGAGTGGTTTGTATGTTGATCTGTAAATATAGAGGACTAGGTAAAAATATAAAGATTTATTTTTAATCTTTACATTTATCGTCGAAAATGAAGTCATATTCGACTTGTGATTTGGTCAGTAGATCTGGTAGTATTCTATAAAATTTCTTACCTTATTGCCTCTACACCCAGTTAGACCTTTTGGCGGTCGAAAAAGATAAATGTATCAAATTGTAAGTTTGATTTGATACCGTGTTGTTTTTTAATTACAATAGAAAATTTTTTATGGTTTCTAATTTAATTCTGGATGCAATGTTTATTTTATATAATACGTTTGTTCTAATCTATGTAGTCTTTCAATAATTTGATATTTAGCTTCATGATAGTTATTAACTAACTTTGGCTCATGCTACTTACTTGTTCTAAATTTTTAATACCTTCGTAAGTAGGTTATTTGTGGGAATGCTTCCTCCTCTTGTGATCCTTCCACCACACATAGTCTCTCCTACTCCCAACACTTATAGTGTATTCTACTCCTAACACATATAGTGCCTCCTCCCAAGACACAACCATAATGCCTCCTTCTTCTCCCAAATTACAATCTAAGTATAATATAGTAGTCAAAAACGAAAAAAAAAAAACAAAAAAGAAATCTTTATAGAAGAATATATGTTCATCCGATTTTAGTATCAAATATGAATTCTCTCGATTTAGATATATTTGTCGACATTCAGGGATACAATTGCTCCTTGGATAATGTTCCTAAGGACTTAGGTCTCGTCGTGTACTCGTCGCGGAAATGATTTCTTCAAACTACCATTTACAAGAAACATGCTATATGTTGAAGACCAAAAATTAGCTAGAAAAAATACATTTGATAAATCACAGATAGATGGAGACTTTAAGTGATATACACATTTTGGTGTTAAGGCTCTTAAAGTTGGTTGATCATCTAGCTGAATTATAGGTTTGGATGAGTACTTTTTAATATACTCCGCTTTCTCATTTCCATTCCGCAGAAAAAAAAACTTAAAGCGAAAGGTCGACTTATTTTTTCTCCATCATAAGCAACTAATTATTTAGGAATAAATTACTTTGTTCATCTACGAATCCTTCTTCTTCTTTCTTATATGGGACTCCACATAAGTAGGCTAATGCCTGTTTTTCCCTTTTATGCCTCCTCCGAGGTGAATGTCCAGCACCCTTTCCACCGTTTCGGGGGTATGCCTTGAGCTCTTCTGCCAACGGGTTTGTTAAGTTTTGCTTTCCTCACTAGGGTGTTGTCATCCATTCTATTTACGTGTTTGTCCCACTGTTTCCTTCTCTCTCTTGCCCACTTGTATACATCTGGGTGTTACTTAATTCTCTCAGTTCTTCGCTTATGAGTCTATCGTATAACGTTTTTCCGTGTATGTCTCTAATTACTTTCATCTCTGTGATCCTCATCATTTGTATCGTTCTGCATGTGTCCGCTCTTGCTTCCACTGCGTATGTTAGAATGTGCCTTACTGCTGTTTTATTTTTCTTTACTTTCAGTTGTAAAGTATTTGTTTTTCCATACTAGATCTTTTAGCCGTCCTGCTATTCGTGAGGCTTTCATAGTTTCATGTTTTACTTCCAGTTATAAATCTAGTTAGTGTTGTTCTTAACTAGTTGAGGATGTCAAACTATTCTATTATTTTTCCTTCCACTTCCAACTTGCATCTTATAAGTTCTTTAGAAGCTACCATACATTTTGTTTTGACTGTGTTAATAATCATGTTTAGTTTCTTTGTTTCCTGATTGAAGATGTAGAGGAACCTTTGCAAGTTATCTTCGGAGTCCGCGTCGTCAGCATAGTAAACTATGTGAAAGTATGTATTTCCATTCTGTAACCTAATATTCTAGGTAGATTTTCCATTATTTTGTCCATAATGAGGTTGAAAACGAAGGGGCTAAGGGAATCGCCTTGTCTTATTCCGGTGTTTATTTGTACGTCTTTGCTCAGTATGTGCCCTACTTTGATGTTCGCTTTACATTGCGTATTCATTTCGTAAATGAGGTTAGTTTGTTTCTGGTTTACATGCTTTTCTTTCATTAATTGGATGACCTCTTGTAATTGTACTCTGTCGAAAGCTTTGGTCATACATATCTACGAAGCACATATATGCTGGGCTATTAAATTCTCTGGCTTTTTCTGAGATTTGTTTAATTATAAATATGACGTCGATAGTACCTGTTTTTCCTGAAACCCTGCTGTTCGTCTCGTATTTGGATGTCTTCGCTTACTATTTGTAGCATGATTTTTGTAAATGCTTTTAGGTTACTATTTAGACTGGTTATTCCTAGATAGTTTTTCTGGAGAGGCTTTGTGAGCTTTTTTGAATATTGCAATTGTGATACTGTTCTTCAAGCCTTTAAGTACTTGCCCTCCCTTTATTTGTCTGTGAAAGGTTTTGTCAGTTCTTGACATAAGTAGCTTCCTCCATACTTTAACATCTCGTTTGTGATGTCATCCGGTCCGGGGCTTTTTCGGTTTTTTTAACTGTTTTACAATGTTTGATGTTTGTTCAACTGTTATTTCGATGTTTTGGCCTTCTACCTCTTCCAACTCAGGTTGGGAATTTTGTTCTTCTTCATTATACATATTTCTAAAATACGTTTACCACTCTTCGACTGTAATTTTGTTGGTTTGTACCGTATCTTTTATTTCTTGCTTGTTTCGTCTTAGCCTTCCCCAGACTCTTTTTGGTGCTCCATATAGATTGCTTTCCATTCCCTTAATAAATTTGTTCCAATGGTCTTGTTTGATTTGTCTCTTTCTTGTGTTGACTAGGTTTCGTTCACTAACGTACGCGTTCCAGTTGTCTTGTATTTTGTTATGTATGTACTGCATATATGCTTTTTTTTTTTTCTTTTTTTTGCTAACTCCTTTATTTCTGGTGAGAACCATGGTGTTTTGTTGGTTTTATTTACATTTATTCGTCTTTGACCTAGCGTTTTTTTTGGCTGCCTTAACAATATTTCGTTTTATAGTTGTCCACTGTTGGTTTATGGTTTCTCGTTCATTGATTAGGCATTGGCTATCTTTTTGTTTTAGGCGACTTTCATACAATTGTTTTGTGCTTTCGTTTTCAAAGGATTCCACATTAAACTTATTCACGTACACAGGGTTTGGTTTTGGTGTTGTTTGTGTATTAAGTCTGAGATTGCATAGTACTAGTTTGTGATTACTACCTATATTGGCAAAGTTCGGCGTTCTTACATCTATTATTGTTTGTGGCTCAAATTTTCTGTTAGTTATAAAATAATCTATTACTAATTGTTGACCGCTCGTATTTTGCCATGTATATTTGTATTTCATTTTGTGATTGTAGAATGTGTTGTTTATTCTTAAGGCGTTCAGAACACAGAAGATCTTTAACATGTCTCCATTATCATTTATATCGTCTTCATTAAATCTTTGCGTTACTCCTGTTAATAGGCTTTTGCCTATTCTAGCGTTAAGATCTCCCATCAGTAGCATCTTGTCTTGTGATCTTATTGTATCTATTTGTGCTTGTAATTATTTATAAAATTGTTCGCGTTCATCCTTATTTTTATTCGTGTCTGGTGCACATTGACTTATCAAACATATTCTTTCACCTTTGATGTTCAGAGTTACCTGGAGTATTCTGTCATTAACGTATCTCTTCGATGTTATTTTGGTATTTCTTATGTAGTATTATTCCTACTTCCGAGTGTCCTCTTTTATATCGTGCCACTCCGCTATATATAAGTATATAATCGTCGATTTTGATTTTCCCTTTTTCTTCGTTTCGTTGACAGCAGCTATGTCAATTTTGTCATTATTTAGTTCTTCTATTATTTCTTCCTCTTTATATATCCATAGCAAGTCTAATACTCATGATTATATGAATGTTAATTAACCTTTAAATTAGAAAATTGCTTAAAAGCAAATTTGATTCTGGAATATTCTTCTATTTTTTTTTTTTTTCGGTTCTTTTAATTTTGTAACAAAACCTTTGACGAAACTGTAACGAGTTTACCATACTTTTAGGATTAACAAATATAATTCTTTGAATGTCAAAGACAACTTTTTTTTTAAGTTTATGTAACGAATATATTAAAATTCAAGGATGGATATAAAATTTTAAGTTGTTTTATCATTTTTGTCAAAGGATTGTAGCTAAATATTATATTGTGTATTATTAGACCATACGCTATCGTTTCAGGTGGAATTTTTTCGCTCGTTTCGAATTTAAACCTCATTGTTACTGGACTACTCTGTAATAAATCTCGTTGATGTGAGCAGTTAATATAGCTAATAGGTGCATTGGACTTAAATTATGTTGGATTAAATATGGGTTCTATTGGCAAATTATAATATACTTGCCGGAAATCCAAAAATATTTCATAAAGTGTAGAAACTTTATTATTTTTACAATCAAGTAAAGATCGTTATAGGGATATCTTTTTAAATTTAAAAATACATTTATATTTCTTAGTTCACGATGATCAAATTCACTGAAATCAGATTTTACATTACCATTGTCTATTGTTTTGAAAAGCAATTAATAAATGACGCGGAGTTTCAACTTTTGTAGAAGTTTTTACAGGCCAATTGTCTTTTATAGTTTCTAATATTTCAGGGTATTCAACTAATTCCCAACTTTGGAAAGTGATAAAAATGTCGCTATTTCTATTAATAAGTTTTATAAGGGATGGCTACAGTAAGATGAGGAACTCTTCAGCAAAGTTTTGTTTTGTGATTTTAGGTTTCTCATCCTTAACAATGGATATTAGAGCGTTACTATCATCGTTACTTTTTTATGAGAATTAGTTCTTGTTGGGAATTCAAAATTATTTTGTTGTAATCTTCAAAAATTCCTAAATACATCTTCAATAAGATACATCAAGAAACATTTTCTTTATCGTCGATTATAATATTTCCTCCTTATTTTGCTTTTGAACACCATCCTTCATTTTTAACTTTGCGCTTTCGTTCTGATTGTAAGATATGGAGCCGTTAAATGTAGAAGTTGTTGCGATATTTCGAAGAGAATCGATATTGTCCCCATTTAAAATATTACATTATTATTTAAATGAGAATGCTGGTGCATTATTGATTAAGAGAGTGTTTTTTAATGGAGTATTATTTTTTCTATTTACCTGTAATTCTAAATAAATCTTACTTTTACAAAGTGGACGACATTTTTCGGCCTGTTGCAGAACAATTCTTATTTCGGTCTTTGTTTTGTAGAATCAAGGATATCGAAAGAAAATACTTCCCAGCTTAAAACTGATTTATCTACAAGAAGATTTTCTTTAATATTTAAATCTTCCATTGTTATTTTAGTGTAAAACCCAAACTTGCGTGAGTTTGATTTAAAAAAAAATAATATAAATATAATCCGTTTATTATCTTTCTTTTCAGCATTATTACGTCAAGTTTACCAACAAAAAATATAGAATTAACATTGTTTATTTGAGTTTTTTTTTTTTTTGTTTATGGGTCTAGCACACGTGCTGCTGGAAGTCTCTAAAGCGCTACAGGAGCGACACATGTGCGGAATTTTGCGTTATTCTTGAATCGCTGTAAATTGTACTCGATGGGAAAACACAGTCCTGGGTAAGCCATTCCAAAGGGATGATGTTCTCCATATAAAAGAAAAGCCTTGTACAAGGAGTAACAAGCTGAACCTCATACGGATGTAAAGTATCAGCGCGACGTGTACTTCTAACGTGCAACGCTCTGGGAGGGTTTAAGCGGGCTACATCCTTCGAACACTCTCCATGAAAATACTTGTAGAATAGCCTAAAGTCGCCAACCGTTCTTCGATTTTCCAGCGAATCACGGCCGCCGGTTAGTTCTGGGTCCCCAATCAGACGAATAGCCCTTCTCTGAACAGAATCCAACGAATTCAGTGTATGTTTGGGAGCAGAGCTCCAAACATGGGAGCAGTATTCCATAGTTGGTCGAATTTGAGCTTTGTAAAGAATTAACAGTTGTTGTGAAGTGTAAAGCTTTCTGGTTCGAAATAATATTCCCAACTTTTGAGAAGCTCTCCTTGCTATGCCTTAGAAAAAAACTGCAGCCTGGGTTTTTGTAGCGTTAAATTCCACTTGATTACTGTCACCCCAAGATAGAATTTCTTCCAGGTTTTTGTTAAGTTGAATGACTTCCTGCTGCCTGCGGATATTCGCTTGAGCAGCCGATGTCCGGGCGTTCAAAGTGAATGAAGAGATAAATGTACTGTCATCTGATTGGATTCCCGGTCTTTTCCAGCAGATCGTTAATGTAAATGAGAAAAAGAGTAGGAGACAGTATGGAGCCTTGGGGCACACCGGCGTTAACAGTAAAGGTGTTAGAAAGAAATCCGTCGACTGCGACTCATAAAGAACGCTCTCTGAGGAAACATGAGAGCCACAAACCGAACTTTTCAGACATACCATAAGAGCGTAGCTTAGCCAACAGTCCATCGTGCCAAACACGGTCGAATGCCTTGGATATGTCGAGAGCAACCTCTCGAGATTCTCCGAAGTGTTCAATTGCGTTGTTCCAAACATGTGTTACATAAGTCAGAAGATCTCCTGTTGATCTATGTTTACGAAAGCCATATTGGTGATCGCTAATAATGTTGAATCCTTCAAGGTATTTTAGAAGATGCTGATTGACAGACTTTTCCATGACTTTCGATATTATTGAAAGCAGTGCGACTGGTTGGTAGTTGTTGGGCAAGGTCTTCTTGCCTTTTTTAGGTATCGGCTGAACTGTGGCCCATTTCCAGCAGGAAGAAAATATTCCCTTTCTGTAGAATAGGTTGAAAAGTCTGCAGAAAACTGGTGTTAGTTCCCTTGCACAGTTTTTGAGAACTATGGCAGGTATTCCGTCAGCGCCAGAAGCTTTTTTGGTGTCTGGCTTCATTAAAATACGTTTTATGATACGCTGTCTGAAGACAACACCGGGCATCCTTAACTGCACTATGGGAATAGTAGGTGGTGTTTTTCCTTAGAAATCAGCAGTAGAATTCTTTAAGATGAAGTCTTATCGTTATGTCTTCTCCTACAAAAATTGACACGTTCACTCTCCTGAACTAGTATTTTAATATTATTTTACCTATTAGGTTTTTTTTTAAAACTAAGGGGGTGTGGCGCGTGTGCGCGAAGGTTTTCGAGATTGTTGGTCCGCATTTAAGAGAAATGTATAATTTGGGCGTTATCTTCTTAATCAGTATACAATAAGCTTATCTTGTACTACCACTCCTTCCCCCCTCTAAATAAATAGCAATTAAAAAATTTGTCTAGTAATACGCCCAAAAACACTGGTGATTTAGACCCCATATAAAAAATCCTCATTTGTCTTGGTCTGTGTCTTTGTTTAATTTACTATAATTAAATCGAAGTTTATCTTGACTTTATTCATTATGCCTCTTAAGTTTGCTACAAGCGCCTCATCTCTAAAACAAAAAATAAACCCAAGTCATTTAGTTACATTCACCGGCAGAAATATGAAAATTGTTTGAATGATGTTATAAATTAAATTAAGATAAACCACAGTGATGGTAGTAGACAGACCTGGGAATAACCAACCCGAAATTATAAACATCTTAGAATAGGAAACAGTAAATCAATTCAACTACCTAGTCTCAGTTATAACATTGCAGACGCATATGGAGAAAGTGGCAATAACTAAATTATACAAAATCTGTAAAGACGCAATGATCACAAAAAACACCAAGCAACGCCCTGTTATCACAGTGATATTCTCTATTTAAACGTACGCAACAGAAACCTGGACAGTCAAAAAGAACAACGCAAATCGAATAAATAACAACAGCAATAAACAAAAAAATACAACGTTACTTCGGTTATATATCAAGAGGTGGAGACACCATCGAAAGGTTAATTGTAGATGGTAACGTACAGGGCAAAAGAGAACAGGGTCACCCGCTTGATGGACTGACGAAATAAAACTTTCTAATGGAAGCACATTTCCTGAAGTGGTCCATCAGGCACAGGATAGAATGACATGGAATAGGACCATTACAAGAATAACATGTTCTTACGAGGGACCAAGAACAGAGGAGGAGGATATATATATATATATATATATATATATATATATATATATATATATATATATATATATATATATATATATACTTAACTTAATCCTTAGCCATGATACCTCTCGGTGTAGGCTGGTGTGAATGGATTGTGTTAGGTTGGAGTCCTCCATATTTCTCTCCATCCTTCTCTATTCTGGGTTAGCCTTGTTGCCTCTATTGCTGCCCTTACTTCCTCTCTCCATATTCTTCATGGTCTTCCTCGACTTCGTTTTCTATTCTCTCTTGCTTTATATACTCTTCTTAACAGTCTTTACTATCCCATCCTCTGTATATGTCCAAACCACCTCAACCAATTGTCTTCTATTTTCTCCAGTATCGGCTTCATCTCCAATGTTTCCCGTATATTAACGTTTTTTATCCTATCCAGTCTTATCTTTCCCTCAATCTTTCTGAGGAATCTCATTTCGATGCTTTGTATCTTACTTCGGTGTCTTTGCGTTTGTTATCCACACTTCGGATCCGTATGTAATTATTGGTGTGGCCACCTTTATGAAGATTTGTAGTTTTGTTGATTTTGGTATTTCTTTTTTGCCTAGGATGTGTTCTTGATGCTATTAAAGAGTTTCCCCGTTGTCTCTGCCCTCGCCTTAATCTCCTCATCTAGCCCTCCATCCCTCGTTACCATTGCACCCAAATATTTGAAACCCTCCACCTGCTGTATATTTTCTTCTCTTAGGTATATTTCATGTGTTTTGTTCTCCTTGCTTATGATCATTGTTCTCGTTTTTTTCACGTTTATGCTCATATTCATGCATTATAAGCTTTCGTTATACACCCTTAGGCTTTCGTTCAAATTTTTCTCATTTTTTGCGATCAAGTTAGTTCAGGTTTCCAGGTTTCCAGGCCTATGAACCATAGGTGTAATTCTACTGCATCTCAGCACTTTTTCGCTCACTTGGATGAATAGGAAGTTCGCATCGGTTTTGTTTGGTCTGCAATCAAATTGTGTGTCTTCTAGTGTTTCCTCCAGTTTTTCTCTCAGCCTTTTTTCAATCACTCGTGCGTATAATTTTCCTACTACGCTGAGTAGTGTGATTCCTCGGAAATTATTACAGTCTCTTGTGTCTCCCTTTTTGTGAAAGGGTACTATGATTCCCACTTGCCATTCTTCTGGTGCGGTTCCTTCCGTGTATTTTTTGTTCATCAATATTTGCAATATTCTTACCATTTTTTCGTTTCCGGATTTTATCATTTTCGCTGTTATGTTGTCCTGTCCTGGCGCTTTGCCTGCTTTTATTTTATTTATTGCCGCTTTGATTTCTTCTTTGGTTATCTCTTCTTCGTGTACCTCTGTCTCTCTCCCCCTTGTCTGCTTCAGGTTGCTTGATCTGTTTATTTGTGGTGTTATATCTCTCCTTTCCAAAAGGTTCTTGAAGTGTGCCTCCATCTTTCCATGATTTCTTGTTCTTCTGTTAATATTGTCCCTTGTTCATCTTTTATGTTCCTTCGTATGGTTTCCTTTTTTTTCTTTGATTTCTCATCACTGCAGAGAACAATTTTTGATTTTCGTTGTACACCTTCTTCCTTTTTTCTCAAAACTCTATCCACATTGCTCTCTTCCATATTTTACTAGGTCGTTAACCACCTTTCTTCCTCTCTTATATTCTTCGTAATCCTGTTGCGTCTTCTTACTTAGGTAGTTCTTCCATTTTCTCCTGCTTTAATTGCGTTCTTTATCTGTTCGTTCCACCACTCTGTCTATTTATATTCTTTGTTTACAATCCTTGCGGTCCCACACACCTCTTCGGCTGCTTTTAGTATTGCCTCCTTTATATTCGTCCACATATCATCTATTGTTTCCCGCCCCGTTATGCCTGGCATATCTTGAATCTGCTTTCGATATTTGTCTCCGAGTTCCTGTCTTTCTAGTCTATAGCATCTTATCTTTCTATTTTCCACTTTTCTTCTCTTTTCTTCCTTCGTTTCCACTGTTTCTTTTTGCTACTTTATAACCACTAAATAGTGGTCACTGCCAATTTCTGCTCCTCTCCTGACTTTTATGTCTCTCACCGTTTTCCATATACCTTTGGTTACCAAGAAGTAATCTATTATTGACTTTTCTTTTTTATGCTCGCGATTTTTCTTCTGTATTTGTGTACGTCCTTGTGTTTGAAGTGGCTATTTGTTATGATCAGCTCGTTTTCTATGCAGAAGATTATTATTCTTTCACCTTTTGTGTTTTTAGCATTTTCCCCTTCCGTTCCTAGGCACCACTCAATATCGCTATCTACGCTTCCTACTGTTCCTTTTAGGTCTCCTAGGATAATTGTGTTGTTCTTACTGTCATCTATTTATTTTTGTAAATCCTCGAAGAATTTCTCCTTTTCCTCTTTTTTTTGCATCCTCTGTTGGCCCATACGCCCCCACCAGTATATATTTTTCATTTTTCTCCGCAATTGTTACTGATAGTATTCTCTTACTTATGTATTTTTCGTTTTTGACGTTCCCCATGATTTCGTTCTTAATTATTAAAGCAACCCCCGCTTTCGCAAATTCCTCCTTCTTGACTCTCGACCATATTATCCAGTGGCCACTGTTTAACTTCTCCATTCTGAAATCATTTCTTTTTAGTCTCCGTTATTCCCATGTTCTTCTTTTCCTATAAGACTTTTAATATTCCTATCCTAATATACCCCTGCGTCTGTTTTTTATTATTATCCAAGTCGTCGTCCCTTTTTATTGCCAATTTCATTTTCCGCTCTCTTCCCCTTCCCTCGTCTATTCTATCTGTTTTTTGAGCATGTGCATTTAGGTCCAGGCTCTCCGGTGATCTTTCATATACTGTTCTTTTTGGCCTCGTGTTTGTCTCTTATATCATGTCTATTCTCTTGTAGTGCTTTTATATCTTTAGCCATGTATGACCTGTCGTTTACTATCAATTTATTGTAAACCAAGAAGGCTTTGTGAACTTTGCTTCTTGCTTCCTTCAAGTGTGGTACTAGTATTCTTCTTTGCTCCCATATGTCCTTAGGTTAATTCTCTTCTACCCATATATCCAGTCTTTTCAAATTTTTTGTGTTTCTGATAACTTTATATCCCAGGCTCTCTTTTGTGAACTTTACTCGTATCCGTCTTTCTCGTCCTTGTATGTGCTTCTCTATTCTCCATGTTTCATCGATATCTGTGTTTCTACTCACCTCCATCTCCAAACTTTTACAGTAACGTGTACCTATTTTCTCTTCCATCTCCTCTTTGCGTTCTTTTTCTGTTTCTTTTATTCCTCTTATAATTATGTTTTTCCGTCTAACTTCTCGCTCTAGTTCTTCTATTTTTTCCGCCTGTTCCTCCAATTGTTTTTTTTAAACTGTATATTTTCTTCTTTCACCTCCTTCATGTCCTGACATCCTATACATTTTTTCATTTATCTGTTTCATGCCTGTATTTATTTGTTGAAACGTAGCTTCAATCTTCCCCATGTCCCTTTTGTTTTCCATTGCCGTTCCCGCGCAAACAGACGATTGCCGTCTCCTCTTGTTGTTGTTGTTGCAGTTTCAACTTGAGCGGAAAGATGGCGTCCCCAGTCCACCCGTCAGAGGACAGCACTTTATCTCGTTTTCACCTAACCTCTCGTCCGCCTATTTTAATATACAAATACTTACTTTTAAACTGCTTTCTATTTGGGTTCTCCTCTCTACCAATTCATCACAGTCACTTCCTTGATCACTCCTCCACTTCCTCGCATTTAAACTCTCGCCGCACCCTGCGACTTCCGTATTTAATGTCGGCGAGAAATCAAACACGTACAACCGTAAGATACAACGTTGCCACATATGTATATATTATATATATATATATATATATATATATATTATATATATATATATATATATATATATAAAATAAGGCGTAGTAACAGTAAATTTATTTTAATTATTAAAATATAAAATAGTTTTATAATGACATTATTATGACAAATATTATTTTGCTAGCTTGTTTGCTTAATAAACTTCACATAACTCTCCGTTTCATCGTAGCTAATCTCAATTTGATAGCATTAATAGCGTAAAAACTTCACTGTAAAGTAAAACCATAACATGTTTATTTGTGGTCGTTACAATAAAATTTATCATTTGGGTTTACATATACAAGAAATTTGTTTAATTAATATTTCCGTTTAGGTAATAACTGAAGTTTCTCACCATTTAGGATAGATAATGATTACTACATGAAAGTATCATTTTGATCAAAGAAGTGCTATGTAACAGGTAGTTAATACTGTTTATGATTATACTATTAATAAAGAGTAGCTGTGCCCGCTGCTCCGCAAGAGAAGGCACTTAGCGGTAAACTTTTTTTCGACTTGATTCACTATTATCGTTACTGCTCATTCCTTATGTTACCTAACTTAATAAAATATATACTAAAATCTGGCCAGAGAACATATGTACGAATTAAAAACGTAATTGGATAAGTAGTTCTCGAGTGATAAGGGCACTAACGGAGAGATGTCGCGTTTTATGTATATTAAGGATACACCTTTAATTTTTGATATTGTGATGATATTTTTTCCTTATAAAACCTTAAAGATCATTAATTTTTTTAATAACTTGTGATCTGGAAACAGCGATTTTGTAACGATACCTGCACACTATTAAAAACTTGTCAACAAAAGGATTTTTCTTCAAACATTGTTTACGCAGTTTATGTTTTAAAGTTGTATTATTTTAAATAAAAAAAAATTCTTTTATTGAACTAGTTTTATTTTTGTTTAGTTCATTTCAAAGGAATAATGTTCTTCATTTATAATAGTTCCTAAACAGGTGGTACCAGGAATAACATTTGGGAAAAAAAAACTTATATTATATATCTTTTAATAGCCCCTACACATTAACTGCCTAACAGCATGCCTAGTGGTGTGTTTGATTTCGAATCTGAAGCATTATTTTTGTCATTTGGTTGTTAAGATGTTATTAACTGATAGAAAAACTCTGAGATTGCTGAACAAAAAACGACACGAAATGAAAACTACTAGTGGCATTTTTTTTTAAAGAAATGCATATGAAAAATTAGTGAATATTTTGATCCCTCTACAATATTCTAATATTTTTCTTTACTTAACAAGTTTCAAAGTAATTTATGCCACCATAGCCATGTACATACCAAATGAAAACAATATCATTGGTTCTACTTGTTATTTTGTTTTAAATAGAACGTTTTGCTTTATTAGAAGTAAAATAGAAATTCTTTGTATTCTCACCACGATTGAGGAGTTATAAGACTAGCAGCAACCAAAAACGAGACAATATAATTTTAGAACAACCAGAAATAATTTTCTATAAATTTAAAATTTTCACTTTTAATGATACAGCTGATAACCGGCTACCCAAGTAAAACATAAGGAATTCCAGTTAGAGCCGGTAGCCATACTAGCTATTTATATTATGGATACTAACTCGATAAATATAAAAACATCAAAAATACTAGGATTTTAGTCAAATGCAAATGGAGGCATTCCTGCCATTATATAAATGTCCCACAAAACTTAAACAGCTTAAGAGGTTTTAGATGTGCCCGACTAAAGCTGGCTATACTAATTGGCTATGATATACTCGGCCCCTGGAAAATGTCATTGTTTCTTCCCTAGAAAGTAACATATTTTCTATCAAGAGATCCCCGATATGTGATTTATCTGACTAAGTATCAATTACCTGCCTCTCTCCCCTGTACAAGATGATAATTTTACATACCTACGCAGATTATGAAAAAAGTGACATCATCGCAATTCAGCAAAGAGGATGCGCTAGAACTGAGCTACAAAGAAATGTTTCCGATATGGCTTGTATGGACACTTATATTCCATTTTCGAATAAATGCCCATTTCAACGGCAAACCTTGGTTTGACCGAAAATGCAAAGAAGCTGTTGCTTCTAATCATCTTGCCTACCGACAATGGCGTGAAAATCCTAACGTCATAAAATCGTAACATCTTTGTCCGTGCCCGGAACAGATGCAAAGAAATTATCGACGAAACCAAGAAACGCACACAATCAATGAATTTAGAAACAAACGTGTTGCTTGACCCATTCCAGGTCCTTTTGGTCAGTCGCTAAGGCAGTTTGTCAAAAAATTTTACCAAATCCAGTATACAACCATTCACACGGCCAGATAATTCTATTGCAATATTGATTGCAAGGAAAAAAACACCACCCACTATTCCCATTAGTGCAGTCAAGGACGCGCGATATTGTCTTCAGACAGCATATCATACAAAGTATTTTAATGCCATAGTACTCAA
>CM032447.1:190192455-190197455 GCA_019049505.1 Pachyrhynchus sulphureomaculatus | reverse complement strand
TCATTAGTCGATAAATAAGTTTGAAACCCAAATTACTTCATAGAAATAAGTTCATTTGTTTAACAAAACAGAACTGTTAAAGTCGGTCTGTATATTTTCTTTAATTATTTGGCAATATAAAAGCCTCTTAATTTAAATGTTCATTTGGAACAATTAACATGAACTAGGAAACTTCATCCCAAAGTCAAATAGTTGCACCGGCAGAAATGGCGTCATGCTAATTCAAATTAAACTTTGGGAGTTGCTTGCTGAGGCGACTGGGTAACAATGTTCAAATAACTTCAAGTATTGACGTTGACTTTACTGGAAGCTTTAAATTATTTGTCGATATTATACAGTTGTTGTGTAAAATGTATAATAATTTTAAGAGTTTTCGAATGCACATAATCATCCAACAATATTTTATCTTTAAACTCATTTACCGATTGGTATAGTCTGCAAAAAAAAAAAAACAAAAATAATGAGAATGAGCGGTTTTTATGTCCGAACATGCTTCATTTGCTATTTTTTATATTTAAGAATTATTTTATATTATATAAATTGCAACAAAAAATGTGTATGACGAATCTTTTTAAATTAAATGTTCTAAGTATTTTTCCCTCAATGAGAATTTAATGATCCAGAATTCGATAGTTCTATCATTTACTACATTTCCACAACCACATAGGTACTACGCTAGACAGAATTAGTGGTAAAAATAAATTTCTTTAAATTCTGGAATTGTGTCGCTCTTAAATCGTCCCTTCATCGTATTGCTGTATAGTTTACAAGATATGTCTATCAAAGTTTAAATGGTATGGAAAGTCTCTTAATGCAATAGTAAAATATATGGAAGTGTAATATATATATACTATATATATATATATATATATATATATTATATATATATATATATATATATATATATATATATATATAATAATATAGTATATATATATATATATATATATATATTTATATATATATATATATATATTATACATATATATATATAATATATATTTATATATATATATATATATATATATATATTTCTTCTTTGGCTCGTAGAAGTCCACTCCTGGAGATAGGCCTCTTCCAGAGATTTCCATGCCGATCTTTGTTGAGCGGTCTGAATCCAGTTCTTCCCCGTATGTCGTTGAATGTCGTCTGTCCATCGCACCTGCGGGGGCCGTTCAACATTTCTCTTTGTCTCTCTTGGTCTCTACTGCATTAAGGCTTTGGTCCATTTAGAATCACTTCTGGCCACGTGCCCCGCCCAACGCCTTTTCAGTCTGGCTACACGCTCGATAACATCGCAGTCTTATCTCATCGTTCCGTATTCTGTCTCTAAGGCTTACCCCAAACATCACCCGCTCCATTGCCCTCTGATAAACCCAGAGGCGGTTGGCACAAGTCCGTATGTCGCTACTAGTAGAATACATGTAACGTAGATCTTCCTTTTGAGATTTACAGGGATCGTAGGATACTGTAGGATGTAGCTGAGTCTTCCGAACGCCATCCAGGTGAGGCCAATTCACCGCGTGATCTCGGCTGTCTGATTATCTTTCTCGAGCTTGATATTAGATTGAGATTAGATAGTTGTAATCCGTTTGATTACTTCCAAAGTGTATTTCTCGATGGTGACGTTCATATTATCTGGGCTCATTATTTTAGTCTTTTTAAGATTCATTTTGAAGCCCACAGCTTGGAAGACATCCTTGAGTTTTTGGAGCATTATCGTTAATTCTTTTGCATCGCTACTGAAGAATACAATATCATCCGCGAAACGGAGGTGATCGAGACGCTTCCTGTCTATGATAACGCCCTCTCTGCTTCCAGGGGTAGACACTTGGACACGTCTTCCAAGGCCAAAGTAAATAACTTCGGTGAGATAGTGTCCCCTGCCTGACGTAATATATATGATATAAATTATTTATGTTATATATATATATATATATTATATATATATATATAATAAATATATTTTATATATATACATATATACACATATATACATATATATACATATATATATATATAATATATATATATATATATATATATATATATATATATATATATATATATATATATATATATATATATCTATAATATATATAAAAATGCAACGTATCTCTGTCTGTCTGTCCGTTAGTGCGCTTATCACTGGAGAACCACTGATCCGATTTACGTACTTTTTTTTTTTAAAACATACATATGTTCTCTGGCCAGAGGTTATAGGCTATATTTTATTACGATAGGTAGCGTAAGGAATGAGCAGTGACGTAAAATAGTGATTGAAGTCGGAAAAAAGTTTGCATCTACCGCGTTGCCTTGCAGTACACAGCCTAAACCATTAAATATGGAACAATATTATGTAGCAGAGAATATCTATAATCTATAATCTATATATATATATATATATATACTATATATATATATATATATATATATATATATATATATATATATATATATAAATATAAAATGTAATGTCTCTCTGTCTGTCTGTCTGTCCATTAGTGCGTTTATCACGCGAGAACCACTTATCCAATTTACGTGTCTTTTTTTTAAATTCATACATATATTCTTTGGCCAGGTTATATAATAATAATAATAATCTATATCTATAATATATATAAAGAATGCAACGGCTCTGTCTGTCTGTCTGTCCGTTAGTGTGTTTATCTCTCGAGAACCAGTTATCCGATTTACGTGATTTTTTAAATTCATACATGTTCTCTGACCAGGTTATAGATATATATTTTATTACATCTATAATATATATAAAATGCAACGTATCTCTGTCTGTCTGTCTGCCCATTAGTGCGCTTATCACTGGAGAACCACTTACCCGATTTTCGTACTTTTTTTTTTAGAAAACATACATATGTTCTCCGGCCAGGTTATAGGCTATATTTTATTAGATAGGTAGGATAAGGAATGAGCAGTGACGATAATAGTGAATGAAGTCGGAAAAAAGTTTGCCCCTAGCGCGTTCTCTTGCAAAACACAGTCTAAACTACTAAATATGGAACAATATTATGTAGCAGAGAATATCTATAATCTATAATATATATAAAATGGAATGTCTCTTTGTCTGTCTGTCTGTCCATTAGTGCGTTTATCACACGAGAACTACTTATCCGATTTACGTATCTTTTTTTTTTAAATTCATACGTATATTCTTTGGCCAGGTTTATATAATAATAATAATTTATATCTATAATATGTATAAAATGCAACATATCTCTGTCTGTCTGTCCGTCCGTTAGTGCTCTTATCACTGGAGAACCACTTATCTGATTTTCGTACTTTTTTTTTTAAAACAGACATATGTTCTCTGGCCAGGTTATAGATTATATTTTTTATTACGTTAGGTAACATGAGGAATAAGCAGTGACGATAATAGTGAATTAAATCGGAAAAAAGTTTACCGCTAGCGCGTTCTCTTGCGATACACTGCCTAAACAACTAAATATGGAACAATATCATGTAGCAAAGGATATCTATAATATATATAAAATGCAACGTCTCTCTATCTGTTTGTCCGTTTGTGCGCTTTTCACTGTAGAACCACTTATCCGGTTTTACGTTCTTTTTTTTTAAATATGTTAAACCATTAAATATGAAACAATATCATGAAGCAAAGAATATCTATAATATATATAAAATGCAACGTCTCTCTCTGTATCTCTGTCCGTTAGTGCGCTTATCACTGGAGAACCATCTTATCCGATTTACGTGCTTTTTTTTTTAAAACATACATATGTTCTCTGGCCAGGTTATAGGAATATTTTATTACGTTATGTGACATAAGGAATAAGCAGTGACGATAATAGTGAATCAAGTCGGAGAAAAGTTTGTCGCTAGCGCGTTCTCTTGCAATACACTGCCTAAAGCCTTAAATATGGAACAATATCATGTAGCAAAGAATATTAATATATATATATATATATATTTATATATATATTTATATATATATATAGTATATACATATATAAATATAAAATGCAACGTCTCTCTGTCTGTCTGTCTGTCCGTTAGTGCGCTTATCACTCGAGAACCACTTACTGATTTACGTGTTTTTATAAATTTATACATATGTTCTATATAATTCGATATAAGCCTAGATATAATGGGAGATAAGGTGAGATAATGGGAGATAAGTAGAAATAACGGTAGATAAGGAGAAATAAAATTGGGAGATAAGCAAAATAAGTCTAGATAATGGGAGTTATGGTGAGATAATGGGAAAGATAGGAGGAATGAATATTGCGAGATAAGTCGAGATAAACCTAGATAATGGGAAATAAGGTGAGATAGTGGGAGATAACGAGAAATAATGGGAGATAAGGAAAAATAATGGGAGATAAGTCGAAATAAGCCTCGATAATGGGAGATAAGGAGAAATATTGGGAGATAAGAGGAAATAATGGGGAGATATTTTTATTACGTTGTGGGAACTTATCCGATTTACGTACTTTTTTTTTCAAAAACATACATATGTTTCTCTGACCAGGTTATAGGGCTATATTTATTACGATAGTTAGCATAGAAGAATAACCAGTGACGATAGTAGTGAATAAAGTCCACGCGAGCGGAGCCGCGGGCACGGCTAGTATATATATAATGAATATGTATACTAGCTTTGAGGGAAAACCATAGCAAAAAAAGAAAAAAATATGAAGAATTTGGGAAGTTTCATGTTTTGACATAAAAATTATTTGTAAGCACATATGCAAAGAAAAATTAGTTACTCATTCTACCTAAAATTTAGTATAATGAAATTAATTATTGAGGGTAATACTACTTTCTTATTTTTATATTTTAGTGGGCCCGACGTAAGTTATTCTGTAGTTAATTTAATTAACAGCATTACATATACAATAGTATAATGCTTTCACATGCATACCATTGTTTGAACTTCTAACCAGGCGACGTTCTTGAGCTCACATACGACCTTATTGTGTAGCTACTATCAAATGGTTTTACAATTATTTGCAGTGGAGTGGTTG
>CM032447.1:190178207-190189855 GCA_019049505.1 Pachyrhynchus sulphureomaculatus | reverse complement strand
TTAATACCTTCGTAAGTAGGTTATTTGTGGGAATGCTTCCTCCTCTTGTAATCCTTCCACCACACATAGTCTCTCCTACTCCCGACACTTATAGTGTCTTCTACTCCTAACAACATATAGTGCCTCCTCCCAAGACACAACCTATTGCCTCCTTCTCCTCCCAAATTACAATATAAGTATAATATAGTAGTCAAAAACGACGAATGAAAGCCGAAAAAAAAAACAAAAAAAAGAAATCTTTATAGAAGAACATATTGTCATTCAATTTTAGTATCAAATATGCATTCCCTCGAATTAGATATATTTGTCGACATTCAGGGATACAATGGCTCCTTGGATAATGTTCCTAAGGACTTAGCAGTTTATGATGGTACTCGTCGTGTAAATTATCTCTTCAAACTTCCATTTACAAGAAAAACATGCTATCTGCTGAAGACCAAAAATTAGCCAAAAAAAATACATTTGATAAATCACAGATAAATGGAGACTTTGAGTGATATACACATTTTGGTGTTAAGTTTCTTAAAGTTGGTTGATCATCTAGCTGAATTATAGATTTGGATGAGTACTTTTTAATATACTCCGCTTTCTCATTTCCAATCCGCAGAAAAGAAACTTAAAGCGAAAGGTTGCCTAAGTATATAATGGCTTACTTTTTCTCCATCGTAAGCAACTAATTATTTAGGAATAAATTACTTTTTTCATCTACGAATCCTTCTTCTTCTTCTTCTTTCTAATATGGGACTCCACATAAGTAGGCTAAGGTCTGTTTTTCCCTTTTATGCCTCCTCCGAGGTGGATGTCCAGCACTCTTTCCACCGTTTCTGGGGTATGTCTTGAGCTCTTCTGCCGACGGGTTTGTTAAGTTTTGCTTTCTTCACTAGGGTGTTGTCATCCATTCTATTTACGTGTTTATCCCACTGTTTCCTTCTCTCTCTTGCCCACTTGTATACATCTGGGATGTTAATTAATTTTCTCACTTCTTCGCTTCTGATTCCATCGTATAACGTTTTTTTCCGTGTATATCTCTGATTATTTTCATCTCTGTGGTCCTCATCATTTGTATCGTTCTGCATATGTCCGCTCTTTCTTCCACTGCGTATGTTAGAATGTGCCTTACTGCTGTTTTATAAATTTTTGTTTTACTTTCAGTTGTAAAGTATTTTTTCCAAACTAGATCTTTTAGCCGTCTTAATATTTGTGAGGCTTTCATAGTTTGATGTTTTACTTCCAGTTATAAATCTCCATGGCCAGTTAGTGTTGTTCCCAAGTAGTTGAAGATGTCAAACTGTTCTATTATTTTTCCTTTCACTTCCAACTTGCATCTTATAGGTTCTTTAGAAGTTACCATACATTTTGTTTTGACTGTGTTTAGTTTCTTTGCTTCCTGATTGAAGTGTAGAGGAGCCTTTGCAAGTTATCGTCGGAGTCCGCGATTACTACAGTGTCGTCGGCATAGTAAACTATGTGAAAGTATGTATTTCCTATTCTATAACCTAATATTCTAGGTAGCTTTTCCATTATTTTGTCCATAATAAGGTTGAAAAATGAAGGGGCTAAGGGAATCGCCTTGTCTTATTCCGGTGTTTATTTGTACGTCTTCGTTCAGTGTGTGCCCTACTTTGATGTTCGTTTTACATCGCATATTCATTTCATATATGGGGTTAATTAGTTTCTGGTTCACATGCTTTTCTTTCATTAATTGACGTCTTGTAATTGTACTCTGTCGAAAGCCTTGGTCATATCTACGAAGCACATATATGCTGGGCTGTTAAATTCTCAAGCTTTTTCTGAGATTTCTTTAATTATAAATATGGTGTCAATAGTAGACCTGTTTTTCCTGAAACCTTGCCGTTCGTCTCGTATTTGGATGTCTTCGCTTAGTAATTATAACATGATTTTTGTAAATGCTTTTAGGATACTATTTAGAAGCGTTATTCCTCGATAATATTCTGGAGATGCTTTTTGATCCTTTTTGAATATTGGAAATTGTGATAATGTTCTTCCAGTCCAGTCCAGTTCTTATTATGTTTGTGAAAAGTTTTGTCAGTTCTTGATATGGGTAGCTTCCTCCATACATTAACATCTCGTTTATAATATCGTCCGGTCCGGAGCTTTTTCGGTTTTTTAGCTGTTTTACAATGTTTGATAGTGGTTCAAATATTATTTCGATGTTTTGTTCTTCTATATATCTCTTCCAATTCAGGGTGGCGTTTTTTTCTTCTCAATCATACATATTTTAAAAATACGTTTGCCACTCCTCGACTGTAATTTTGTTGGTTTGTACCGTATCTTTTATTTCTTGCTTGTTTCATCTTAGCATTCCCCAGATTTTTTTTGTGCTCCATATAGATCGCTTTCCATTCCCTACGTAAATTTCTTCCAATAATCTTATTTGATTTGTCTCTTTCTTGTGTTGACTAGGTTCCGTTCACTAACCTACGCGTTCCAGTTGTCTTGTATTTTATTTTGTATGTACTGTATATATGCTTTTGTTTTTTTTTTTTTTTTGCTAACTCCTTTATTTCTGGTGAGAACTATGGTGTTTCGTTGGTTTTATTGACATTTATTCGTCTTTGGTCTAGAGTTTCTTTGGTTACCTTAACAATATTTCGTTGTCCACTGCTGGTCTATGGTTTCTCGTTCATTGATTAGGCATTGGCTAATTTTTTGTTTTAGGCGACTTTCAAACAATGGTTTTGTGCTTTCATTTTCAAAGGATTCCACATCAAACTTATTTACGTAGACAGGTTTCGGTTTGGTGTTGTTTGTGTATTAAGTCTGAGTTTGCATAGTACTAGTTTGTGATCACTACCTACATGAGCAGAGTTTAATGTTCTTACTTCTATTGTTTGTGGCTCAAATTTTCTGTTAGTTATAAAAAATAATTTATTAGTGATTGTTGATCTCTCGTATTTTGCCATGTATATGTGTATTTCATTTTGTGATTGTAGAATGTGTTGTTTATTCTTAAGGCGTTCAGAGCACAGAAGGTCTTTAGCATGTCAACGTTATCATTTATATCGTCTTCATTCAATCTTTGCGTTACTCCTGTCAATACGCTTTTGCTTGTTCTAGCGTTAAGATCTCCCATCAGCAGCATATTGTCTTGTGATCTGTATCTATTTGTGCTTGTAATTGTTTATAAAATTGTTCACGTTCCTCCTTATTTTTATTACTGGTGCATATAGACTTATCAAGTATATTCTTTTACCTTTTATGTTCAGAGTTACCTGGAGTATTCTGTCATTAACGTATTTCTCCTCTTCGATGTTATTTTCGTATTTCTTATGTAATATTATTCCTACTTCCGAGTGTCCTCTTTTATTTCGTGCTACTCCGCGGTATATAAGTATATAATCGTCAATTTTGATTTTCCCTTTTTCTTCGTTTCGTTGACAACAGCTATGTCAATTTTGTAATTCTTTAGTTCTTCCATTATTTCTTCCTCTTTATATATCCATAACAAGTCTCATACTCATGATTATATGAATGTTAATTAACGTTTAAATTAGAATATTGATTAAAAGCAAATTTGTTTCTGGAATATTCTTCAATTCTTTTTTTTTTCGGTTCTTCTAATTTCTTAACAAAATACTGTAACCTTTGACGAAGCTGTAACGAGTTTACCATACTTTTGGGATTAACAAATATAATTCTTTGAATGTCAAAGCCAACCAAAACTTTTTTTTAAGTTTCTGTAATAAATATATTAAAAATTCAATGCTGGGGATAAAATTTTAAGTTGTTTTGTCATTTTTGTCAAAGGATTGTAGCTAAATATTTTATTGTATATTATTAGACAATATGCCATTATTTCAGTTTCGTTTCGAATTTAAACCTCATTGTTACTGGACTACTCTGTAATAAATCTCGTTGATGTGAGCAGTTAATATAGCTAATAGGTGCATTGGACTTAAATTCTGTTGGATTAAATATGGGTTCTATTAGCAAATTATAATATACTTGCCGAAAATCCAAAAATATTTCATAAAGTGTAGAAAATTTATTATTTTTTACAATCAGATTAATGAACGTTGTAGGGATATCTTTTTTAATTTAAAAATACATTTATTTCTTAGTTCACAAAGATCAAATTCACACAAATCAGATTTTACATTACCATTGTCTATTGTTTTGGAAAGCAATTAATAAATGACGCGGAGTTTTTACAGGCCAATTGTCTTTTATAGTTTCTAATATTTCAGGATATTCAACTAATTCCCAACTTTGGAAAGTGATAAAAATTTCTATTAATAAGTTTTATAAGGGATGGCTACAGTAAGATGAGGAACTCTTCGGCAAAGTTTTGTTTTGTGATTTTAGGTTCCTGATCTTTAACAATGTAAATTAGAGCGTTACTATCATTGTTATTTTTTATGAGAATTAGTTCTTGTTGGGAATTCAAAATTATTTTGTTGTAATCTTCAAAAAATCCTAAATACATCTTCAATGAGATACATCAAGAAACATTTTCGTTATCGTCGATTATAATATTTTCTCTTTATTTTGCCTTTGAACACCATCCCTCATTTTTTAACTTTACACTTTCGTTCTGATTGTAAGATATGGAGCCCTTAAATGTAGAAGTTGTTGCGATATTTCGAATAGAATCGATATTATTCCCATTTAAAATATTACATTATTTTGAGAATGCTAGTGCATTATTGATTAAGAGAGTGTTTTTAATGGAGTATTATTTTTTCTATTTACTTGTAATTCTAAATAAATCTTACTTTTGCAAGGTGGACGACATTTTTTTGGCCTGTTGCAGAGTAACTCTTATTTCGTCATTCGGTCTTTGTTTTGTACGATCAAGGATATCGAAAGAAAATACTTCACAGCTTAAAACTGATTTATCTAAAAGAAGATTTTCTTTAATATTTAAATCTTCCATTGTTATTTGAGTTTAAAACCCAAACGTAGTAGAAATTGTCGATTTCGTGGTTTAACTTTCGTGAGTTTTGTTTAGAAAAAATATTATAAATATAATCCGTTTATTCTCTTTCTTTTCAGCATTGTTACGTGAAGTTTAGCAATAAAAAAAAAAAGAATTAACATTGTTCATTTGATTCTTTAAGATGAAGTCTTATGGTTATTACGTCTCCCACAAGTTCATCCTCCTGAACTAGTATTTTAATATTATTTTACCTATTAGATTTTTTTTAAGCTGAAGGGGTGTGGCGCGTGTGCGCAAAAGTTTTCGAGATTGGTCCGAATTTAAGTGAAATGTATAATTTGGGCGTCGTCTTCTTAATCAGTACACACCAAGCTATCTTGTACTACCACTCCTGCCCCCCCCCCCCTAAATAAATATCAATCAAAAATTTGTTTAGTAATGCGCCCAAAAACACTAGCGATTTGAAACCCATATAAAAAATTCGCCTTTGTCTTGGTCTGTGTCTTTGTTCAATTTACTATAAAGCGAAGTTTAGCTTGACTTTATTCATTACGCTTCTTAAGTTTGCTACAAGCGCCTCGTCTCCAAAACAAAAAATAAACCCAAGTCGTTTTAGTTACATTCACCGGCAGAAATACGAAAATTGATTGAATGATGTTATAAGTTAAATTAATAACCAACCCGAAATTATAAACATCTTAGATTAGGAAACAGTAAATCAATTCAACTACCTAGTCTCAGTTATAACATTGCAGATGGGAAAAGTGGCAATAACTAAATTATACAAAATCTGGAAAGACGCAAACATAATAAAAGACACCAAGCTACGCCCTATTAACACAGTGATATTCTCTATCGGATCTCTTCGGATCCGTATGTAATTATTGTGTGGCCAGCTTTATGAAGATTTGTAGTTTTGTGGATTTTGGTATTTCCTTTTTGCCTAGGAAGGCTATTAAAGAGTTTCCTCACTGTCCCTGCCCTCGCCCTAATCTCCTCATCTAGCCCTCCATTGCCTTCTCTTAGGTATATTTCATGTGTTTTGTTCTCCTTGCTTATGATCGTTGTCCTCGTTTTTTTTCACGTTTATGCTCATTTTCATGCGTTACAAGCTTTCGTTATACACCTTTAGGCTTTGGTTCAAATTTTTCCCATTTTTTGCTATCAGGTTAATTCAGGTTTCCAGGTTTCTAGGTCTATGAACCATACGTGTAATTCTCCTGCATCTTTTAGCACTTTTTCGCTCACTTGGCTGACTAGGAAGTTGGCATCGGTCACCCCCTCTGTTTAGTCTGAAACCAAATTGTGTGTCTTCTAGTGTTTCCTCCAGTTTTTCTCTCAGCCTTTTTTCCATCATTCGTGCGTATAATTTTCCTACTACGCTAATAGTGTGATTCCTCGGAAGTTATTACAGTCTCTTGTGTTTCCTTTTGTGTATGGGTACTATGATTCCCACTTGCCATTCTTTTTGTGCGGTTCCTTCGGTGTTGTTTGTTTGTAATATTCTTACCATTTCGTCTTTTTTTTCCGGATTTTATCATTTCCGCTGTTATGTTGTCCTCTCCTGGCGCTTTGCCTGCTTTCATTTTATTTACTGCCGCTTTGATTTCTTCTTTGGTTATCTCTTCTTCATGTTCCTCTGTCTCTCTCCCCCTTGTCTACTTCAGGTTGCTTGATCTGTTTATTTGTGGTGTTATATCTCTCCCTTCCAAAAGGTTCTTGAAGTATTGCCTCCAACTTTCCATGATTTCTTGTTCTTCTGTTAATATTGCCCCTTGTTCATTTCTATGTTTCTTCGTATGGTTTCCTTGTTTTTCTTTGATTTCTCATCACTCCATAGAACAATTTTTGATTTTCGTTGTACGCCTTCTTCCTTTTTTCTCCAAACTCTATCCACATTGCTGTCTTTCCATCTTTTGCTAGGTCGTTAACCACCTTCCTTCTTCTCTTATATTTTTCGTAATCCTGTTGCGTCTTCTTACTTAGGTAGGTCTTCCATTTTCTCCTGCTTTAATTGCGTTCTTTATCTGTTCGTTCCACCACTGTGTCTTTTTGTATTCTTTGTTCACAATCCTTGCGGTCCCACACACCTCTTCGGCTGCTTTTAGTATTGCCTCCTTTATATTCGTCCACATATCTTCTATTGTTTCCCTCCCCGTTATACCTGGCATATCATGATGTATCTGCTTTCGATATTTGTCTCTGAGTTCCTGTCTTTCTAGTCTATAGCACCTTATATTTCTATTTTCCACTTTTCTTCTCTTCACTTCCTTCATTTCCGCTGTTTCTTTTTGCTACTTCGTAACCATTAAATAGTGGTCACTATCAATTTCTGCTCCTCTCCTGACTTTTATGTCTCTCACCCTTTTCTATATACCTTTGGTTACCAAGAAGTAATCTATTATTGACTTTTCTTTTCTGCTCGCGATTTCTCTTATGTATTTGTGTACGTCCTTGTGTTTGAAGTGGCTATTTGTTATGATCAGCTCGTTTTCTATGCAGAAGTTTATTATCCTTTCCCCATTTGTTCTTTTAGCATTTTCCCCTTCCTTTCCTAAGCACCACTCGATATCTCTATTTACGTTTCCTTCTGTCTCTTCTAGGTCTCCTAGGATAATTGTGTTGTTCTTACTGTCATCTATTTCTTTTTGTAAATCCTAGAAGAATTTCTCCTTTTCCTCTTTTTTTGCATCCTCTGTTGGCCCATACGCCCCCACCAATGTATAGTCTTCATTTTTCTCTGCAATTGTTACTGATAATATTCTCTCACTTATGTATTTTTCATTTTTGACGTTTCCCATGATTTCGTTCTTAATGATTAAAACGAAACCTGCTCTCGCAAATTCCTCCTTTTTGACTCCCGACCATATTATCGAATGGCCACTGTTTAACTTCTGTATTCTGGATAATTTCTTTTTAGTCTCCGTTATTCCCATGTTCTTCTTTTCCTATAAGACTTTTAATATTCCTATCCTAATATACCCCTGCGTCTGTTTTTTATTATTATCCAAGTCGTCGTCCCTTTTCATTACCAATTTCATCTTCCGTCCTCTTCCCCTTCCCTCGTCTATTCTATCTGGTTTTTTAAGCATGTGGCGCTTACCTTAGGGTAATTCTTTTCTACCCATATATCCAGTCCTTTCAAATTTTTTGCATTTCTGATAACTTTATATCTCATGCACTCTTTTGTGAACTTTACTCATATCGGTCTTTCTCGTCCTTGAATGTGCTTCCCTATTCTCCATATTTCATCAATATCTGTGTTTTTATCCACCTCCATCTACAGTAGCGGGTCTACTTTCTCTTCCATCTCCTCTTTGCGTTCTTTTTCTGTTTCTTTTATTCCTCTTATAATTATGTTTTTCCGTCTAACTTCTCGCTCTAGTTCTTCTATTTTTTTTTTTTCCGCCTGTTCCTCCAATTGTCTTTTAAACTGTATATTTTCTTCTTTTCTCCTCCTTCATGTCCTGACTCATCCTATCTATTTTTCATTTATCTGTTTCATGCCCGTATTTATTTGTTGAAACTTAGCTTCAATCTTCCCCATGTCCCTCTTGTTTCCCATTGGCGTTCCCGCGCAAACAGACGATTGCCGTCTCCTCTTGTTGTTGTTGTTGCAGTTTAAACTCGAGCGGAAAGCTGGCGTCCCCAGTCCACCCGTCAGAGGACAGCACTTTATCTCGTTTTCACCTAACCTCTCGTCCGCCTATTTTAATATACAAATACTTACTTTTAAACTGCTTTCTATCTGGGTTCTCCTCTCTACCAGTTCGCCACAGTCGCCTTCCTTGACCACTCCTCCACTTCCTCGCATTTAAACTCTCACCGCACCCTGCGACTTCCGTGTTTAATGCCGGCGAGAAATCAAACACGTACAACCGTAACCACATATGTATATATATATATGTATATATATATATATATATATATATATATATATATATATATATATATATATATATATATAAATAAGGCGTAGTAACAGTAAATTTATTTTAATTATTAAAATATAAAATAGTTTTATAATGACATTATTATGACAAATATTATTTTGATAGCTTGTTTGCTTAATAAACTTCACATAACTCTCCGTTTCATCGTAGCTAATCTCAATTTGATAGCATTAATAGCGTAAAACTTCACTGTAAAATAAAACCATAACATGTTTATTTGGTCGTTACAATAAAATTTATCATTTGGGTTTATATATACAAGAAATTTGTTTAATTAATATTTCCGTTTAGGTAATAACTGAAGTTTCTCACCATTTAGGATAGATAATGATTACTACATCAAAGTACCATTTTGATCAAAGAAGTGCTATGTAACAGGTAGTTAATACTGTTTATGATTATACTATTAATAAAGAGTAGCTGTGCCCGCTGCTCCGCAAGAGAAGGCACTAGCGGTAAACTTTTTTTCGACTTGATTCACTATTATCGTTACTGCTCATTCATTATGTTACCTAACTTAATAAAATATATACTAAAATCTGGCCAGAGAATATATGTACGAATTAAAAACGTAATTGGATAAGTAGTTCTCGACTGATAAGGGCACTAACGGAGAGATGTCGCGTTTTATGTATATTAAGGATACACCTTTAAATAATTTTTGATATTGTGATGATATTTTTTTCCTTATAAAACCTTGAAGATCATTAATTTTTTTAATACCTTGTGATCTGGAAACAGCGATTTGGAACGATACCTGCACACTATTAAAAACTTGTCAACAAAAGGATTTTTCTTCCAACATTGTTTACGCAGTTTATGTTTTAAAGTTGTATTATTTTAAATAAAAAAAATTCTTTTATTGAACTAGTTTTATTTTTGTTTAGTTCATTTCAAAGGAATAATGTTCTTCATTTAAAATAGTTCCTAAATAGGTGGTACCAGGAATAACATTTGGGAAAAAAACTTATATTATATATCTTTTAATAGCCCCTACACATTCCCTGACTAACAACATGCCTAGTGGTGTGTTGGATTTCGAATCTGAAGCCATTATTTTTGTCATTTGTTTGCTAAGATGTTATTAACTGATAGAAAAACTCTGAGATTGCTGAACAAAAAACGACATGAAATAAAAACTACTAGTGGTATTTTTTTTTAAAGAAATGCATATGAAAAATTAGTAAATATTTTGATCCCTCTACAATATTAGAACTTTCTTTACTTAACAAGTTTCAAAGTAATTTATGCCACATAGCCATGTACATATCAAATGAAAACAATATCATTGGTTCTACTTGTTATTTTGTTTTAAATAGGACGTTTGCTTTATTAGAAGTAAAATAGAAATTCTTTGTATTCTCACCACGATTGAGGAGTTATAAGACTAGCAGCAACCAAAAACGAGACAATATAATTTTAGAACAACCAGAAATAATATTCTATAAATTTAAATTTTCACTTTTAATGATACAGCTGATACCGGCTACCCAAGTAAAACATAAGGAATTCCAGTCAGAGCCGGTAGCCATACTAGCTATTTATAATATGGATACTAACTCGATAAATATAAAACATCAAAAATACTAGGATTTTAGTCAAATGCAAATGGAGGCATTCCTGCCATTATATAAATGTCCCATAACTTAACAGCTTAAGAGGTTTAGATGTGCCGACTAAAGCTGGCTATACTAATTGGCTATGATATACTCGGCCCCTGGAAAATGTCATTGTTTCTTCCCTAGAAAGTAACATATTTTCTATCAAGAGATCCTCGATATGTGATTTATCTGACTAATTATCAATTACCTGCCTCTCTCCCCTGTACAAGATGATAATTTTACATACCTACGCAGATTATGAAAAAAATAACATCATCGCAATTCAGCAAAGAGGATGCGCTAGAACTGAGCTACAAAGAAATGTTTCCGATATTATTTTGGCTTGTATGGACACTTATATTCCATTTTCGAATAAATGCCATTTCAACGGCAAACCTTGGTTTGACCGAAAATGCAAAGAAGCTGTTGCTTCTAATCATCTTGCCTACCGACAATGGCGTGAAAATCCTAACGTCATAAATCGTAACATCTTTGTTCGTGCCCGGAACAGATGCAAAGAAATTATCAACGAAACCAAGAAACGCACACAATCAATGAATTAGAAACATACGTGTTGCTTGACCCATTCCAGGTCCTTTTGGTCAGTCGCTAAGGCAGTTTGTCAAAATTTTACCAAATCCAGTATATAACCACTCACACGGCCAGATAATTCTATTGCAAAATTGATTGCAAGGAAAAACACCACCCACTATTCCCATAGTGCAATCAAGGACGCGCGATATTGTCTTCAGACAGCATATCATACAAAGTATTTTAATGCCATAGTACTCAAAAACTGCGCGAGAGAACTAACACCAGTTACAGCCTTTCCGAGATATTCTACAGAAAGGGAATATTTCCTTCCTGCTGGAAATGCACCACAGTTCAGCCAATACTCAAAAAAGGCAGGAAGACCTCGTCAAACAACTACCAGCTAGTCTCACTACTTTCAATAATATCAAAGGTCGTGGAAAAGGCTATCAATCAGCATCTTCTAAAATATCTTGAAGGATTCAATATTATTAGCGACCATCAATATGGCTTTTGTAAACCTAGATCAACAGATCTTCTAAGTTATGTAACACATGTTTGGAACAACACAATTGAGAGAGAATCTCGGGATTCGACCATATATATATATATATATATATATATATATATATATATATATATATATATATATATATATATATA
>CM032447.1:190045707-190173207 GCA_019049505.1 Pachyrhynchus sulphureomaculatus | reverse complement strand
TGGATTTGCTGGCTTACCAATACATACTAATGGAAGTTTGTGTCTTCCAGAAGCATTACTACATGCGAGATCAGTAATACGTTCTTTGCTACGTTTGCATCCAGGTGCTTCAGCTTCCGTTTTTGAAGCTAAGGTATTTAACGGCAACATTTTGTAGTTCAAGCCTGTTTCATCCCAATTATAAATTTGCGCTGGTTGTAAAATAAGCTGCTCAAAATTCTCTGCAAATTTTTTGGCAGTAGATACATCAGCCGACAATCTTTCTCCACAAAGTTTCAGTTGACGTACACCATGTCTTTTTTTCCACCTGTCTAGCCATCCATCACTTGCAGAAAAATTTACAGGCGTTTTAATAACCGGCAACTCTTCGCTTAAACTCACTGCCTTAGGTTTTAAAATTCCTGAAATTGGTATTCCACGTTCTCGATTCTATGTAAACCATAAAAATAAAGAATCATCCACTTTTTGGTAGTCACCGCTTTTCATACTTTTTCGTGCCTGTGTGGGCGATGACACCACACCATTTTTTTCAAGTTTTTCGCGATTTTTTCTCCACTCTGAAACACTACTTACGGCTACACCTAATTCCTTCGCTATATTTTTAAGAAGTTCACCAATATCTAAACGTTAAACTGCTTCAAGTTTCTCTTTTAAGGTAATAACAACACGTTTACGCTTATTATTATGTCGCTCCATTTTGTAAAATATCTATTAAAACGAAACTATTACCTCTGCGATAATAATAGAAGTAATGAGTAAATTATAACACTCGTCGACTAAACAAAACATAGACAGCGGTGAAATTCTAGACGTCGGGAAGGCCCCGACGCGTTAAGGAAACCACTCATAGTCTGTTTCGAATAATGGGGATTTTTTCGTTTAATGGGAATACAATTTGCTTTTTAACAGTTTGTTTCCGATAAGCCGGATTTCAGATAATCGCGATTCGGATAATCGGGATTGTACTGTATATATATATATATATATATATATATATATATATATATATATATATATATATATATATATATATATATATATATATATATATATATATATATATATATTTATATATATATATATATATATATATATATATATATATATATATATATATATATATATATAAAATATATATATATATATATATATATATATATATATATATATATATATATATATATATATATATATATATATATATATATATATATATATACATATACATACATATGAATAAGAATATTTTGTCTAATTGACTGACTTTCAAAAAATATAAAATTATAATAATTTTTCTAAATCTCAAAAAGGTAAGAAACAGCTATTACCTAAACTTTTTAATTTAAAATAAATTTAACTTACATATGTTAAATTCTATTAAATTACAAAGACTATCCCACTTAAATCAATTAATTACAAGCGAATATTTTATTGAGAACGCGTTAGTTAATAGCTTATTTAACTTTAGCTAAAATTATCTTGATAGACACTTAAAGAAAGTTCAATTTACGTTACAATAACGCAATTTACGTATCGCGTGGAAATAAAATTATTTCCCTTTATATTTGCCAACCAAAGAATAAAAATAGACCTAACAGAATGTATGTTAACGACTTGTTTCAAGAAAATTATTTATTTTTTTGCCACAAGGCTCAAAGCATCATTAGTCGATAAATAAGTTTGAAACCCAAATGACTTCATAGAAATAAGTTCATTTGTTTAACAAAACAGAACTGTTAAAGTCGGTCTGTATATTTTCTTTAATTATTTGGCAATATAAAAGCCTCTTAATTTAAATGTTCATTTGGAACAATTAACATGAACTAGGAAACTTCATCCCAAAGTCAAATAGTTGCACCGGCAGAAATGGCGTCATGCTAATTCAAATTAAACTTTGGGAGTTGCTTGCTGAGGCGACTGGGTAACAATGTTCAAATAACTTCAAGTATTGACGTTGACTTTACTGGAAGCTTTAAATTATTTGTCGATATTATACAGTTGTTGTGTAAAATGTATAATAATTTTAAGAGTTTTCGAATGCACATAATCATCCAACAATATTTTATCTTTAAACTCATTTACCGATTGGTATAGTCTGCAAAAAAAAAACAAAAATAATGAGAATGAGCGGTTTTTATGTCCGAACATGCTTCATTTGCTATTTTTTATATTTAAGAATTATTTTATATTATATAAATTGCAACAAAAAATGTGTATGACGAATCTTTTTAAATTAAATGTTCTAAGTATTTTTCCCTCAATGAGAATTTAATGATCCAGAATTCGATAGTTCTATCATTTACTACATTTCCACAACCACATAGGTACTACGCTAGACAGAATTATTGGTAAAAATAAATTTCTTTAAATTCTGGAATTGTGTCGCTCTTAAATCGTCCCTTCTCGTATTGCTGTATAGTTTACAAGATATGTCTATCAAAGTTTAAATGGTATGGAAAGTCTCTTAATGCAATAGTAAAATATATAGAATGGTATAATATATATATATATATATATATATATATATATATATATATATATATATATATATATATATATATTTCTTCTTTGGCTCGTAGAAGTCCACTCCTGGAGATAGGCCTCTTCCAGAGATTTCCATGCCGATCTTTGTTGAGCGGTCTGAATCCACTTCTTCCCCGTATGTCGTTGAATGTCGTCTGTCCATCGCACCTGCGGCCGTTCAACATTTCTCTTTGTCTCTCTTGGTCTCTACTGCATTAAGGCTTTGGTCCATTTAGAATCACTTCTGGCCACGTGCCCCGCCCAACGCCTTTTCAGTCTGGCTACACGCTCGATAACATCGCAGTCTTATCTCATCGTTCCGTATTCTGTCTCTAAGGCTTACCCCAAACATCACCCGCTCCATTGCCCTCTGATAAACCCAGAGGCGGTTGGCACAACTCCGTATGTCGCTACTAGTAGAATACATGTAACGTAGATCTTCCTTTTGAGATTTACAGGGATCGTAGGATACTGTAGGATGTAGCTGAGTCTTCCGAACGCCATCCAGGTGAGGCCAATTCACCGCGTGATCTCGGCTGTCTGATTATCTTTCTCGAGCTTGATATTAGATTGAGATTAGATAGTTGTATCCGTTGATTACTTCCAAAGTGTATTTCTCGATGGTGACGTTCATATTATCTGGGCTCATTATTTTAGTCTTTTTAAGATTCATTTTGAAGCCCACAACTTGGAAGACATCCTTGAGTTTTTGGAGCATTATCGTTAATTCTTTTGCATCGCTACTGAAGAATACAATATCATCCGCGAAACGGAGGTGATCGAGACGCTTCCTGTCTATGATAACGCTCTTCTGCTTCCAGGGTAGACACTTGGACACGTCTTCCAAGGCCAAAGTAAATAACTTCGGTGAGATAGTGTCCCCTGCCTGACGATATGTATATATATATATATATATATATATATATATATATATATATATATATATATATATATATATATATATATATATATATATTATATATATATATATATATATATATATATATATATATATATATATATATATATATATATATATATATACATATATACACATATATACACATATATATATATATATATATATATATATATATATATATATATATATATATATATATATATATATATATATATATATATAATATATAAAAATGCAACGTATCTCTGTCTGTCTGTCCGTTAGTGCGCTTATCACTGGAGAACCACTGATCCGATTTACGTACTTTTTTTTTAAAACATACATATGTTCTCTGGCCAGGTTATAGGCTATATTTTATTACGATAGGTAGCGTAAGGAATGAGCAGTGACGTAAAATAGTGATTGAAGTCGGAAAAAAGTCTGCATCTACCGCGTTGCCTTGCAGTACACAGCCTAAACCATTAAATATGGAACAATATTATGTAGCAGAGAATATCTATAATCTATAATCTATAATATATATATATATATATATATATATATATATATATATATATATATAATATATATATATATATGTAATGTCTCTCTGTCTGTCTGTCTGTCCATTAGTGCGTTTATCACGCGAGAACCACTTATCCAATTTACGTGCCTTTTTTTAAATTCATACATATATTCTTTGGCCAGGTTATATAATAATAATAATAATCTATATCTATAATATATAAAGAATGCAACGGCTCTGTCTGTCTGTCTGTCCGTTAGTGTGTTTATCTCTCGAGAACCAGTTATCCGATTTACGTGATTTTTTAAATTCATAAATGTTCTCTGACCAGGTTATAGATATATATTTTATTACATCTATAATATATATAAAATGCAACGTATCTCTGTCTGTCTGTCTGCCCATTAGTGCGCTTATCACTGGAGAACCACTTACCCGATTTTCGTACTTTTTTTTTTTTTTAAACATACATATGTTCTCCGGCCAGGTTATAGGCTATATTTTATTAGATAGGTAGGATAAGGAATGAGCAGTGACGGTAATAGTGAATGAAGTCGGAAAAAAGTTTGCCCCTAGCGCGTTCTCTTGCAAAACACAGTCTAAACTACTAAATATGGAACAATATTATGTAGCAGAGAATATCTATAACCTATAATATATATAAAATGGAATGTCTCTTTGTCTGTCTGTCTGTCCATTAGTGCGTTTATCACACGAGAACTACTTATCCGATTTACGTATCTTTTTTTTTAAATTCATACGTATATTCTTTGGCCAGGTTATATAATAATAATAATTTATATCTATAATATGTATAAAATGCAACATATCTCTGTCTGTCTGTCCGTCCGTTAGTGCTCTTATCACTGGAGAACCACTTATCTGATTTTCGTACTTTTTTTTTTAAAACATACATATGTTTTCTGGCCAGGTTATAGACTATATTTTATTACGTTAGGTAACATGAGGAATAAGCAGTGACGATAATAGTGAATTAAATCGGAAAAAAGTTTACCGCTAGCGCGTTCTCTTGCGATACACTGCCTAAACAACTACATATGGAACAATATCATGTAGCAAAGGATATCTATAATATATATAAAATGCAACGTCTCTCTATCTGTTTGTCCGTTTGTGCGCTTTTCACTGTAGAACCACTTATCCGGTTTACGTTCTTTTTTTTTAAATATGTTAAACCATTAAATATGAAACAATATCATGAAGCAAAGAATATCTATAATATATATAAAATGCAACGTCTCTCTCTGTATCTCTGTCCGTTAGTGCCCTTATCACTGGAGAACCACTTATCCGATTTACGTGCTTTTTTTTTAAACATACATATGTTCTCTGGCCAGGTTATAGGATATATTTTATTACGTTATGTGACATAAGGAATAAGCAGTGACGATAATAGTGAATCAAGTCGGAGAAAAGTTTGCCGCTAGCGCGTTCTCTTGCAATACACTGCCTAAAGCCTTAAATATGGAACAATATCATGTAGCAAAGAATATATATATATATATATATATATATATATATATATATATATATATATATATATACATATATATATATATATATATATATATATATATATATACATATATAAATATAAAATGCAACGTCTCTCTGTCTGTCTGTCTGTCCGTTAGTGCGCTTATCACTCGAGAACCACTTACCTGATTTACGTGTTTTTATAAATTTATACATATGTTCTATATAATTCGATATAAGCCTAGATAATGGGAGATAAGGTGAGATAATGGGAGATAAGGAGAAATAATGGGAGATAAGTCGAGATAAGACTCGATAATGGGAGATAAGGTGAGATAATGGGAGATAAGTATAAATAACGGTAGATAAGGAGAAATAATGGGAGATAAGCAGAAATAAGTCTAGATAATGGGAGTTATGGTGAGATAATGGGAGATAAGGAGAAATATTGCGAGATAAGTCGAGATAAGCCTAGATAATGGGAAATAAGGTGAGATAGTGGGAGATAACGAGAAATAATGGGAGATAAGGAAAAATAATGGGAGATAAGTCGAAATAAGCCTCGATAATGGGAGATAAGGAGAAATATTGGGAGATAAGAGGAAATAATGGGAGATATTTTATTACGATGGGTAACTTATCCGATTTACGTACTTTTTTTTTAAAACATACATATGTTCTCTGACCAGGTTATAGGCTATATTTTATTACGATAGGTAGCATAAGGAATAAGCAGTGACGATAGTAGTGAATAAAGTCCACGCGAGCGGAGCCGCGGGCCCGGCTAGTATATATATAATGAATATGTATACTAGCTTTGAGGAAAACCATAGCAAAAAAAGAAAAATATGAAGAATTTCTGAAATCATTTGACATAAAATTATGTAAGCACATATGCAAGAAAATTAGTTACTCATTCTACCTAAAATTGTATAATGAAATTAATTATTGAGGTAATACTACTTTTCTTATTTTTATATTTTAGTGCCGACGTAAGTTATTCTGTAGTTAATTTAATTAACAGCATTACATATACAATAGTAAATGCTTTCACATGCATAGCCATTGTTTGAACTTCTAACCAGGCGACGTTCTTGAGCTCACATACGACCTTATTGTGTAGCTACTATCAAATGGTTTACAATTATTTGCAGTGGAGTGGTTGAAATGTCATTTCTTACTTATTATTTGTTATAATCAAAATCTCCTAAAGACATTGGGCTTTGTATATTTAGTTTGAAAGGGTGCGCTTACGAAAACATCAAATGAGACACAAACCATTAATTCATTCATTCAAATATATTTAATCGGCATCAAAGTAATTATTTCCTCCCACTAACTCACTTATACCAACATTTTTTCTGACCTTCAAAACGCTCATTATACTCAATTTCCAGTAATGTTTTGAAAACAGCACTGTGCGATCACTAATAAATTCAATGCTTGAAGAACGGTCAACGTTTCATTTTTTTGCTCAACATTACGATTAATTGAGCGATAGTGTGTTATTGTGAAATTGCTCTACCAGAATTCGGGCTTTTTTCACAAACTGACTCAGTCAAATGACGCATAACGTACAAATAATACTCCATACTGATTGTTTGATCTGTAGAAAGAAACTCTTTGTGCACGATAGCACGGTAAGCGAAGAAAACACTTCACAAAATGCCCGTGATCCACGTCTTGTCACCAGTAGTTGCGCATTTCAAAGTGGAATCAAATAGAGAAAGTATCTCTTTAGCGACCGCAACATGTTTTTAAGAAAATTCGGTTGTTTTAGAACAACATATTTTCTTCTGTGGTTGTGGTGGATGGTCTTCGAGAACGTGGGGTTTCTACACCTCCTATTTATATCCCATACAATTTTTCGACCTTGATAAACATGCACCACTTATATTATTATACTTTTATAACATTTTTGCCATACCGGTATAAGAAACTTCCCTTTTAGAACAAATTCAATGCAATTTCTTTGTTCAATAAATGTACTGTTTTTAAAAATCACAAAAGAGAATTTTCCAAGTTACACATCAAGCTTTTTTTTACCATTTCAAAGCAAATCTCATTCAAATTTTTGTCAGATATAAATAACAGCTCGGCAAATCTAAAAAAATAAATATTTTATGGGCGTAATAGAGCGCGTATTTAAAAAAAGCTCATAATTTTTGGACATAGCAATAAATTTTCTAATCAATATTGATTATTTTGTATAGTATGACCACTGCACCAAACATTTTATTTTTCACTCGACGCGCGTTTCGCTAACCATGTTAGCTCCAATAGGACCTAAAGCTAAACTCCAAATCTACCTTATTTATAATTAGCCTAAATCTGAATTACTCAAGCGGAGCCATAAACTCAATTCAATAATGAAAGGAATCGTATTAGGAATATAACTAGAGGTAATGGTTATCACGATGACTTAATAAACAAGTTAATAAATAGACATAATTCCAGGTGAAATATTCAGAATTCCACCTTTTTTACATGTGAAGCATAAGACCAAATATGTTTCCTTACCATATAATCCGAAATATTACAGGGGACTCAACAAGGTATTTAATAAGGTAGGCCTCACCTTAGTCTATAAGCTATCAGACAATTTGAGGAATATCTTATGAAATCCAAAAGACAAATATATATATATATATATATATATATATATATATATATATATATATATATATATATATATATATATATATATATATATATATATAGATATATATATATATATATATATATATATATATATATATATATATATATATATGTATATATATATATATATATATATATATATATATATATATATATATATATATATATATATATATATATATATATAGGAATACTATCTTTGAGGAAAACCATCGCCGCAAAACAGGAAATATTTAATATTTAATTTATATTTTTAATCTGCAAACATCATATCTAGTTTTCTAGTTCATTAATTTGGTATTTAATAAGGTAGGACTCATCTTAGTCTATAAGCTATCAGACAATTTGAGGAATATCTTATGAAATCCGAAAGACAAATTTCCTAATTGTGAGAAAAGTAGCATTTATGAAATTAGTGGTGATTATTGTGACAAAAAATATGTTGGGCAAACTAGAAAACACATTTTAAAGAACATTTAGCTAATTTAAAATACGGTAGAACAGAAAAGTTTAGGATTGCCGAACATGCTTGAAGCTGGTCATAATATAATATCAGATATTCTAAGATTAATTAAAGATGTCTCTGATAGGGGCTTGTTGAATGCATACGAAAATATGGAAATTATAAAATGTAAAAGTAATTTAAATAAAGACTAATTTTCTGGGCGAGTATGGACTTAAAGCCTTCGCATTATACCCGAGAACATTGAAATATTATAATAAATAAAAAATTGAAACATTTCTATTCAAAAACGGAACATTGCAGCCGATTGTCTACTACAACACATGTTAAAGAATGTTCTTTCTTATAAACCTGTTCAAACCCGATGTCACTAACTGCTAAGGAAATATTTTTTTGAACTTAAAAGCCTTCGGAAGGACTAAAATATAATTAGTTCCGCTTAAATAATTCAGATGTTAGGCTAAGTTTAAATAAGTAGATTTGTAGTTTAGCTTCAGTCAATCATCGCTCCTGACGAAGCTAACATGGTTATACTAAGTAGTGTCATTGTGCCAAAGATTCCAGATTCCCAACATAAATATTATACCTATAAGTTTTTATGAATATTTCATATATATCATATGTTTTTTTGTGTATATATAAATTTCTGTGTTTAAATTAACGTATCGAGAGCAGAATAATAGAAATATCTTATCGCTTACGTATTCATGATAACCTGGATAGGAGAGTTAAGCTGCTGGTCGGTGTGCTGTCGCCTGCTGATCCTGTATTATGTTCGCGGCGAGCTTTGTGCCTGGCCAAGATAATACCTCTATAAAGTTACATAACAACACTAGTTATGGTTATAGGGGTATATAAAGCTTAGAGCTTTAGAGGTGGAGTTTTTAGAAATATTTTATTTCATTTAGGTTTTTTTCTACAAGATAATTTTACTTAGTGCTCGCAGAATACTAAAACCATAGAATTTTAAGAAAGATTAAAAAAAAGTTTCAGAACCGCTCTAACCACATATTTTCACTATGTGATTGGGATGGATTAATGGCATAATAATACACATAGTGTAGGTTTTAAAAACTAATTTAATAACCAATAATTAACCTTTTGGATGTACTAAATTTATATTTTAATATTAACATTGCTAGTATTATCGTTACGAATACGAATATTCACGTGCGCCAACGCAAAATAAAAGAGCGTGAATTTCAACAATTGCATTTGTGATTATATATGACCACAAAAAATTGAACAGAATACCAAATTTGGCAATCAAGATATTTACTTGATCTAACTAAACATCTCTTGACGCGTTTCTCCGTATCACCGCTCATAATCCGAAGATAGAGAAAAAAAAATTACTTAACTTCATAGAAGCGCAATATCGAAGTCAGATACAAAAAAAATTTTCTAAAAAAATTATAAGCCTACCTGTCCTGTACTGTAAGCATTTCAATCTCAGCAAAAGGTTGGCAAGAAAATTACTACAAAATAGATGCATAAGCCCAATATTCCATTTGTAATTCAGAAAGCTTAGTAACTTTAATTCCTGGAAGAGTGGCTGTTACATAAGTAACGAAGAAAACATAAATTGGGCGTCTGTTTGATTGAATTAAAAAAAAAATCATCTATTTCAAAAAAGTTAAAATATAAATAGAAAATTTCTTATTTTTAGAGCAGAATACATATATTTCAGATTGAGAAATATTGTTGGTTACCCTGAAAGGTAAATTGTGATTGGCAAAATTAAGTTTTTTTAACATATCCAAACTTAAATTAATTTAAAACTAAATAAGCTAATGACTTGAGTATTATATTTTTTAGCGTTTAATCAATATTAAAAAGAAGTTTAAATCCCTATTGTGAGCAGAAATACATACAATTTCTATTAATATTAGAATCACAAGCAATGATATTCTGCAAGATAATTTTAAACCAGAAACGAATCACATAAAATTATGTTAGGATATAAAATTTAACACTAAGATAAATCTCTATATTTATTTTCTGAAGAGTTTGTTTTATAATCCCGACTAGATTTGTTTCTTGTCAAGATAATACCGCTAAAAATTACGTTATATGAATAGTTATGATTCTAGTGAGGAAAACACTTTTTAAAAGCAAGTAAAGCATATGTTTAACATTATATATCAACTCTAGAAACATGCATGATCATTGTATTTGAAATTTTTTAGTTGATAGTATCTTTAGTACCATTTATACAGTCTGTCAAGTAAGAACGTGACCGCCTGTATTCTTGACAAAATGTGTTTTGAGAATATTTTTTTGCCTTCAATGTATTATTTGGTGTGCTAACAACGGCGCAATTATCATTATAAGTTGTCCACTCGCCTCCTGCATCAATAATCGCCTGGCATCTTCGAGGCATGCTGTCGACGAGATTTTCTGCATACTTTGCAAATTTTTCGAATCCTGCGAGTTATCAGAGTCTTTCCTCTGAGCTTTCTCTTTACAAGGGACCAAACGTTTTCAATAGGCTTGGCATCCGGCGATTGCGAGGAACTTGATGCAGCGTCAATTTCGGGTTCCGTAAAAACAAAGACACGATTCGATTTTCGCCTTTCGGAGTGACTTTGCCTACCGAGCCACGTTATTTTATATAGAAGAAATATTTTTTTGCAAATGCTAAAAAACTTTATAAAGCTTATAAAATTAGTTTTTATAGATTTTCAGCAAATAAAACTATAATTACTCAAAAATATACCGCTATAAAGTTATAAGCTTTATTGAAAAGTTAAAATTTGGGATAATAATACGTATAATTATGTTAGGTAAGAAGTATAAATTTGTTAACACCTGACTTTTCAGGTTTTACTTTAAAAACAAATAATCCAAAAAACAGGTTGCGCAACACCATTTATCCTTATAGAGGTTAAAGATTTTTTAAAGTCAATTTTTTTTTCACAATTTGAATTGTAAATTTGTATTTAATCTAATACAAGATAGAAGAACCTACTTGAAGATAGTTCCATGCTATTGATTACAAGGGTTTAAAAAAAAAACTGGCATACTGAAAAAAGGTTTCGGTAACAGAATGGAATTTGGAGCGAAATATTATATGCCAAATTTGAATAAAAAATCTTTAGAAATGCCAAGAATAAAAAAATATATATTTTCGAGATTGTAAATATAAAAAACTTTTTTCTGGTTTTTATGAGTACAGTTATCTCTTTAAGTATTTTCACCATATTTAATACCCTGTACATAATCAATATGCTTTAGTCAAAGAATACGAACTTTGGTAATATAAATACTCTTTAAACAGGTTTTTTAAATTCCAGTATATTTTTTTATTCTTCTAGAATTATTTACCCGATAGCAGCTAAGGTGAATACGGTGCTAGAGGTTAGATGTAACGTCCCAGATTTTAAATAAAAATCATATATATACGGGCTCAAAGCTAATATGACAAGTTCGTTATGCAAATAGTACAGAAAAAAAAGTACTATTGAATCATGTTTCATTTAAAACCTTGTAGTATGATTAGATATGAAATAAAAACTTATTTTTCAATATTTATATCACTTCCATATTGTTAAAATAAATATGAAATCTGTTCAATAATTCAAATATCTGCCAGCAAATGTTTAAAGTAACATTTTATCTTCTTTTTAGGAGGTGAAAATCCTCACTATACCGACTATGACAGCACAGGAAGTAATAGTAAATCCACGAAAGCGGAACCACAAAACGCCATCAACATTTTAAACAGCGTGCTGTTACGAAAATCCGTTATATCGAAACTGAGTCGCTATGATTTACTGTTGGGAGTTGTCAAAGCGGAAGCTTATTTCGCTTTTAATGGAGAGGATGTACAGGTAAGCGTTTATAGACGTTTTATAGGCGAAGAAAAATAAATGGATTTGTATATAAATTACACAATAAATTTAAGAAACTTGTCATAGAAGAATGAAAAAGTGTAACATAAAACCTAATAAACTAATATTTAGACTGACATGTTGTCATGAGATACGGAAACTCTACACGAAATAACGATTCAGACTCTTCTAAAATACTCATAGCCAGTGTTTGAAATGTATCATGGCCTTATCGATTTGTAACTAATATGCGTCCTCTGACACCCCGAAGTCTTACTTAGACACTCGAAATATCACTTAGACACTCAAATAAGGTATAATAACTATAAATTTACTTAATACTACCGCTATATTACGATATTCTTAAAATACTCATAGCCAGTGTTCGAAATGTATCATGGCCTTATCGATTTGTAATTAATATGACACCACGAAATTTTACTTAGACATTCGAAATAAGATATAATAACTAGAAATTTACTTACTATCCGTAAATCAAACAAATATGGTGGGCTTGGAATAGAAAATTATCAATTTTGTTCACAAGTTTCAGATAATATTACCGCTATATTACCACTCTGTTAAAATACTCATAGCCAGTGTTCGAATTGTATCATGGCCTTATCGATTTATAATTAATATGTGTCCTGTTACACCACGAAATATTACTTAGACACTTGAAATAAGATATAATAACTAGAAATTTACTTACTATCCGTAAATCAAACAAATATAGAGGTCTTGGAATAGAATATTATCAATTTTGTTCACAACTTTCAAATATAATACTACCGCTATATTACAATATTGTTAAAATATTCATAGCCAGTGTTCGAAATGTACACGTATCATGGCCTTATCGATTTGTAATTAATATGTGTCCTGTTACACCACGAAATATTACTTAGACACTCGAAATAAGATATAATAACTAGAAATTTAGTTACTATCCGTAAATCAAACAAATATGGAGGTCTTAGAATAGAATATTATCAATTTTGTTCACAACTTTCAAATATAATACTACCGCTATATTACGATATTGTTAAAATACTCATAGCCAGTGTTCGAAATGTATCATAGCCTTATAGATTTGTAATTAATATGTGTCCTGTGACTCCACGAAATATTACTTAGATACTCGAAATAAGATATAATAACCATAAATTTAGTTGCTATCCGTAAATCAAACAAATATGGTGATCTTGGAATAGAATATTGTCAATTTTATTGACAACTTTCATATACAATAGTGCCGCTATATTACACATGCCACATTTCCTGCTAACATCTAAAATATAGTCCTTTGTATATTATAATAAACAATGCTTAATATTTAAATTGAGGCCAGTGGCAATAATGTTATCCTTTTTCTTTTTTCTTTTTATTGTTCCTATGCTGTGCTCAAAGAGAAAAAATATTTACGAGCTCGTGTTGATAAGTGTCTAGCTTAGCATAAAACAAACAAACAAATCTCAAAAATAAAATCTGCTATTCAACTTAAATCGAACAAATGTAGTGGTCTAAGAGCAGAATATTATCAGTTTTGTTAACAATTTTCATAAAAAATACTACCGCTATAACATATCTCCTGCTGACATCGACAATATAATCCTTTTTATAATATATGTTTCATTGCTTGGTATTTAAATTGACGCTAGTGGCAATAATGTCATCTTATCTCTTTTTGTTTTTCTTTGTTCTTGTGCGGTGCTAAAAGAGAAAAAAAATTCCTGGAGCGTATTGACAATTGTCTAGCCTAACATAGAAATAATTGGTTAGTCAACGTAATCTCCTTTTAACTGTATACACTTAGGGTGAGGGTAATAAAGTAGCACTGGACCTTTCAAGAAATTGTTTGTCTGGGTTTGCAAATCAGTCTTCGACAATATTTGAGGCGTTTAGCTTCAAAACTCTCTCGAGCCATTTTTATAAATTTTACAGGATACGCAAAAAACGTCCCAGTATCAAAATATTCACTTTCGATGCAATTTTTTAGTATTTTTTTTTGAAGCAGTGTAGGGGAGAAGATTTTTTAAACCTATATCAAATTTCTATATCAGGGGAATAGGGTGATAATCAGTCATTTCAAACCCTAATTTGTTAATTTTTTATTGTCCAGTTAGTGTTTTGTCATATTTTATTTAATCCGTAAGATGTATCCCATGCTTGTCCCAAAAGACGGAAGCAAGAATGATGAATCCTCTTCAAAATGTTTACAAATTAACTTGGATGTTCTGACTCTTAGTCGTTCTTGGGTTGTGCTCAGGCAACCATTTAACTCACAATTTTCTCATACTAAAATCAGAATGGATAATATAAAAAACATGTTCATGTGAAATGTTCATAGTCTCTGTTATACGTTTTAGACCAATTTGTCGATTATCCAAAATCAATATTCACTCGGGTAGACACAAAAACGTGTTGTTCAACTCCGTGTTAATCCCTGTTCTTCCTAACTTAACATCCGCAATCCAATTTTTGAGTTAAAAACGACATTGTTCCTTTAATGGATTAAGCATGTAATCTCTTAAAACCGAGGTACTTTTTCACCGATTGATATTCGATTTTAGTTATATACCTAGGATTTTCCTTTCAGTTGCTCTCTGGTGAATTTGCAATTTTCTAATAACTTTCTTTGTCAGTACCCAAGTTTCGTTACAATATATTGTTACTGATAGAATGCATTCGCTATTTACTTTACTTTTTTTTCCACTGTTCATTAATGAATGTTTGTTCGTTCGTCCGTTCGTCATGTTTTGATTTTTGTGATGTTCATCTCTAAACCGAACTTTTTACCTTCAGTTTTTAATTCTTATATATATATATATATATATATATATATATATATATATATATATATATATATATATATATATATATATATATATATATATATATATATATATATATATATATATATATATATATATATATATATATATACCCACACTATCTTTCCGAGACAATATGGTAAACATCGTGGATAAGACTAGCTATTGAGTTTTATCATATGTAATATCGCAAATTTTGTAGGATATCACAAACAACTGAAGTGACCCTGTAACAGCTTTGTAAGATGGTATATAAAATCACACAGTACCTGTATGTTGTTGCTGCTGGCTATATTAAACTACTGAGAAAATTCAGATATTTTTTAAAGTGTTCTAGTCCAAAGATTTAAAGTAGGTTTGTCTTTTGAAAGATTTTTGTTTACCCTCCTAATGGAGAATCTAGAGTGATGACGAAGCGAATCAGAAATTCTACTTTTATATACAATATTATCTAACAAAATTGTTGAAAACAAAATTTTGCAGCCGCCATCCTTTCAGAACCAAAGACTTTCCGCGTGTCTTTCATTGACCTTTATTTACCAACTCAAGAAATCAATGTGATAAAATTTTGGAATCATTTTCATATATGGGAGAAAACAAGCAAGTTTAAAACCGATTCGTTATTATTATATTATTAGTCACATATTAACTTGTTACGGATCAAAATATAAATTTCATGTCATCAGTCTCACACTCAAATATAAATAATAAAGTATAAATTTTTAAATCATTTCTTCATTTAAGTAAGTTCACAATTTAATAATTTCATTAAATTTTTTTTTGCTTTGATCTTTTGTTAGTCAATTTCAGAATTAAATTTATTTAAAAGTAGAGTTCAAAGATCTTTTGTTTACGAGTTACATAACAGTATTTTCTTAACAAACAGTATTGGGGAAATCAAACAGAATTGGAGAAATATTATATTATTTTCTCTACAATTCTTATCCTGGTTAACGCGTGTAAAGAGAAAATAAATATAAACAAACAAATAAGCATGTAATGTTTCATTCTCTCAGTTACCAGATGTTTTCTTCTTGTCGTTGTGAGCACGTACGAGTATGTTACAGAGTATTTTCACAAAGGGTTACATATAACATACCTGGACGCTGCAAAGAGTATCTATAGTTAAAAAAAAACATATTTTAAAGGTTATTAAGTGAATAATACAAAAGAATGGCGATCATATATTTTTATTGTGTAATTATAAGAAATATTTTTTTTTTAAATATGTTTTAAATGTTAACATTATTTTTTATCAGGTTAAATGGACCATTGATGAAAACTATGGCGCCTTTTTGACTGCAGGATAACTTCACAAAAAATAATCCAATGTACTAAAATAAAAATTAATCTTGTAAAATAACATAGTAGTTAAAAATTGTCTAAGGGTTTTTTCAAAAATAAAAAAATTACGGTGTTTCAAACTTTAATATGCAATTTTTTACCATCAAATTAAAAAAAAAAATTCTAGTAGAAAAATTAAACAATCTCTCGACGTTTTGTAGAAAAAGTAATTATTATGACTGAAAAAAAGTTAAAAAATATTAAAAATTAAGTGAGTAATATTGCCGACAGTGCTTGAAAACAGATAGTGATCCCAATCCGAGGCATGGTGACTTTTAATGCTATAAATTTCTGATAGAATGGAATTTTCTTAAATTTTTTTTTAATAATTCTTAGAAGTATAGACAATAAAAAGGAGTAAAAAAACAATAATTAAAATTACTTACCCCATGGAATCGTTTGAAACAAGTAATATATTTTAATGACAGAAAGAATGCAACCTTGATAGTTTCAATGATTTTGATTTTTTTTAATGCGTATGGCATGTGATGTTTATATATATATATATATATATATATATATATATATATATATATATATATATATATATATATATATATATATATATATATATATATATATATATATATATATATATATATATATATATATATATATATATATATATATGTATATATATATATATATATATATATATATATATACATATATATATATATATATATATATATATATATATATATATATATACATATATATATATATATATATATATATATATATATATATATATATATATATATATATATACATATATATATATATATATATATATATATATATATATATATATATGTATATATATATATATATACATTTTCAAGGCCTCATACTTTACGGTTCTAAAAACAAACAAAATTGTTTAACACATTTTAAAATTTTTCCCATCACTATAAACGTCACTCTTTAAAAACATATAGTTACAAATTAAAATAAACTATATTTTCAGGATACGCACCTTGAAATTTTACCCGTCATTATGTTACTGAAGTCATTTGTATTTTGATGGTTCATATCAGATGCTTTTTATTTTTTGTTTTTGCTTCAAATATTTATGTGTATACTGGGTGTTTAAATACATCATTTACATTTATTGTTATTTTAGTACCACTCCCATACACCAAGGAACTATCAGAAAAACTAAAAAATACTTAAAAAAAAACACAACATTAAAGTGTGCCATAAAACTCATAATAAATTGAGTTCATTGTTCACAAATTTAAAAAGTCCTACTTCCATCATGAAACAGGCAAATGTAGTGTACTCGATTCCATGTATGGATTGTCCTAAAAAATATATCGGAGTGACTAGCCAATTACTTAAAAACAAAATAAACGGACACAAATACTCAAATAATGCATTTCCAGCACTAAACAAACATGTAACCGAACATAAATATGATTTTAATTATAAAGATACCAAAATCATAAACAAAGACTCACACTATACAAAATTACAAATCAAAGAAGTGATCGAGATAAAAAAAAAAAGAAAAAAACGCTGTAAATGACAGAACTGATACAAAGGGTATCACCCATATATATACTAACATACTACTAAAATAACAATAAATGCAAATGATATATTTAAAAACTCAATATACACATAAATATTTAAAGCAAGAACAGAAAATAAAAAGCATCTAATATGAACCATCAAAATACAAATGATTTCAGTAACACACTGACGGTTAAAATTTCAAGGTGCGTATCCTGAAAATATATTTTATTTTAATTGGTAACTATATGTTTTTAAAGAGTGGCGTAGTGATAGGAAAAATTTTAAAATATGTTTGTTGGTTTTTTTTTTAGAACCGTAAAGTATGAGACTTTGAAAATGCCCAAAAAATTGGACGAAAAGTCAGAAGTAAAATAAATAAATAAATAATCGTTTCATTACCGAACCTAAATACCCAATAAAAGGAAAATCACGTAATTAATAAAAATAATAAGGTTGAAAAAAGGAAAATAAATCAATATATATACATATACATATATATATATATATATATATATATATATATATATATATATATATATATATATATATATATATATATATATATATATATATATATATATATATATATATATATATATATATATATATATATATATATATATATATATACATATATATACATATATATACATATATATATATATATATATATATATATATATATATATATACATATATATATATATATATATATATATATATATATATATATATATATATATATATATATATATATATATATATATATATATATATATATATATATATATATATATATATATATATATATATATATATATATATATATATATATATATATATATATATATATATATATATATATATATATATATATATATATATATATATATATATATATATATATATATATATATATATATATATATATATATATATATATATATATATATATATATATATATATATATATATATATATATATATATATATATATATATATATATATATATATATATATATATATATATATATATATATATATATATATATATATATATATATATATATATATATATATATATATATATATATATATATATATATATATATATATATATATATATATATATATATATATGTATATATATATATATATATATATATATATATATATATATATAAATATATATATATATATATATATATATATATATATATATATGTATATACAAATATCTAGGCTTTTCCAACAAAAGCACCAAACTCAACCACACTGCACATCAAAAAAAACAGAAGCTATATATATATATATATATATATATATACAGGATATATATATATATATATATATATATATATATATATATATATATATATATATATATATATATATATATATATATATATATATTATATATATATATATATATATATGCTCAAGATTTCCTTATATATTTATATATTTTATATGTAATATGCTTTATGTATATATATATAATAGATGACCGAAACAGAACTACATAAGTATAATGTAACTTTTTCATGTATAATCAAATTTAATATATATATATATATATATATATATATATATATATATATATATATATATATATATATATATATATATATATATATATATATATATATATTTATATATATATATAAATAATACATATATATAATATATATATATATATATATATATATATATATATATATATATATATACTGCTCAAGATTTCCTTATCTTTTTTTGGCATATATGTTAGAAAAAATGGTTTAATTTACGGGTAGGAGTATTTTAATGTATGTAATATGCTTTATGTAATAGTTATCTACAATTTATTGTAGTGTATGTTCCAGTTTTAGTCATGTCATAATCAGATGACCGAACAGAACTACATAAGTATTTTTGGTTGTGAATGTAACTTTTTCATGTTACAAATTGGCTGAATCAAATTTAATTTGTTAACGCATTATTCTTGAACTATCGAATTGTGCAATCTTTTACCTATTTGATTCTAGACAATAGGATAGATGTATTCGTACTTCTAATACTAAGTATGCATTTTTATTGTTTTAGGAGTGTGTTATAGGTATTCAAAATTACAAAGAGTTTCATCTAATTACATTATTGCCAAAAAACTTTGAGTACGGTATACGTTACGGTCCTATTTTAATAAAACATACTTACCTCTAGACGTAATTTTATACCACCTTTAGAAAATCGTACTAATAGTTGGAACTCTACATTGTAAATAAGCTACTTTAACTTATTTTGCTAAAACAACGGTTGTAAACTGAGATTTATCTTGTAATGATTTTAAAATTTTATTTAAGATTGCGGACTTGTTTTGTTACATTGTAAAGCTGCTTAACGAGGAACAGTAAAATTTGCTTGGATTTTAACTAAAACTACTTTAGTTACTTGAACTTGAAGAAAGTTTAATAGTATAATTTTACTCTTTACTATCTTTACTGCATAATTTTGAAACTAATGATTGGACTTCTAATAAAACTATTATATGTTACTATCAAATAAATATCTATAATAATCTATAATAATAAAAACTGACAATATTAACAATATAATAACAATAATATTGCTTCAAAAAATTATTATTATTATAACACTAATAACACAGCCAGCAAAATAAAGTTCATTACCACGAGGAGGAATACATGGATATATTTTTCAACGCTGAATTCAAATCTAGAGTTAAAAAAAGGTTTATCACGTCATTTTTTATATAATAAAAGACTGTTTTAGTCAATTTCCACTGGTTTATTTAAATTGCGATGACTCGTTTCGCTGTCGATGCAGCTTCTTCAGATCTACGTTTTACACTGTCAACTTAGGTTTAATGTTCACAATTTGATATAATTTCTTAATTATAATATTACACCTAATTAAATTACATTAATACTATTGGAAAACCCACACAGACATGGAATCAGGAGAGTAAATTCAATAATGGTGACTTGTTTAAATCTACCTGGTCGTTGAGTAAAGTACCTGTAGTCCTTAATCGATTTATTTGCATTATCTCTGAAAGGTTTAGTTTTAAACCTTTTTGTTGGGTATGCATCGCCAGCGAAACGCGTCATCGCAATTTAAATAAACCAGTGGAAATTGACTAAAAACAGTCTTTTATTATATATTTATAATGAATTTCCATCAAGTAGAAGCTACGACCATCCAAAAAATGTCATTTTTTTTTGGCCAAAAACATTCCTTCAAATGGGCTAAAACTGTAGTAATAATGTAATGACTCTTAATGAAGTGTGAAAAAATGGTAGATATTTTTATAGCCTAGAGAAGAGAATATGCATTCAAACCACAGCAAGCTATTTCTATTAGTTAAAACAAAATACACCATTATAGGGGGTAAAAAGTACCTCTAAAACTCAATAACGCACGTGAGTTTAAATAACATGTAAAAAGGACAAATTCTTGTAGCTCTTAGAACAAGATATCTGAATCTGGTGTGACAATCAGACATTACTCTTAAAGGATTGAGACTCACCCCTATAGAATGTAAAAACCAGTCCCATCTACAAAGATATCTCGTAAGTTTCAATAACGACGAAAAAAGTTTAGGCTTTTATAATTTTAGGCAGCGTGAACAAATATGGAGTAGATTCGCTTGAACCACCGCAACACGACCAGAAAATATTCTTAGAGGATGGTAGAAAACTACCCCTATGCTCTAATGATGTACATGGATGTTATTGAAATTGGTAAAGGATCAAGTACTTTTGTGCCAAACATTCAAGACAACTAGATCAACTTCCTAATAAGGTCGAAAATCATCCCAAGGAGGGGGGAACCCTCTCTCTTGGGATGGATGGATCTTAGAAGTTCTAGCATATGAGAAAAAAATACAGGCTTTCGTAGTTTCAGACAGGATGGACAAATACAACCTGTATTTTTTTCTCGGATGTGAACTTCTAAGATCCATCAATTCCAGGGGATAATTCCCCCCTCCTAGGAGCTCTACCTCATGAAGGTAGAAACTCCGACCGGTGCAACGGGTCTGGTCTATTCCACAGACGGATCAAAAACTTCAAGCGAAATAGGCTCTGACAAACCCAAGTGGAGTTTAGCATTCCACTAGGCAAAGTGTAATAATATTCCGGGCAGAAATTCAGGCAATATAAGCATGTGTTTACAAGAATATTAGACGCGACCACCCTGAACAAGAAATATATAATCTCTTAGGCAGGCAAGCTGCTCTAAAGGCCTAGTCCAACTCCAAAATCACAGTAGAGTATAAACGTGACTTGTTTGAACTATGCTCCAGAAACAATAGGGGTAAAGTACTTAGGACACTCGAGGATAAAAAGTAATTAAAAAGTAGATGGATTAGCAAAATTCGGAGAGACAAAATCAAGCATGGGCCTGGAACCAACGTTTGATATACCAAAACAAATGGTAAAAACGACAATCAAGAAATGGTCATATGAGCAACATCTAGATCATTGGATCGCAACATCTGGCCAATGATATGCCAGGTACGTAATAAGGGACCCCTGGAACATCTGTTGTCCTTCGTTTAAAATGGGCTCAGATCACACTGCACAACATGCAGACTATGTGAAGAGGAAAAAAACATCTATGTACATCTTATTTGAATGTGCGGCTTTAACTCGGAACAGCCATAAACTGTTCGAAGATCTACATGGTGACCATAAACTATCACATGAAGAGCTTGGAAAGAACCTAATAAACAAAACTTCTGTAACCAAAAGAGGGGAGATCAATGAGCTTAGAGGCTGTAGTGCACAATTACGCACAATCACCTAACACAACTACAACCTACCAACCTACAACCAACCTACTCACAATTCCAAATCAGTAGCTGAGTACGGAGTATGCATCTGTCATTAAGATAATCTGAGAATAAATATTTATAGTAAGTAACTTGTTTCTGAAATGAAAATTGGAGTAACAAATTGAACAAGAACAAAGGCAAGATGAATTCCCAGCCGTTCCTTATAATTTTTATACATTTTAAGTAGAGAAGAACTTCAATTTAGATTACTTTATTCTTTAGATTTTTGTAATATATTTGTTTCAAAAAGGAAGAAGTATTGTCTATTTTCTCCTCGAATAAACTCAACGACTTTGAATTATTTTCAAAAGGACAAACTATCTAAGCAGAATTGATATTGGCATTAAATAAAAGCGCTCCCATAAAAGTGCGCTAACAATTGCATACATTACCGGAACTTATGATGTCGCTCACGATTTAACGAGACTCATCGATTAGATGTACGGTCCCGTAAAAATCGAACCATATTCACAAATTTATGTAAAAAATTGTACCATCTTTAGATTATACGAAGCCATAGTTTCTAAATAATGCGCCGCAAAAATATATAAGATGTAATATAGCTCGTTTCAGACACTTTCAGGAAAACACATACATCCAGCACAATCTTTCTGATAAATTATTTAGCGACTGTTTTAACAAATAATATTTGAGGAATATTCTTTTTCATAAAGAGACAGATATAATCTAAAAAAAAAATAATTTTTACCTTATCCTTACTTTTCTTGATATTGATATTAAGGTATTTTACATCGAGTTTATTATGTACGACTTTTTTCTTTCTTTCTTTTTTTTTCTCTCTCTCTCAATAATTTTTAGCAGCTTTCCTTGTAGAATTCCTAAATATTGACAACTTGTCGCTGAACATAATTACATTAACTCCACCCACTCATAAGCGCTAAATTCTCTGTTTGAGCCATTCTACCACCTTTCTTAGGTATCATGTAATTCTCTGAGTAAAGTATAATGGAATTTTTTGCAGGTCTTGTATGGCGACTTTTAATAATGTTACTAGGCAATTATTGTAGGTTTTCAGCATTTTTCGTAAAGATCAATTTTTAAGTTTTTGAGTTCTTTTTTCACATTTTAATTATTACTAATATTTTCATAACATGATTTTTATTATCATTAATATTACTTTTGTTCTTCTTTCTCACATTTAGTCAATGTAGTTCCATGTTTGACTGACGGGCCTAAGCCAAGTCAGCACAAACGCTATTACCATTGTGTATAAGGAATGACCTGACAATGTTACATGTTTTCAAAATCACTGACTTCTGAATGTTTTTGTGTATATTTGTGCTGAGTCCTAATTGTACTAAGTGCGGTATGAATGTTGTTGGTGTGTAGTAACAGCGCATCACTGTTCTGTTCATTTCATCTGTCCAGTTTAACCGCTGTCTTGGTTTGCCAGCCCTGGTAGTTGCATGTTGTCCTTGCAAAACATACGTGGCTTGGTTTGGCCCTGGTGGTTGTGTTTGTCCCTCATCTGTGTCGGTTGTGTTTGGGATTCATTTCGGTGGGTCCAGGCGGCGAGTAATTTTTTTCTTAGTGATTTCTTTGTCAGGTTTTGTGATTTTATTATAGCAAAGCATGACGTGTTCGTTGATTTCTGTAGTGCAACTTATCCGTTGCTTTGATTTTTCCGGCTTGGTGGTTGTCGGCTTACTCGCCGGCACAATACTTTTGGCAGGTCTATTTTCTTTTGCCCGGTCTTCATCGTTTTGGTCAGGCCGCCATTTCCTGCGACGTCCTCGACCATTATGTCGCTCGCCCGATGCTTCTTTTATTGGTTTACTGTTGCTTGAGGTGTTTTCAATGTTTTGTGGTGGCAGAAGCTTAAAGTGTTCCGACATTAGGTTGCCTGTTAGTGGAAGGTAAATAGTTTCGGTGTGTTTTCCTGTGCTTATTATTGTTGCTCTGTCCCTAAAAGTTATTTTCGTATCTCTTGTTCTTCGTTGTTTTGAGAAGATATGAAAGTTACTATTTTGGGTTTCCGAGAGAGCAAGTATCTCTAGGCTCGTTCCATAGGTGCCGTTTTTTCCTTTCAAATAATCTGGACAATACAACAAGGCTCAGGTACTTCGGGATCGTCAATGTCCGTGTTAGGAGAATCCATCATTATTATTCTTTCTCACATTTGATCAATGTGGTTCAATTTTTGGCTGTCCAGCCTAAGCCAAGTCAGCACAAATGTTATTACAATTGTGTATTAAGGAATGACTTCTGAATGTTTTTCTGTATGTTTGTGTTAAGTCCTAATTGTACTAAGTGTGGTCTGAATGTTGTTGATGTAAGGCCTGTGGCTGATATGATGAGGGGGGCAATGATGACTTTTTCTTGTTTCCATAGACTTTTTATTTCTGTTGCGAAGTCTGTGCATTTGAAGTATATGTCAATTAGAGAGGTGACTTTTCCTTTCTTGTATTGAAATGTAATATCGGGTTTATTGGTGGGGATTGTTTTATCTGTATGGATACTGATATCCTAGTAGAGCTTGTAATTTATTTTTAAGTATAGATGTTGGTGTGTATTTGTAGTAGGGATGTGTATTTTTTATGAGTTTGTATGTTATGGCTAGTGCTTGGTGAACTACTCTTGCCGCTGAGTATAATAATATATATAAATCCGCTTCATAGCGTTCTGCGCCGCCCTACGGTTCCCAGCTGCCATTCTCGTCTATCGTTCCAGTCTCCTGGCTGCAGGTTTCTTTCAGACATGGCCCTCTCTATTCCTTGGTCCCCAGGTGTCCAATACATTACTTGCTTCGGTATTCTCTCGTTGGCCATACGTTGTACGTGGCCATATCAACGTAGTTGTTTTTCTTGAATTTCCTGAATGATTGTCTTATTTGCTTTCATCTTGTCTCTTATTCTCTCGTTTCTAATTTTGTCTAAGCGAGAGATTCGGGCCGATCTTCGCCAGAAGTCCATTTCTGTTGACAAGAGTTTCTTTTGTTGCCTTTCACTCAGTTGCCACACCTCTGAACCGTATAGTATTATGCCTTTAAGGATAGTGTTATATAGTATCCTTTTCCTGTTATCCAGTATATCCTTAGACCAAAGCACAGAGTTTAATGCTCCTATTACTTTCCTTCCTTTGCTGATTCTATCTTCAATTTCTTTCTCACATCTTCCTTCACTTGTTATTTTTACCCCTAAGTACGTATATTCCTCACAGCCTTCAATTTTGATGTTATTTTCAACTTCCAACTCTTCCGGCTCTCCTCCCACGCACATATATTTCGTTTTGGTTTTGTTTATCTGAAGTCCCCATTTTCCATATTCTTCGATTAACTTTCGGGTCATGTATTCTAAGTCTTTCTTGTCCTGAGCTATTACTATCTGGTCGTCTGCGAAGTGTAATGTGTATAATGTAAGATTGTCATTGATAGGCATTCCCATTTTTGAACACTTTCTTCGCCAGTTTCTCAGTACATGTGCTAGATATATTTTAAAAAGGGTTAGAGACAAGCTACATCCTTGTTTGAGGCTATTGATAGGTCATATTGTTCGGAGAGTGTCTGGCCAACTTTAATTTTTGAGGAACATCCGTTGTACAATTGTTGTACGGCTTTTATCAAAGTTATATCTATTGGACTTTTCTCAAGCACTTCCCAAATTTTTTTAATTGGTACTGTGTCATAGGCCCCCGTAAGGTCCACAAACAAAAGATAAATCCGACCGTTGTGTGTCGCCGTCTTTTTCTCGATGATTTGAGATATTGGAAATAACATATGTTATCGATGCATGAGCGACCCGCTCTAAGTCCGGTTTGTTCTTCAAATTCATGTGGGCCATATTCTTGTTCAATTTGAGACTTTAGGACTTTTCCATACAGTCCGCTGAGAGTATCTGTGACGGCTATGCATCTATAGTTACTACATACATCTTTCCTTCCTTTCTTATGTATCGGGGTAATCCATGCCATTTTCCATGAAGTGGGTGGGGGTTTTCCGTTGATATACAAGGTAAACAGGTATGCCAAGATCTCTTTTAATTTTGTTGGTCCATATTTTAGGAGTTCGACTGGTATTCACTCGGGTCCACTAGCCCTTACATTCTTCATAGTTCTTAATGCTTTTTCTACCATATCCACAGTCACTTTTATATATGTTCCCTGGATTCTGTAAGCGGTTGGTGACATTATTTGATATTGTGCTAATACAAGGTATATTTATTTTTATCCACTTTGTCCGATCTAAGAGTGTTAATTAATTTCCAAGCTTCTGTTGATTTTGTGCCTACCAGGAAAGTGTTTATTTCTGCGCACTTCCTGTCCCACATATCATTTTTCTCTTTTCTTAATAGTCTTTTGAATATAGCCAACTGTTTTCTATATTCTATTCCATCTTCTGTTGCTCTCGTACAGATCCATTTTTCATATGCTCAGTTCAGAACTCCATCCATCGTTGATATATGGTCTTCTTTTGTTTTCTTCGCCCAAGGTTTCGTGTGCTATTGTTTTTAAAGCCTTAACTGTGTGGGAGTATAGAACTTCTGAGGTCATGTCGGTGTAGTGGTCTTCTAATGCTGCCCCTAAGCGTGTTTGGTATAGCCATTTGATGCTACCTTCTCTCAATAGATAGGTCTTATCTCTGAGGTTTGCAACTTTTTCTGTGTTCTGTGCAGTGTTTTCATCTTCAGGGTTCTCATATTTATGGTGCACCTTCATCTTGGCTCCCACGAGATAATGATCACTACCGCATTCGATCCCTCTAAAGGCTCTAACATCTTCGATCTTCCACTTTGTATTTTGTTTAACATTAACATAGTCAATGATGGACCTCAGTTGTCGAGTTTCTTGATGCCATGTATACTTGTGAATGTCCTTGTGTTCGAAGAACCCATTCATAATTTTTAAGTTGTTTCGTGTATATGATTCAATTAGCCTCTCGCCGTTATCGTTTGTTATGGCTTCTCCATATTTGCCGATTACTTTACTATTTCTCTCTCATCCGGTTCATTGAGATCGCCCATGAGAATGATTTCTCTCTGATTTCCTATGCTGGCTATTATGTCATTGCGTGTATCAAAATACTGATCCTTTTCCACGATAGGGGAGTCATCCGTGGGTGCATACGTTCCTATAACCGTTATTCTATGGCCCAAGTAGTCTATATTCACAGTGAGATTTCGTTCGTCTAAGGTATGGTAATTCGTTATCTTTGTTTTAAATTTTGCTTTTATTAAAATGGAGACACCTTTGGCAGAACGTGCGCTTTTTGGGACACCGTTGCATATATGAATGTATTGTCCACATTGCTCTATGCCTGAGCCTTTCTTTTTTGTCTCAGTTAGTACGATACAGTCCAGGTTCAGTTTCTCGGTGTTTTTAAGGATGTCTTTCATCTTGTGCTTGCATCCCTGAGTGTTCGATGTTCCAAATTTCATATCCATAATTCGTTGCCTAAGTCGTCTTTGTGAAGTTCTGGTCGTGTTCAGAGGCTTATTGCTGGGATTTTTTGAGGCTAGTTTTTTTTTACTAGTGATGAGTTGCAAGCCCTTCGCCTAAACCCCCGATCATGGAGGACCTGCGGTAATTTGTTTTCGAAGATTTCTTCCTCTAGCCTTTAATGAGCCAACATCCTCCTGCAAGGCAGCAGGTTCTCCGTACCCTGGAAGGGGCCCTTACAGGGTGCTATCATCCTGGTCAGATGAACCCTGGTTTTTTAACGAGCTTATTATTGCTCCCTCTCACCCTTTTCCAACCTGGCTTGAGACAGGCTTTGGCGGGTATCTTACTTTTATTATAAATATTATTATTTTCATTATTAGCTTTTTTAATATTATTATTTTTTATTTTCTTTCATAATTAAATTTACAATTCTAATCGCTATAATAGCTTAAAATACGGGTAGAAAGCCACTAAAGTCTTACGACCCAGGCGTGGGTTGTTTCTCCCTCTGTTTACAATGTAATTGTGGAGAAAAAGTTGGGACCAAATATAAACATAATTAAATAAGATGAAAAGAGTATTTCTACCTTAATATATGTTTTTCTGAAGTATCTCCAGTAAAATTTAGATCTATCAAAAATAATGTGCATAGACTTACATTTATCCACGACAAGCCCATGTTGATGCTATTGGAGTTGGTATTTCCAGTCTTTTCAACATACACTTAAGATGTTTAATCTTATGTAAGTTCTAATATTGTATAGGCTTTCGAAACAATTAAACGATCTTTGTCCTATTTAAGTGTATTTCTTTGTCTTCTTTTAATATGGTATCATGAACATGCATAATATTTGGTAAAATCATCAATATTGAGGTGCTAATTCATTTTGTTTAATTCTGTAAAGCCTTCATTAGTTTAATATGACACTTTGGACGTTTAATTTACAGCAAAGCTGTGGAACACAACCCTAAAAATTGAACAAATAAAAAACAAGCCTCTTCAACTTTACACTAGACTCTTAGAAAACACTTCCATAAAAGTTTCTTAAGCTGAAGCTGTTGAACCACCTTCAATCTTGAGGCGACACAGCCAAGGATTATGTTCAACAAAATCAATAACTTAACCACATGATGCTACACGCATTACTACCAGAGAGTAAAAAACTGCCACTATTAACTTTAAGTTACCCTTGGATAACCCATGTGGAAGATAAAATATGCCACACTTCAGTATAATCATTTTATTGAAATAAAAACATATATTACTATAGAACCTAGTTTTAATACCTAATCAAAATGTAATGGATTAAAATATTATAAAATTAAAATTTTTTAAAGAGCTTGGAACTATATGGCTAAAATATAAACAAATATTAACGGACCGATCAGTTTTAGACAATAAAGCATATATATATATATATATATATATATATATATATATATATATATATATATATATATATATATATATATATATATATATCATAAAGATAAACATATTTTCAAAATCAATTTGATTACCTAAGGAAGCAGTAATTTTTACAGCTAAACCAACTACAGACTATCCAAGAGGCATTCGAATATTGTTTCGAATATTAGGAAAACAAATACTTTGTATTATTAAAATTTGCAAGTGCATTGCGATAAACTAACCAGAGGAGTATTCAATAAAGAAATAGTTCCAAAGCCCAATTTAAGCAAAAGTGCGTTTTGTGTTTTGAGACTAATACTTATAATTAATTAAATATATAATCAAATATATATATATATATATATATATATATATATATATATATATATATGTATATATATATATATATATATATATATATATATATATATATATATATATATATATATATATATATATATATATATATATATAAATATATATGGAAAAAAGCATGCTTGGCATGTCCCTTAGATATAGAAACCATAATGAGCAGATAAGGAGACGAACTACTAAAGTCAATAACATAGCTCTGGAGGCGGCAAGGATGAAGTGGCGATGAGCGGGTCACGTGGCTAGATCATCCCGAGACAGATGGGTATATCAGGTAACAGTATGCAGATCCAGAGAAACAGAAAGAGGCGTGGGATGTCCACAGAAACGATGAGTCAATGATATAATAGAAGTAGTAGACAAGTAGGGGTAAAAGATGGGAAAGCATGAAAGAGATGAGAAGACAAGTGATATTATACATATATATATATATATATATATATATATATATATATATATATATATATATATATATGTCATTTGAAATTTAAAATAAAAATAGACAAAAAAAAAACTATTAATAAATACTCTGGGTTCATTTTTACCTTAAAAACCTACGATTGCCCAGCGGAGCAATAACCCAATATGTCATAAACAGCCTGACTTCGGTAAACTTTGGTTTTCAAATGACCCCATAAAAAAAATCGACTGGCGTAAGGTCGGGACACCTTGCAGGCCATTCTACAACACCACTTCTGCCTATCCATCGATTAGGAAGAATCGCATCCAAATATCTACGAACACTGATTTCATAGTCAGGAGGTGCTCCGTCCTGTTGATACCACAGATTCCTGTTGGGGGTATCTAAATTATTTTCATCGGGAAAAAGACCTGCATAAGTTGGAATAACTTGCTCTTGGAGTAACTGTAAATACCGCTCTCCTATAAGATTACCATCGATAAAAAAGGAACTAATGATATGGGGTCATTTGAAAACCAAAGTTTACCGAAGTCGACTTGAAACTGTAGAAGATTTACAACAAAGGGTTCAATATGAAGTAGCACAGATCACCCTGAATTCTCTGAAAAACTCTGTTCAGGCTGTTCATGACAGATTGGGTCATTGCCTCCCTGTTAACAGTAGGCATTTTGACCAATAGTTACCTTAAAAATAAACGTAGAATATTTATTAATAGTTTTTTTGTATTTTTTAGATTTAAATTTCAAAGGACAATAATTCCAACAGTTCAATTTAGACATATGGTATGTTAAACAAATAAATAACTAAAATTTTTAGTAGGACTCAAAAATAAAATAATATACAGGGCTTTCCATTTAAAAAAAAATCAAGATGGCGTAATTTCTTCATACTGACAGTTCAAAACATTTTATTTTCAATATCATCATGTGCACCGTACAACGAAGAATATCCTCTCTGCGTAACCTGCGTGATTAGTATAAGTGTAGCTCAATTGAACTGTTTAGACGAACCGTAGACGGATTTAGAGTGGTTGTGACGATATCCAGTTCCCGAGAGGAGTGGCACTCAAAGAAGAAGAAGAAGGAGTTCACTAACTCGTCTTCAGTATTGAGTGTTTCACCTCTCAGTTGCAAAAAAAATCAAATGTCTAACTTTATATTCACCTCTGAATAAAAGTATAAGGTAAGCAAACGATATTGATGTCCTTTTTTTTTTAATAGAATTTAAACACATTAAAATATATTTATTTTTCACAAAAAAAAGTGCACAAAGGATTGTCATTTATTTCTCTAAAATTATTTTACCCTTGCCTATCAAAAAGATCTACGTAATTACTAAGAAAAACCAATTTATGTTCTTGTTTAAAAAAACTACTTTTTTCCGAATATTCGAAAAAATAATAAATCGAGCTTCATATATCAAATGCACGATCTCATTAAAATGGGTCATCAAGTTGACGGACATTTAAACTATTTGCCTAAAAGTGCATGAAAATCTGAAACGACAAAATAGTTTTTGGTCACGTTCTTTTATGAATGGCCGATTGAAAAACGATTTTGGTCATGTCAATTAACATTTAACCTAGTTTTTTGAACTACATAAGTGTTTCCTCAATTTGGTCCGAACTTTACAAGGTCCAACAAAAATCATGGTATGTCTCAATATACGTGAGTAACTTTATATTAATCAAATTCGATTTTCACCCGTTAAATTTCAGTATAAAATTATTTAATCTTTTTCGTACCATTACAATAGAGCTGAAATTATTTTTTCCTAAAACTCGCATCCATCTGTTTTACTAGATAAAAAGTGTTTTAATATGAGTGACAGTTTTGTGCTACCTGCACAAATTATAGATCCCCTACCCAGAAGAAGCCCAAGTTCTTATAAAAAATTGAACACAAGGTAATGTTAAAAACATTTGTTGTCATCGATGTATTATCCATCACCTTCGATACGGCCTTTGACATTGCCAATTATTTAACTACATGAGCTATTTTATATTGATTTTAGGGATGATATTAAGGTTTGCGGGCAATTTTTTTTATTTTCAATAGTATCATATAGTTTTTGTTCTATCGACAAATGAAATTCGAGGACGACAAAGAATTCATAGGTATTAAATCAGGTGAATATGGCCAGTGATAGAATGAACAAACTCAAGAGAGAGAAACATATTTTAGTAATGATCGTGTCAAGGAATTTTAAGTTTTGACTAATGATCCAAATCTTATTGACCGTTCTTGTTAGAACCGCCAAATCATCTTCAATCAGTCTCCGACTATTCAGACTTTTTTTATATGTGAAAGTATCCACTTTTTGAATGTTAACTAAATATTCATAATTGTTGACTGTTTCAAGAAATAAATATACCTTACTTACCCAGTTTAACGCAAAAATTAATCATAGCTCTTCTTTTCCGACTATTTTTCAAATTACTTTTAACGTTATTATGGGCACCTCATGGCACAAAGGGCAGCCGACACAACATTAGTGAAAGTTACCTATTAATAAACAATATAATAAAATATATGCCTTTTAGGAAGTACCTATAAAATTAGTTGACTCTTTTGATCCGCAAGAAACACTAAGTAAACTTACATAGGGATCACTCTGTCTTGCCACGCTCTCAGTGACGACAAGCTGGTACTGGGAGTCTCCTTCTCAGCCGGAAAGCTATCAGATGGTCGCCCATCTTAGAACTTTCCGACTGCAGCAATAGTTTAGGACGACGACACCCAGCAATGGTGCCATTCCACTTATTGACACGGCAGAGTTAATGTGAAACGGCACTAAGCAAATCATTAGAGAAATCCCTACTTCGAACCCACTTTTAGTAGCACAATCAGTGATATTTTGTTAACAATTTATTTTTTTATTTTTGCTTTGGCAACTGTCACAATATGAAACGTTTTCCGATTAAGTATTCTTATATCTTATGTATGATAATATATTATTCTATCAAATATCGAAAAAAAATTTATATTAAAAGTGCAGATCACAGTTCATCTAAAAGAACACATACCTTTTATTAAGTTAAAATTTTAACATTTATAAAACAACTTGTCAAAGCGAGAATGATATTTCATCTGTAAATAGGAAAACTATATTCTATTTATTGCCCCGGTAGTATTTTTACCGCAAGGCTATGCTCATTTTATATTTACTGCATATAACTTTATCGGCTCCTTATAGCACCGCAATATACAGGCCAAGACAATAGCGGAGTACTCACCCCCAAAAATAAAAACTACGAAGAAAAGAAGGAAATTAAACCATTTTTTCAGAAAAAAGATTCATCTGATATGTATTTTAATAAAATACGTGAGGCCAGATATAACCATTCATAGATAGTGACAAAAGTATTAATGCCCCTGGGCAAGTGCTCATCTGTTTTCCAAGCAGAAATTAATATATATATATATATATATATATATATATATATATATATATATATATATATATATATATATATACATATATATATATATATATATATATATATATATATATACATATATATATATATACAGAGGCCGTTTAGTTCCTTAAAACAAGCTAAGATCAGTAGCAGTATCAGACAAGTAAACATGTGCAAAAATTTTTGTTAATTAACTTAGCAAGTAGAAATAACCTGCTTCTCGCTTAGGTACCTTTTCATACTGAAATAAGAAAACTAAAATACTAATTAAATATGAGATTCTAATCTCCATGGTATCTGAATTCCGTTTTAAAATTCTCTACCATATGGGTAAAGTGGCAGTCATGAACTTGCTGAGGACTTAGTTTGTCAGAGCCTGAAATGAATTAGCGGAGAAAAGGCAATCAAAGAGCATTGCGGAGGAACCAAATACCAGTTTTTCCTTAAAGCTAAATAGAAAGGACGTGACAATGGTAACAGAAAATTTCATTGGATGTTATCAATTCAATGAGCAACACAGTTAAAGTTGACCCAGGCTACAGTCGGTTCTTGGAGAAGGGAAAACTAGTTCGTCATTTAGAAACCTGACTTGAATACTCAAAGAAAGAATAAAGGCTTTTGAACCCATTAATGGGTTGATACCTATTTAGAGCACAATTTCAGCTTAATCTTTAGCATGGAAGTTTTAATTCTTGATTGGAAATTACTCAAAAATAGTAGAAATAAAAATAATACCTTTTAAATATGATGCTGGGTTTTATGGTGTACGGAATTTGTTAAAAATATTTCGAGACTTTGCGACTAGTTTCTAAGTCAGACAAGATACCTCTACAGAACGAGGTTCTAGTTCTAAAATCAGATTTTTTTGTCTTTCACACTCTCAATTTGAAATTTTGGATTCCAAAACTTTTTTAATTTTATAATCTACAATATTTTCAAAAATGTTGTAGCAATCTTACCCAAACAACCTCATGCCCTCTCCTGATCTATCTAGAAAAACTGTGAAAAATTTCGTCTCAATCCATAGAAACCCAATAAAGAAACTATATGTACAAGGTTGAAAAATGACTTTTTCCCTTAATAACAAACTTCGAACTTGTGAAAATTTATTAAATATGGCTTCCAGGACATTAGCTGTCTTTCCTGTACCAAGTTACAAGTCCTGCGTTAGTCTATCCTAGTTGTAAATAACCGGTCAACTGCAAGTTGAAATTGCGCAATTAGTGTTCCGTCCGTTGTTTTTAAAACAAAAATTTTTGTTACGGTGGTATAAAATGATCAGTGACTTCACAAAACATACCCCAAATGAGTTTTCAACAAAGTTTTTTTTCCGATCTGTATTGAAAACTGATGGCTTTGAAATTTTTTTTTTTTTTTTTTTATATGCCAGGTAAATTATTAAAGGTAATGAACTCGTGATAATTTTCGTTCAATCTACACCCTGTGGAGAATATTCCAGAATTTTTAAACATTTTTTGATCAGTACTTTTTGAGATAAGGGGAGACAGCGATTTTTTGCGATTTCCTAAAAATAAAACAAAGAAAAGTGTGCACAAGTATTACATTATATCTATTTTTGAACTCGTGTTTTTACAAGCTTTCATTTGACACTCCACTAGATGACCTAGTAAAAAAAAAATTTCACTTCCGATTTCACCCCCTAAAAGTAACCCTTTAGGTCAAAATTTAACTTTCTAGATTACACGGCTCTGATGAAGCCATCAATCCCATATTAATACTAAATTTCAACTTTTTTGCTAAATAGTTTTGGAGAAATCGGGTGACAGATGGACGGACAGACGGACGGTCACTGAATTGATTTTATAAGTGTTCCGTACGGAACACTAAAAAGGTAATAGGAAACATGGAAAGAGTGACCAGGTAAGCCCCCTTAATTATGTCCCCTTCGGTAATAATAAGCTACCAGAGCAAGGATATCCAACTTTTGCGGATTTTAGTCTTTCTGGAAGATATTGACCTTTTAAAATTGGACAAACTGCTGCTGAAAACTTTTATGAATAAAATACACAGCAAAATTACTGTAAGACTATGTTGTCTAACGAGAAAATAAAACCTGAAATTTTAGCAAGAGCTCTTCAGTTTAATACTTTACAGAGTAAATCCACTACAGTTACTTGTTAATCCCTGTAATTTCTCTCTGAGATGATTTTTTTTTCTTTAGAAACTCTTTTTAGCAAAAGAGTAATTTGGCTTTTTCATCCTTGGATTACGTATTAATGTTTTCCCAGCAATAAAAAGCGCTTATCTTTAAAGGAAAGCATATAAAAAGTGGTGTATTTTTAAGTAATTAATTTAGCGAAAGAAAGTTGTAAAAATATGGTTTCTTCCTGATTATTTTCAAGATATTCTCAATAACTTTTAATTGAAAATATTGCAGCAGGATAAGGTAAGGTCACAATAATGCACCTAAAAAATTGGTAAAAAGCATCTATAAGATAAATAATAAAACCGGTCAAGTGCAAGTTGAACTTGCACAATTAGTGTTCCGTACGTTGATTGTTGATTGTTTTTAAAATAAAAAATTTTGTTAGGGTGGTATAAAATGATCAGTGACTTCACAAAACACACCCCAAATGAGTTATCAACAAAGTTTGTTTCCAATCTTTAATGAAAACTGGTGACCTGGAAATTTTGTTTTTTTTTCTATAACGGATAAATTATTAAAGGTTCAATCTATACCCCGTGGAGAATATTCCAGGGTTTTTTCAAAATTTTTTGGTCAGTACTTTTCGAGATAAGATAGGAGACAGCGATTTTTCACGATTTTTTAAAAGTAATACGAAGAAAAGTGTGCGCAAGTATTACATTATATATATATTTTTACTCGTGTTTTCACAAGCTTTCATTTGACACCACACTCGATGAATTAGAATAAAAAAAATTTTTTCACTTCCGATTTCACCCCCCCAAAACGAATCCCTTAAGTCAAAATTTATGTTACGGTAATATAAAATGATCAGTGACTTCACAAAACACACCCCAAATGAGTTATCAACAAAGTTTGTTTCCAATCTTTAATGAAAACTGGTCACCTTGAAATTTTGTTTTTTTTTTCTATACCAGATAAATTATTAAAGGTAATGATAATTTTCGTTCAATCTATACCCCGTGGAGAATATTCCAGGATTTTTTCAAAATTTTTTGATCAGTACTTTTCGAGATAAGGTAGGGGACAGCGATTTTTCACGATTTTTTAAAAGTAATACGAAGAAAAGTGTGCGCAAGTATTACATTATATATATATTTTTAACTCGTGTTTTCACAAGCTTTCATTTGACACTACACTCGATGATCTAGTAAAAAAATTTTTTTTTTCACTTCCGATTTCACCCCTCAAAACGAATCCCTTAAGTCAAAATTTATGTTATGGTGATATAAAATGATCAGTGACTTCACAAAATACACCCCAAATAAGTTTCAACAAAGTTTATTTCCAATCTTTACTGAAAATTGATGACCTTGAAATTTCTGTTTTTTTTATATACCAGATAAATTATTACAGGTAATGCACTCGTAATAATTTTTCGTTCAATCTACACCCCGTGGAGAATATTCCAGAATTTTTTCAAAATTTTTTGATAAGTACTTTCCGAGATAAGGCGGGTGGACAGCGATTTTTCGCGATTTTTTAAAAATAATACGAAGAAAAGTGCGCGCAAGTATTACATTATATATATATATATATTTTACTCGTGTTTTCACAAGCTTTCATTTGACACCACACTCGATTATCTAGTAAAAAATTTTTTTTTTCACTTCCGATTTTACCCCCCCAAAACCAACCCCTTAAGTCAAAATTTAACTTTCAAAACTACATGGCTCTGATGAGGCCATCAATTCCTATATTACTACCAAATTTCAACTTTCTATGACAAATAGTTTCGGAGAAAATCGGGTGTGACAGACGGACAGACGGACAGACGGACAGACGGACAGACGGACAGACGGACAGACGGACAGACGGACAGACGGACAGACGGACAGACGGACAGACAGACGGACAGACGGACAGACACGAAGTGATCTTATAAGTGTTCTGTACGGAACACTAAAAAGAGTTTCTTTTTTATTTAAAGTGTACGTCGTATCACCTAAGACAAAACAATGTTAATTATTATATCCTTCTGAATAATTGTGTAATTTACAACTTACTTTTATGATGTTCAGAAATTATGGAAACTTTTTATGCTTCCGAAGTTAGTAGAAAATAAGAATTTTTCGGGTGTGTTCGTCCGGAATGTTATTATTTCTGAACAATCTATTATTCGGAATATATTATATACTCCAGACTTGATCGAATAATAAAACTTTCCATACGACTTTAGTAGGTAGCAGCATGTCATGGATGATTACAGGCTTTGTTAAGTAAGGCTATAACCATATTTCGACAAAAAATGCTTGAAACAAAAGCAAGATACACGGACAAGATCTGGAAAACAGATCATGATAAGAGCCTTAAAAACAGGTTCCTAAACCTTAACGGGGACCAACGTCCACTTCAATATGAATACCAACGTGCTAGCACTAAAATCGAAAAAGCAGCAAGACGACATAAACAGTCATGTTGTCAACAACCTTGCTCAACGAGCACAATCTACTGCAAAAAGAGGTGACTTAAGGTCTTTCTACGGAATAACAAGAACATTTTCTAACAGAACAAATACTAGAGACAGCAGTACTTTAAAAGCCATCTATGGCAGAATCCTAACAAAGACTGAAGAAGAAAAAAGATGGACAGAATAATTTGTGGAAAGTCTAAGGCTGGGGAAACTACATCTGAGGCTATGGACGAAATTAAGAAGGCAATCATGCGAGTGAAAAATTCCAAACCGTAAGAACGACCAACTTCGCTCCAAAAAATCTTTAAAGATCACTTGAACAATGCAGCCAAACAGTGACATAATTTTGATCATAACTTGAACTATATCCGGTTTTTTGGATTGCAAACTCCTTGTTGTCGAAAAGGCAAAATTCCAGTAAATGCGTCTACGGCCGACTCCATCTCTTCCGGAAGATAAGGCAGCCTGGGAACGTCATCAATACGGTGCGAATGTCTAAGACGGTAATGGGACACGCAACGCTGCATTATGATGGTAAGTGTAAGATAATACAATATAAACAGGACACGCTAAAAGTAAATACATCAATATTTCTGGTTCCTTGGTGCATGCCCTACACTTAATGTCGGCTAGTTTGATAAATTGACTACGATACAACAAGGTATTAATGAAACCATTCTGACCAGACAGTAAAATTCCCTCTTTGTTTGACTTAAGACTTGCTAACTGTAGAAAACTAAATGTTAGTTTTTTCGACAGCTACAGCAAATTAATGTTCCTATAAAATACTTCATATTGGGGTTTTTCTGTGTGATGCCTATAAAATTGTTGTTTTGCTGTTTTAATGACTGGTTTAAGTCTAGGTGGTTCTAAATATAGGATGTTAACCTCATAATTTTGTTTTTCGATAAAATCGCTGGAGCTTTCTGTTATACCAAGATTTTCCGCTGCATCATACGCAGCCCTAAACAGAAAGGTTCCAACTCCTCTCTGTACATGACCGTAGAACAATTCAAGGAGATAATCGGAACATTTTGCAGTCGTTGCTTAAGAGAAGATTATTTTTCTTAGCAATTAATATATTGTTCACAGTAAAATGCAACAAATTGTATCTGTATACCTGGACTCTGTCTCGGACTGTTCAAAGCCACAAACTGACAGAGGAGTTGTTCAGCAAGTGGCCAACAATTATCGCTAGTCATCATTGTAAGGGTGCTATCCCACGCATATGAAAACTCAATATTACCTATTAAAAATAAAGAGACTCCATATTTCAGCAGATAACTACTCGTCTTTGATCGCTCAATCCAATTCAGAGCGCATTTTACCGTATTAAGGCACGTTAGCCGAGCTAGGATCGACAAACAAAAGAGCTTATTGCCGTATTGGCGTAATATCGTAGTAAGATACAACAAATTGTAGAGATACCCCAGTACGGCAATAAGTATATTAAGTTTTTGTTTACTTGTTTATTGATTCTAGCTCGGCTGATGAGCTGTGATGAGACAACAGTGGTTAACTGCTGAAATATGAACTTTGTTCATTTTTAGCAATCAATGTTGATTTTTAAGATATTTGATAGTATTAATATAATACTTTAATTTCACATCTACTCTTTAGATTTAATCGATGTAGGTCAGCGTTTCTCAACCTTTCAGTATTAGCGACCCAATTTTCAAACATAATTTTCTTCGCGCCTCAACCCCCTCTCATACAATAACAATGCATGCAATAATAATGTATTTTCAGTATTTTGATGCTAAGGCTACACTATGACCTTAATTAAAAACTACCAATAATAAGTAAATTTATTCATATTTGGCAACACATATCTGCTGCTTTGACAAAACTAGAATCGATGCCTTTCTATTGCTTTCTGTCACGTCCACCATATCGGTAGCGGCTTCGCGAGAAGTTCCGAGTTGTCTCGAACATTCGGAAAGTCTGCCCAAAAGTGTATAAATGCTGCACCTCGTTCAATTACGGCCCATCTTATTCGAGTTGATCCTTCTACTGCTATCGGATTTATCGTGAATGTGTATGTTGTAATTTACATGTTAATTGAAATTCAAGGTATTAAGTATTCACGGCAGTAAATTCATACAGAATCATGGATAAATTTTTAAGTGGGCGGAAGCGAGCATTAGACGATAGTGAAGCATGAACAAGTGCACAGACGAGCGTGGCGCCGAAAATAAAATCAAGAAAATATTCTCAAAAATACTTAAATTTAGGATTTACCAGTACTGAAGTAAATGAAGAAGAAAAGCCCCTGTGTGTTATTTGCTCAAAAATCTTGGTAGCAGACAGCGTGAAACCAAATAAACTTAGACGACATTTGGAAACGCTTCATAATGAGTAGCTTAACAAACCCCGAGAATTTTTCGAATTAAAATTAAAATCATATGTAAAGCCGAAATCATTTTTTAAAACTTGAGATTGTAGAAACTGTTGTTTTGGAGATAATTTTGCCAAACAATTGCTATCCATACCTATATCAAATGATACTGTTGCCCCTCGAATTGGTGATATAGCTGAAGATGTACAGCATCAGCTTTTCGGGAAGTTGCGTGACAAATTGTTTTGAATTCAGCTTGATGGCGCAACAGATAGCAATAAAGATGCTCATTTCATTGCCTATGTCCGATTTTGTGATGGTATTTTAGCAGTAGAAGAACTATTTTTCTGCAAACCAATAGAACTCAAAGCAACATCACTCGCATTATTTGCTATCTTAAATGATTTTATAAACGAGGCAAATACGGAGTGGAAAAATTGCGTCGGAATATGTACCGATGGTGCTCATTTAATGTCTGGAACATTTCAAAGTGTACAAGCACTTGTGAAACAAAAATCTCCACTGTGTGTGTGGACACATTGTATGATCCAGATAGAAGCTCTGGCTACCAAAGAAATGAGTCCTGCTCTGAATATTGTGCTCACTACAGTTGTAACTGTAGTAAATTATATTAAAATGATACCCCCAAAATCTAGAATTTTTTTTGCACTTTGTAAAGACATGGGTGCCGAACATTCAGCATTACTATTTTATTGCGAGGCAAGATGGTTATCATGAGGGAAATGTTTGCAACGTGTTTATGAATTAAGAAATGAAATCGCCATTTTTTTATAAGAGGAAAACCGACCGGAAGCCGAGATGTTTCAAGATAGTTTATTTATGATGAAATTGGGCTACTTGGTCGATATATTTGAGAAACTAAATACCTTAAATCTGCAACTCCAAGAAGCAAATACACATATATTCGACACAAGTGATAAAATTAATGCTTTTTGTAGAAAAATAGAATTGTGGAGCAGAAATGTAAAGCAAAAAAACCTAGAAATGTTTGCAAATGTGTTAAAACATACAAAGCTGAAGAACAACATGTGAAAGTTGTTTTAGTAAGCATTGAAAATCATCTAGCCATGTTGACAAAGAATTTTAAAAAGAATTTTCTTACGGACGAAAACTTGGTAGCAAGTTACGAGTGGATTAGGTATCAATTTAAAAATACTCCCGAAGAAGAAATCTTCATAGACTTCACGGCAAGTAGCGAAATCAAAAAACAATTTAAAAATAAAAGACTATTTGAATTTTGGGCAGGGGTAAGTGATGAGTTTTCTGCACTGAAAACAAGAGCATTTGGTAAACTATTACCATTTTCAACATCCTACCTTTGCGAAATCGGATTTTCTGCTACTTTGAAAACAAAATATAGATCTCAACTGAATATAAAAAAATAACTCAGCGTGTCATATTTCTAATACTAAACCATCCTTCGAAAATCTTTGCTCTGCAAAACAGGCCCAAGGGAGTCACTAATAATTATTAAACTTGTTTTTAATTTAGTATTAATATGTTAATTATTAGGTAAATACATTGTGCAGTACTAATGCAATCCTATTTGTAGGTGTATTATATCAGTGTAAATGTGTATTTTATTTTTTATTATTTCAGAATGTATTTTGTTTTGCTTTCCTTTCAATAAATTATATTAAATGTTTTTAATGAATATTTTTAATAATAATTTCTTTTCGATACGCTCGCGCCCCCCTAATAGTGTAATCACGCCCCCCTAGTGGAGCGCGCCCCACAGGTTGAGAAACGCTGATGTAGGTAGATGAATAACTATTTTAATTTTGATGGCACTCTTCTGACGTTACAAAACTTTTCGCCTCATTTATTCCTTACAATCTATTTGCAAATTAAATTTGATGCAGTGTCAGGTCCAATAATTCGTTAAACAAGTTTACAAAGATATGTAAAATGTACCATTTAAAATATGTAATAAAATCCATACATTAATGCGAAGATCTATTATTCACATTATATTTTATATTTAAAATATTTAAATTGCGTTTTATTATATGATCTAACAATTGAATGGGAAGGTTACAATAAACCAGAAATAACAAAGCAGTTCTTTATTAACATAAAATTTAGATAAAAGTTACGTGAGACTTTCCTATTTCAACAGTACATGACGGTCAATTAATTCGCCTCTCAAATTTTCAAATTAAATGTTCTAACATCAAAAATTCAGCATCATTAAAAAGAGAAAAATATGGACAACTCACCTTAATTCAATAAGTAGTTCTGAAAATATTTTTTGTAGTACTATTTCACCATTAATATGGCAGGTATAACTATGTAAAGCAAATGAAGTAATTTAAATTAAACAAAAATTAGTATAGAAGAAAAAGCTTCCTTCTTAAGGTGTAAAAGTATGTATGTATATGTCCGCGTGTGTTAATATTTTAAGACATTATCATCAATCAACTCCTAATAGTACACGCAAAACTAAACACTGAAATTCCTATACAGACCGACGCAACAACAGCGTTGAGTAAGATATCTCCGCGTAGGCGGAAATACGAAATGCAGTGCGTTTACATAGATTATCGACTGATTGATATATTTACTAATGTAGATATTACATACCAATATGAAAAATTATAATAATACATAGATATAGGTAAAGGTGATTTTTGTGAGTAAAATTAAATAATCATGTAAAACTCTTTGGAAAAGTATTTTATCCCTTAATTTTATATGTATTTTATGTATATTTTTCTACTGTACACCAAATTATGTATATGTTTTTTGCTTGAGCAAAATATATAAAACAATATCGAAAGTTCCCATTTGTAAAACAATTTCATCCCTTTGAACGTACTCATTTAGCATATCGATTTCCATTCAAACGATGTAAATTTATTTGTAAAAGGATTAGTTGTGTCGTATAATCGCATAAATTTCGTATTGAATGTGTAACAGTAACAGCCAGGTTTAAAATACCTATACTATTAAACTCTAATTAGTTTCCGGGATTTATATAATCTCACTTAATATTAGTTCAAGAGATAAAGTCTGTTTTTTGGAAACGATTTTCTACCACTTAAGATTAGCTTGTAATTCATGATAATAATAATATGATAATAAATTGCTTTTATTATCGATTTAAAAGAAATTATATAAAAGTATTATTAACAATCCTACGCTTATACAATAGCCACTGTAAGCAAATGATTGTTTTACCTCTGCTTAACAATACGATTAAAAGACTAGCTCAGTTACCTAATTATGAATATTTCAATTTTCAGAATGTGATTTCCAAATAATAGATCCAATTTCAGCAAGAAAGTAACCAGTTCAGAATATATTTAAACTAAATCTCTCAGCCTCCTCGTCATCAGGTATAAGTTTGACAAAATTTTTAATGATATATAACTAACAAAACGCTGAAGCTTAGCAGTAGTATAGCTAGGAACGCTAAACAAATCAAGTATTACCCAAGTGTACATCAGACCCTACTACCAGCTTCTCAAAGAAGTAGGAGGGTTCAGAATTTTAGTAAGGCATCCAAAAAGTTAAACTTGCTACTGCTTCCTAGAAAAAACCAGCAGATTTTAAGCAAACTGCTAAAATTCACTTTGGTCTACTTAACCAATTTGGCCATATAACTTCCCATTTAACAAATCTCGACAAGCTGAGTCGAGTGATACCCAGATTGGGTGCTTCCTTTTATGTTCTAGGTAATGAGATATGGTGGGTCAAAGTTTATATAGACCAGTGCTTGTCAGATAAGTTGTAACATAACATAAACTACACAACAGCTATTACCACTACACTAAACACTTTTTTTCATCGGATAGAAAGAGACTCTTGATGATGATAACATAGTCAGCGAAACGCGCCTCGAGTGCAGAAAGAAAATGTTTCGTGTAGTAATAATAACTGTTGTGCTGTGCTATTATACCAAAGATTTCGAAATTTTAACGTAGATAATATAAACTAACCTACAGAAACCAGAACTAACCGTACCTAAAATAAGCCTAGCTGGACCAAACAAAACCAAAGTAAAACATAAATTAACCTATACTAATCAGAAGAATTAACATAAGACTAGTGGGATAACCCATAGCTTCGTGCCAGATTGGTTTCATAATAAAAAGCCGACGCTTCACACCGGATTGAATATAATCCACATATAACCTGAAATAAGCTGAACTAATTCCTATACCCTTAACACTAAGCTTTGACTTCTTACATCTGGTCCTCTAGAGGATGAAGGTACATAATTTTGATCAATCTAATGAATATTCACTTTTTCAAATTGGTCAATTGGTTTAAAGCAACTTTTCTCACATCCGTCATATTGAAACGGTAACCCCCCATGTCTCTACTTTTAGTAGACGTAATTTTGGTAAGTATCGATTTAACTTGTCAAGAAATGAGGGATTATTTATCTAAATTGATCAAATCCAAAGTAGACTTGAACTAGTTAGGCTTAATACTAGAATCCTGGAGCCTTTGCAGACTTGGTCTTTTTGCAGTGATTTCAGCCAGTACAGATTAAAACAACAAGAACGTGAGATATAACTAAAGACTTACCAATTTAAGTTCTAAAGGTGTACTAAATATGACATTGAGTATTAAGTAGGTATAGTCATTTAGGTTTTGCATAGGTTTTTGGAGAATACTTTGGATGTCACATCTTAATTATTGTCAGTACATTACTATGATTTTCATAAATATTTACATGTTTAGTGTTCCGTCCGAAACGCTTATAAGATCACTTCGGTGTCTGTCACTCTGTCGGTCCATCTGTCTGTCCGTCTGTCCGTCTATCTGTCCATCTATCTTTCCGTCTATTTGTCCGTCTATCTGTCCGTCTATCTGTCCATTTGTCACACCAGATTTTCCCCGAAAATATTTAACATAGAACGTTAAAATTTGGTATTAATATAGGATTTGATGGCCCCATCAGAGTCGTGTAGTTTTAAAAGTTAAATTTTGACTTAAGGGATTAGTTTTGACAGGCGAAATCGGAAGTAAAATTTTTTTTTTACCAGGTCATCGAGAGGAGTATCAAATGAAAGTTCTAGTTCAAAAATATATATAATGTAATACTTGCGTACACTTTTGTTTGTGTTATTTTTAAAAAATCGCGAAAAATTGCTGTCTCCCCCTTATCTCCAAACGTACTAATCAAAAAATTTGGAAAAAATTCTGAAATATTCTCCACAGGGTGTAGATTGAACGAAAATTATGACGAATAATAATTTATCTGGTATATAAAAAAAACAAAAATTTTAGGGTCATCAGTTTTCAGTAAAGATCGGAAACAAACTTTGTTGAAAACTCATTTGGGGTGTCACTGATCATTTTATACCTCCGTAGCAATTTTTTTTTTATTTTGAAAGCAATCAACGTACGGAACACTAATTGCACCAACTTGCACTTGACCGGTTACTTAACTAAGTATTTCAAATTTAATTCTCAGAAATTACGTCATTCTCATTACCAGATATTGTTACTACAAATTACTTTTGTTCAATCAAAAGAACAGTGCTTAGGCATTATGGTCAAATCTGATATATAAATCGACAGGATCGTTGGACCAATTATATTTGCCTGTAGAATTCATTTCCATCATCACCATTATCAGCAGCCTGTATCCGATCAACACAGGCTTCTCTCATTTGTTTCCAGTTTGGTAGGTCCTGCGCCTCCTACAGCCATGATAGTGTCGCGATTCGCTGATAAAAACCGTCCAGCGGATTTGTGGTCGACCTCTTCCTAAGATACAGTCTCCACTGTAGTATGGTTTTGTTCCATCTGTCATCATGGCAGCTTGCAACATGTTCCCCGAAATTCTATTTCCATTGGGCAATAGCCTCTCTAACTTTATCTTAAGGATATTCTGAGCATCTTCGTTATTGTAACAGCCATAAGTCGTTACAGGGAGTAAACACTGATCGAACAGATGGGAATGGGGCATTGGAATATTTCTATTTTTCATTGTGTTTTCAGTGTCAGTACTGACCATGCTAATCTTCTCTTCAAGTCTAATTTTTGTTGACTTTTCTTCTAATTTCACTATCAGTTATCCACGTTCTTCCATATTTTCAGATATTAAAATAATATGGTCTACGTACCTCAGATGGCTGAATCTCTTTGCATTTATTGTTATTTCCATTTATTTCGATAGCAACTTTTAATTAGAAATATATATCTTCCTTACTAACTGCTCGATCTATGGACTAAATAATCTTTAAAAATATTGAAGCATTATCCTCAACACCAAAATATTTTAATCTAGTGTGTAAGATGAGATCTTCTAAAGCAGGGGTGCTCAAACGGTCGATCGCGATCGACAAGTCGATCGCGAGTGCTTTTTGAGTCGATCTCGAGAAAAAAAAATTCCGATATAGAGCTATTCACAGATTTTGTTTTAGGTAACTAAAACAAAATGTAATGAATAAACTACTAAAATTTATTCGATCCACAATTAGGCCAGAATAACCCCCTCATCACTTTCTTTTATGGTAATAACCCCCTGCAAAGCAACCAGACTCGTAATTGCCCAAGTGGCAATTTATCGCGTCTTAATAATATTGCTAAACCATAAAAAATTACGTAAAGTTGGAAGTGTTGGCAGAAAATGTTAATAAAATGTAAAACAATGAGCTTAACATAATGTTGCCGGATCCTATCCCGCTTGGTTCCTAGTCGAGAACCAGATTTTGCCGGATCCTAAAAAATACTACCCGTTACATGCCTAGTTTGTATATTATTATATTATTCTCCTCTTTTCATTTTAGTTATACTTGGTTATAAAGTACAAAAGTACAACATAAAAGTAAATTAAATGTCACTAAATTTGACTGATGTCATATACCAGCTTACAAAAAAACACACCAGAACCTTATTAATTATCTGAATTAATCAGGCCTAACTTTTATTTCCGAAAGTGTCATGTCAACGAAATGATATTAAACTGAAACATTAAAATACCTACACTAAAAAATTAGATTTGTACCTGACATTCTCCGTGGCTAAATAACGAAACAATAGTTTTTCCACAAAAAACTAATAAAATAGTAATTTTTCTTTAAAAATAAATCAAAATTTTATTTATCTCTGTTGGTTTAAATTGTTTAATTTAATCTTTATTGTTTTTTAATAGTTTTTTTGTATTTAAATATTATTGTTACTATTATTCTGAGAAAAAATTCAAAAAGAATTCTTTAAAAACATAGAGATTTTATTTATAAGCGAATAAAATAACAGGCAAAATTGACTATATAAGGGAAAAAGATATTTAAATTTATAAAATCATGAATCAGTTTACGATGCGTAAACTCCTTAAAAATTCAAATAATATTCTGGATTTAAATTTAAAGAGTTTTTACCCCTTCTGCAACTGTTACATATTCATTAAGTAATTTATGAGCGGATCCGACAAAACTGATCCTGTTACGAATAAATTTTACTCTAATAAATCGTATTGTTCTGGGGGAAAATCAATATGATGCCATGAACTATAGGTTTTAATGAATCATTTGAAAAGGCCTTGTACGCGTGTGGTTTTAAGTTTTAACAACTTTTTTATAAATCCTTTTTGTCCAACGCTGTCATGGAATTTGTTGACCATTTTTTTTTTGTAACTTTTTTATAATTAGTGTCAGATTGTGTGAATAATCGGGGCAAATTCATTTGATAAGGGAAGTTTTGGTGGCTACATCAGGGAGATGTACCTTTGCCTGAAGTAGACTTAGCGGAAAAGGAAAAATAGCTTAATTCTTTTGGTAGAAAATAGAGTAGCTCTAGCTTTTGTTGTGAAAACAGTAAAGAATACAACCAGTACCCAAAATCTTTAAAAGCAGACTAGTAATTATTACGTTCAAATTCAAACGAACTATTATTTTTAATGCAAAAAAATTATATATATTCTTTGTTTTGAGCGTTTGTACAATTTTTTTTATGATTCTAAAAATTTGGACTCTATTACGTAATTTGATAATGTGGTAGTTGATTATAAGCATGCCATGGTGATGAACTCTTACATTCATTTTCAGATTTTTTTTCAACAAACAGTTTTAAAGAAATCTTGAAACCAACTAATGAACTGTGTACACAGCGTTTAAAACTTTGACATTTAGCCTACGTCATCATAAACAGAGGCAAGTCACAAACGCGATAGTACGACGACATCAAGAGAGTTGCAGGACTACCGTGGTTAAGAATAGCGCAGGACCGGGATAAGTGGCGATAGTTAGGGGAAGCTTATACCCAATACTGGGTTGAAGAAGGCTAGAGAGTGAGAGATAGCAATAACTAACAAGAAAAAGGCATACTACTCAGTATGTATCACCACTACACCAAACAGTTTATTTTTGCACTCGACGCGCTTTTCGCTAACCATGTTAGCTTCATCAGGAGCGATGATTGACTAAAGCTAAACTACAAATCTACCCTATTTATACCTAGCCTAACCCTTGAATTACTCAAGCGGAACTAATGACATAGGCAAGGCCATCAGTTCCGGTCAAGTAACCAGTAGAGGGGACTATAAGGAATAGGCCCTCTGTCTTTATTTAAACTACTTTTACATTTTATGATTTCCATAGTTTCGTATGTCTCCATACCATATAATCCGAAATATAGCAAGGGACTCAATAAGGTATTTAATAGAGTAGGCCTCACCTTAGTCTATAAGTCATCAGACAATCTGAAGAATACCTTAGGAAATCCCAAAGATAAGATTCCTAATTGTGAGAAAAGTGGAATTTATGAAATTAGTTGTAATGATTGTGACAAAAAGTATGTTGGGCAAACTAAAAGGTCAATTAAAACACGATTTAAAGAACATTTAGCACACTTAAAATACAATAGAAGAGAAAAGTCTAGCATTGCTGAATATGCTCTTGAAGCTGATCATACTGTAACATTAGATAATCTAAGATATATAAAAAAAAATGTATCTGATAGGAGATTGTTGAACGCATACGAAAGTATGGAAATCATAAAATGTAAAACTAGTTTAAATAAAGACAGAGGGCCTATTCCTTATAGTCCCCTCTACTGGTTAGTTGACCGGAACTGATGGAATTGCCTATGTCATTAGTTCCGCTTGAGTAATTCAGGGGTTAGGCTAAGTATAAATAGGGTAGATTTGTAGTTTAGCTTTAGTCAATCATTGCTCCTGATGAAGCTAACATGGTTCCCGAAACGCGCGTCGAGTGCAAAAATAAAGTGTTTGCTGTAGTGTTGATATATACTGAGTAGTATCATTGTGCCAAAGATTCCACCTTCCCAACTAACTACTAGTCGAGTTAAATATTTCCAGATATTGAAGGTTTTTCGGTCCTAATTCCAATTAAAGACTATTTAAATTACATACTTTGCCCCCTCTGGGTACAGAATGGTCAATCTACAAATAAATGCTAAACGTTGGAAATAACACAGCATGTTAAATGTAGTTACAGGGCATTTACCGCATTGAGGTGTAAGAAAAATCACAGTACTCCATCAAGACTGACAAGAAAAACTGGAATTGTTATAAATGTATAAAATGCCTTATTATCAATATGTCTCGGCGCCAATACTGGAGATCAATAACTGTAAGCTGTCGAACTGTGTTTGTGGATTAAACAGTAGAACAGAAACTTTAACCTTTAAGAAAATTACATTTAAATTTCACAAAATGGTGATTTGTATCCATCGACACACTAACTAAAAATATAATGAATATAACGAAACCCTTCAACTCGTCTTAGTTGACTATAACAAGGCAATTGACTCAGTGGATTGTGGGCCATCTTCAGGCCTTTAAACAGTAAAATAATTGGTTCTCGATATAAATATTTCCTTAGCTACATATCTAAAAATACACGTACATGACATAATCCACAATGAAGACACGTACACAAACAAAATTCCAGTGACAAGGGGTATGAGATAGGAAGATAATATATCTGCTAAACTATTCACTTTTGCATTTGAAGAAGTATTCAAAAATCTGAATTTGGAGGAGAAAAGTAGATATTTGAATCATTTTTGTTTTGTGGACGACATCGTTCTGATCAGCCAGACATAAAATAGCTTGAAGTTATGCTTTAAGAACTTCAAAGGGAATCAAGAAAAATTGGTCTATCCATGAACGTGGGAAAAACTAAAATCGTGACATCAGATGATATGGAAGCGTGTAAGGGTGTAAGTTGTAGAAAAAGTAGAGGAATATGTTTATTTAGAACATACCATCAAACTAGGTAGAGAGAATCAAACCGCCGACATCAACAAACGTATCCGACTAACATGGGCAGCAACGGAAAAACTGAATCATATAATTAAAAACAGCAGTATTCCAATTAATTTAGAGAGAAGAGAGAAGTGTTTAATACCTATATACTTCCGGTGACGTATGGAATGGAAACCACAACTCTAACGAACCAATCAGCACATAAACTTAGAGTAATACAAACATCCATTGTACAAATGATGTCAGAAATAACTCTCAGAGGTCACATCACAAACACAGAGGTAAGATAAAGAACAACAGTCGAAGACGTAATAACTCATATAGCCCAATTAAAATGGAACTGGGTAGGATTTTTGCTCGTCAAGACAGCACTCGGTGGGCAAAACACATTATACACTGGATATCCCGCCTGCATAAACGGAAAGTTGGTAGACAAACAAAAACCTTGGCTAGAGGACATTAAACAGAAAATCAGAAAAAATTGGCACCAACTAGCTCAGAACAAAGAACTATAGAAGGAGTTGGGACAAGCCTATGTCCAGGAATGGACTGTAAAGGGCTGCTAAAAGAGGATAGGATATCTCGGGCTCACTTTCGTTACTTAAACGAATGAATTTGGTCGAAAGAGAATAACTAAGAAGATGTGAAGGCTGATCATCGTTTTTTCGACCATAGTATATAGCGGCCTGTGGAGCCTGAAATTAGAGGATTTGCAACATTAAACATTTTATAAATGATTGAACTTTTTGTAAACTAAAGGGATATATTTGTTAAGGTTTAAAATTTCAATAATCTGCTAGGGAAAATATTTATACTAACATTAATATCGCTTTCCCTTCATTAGTTACCAGTTTACTTGCCACTGGTTTAGTTTTGTTAAATAATCGTATAAGTTACCTATTTAACATGTAAGAGTAACATCAGGATTTAAAATAGTAATTCTAAACTATAACGAGTTTGCAAACTATTTAACAAGCTCTTGTTTTGTTTCAATTTTCGTTAATTCAGATTGCAAGGTAAATATAAATGCTTCAGTTAATACAGAATCAGTACACAAAGTACTAAGGTAAAAAGTTTTGAGTAATGACTCTATTTTAGTTTGTGTATAAAATTATACTAGATTATAAAAAATAAAACGTAGTATCATTTTACTACGTTTCTATGAAATTGCACTTTACGTGATTTACTAAAATTACAAGATATACAAATTTCTAGTTCCTACTTGCTCTTCTGTACTTTACTTACTCTTACTAGTTACTAGATTAAATTTACTTCATTTTTTAAATAGACCACCAACCACTATTCTAGTGCTAAAGTTAAGACTGGCGACTCTCAATACAAAAATCTAAAAAATATACTACTTCACTGTCAGTTATCAGATACATGTATACGTAAATGAAATAGCAAAGTTGGACATACACGGAAATTTTCCGCCCTTAACTCCACACACATTATCAGCAGCACACACTATCTTCGTTTTAATCTGGATAAAACAAACAATACTTCGTTTGATACTTATTGACTTCAGCCAAGACAATCAGCTCTTTAAAAATAATTATAGCTCACTACACTTTATAATTTTTATTGACTTTAAGCTTATATTCAAACAACGCATTCTAGAGTCAAATAAAAATTAGCATCAGCTTATTAAACAGACTAGGGCCTAGGGAGCTTAGCTGTAGAACTGTAAAAATGATACACTCTTCATTAATTGAATATCATTTAGAAAACAGAATTGCATTTTTGGTATTTTTACAACCAGGAGCCTTTAAATTTTCTACTTGTTACTTAAAAAAAATAACCGGTCAAGTGCAAGTTAAACTTGCACAATTAGTATTCCGTACGTTGAAATAAAAAATTTTGTTACGAAGGTATAAAATGATGAGTGACTTCACAAAACACACCCCAAATGAGTTTTCAACAAAGTTTGTTTCCATTCTTTACTGAAAACTGTTGACCTTAAAATTTTTGTTTTTTATATACCAGATAAATTATTAAAGGTAATGCACTCGCGATAATTTTCGTTTAATCCACACCTCGTGGAGAATATTCCAGAGTTTTTTCTAAATTTTTTGATACGAACTTTTCGAGATTACTCGTGTTTTCACAAGCTTTCATTTGACACCACACTTGATTTTTTTTTCACTTCCGATTTCACCCCCCAAAACTAACCCCTTAAGTCAAAATTTAACTTTCAAAACTACATGGCACTGAGGAGGCCATTAATTCCTATATTATTACCAAATTTCAACTTTCTATGATAAATATTTTCGGAGAAAATCGGGTGTGACAGACAGACAGACGCACAGACACCGAAGTCATCTTATAAGTGTTCCGTACGGAACACTAAATAACTCTCGCGTATTTATACTATGTATGATGCTATGATCACAAAACTAACATAAAGATTGATGCAAGTTTTTTTAAAATCTGTTATATTTGTTAGGAAATTATCTAATTTTTTGGAAAAATGCAAAATTTTAAATATATATTTACAACTGAATTTAACAAGCCTCCGCAAATTTACATTAAAACACTATAAAGTGTACATATCTCTGGGAGAACATTGTGTAAAACTAACAAATAATCAGTTTCACTTAAAATTTAGACCTGACCTAGTTGATGCGGAAGTTAAAACTTTTAGTTGTCTAATTGACTTTCATTTTTAGTGTTCCGTACAAAACACCTATAAGATGACTTCGGTGCCTGTCCGTCTGACTGTCACACCCGATTTTTTCCAAAACTATTTGTCATAGAAAGTTGAAATTTGGTAATAATATAGGAATTGATGGTCTCATCAGAGCCATTTAGCTTTGAAAGTTAAATTTTGACTTAAGGGGTTAGTTTTGGGGGGTGAAATCGGAAATGAAAGAAAATTTTTTTTACTAGATCATCGAGTGTAGTGTCAAATGAAAGCTTGTGAAAACACGAGTAATATATATATATATATATATATATATATATATATATATACGAGGCTGGTTTGAAAAGTCCGTGCAAAGTCCGAGAGATGGCACCACCGGCGCGTATCGAGGTCATGTTTAGTTAGTAGCATCTCTTGAATGAACGCACACCAAGTTTCAGCCATATTGGTCTATTTCTTTGTATTTGGCATTCGTGTGAATCAAGGAAGTCGAGTGATTTTCAAGAAATGGACGAAAAAGAATTTCGTGTGGTGATTAAACATTACTTTATGAAAGGCAAAACGCCTCAGGAGACTAAAGAGAAGCTTGATAAACATTATGGTGACTCTGCATCTTCGATTAGAACAGTTTATAAGTGGTTTCAAAATTTTCGGACTGGCCATATGGGCACAAGTGACGCTGAACGTTCTGGACGGCCTGTGCAGGTTACGACTCCAGAAATCATTGATCAAATCCATGATATGGTGATGGATGACAGAAGAGTTAAGGTGCGCGCGATTGCTAGTGCTGTGGGCATCTCGACTGAACGGGTACATAATATTTTGCATAAACATTTGGACATGAGAAAGCTATCCGCAAGATGGGTGCCGCGATTGCTCACGCTTGACCAAAAACGGAATCGTGTGAAGTGTTGCAAGGATGGTTTGCAGCTGCTCCAGAAGAATCCGGAGGACTTTAAGCGTCGTTTCGTCACTGTGGATGAAACATGGATACATTACTATACTCCTGAGACCAAACAACAATCTAAACAATGGGTTACCAAGGGGAAATCTGCACCAAAAAAGGCGAAGACCGTTCCTTCGGCCGGAAAGGTTATGGCAACTGTCTTTTGGGATTCGCAAGGGATAATCCTCATCGACTATCTGGAAAGGGGTAAAACTATTACAGGTGAATATTATTCATCGTTATTGGACCGTTTGAAAACCGAGCTGCAAGAAAAACGCCCGCGATTGGCCCACAAGAAAGTCCTTTTCCATCACGACAACGCACCAGCACACACCTCAGCAGTTGCGGTCGCAAAATTAATGGAAATAGGATTCCAACTCGTTTCACATCCGCCCTATTCTCCAGACTTGGCTCCCTCGGACTACTATTTGTTCCTCAATTTGAAGAAATGGCTGGCGGGACAAAGATTTTATCCAAACGAGGAGGTGATTGCAGACACTAATGGATGTTTTGCAGACTTGGACAAATCCTATTATTCGGAAGGGATCAACAAACTAGAACATCGTTGGACGAAGTGTATAAGCCTATAAGGAGACTATGTCGAAAAATAAAAAAGGTTTACCCCAAACACATAAGTAGTTTTTATTTTTGCACGGACTTTTCAAACCAGCCTCGTATATATATATATATATATATATATATATATATATATATATATATATATATATATATATATATATATATATAATACAATACTTGCGCGCACTTTTCTTTGTATTATTTTTAAAAAATCGCGAAAAATCGTTGTTCACCCGCCTTATCTCGAAAAGTACTTACCAAAAATTTTGAAAAAAGTCTGGATTATTCTCCACGGAGTGTAGATTGAATGAAAATTATCACGAGTGCATTACTTTTAATAATTTATCTGGTATATAAAAAAAACAAAAATTTCAAGGTCATCAGTTTTCAGTAAAGATTGGAAACAAACTTTGTTGAAAACTCATTTGGGGTATGTTTTGTGAAGTCACTGATCATTTTATACCTCCGTAACAAAATTTTTTATTTTAAAAGCAATCAACATACGGAACACTAATTACGCAAGTTCAACTTGTACTTGGCCAGTTATTGACTTTGTTATAGTTCATACAGCAAATATAGTCAACGAAACATTGTCGTAAAAAAATTTAAAACATAAATCCTGAAGTCAGGCTTCTAATAAGTGAAAAGGTTCATAATTTTTGGAATTTTAAGCTAAATTTTCATTTTTATTGGTTGAATTATAAATAAAAACGAATTTTCTGGTCTTATACTGTATAGCATTATAAGTTTGCTATTACCAAACTAGATCAATTTTATAGTGTTTAAACCTTTTTTGTGATTGACGCAATAAAATTAACTATAATAATAACTTTATTTACAATAATAAATACCATAACATTAATGCAAGTCAGAGTCATAATTTTAGAGTACTTTTAGTGTCCTATAGAAATTGAATCTTACGGCTGAAACCACAACCGAATTTCGGCTCTTAGCCTAGTTTCGGTCAAAAGTGAAACTGAAAGTTTTGTATAGGACAATTTTTAGCCACACAGTCACAACATTTCGATGAAATAATTGATGTTCGAATCTTGGCTCGAAAAATAAATTAAAAAAAAAAAAGAAAACCCTACTCTCTCGGGAAAGCAATTTCAAGGCACCCGTAATATCATGCCTAGTAAAGCCCTCTCACTTTGGCCGTTCGGAACAGGCATGAAACTATAGGTCTTCTTTCTCTCTAGAATACTTAAAAGGAGGAAAAGCGAGAGGGTCACCTACTTCCGTATCGGATATGGCCGTTCAACAAGAAGAATTTATATATTTAAGCAAAAAAAAAAAAAAAAGATAATATCAGTTACTTATGATATATGTAAGATTATGTCACTTACATATAGTAGACATTTATAAAATAATTTAATTTTTAGATCTCTCTTTTTATTGTATCGATTTCCGTTTATTGGCTTTTATACGTAATCTTCGTAAGTTTCGTTGAATAATCGTATAATTTATCTATTGAACGTGTAATAGTAGCAGCGGGGTTTAACTTACTAATTGTAAACTATAATGGGTTTCCCAGGTATTTGAGAAGGTCTTATTTTAGCTCGATTTTCATTAATACGGATTAAAACATTAATACAAATATCATAGTAAATAAAAATTTTGCGTGTAAAATAAAAATAAGTTAAGTTTTAGGAGGGCGTTTATTCAATTACGGTACCAAAATATATTATAAAATTATAATTGTAGTATCTTCCTACCTCGTTTATCTAGAAACATAATTCACACTTATAGACATCATCGATTATCTAGAGCAGGGGTGCTCAAACGGTCGATCGCGATCGGCAAGTCGATCTCGAGTGCTTTTTGAGTCGATCTCGAGAAAAAAAATTCCGATATAGAACTATTCACAGATTTTGTTTTAGGAAACTAAAACAAAATGTAATGAATAAACTACTAAAATTTATTCGATCCACAATTAGGCCAGAATAACCCCCTCATCACTTTCTTTTATCGTAATAACCCCCTGCTAGCGGCAAAAGGCGGCTTTATCAAAGGAACGCGTGGTACTTGTCAAAGAAAAGCCGCGTTTTTGATTCCCGCCGATTTTTCTAGAAACTTCTGGCGGCGTGTTTGACGGGAACATTCGAGACTTCGTTCGCGCCGATATAAATGTTACGCCTGCAGGAATAGGAGTCAGTCTGAGTTGTAACTTGAAGGCGATACATCGATACAAAGTTTATTAATAAATAGTCCAAAACGAGTGTGGCCAAGAAAAGTAAATCTTATCATTTTAATAACGATTGGGAGGAAGAATTTTTCTTTTGTATGGTAAAGGATAAGTGCATTGGTCTCATTTGCCGTGCGTCAGTTGCAATACCTAAGCGTGGGAACTTAGAGAGGCATCATAAAACGGTTCATAAAAACTATGAAAAGGATTTTCCGTCACAGAGTGAATTAAGAAAACGAAAAGTACGTGATTTGATAACTTGTTTGAAAAAAGAACAAACCATGTTCACAAGACCAGCCAAACAATCAAAAGCTGCAACGATCGCGTCATTTAGAATATCTCATATATTGGCGAAACACAAGAAACCATTTGATGATGGATTGGTTGTGAAGGAAGCATTTATTGAAGCGGGTAAGACTTTATTTGGAGATTTTAAAAATAAAACAGAGATTATGTCTGCTATTAGAAAACTTCAGTTATCTCGTCCGACTATCACAAGGCATGTTGAAGTCATGAGTCAGGACATGGCAGATAAACTAAAACATAATATCATGGAATGTACATACTTTTCTTTACAGTTCGACGAATCCACCGATATGACAGACACTGCCCAGCTGTGTATTTTTTATTCGAATGGTATTCAATGACATGTTGGCTTTTTTTTTATGGGTCTAGCACACGTGCTACAGGGAAGACCCTAAAGCGCTACAGGAGCGACACGTGTGCGGAGAAAGCGATTCACGTTGTTCTTAAATCGCTGTAAATTGTACCCGGTGGAAAACACAGTCCTGGGCAAATTATTCCAAAGGAATGATGTTCTCCAAATAAATGACTGCTTGAAAAGCGTTGTTCGAGGAGTAACAAGCTGAACCTCATACGGATGTGAAGTATTAGCGTGACGTGTACTTCTAACATGCACCGCTCTGGGAGGAATTAAACGGACCACACCCTTCGAACTCTTTCCTTGAAAATACTTGTAGAATAGGCTCAAGTCGCCAACCGTTCTTCGATGTTCCAGCGAATCAAGGCCACCTGTCAGTTCCGGGTCTCCAATCAGACGAACAGCTCTTCTCTGAATAGAATCCAACAAATGCGGTGTATGTTTGGGAGCGGAGCCCCAAATATGGGAGCAGTATTCCATAGTTGGTCGAATTTGGGCTTTGTAAAGAATTAACAGTTGTTGTGAAGTGTAAAGCTTTCTGGTTCGAAATAATATTCCTAACTTCTGAGAAGCTCTCCTTGCTATGCCTGCAACATGTTCATGCCAGGACATATTTGCTCCTAAATTAACGCCCAACAAATTGAGTGACGATGTTAGAGGAATGGAGTGCCCCGACATAACCATGTCGGGTTCAGCAACGTTAACTTTTTTAGAAAAAACTGCCGCCCGCGTTTTTGTAGCGTTAAATTCCACCTGGTTACTGTCACCCCAAGATAGAATTTCTTCCAGGTCCTTGTTAAGTTGAAGGACTTCCTGCTGTCTGCGGATATTCGTCTGAGTAGCCGATGTCCGAGCGTTTAAAGTGAATGAAGAGATAAGTGTACTGTCATCTGCAAAGCTGTAGATTGGATTCTCGGTCTTTTCCAGCAGATCGTTAATATAAATGAGAAAGAGAGTAGGAGACAATATGGAGCCTTGGGGCACACCGGCGTTGATAGTGAAGGTATCAGAAAGAAATCCATAGACCGCCACTCGGAAAGAACGCTCTCTGAGGAAACATGAGAGCCACAAACAGAACTTTTCAGACATACCATAAGAACGTAGCTTAGCCAATAGCCCATCGTACCAAACACGATCGAATGCCTTGGATATGTCAAGAGCAACCGCTCGAGATTCTCCAAAGTGTTCAATTGCGTTGTTCCAAACATGTGTTACATAAGTTAGGAGATCTCCTGCTGATCTATTTTTACGAAAGCCATGTTGGTGATCGCTAATAATGTTGAATCCGTCAAGATATCTTAGAAGATGCTGATTGATAGCCTTTTCCATGACTTTCTATATTATTGAAAGCAGTGCGATTGGTCGGTAGTTATTTGGCAAGGTCTTCTTGCCTTTTTTAGGTATTTGCTGAACTGTGGCACATTTCCAGCAGGAAGGAAATATTCCCTTTCTGTAAGATAGGTTGAAAAGTCTACAGAAAACTGGTGTTAGGCTAAGGAAGAGTTTTTGACAATGATTCCTCTGAAAGGAAACACCCGTGGCGAAGATATATATGACGTTTTCTTCAATTTTGTAACAAACTACAAGCTACCAGTATATAAACTAGTGTGCGTTACGACCGATGGAGCACCAGCAATGACTGGAAACGAAAACGGTTTTGTGGCATTGTGTCCAACTAATGATGATTGCCCTTCATTTTTCTCCTTCTATTGCATTATACATCAACAAGTTTTGTGTTCAAAAGTTCTAAACATGGAGGAGATTATAGGCATTGCAATAAAAATTGTGAATTCTATCCGTGCACGTAGCTTGCAACGACGGCTCTTTAAATTGCAGTTGGAAGATAGTGAGTCAGCTGAACACACTGATTTAGTTCTTCACACGGACGTCAGGTGGTTGAGTCGCGAAAAATTCCTAGAAAAGTTTCAAGAATTATTGCCCGAAATAACAGCTTTTCTGGACGAAAGAGGTGATGACACTCAGATGCTGAAAAACGGAAAATGTCTGATTTGGCATTTTTGACAGATATCACAATGCATTTAAACACTATTAATTTGGAGCTTCAAGGTAAAGGAAAAACTATTATTGAGATGATTAGCGCAATAAACGCATTCAAAAGTAAATTGCAACTTATGATAGATCAACTGAAAAGAAAGGATCTGAAAAATTTTCCGTCTTTGAAAGCAAGGAATCCTCAGTTGAATTATGATATTTATGAGGCAGAATTATCAAATATTTTGGGCCAATTCGAAATATGTTTTTATGATTTCAGTAAATTGGCAAATATCGCATCATTTATGAGTTATCCTTTTTCGTGTAAAAACATTGGGGAATTAGCTACTGAAATAGCAAGTCAGTTTAACATGGACTCATGTTCTGTTGAAAATGAGTTAGTGCAGATTATATCAGATATACATCTCAAAGCCACAGCATCTGATACAAAATTCTGGTATTTTATATCTGAAGATAAATATCCGAATCTAAGGCAAATCGCCCTTCAACTGACGGCAATGTTTGGGTCAACTTAACATACTTGTGCGAGTCTGCATTTTCTGAAATGAAGATAATTAAGTCAAAATATCGCAATCGACTAACTGACGAACATATGTCATCATGTAGCACTCGGTAATTACGTACCATCTTATGAAAAGTATGCTGAGGACATGCAGTGCCACGCTTCAACATCCAAAGTCACGCTTTAGTTAAGTTTAGACACTAGAACTCGTTTGTCTTGGAAGAACCAATAAACTCGCAATTTGGAATAATTAGGAGTTTTTTCATTGACATTTTAGAGCAGACCTACACTTACCTTGACTAAAAAAATGCATATTGCGCGGAAAACTAATATCTATGCTACGATACACCCTACCTAGACGACAATCCTGCATCACACTTACTTGCAGCCTCTCAGAGTCGATCGATCGTAGTCTAACAATATTGAGGTAGATCGCCAGCAGTTCAAGTTTGAGCACCCCTGATCTAGAGAATAATCACCCAGGTGCCAAAATTCCTATCCTGGGTAATTTTAATGTCATAAGTTAAGTGAACAGTAAAACACTAATTTTTTCGTTTAATGGTAAACTCCATGTTTATTTTAATATATCAACTTGTTTCGCTCTCACTGTAGCTTTATCAAGATTAAAAGAACACGATGGAAAATTTGTTATATATATATAAGATCCCTACAGGTAAAATACAATAATGTTGGAAATCCCTAATTTTACTATTATAAAGACTTTATATTATAGGTAACAAATTAATTAAGTACGGTATTATTGATATATATTTAAAAGAGGTGAATTATTTAATTCTAATTGGTCGTTTAACAAATAGTTAGTATTTTTAAGTTTATTGATTTCCAGAGATTCAAGCAAATTTAATTTATACCCTTTATTTTCAACATGTAAAATTTCAAAGTTTTTATTAAACTGATGTTCTGATTCTATTAAATGGTTATCGTAATTTGATTCTGATTTGCTAGTTATAAAAGATCTAAAATGTTCGTTTATTCTTTTTTTTTTAATTTCTTCCTGTTTGACCAATATAAGTACAATCACAATTTTCACAATTAAGTTTATAAACACCTGATTTTTGCTCTTTGTCTGTTTTTGATTTATTATTTTTTATATATTTGCTTAGGGTATTATTTGTTTTAAATGCTACATTAATATTTAGTTTTTTTGTTAAGACATTTCTAATATTATTGCTAGTCTCACCTATGTATGTAATAACACTATAGCCTTCTTGATTCATTTTTTGCCTAGGAAAAATTAATTCTTAGGCTTTTTTATATTTTTTCTTTTTTAAAATTTTGTTTACTATATCTACATTATATCCGTTGTTTACCGCAATTTGTTTTATTTTGTTTTGTTCTTTAAGAAAATCTTTTTCATTTAATGGAATAGATAGTAGTCTATGGATTATGCTATGAAAGGCAGCTTGTTTGTGTTGGATTTTGTGACATAATTTATTATGTATTGTTGGGTCAGTATGCGATGGTTTGTGGTAAATAGAGAACGTATGTTTATTATTATTTTTTGTTATAGTTAAGTCTAAGAAGTTTATGCTATTATTAGTTTTTTCTTCTGTAGTGAATTTTATATTAGCATGTAGATTATTTATATAATCTATCTGTTCCAGTGAAGCAGGCTAAAATATCATCGACATATCTATAGCAATAAATGAATTTTTTAAAAAACGGATGTTCACTGATTTTCGATTCTATAGAATTCATGAAAATTTCTGCTAGTAGGGGACTAAGGGGATTACCCATTATGAGACCTTTATTATTAGTGTATATAGTGTTATTAAATTCAAAATAGTTTTGTGTTAAACAAGTCTTAAGTGTAATGAGTATTTCTTGTTTTTTAATATAATTGTTGTGGTTTGAGTTTAAAAGCTGTTCGACTAGTGTTATAGTATCTTGAGGTGGTATATTCGGGAAAAAAGTTAGTGTTTTACTGTTCACTTAACTTAAGCTTAATGGATCTCCACCATGTATCGGCCAAAACAATCCAATTTAATGTCCACAACATCAACTTCCTAAGTATTCAAATAAATCCGACGAGCAGTTGTGACTTTTTTTTCTTATCGCTCGCCTCGCCGAGTAGGAATTGTACTCTTTTTTATATCCTGAGAATATCGGGGGGATATCGTAATACCAGTCAACGTTGTCCAAGTGTCGAAACATACATTTTTGTATTTCACGCGACCTTTTAGACAATGCGGTAGTACTGCCACGGATGTTATTGCATTTCTGCAAACAACTACTACATATATACGTGGCTAGGCCATATATACTTAAATTAAAGTATACCGACCTCCCGGAATTGGAACCCGAGACCTTCTGCACCGCATGCAAATACTATGCCACAGAGCCACGGGCCGCCACTTTACTCAGCATATTGATGAATTAACACCAATTCCTTATTATGACGGATTGTTCATGAGTCTTCTTGACATATTTTTAACCACTAGTCTATAAATTTACACTGTCACCGTAAATCTCTCGTTAGATTCATTCGATAAACCAATCAGTGAAAAATGGGAATGCTGTGGGAAGAATTGAAGGAATATTTTAGAACTTTCCATTGATTAGAGGTTGAAAGAGGCTGTTACTTTTAAATGTACTACCAACAAGGGCATGACAACCTTAACGTCATAAATCGTAACATTTTTATTCGTGTCCCGAATATATTGCAAACAAATATTCGACGAAACTAAAGAAGTAACAATAATTCCAAGTTATTTTGCAACAACATCTGTTAAGGGAGCCAACTTGTTAGCTAAACTCTTTACTTCTCACTCTGCTGTTGATCTCCACTGACTATTCTCGATATGCAGTCAAACATATTCGACATTATCTTAAGACAGAGTGACATAAAACAAATTTTATTGAAACTGGACAACAAAAGAGCTTCTATCTCTGATAAAATACGCTTCATATTTCCATAAACAATACGCGAACGAATTAACATCAGTTTCTTTTAGACTTTTTCACATATCCTGCAGAAAATAATTGTTCGCGTCCTGCTGGAAATGCGAAAAAATTCAATCAATACCCAAAAAGGGTAAAAAGACCTTACCAAACAACTATTGGAATGTCGCATGCTTTTAGTAACTTCGACAGTTATAGCAAAGGCTATCAATCAGTATCTTTAACAATATCTGAAAGATTTAATATATTAGCGACCATCGGAAATGCTTTCGTAAGCACAGATCAACAGAAGATAATATATAGAACTAATGTGACACATATTTGGAAAAACACAACTGAGAATTTCAAATAATTGCGCTTGATATCGAAGGCCTTCGACCGTGTTTAGCAAGGCGTATTTTTGGCTTAGCTACGCCATCTAAAAGAATTTATTTACGGTCCTCGTGTTTCCTTCGAGAGTGCTCTTTATGAGTGGTAATTGACAGGTTTCTTTCTAAGACTCTCACTCTCAACGCCGCCGCTACTCTTTTTTTTGCATTAAAAATCCGCTAAAAACGACCAGAAATCCCATTTACACTTTTACAGTGTGATGACAGTTCACTTGTTTTTCACTTACTTTTTAAGCTTTTTTTATGGGCCTAGCACCCGTGCTGCAGGGAAATCCCTAAAGCGCTACAGGGGCGACACATGCGCGAAAAAAGCGATTCACATTGGTCTTCAATCGTTGTAAATTGTACTCGGTGGGAAACACAGTCCTGGGCAAATTATTCCAAAGCGATGCGGTTCTCGATATAAAGAACTGCTTGAAAAGGGTTATACAAGGAGTAACAGATACATGTATATGTAATGAAATAGCAAACTTGGACATACACGGAAATTTATCGCTCTTAACCCCTACATACAGTCAAGATCTAAAAAACATAAATACAGCACACATTATCAGCAGCACACACTATCTTCGTTTTAATGTAGATAAAACAAACAATACTTCGTTTGATACTTATTGACTTCAGCCAAGACAATCAGCTCTTTAAAAATAATTATAGCTCACTATTCTTTCTAATTTTTATTGCTTATATTCAAACAACGCATTCTAGGGTCAAATAAAAAATTAGCATCAACTTATTAAACAGACTAGAGCCTAGGGAGCTTAGCTGTAGAACTATAAAAATGATACAATATTCATTAATTGAATATCATTTAGAAAACAGAATTGCATTTTTGGTGTTTTTACAACCACCGGCTTTTAAATTTTCTACTTGTTACTTAAACAAAACTCTCGCGTATTTATGGTATGTATATCTGTATGTATGTTATGATAACAAAACGAATATAAAGATTGATGCAAGTTTTTTTAAAATCTGTTATATTTGTTAGGAAATTATCTAATTTTTTTAGAAAAATGTAAAATTTTAAATACATGTTTACCACTGAATTTAATAAGCCTCTGCAAATTTACATTAAAACACTATAAAGTGCACATACCTCTGGGAGAACATTCTGTAAAACTAACAAATAATCAGATTCACTTAAAATTTAGACCTGACCTAGTTGATGCGGAAGTTAAAACTTTTAGTTGTCTAATTGACTTTCATTTTTAGTGTTCCACTTATAACTCGGTGTCTGTCCATCTGTCTGACCGTCTGTCAGTAACATCCCATTTTCTCCGAAACTATTTGTCATAGAAAGTTGAAATTTGGTAATAATATAGGAATTGATGACCTCATCTAGTTTTGAAAGTTAAATTTTGAATTAATTGTTTAGTTTTTGGGTGTGAAATCGGAAGTAACCTCATATGGATGAGAAGTATTAGCGCGACGTATATTTCTAGTATGCACTATTCTGAGAGAAATTAAGCGGGCTACATCCATCGAACACTTTCCATTAAAATACTTGTAGAATAGACTCAAATCGTCAACCGTTCTTCGACGTTCCAACGAATCAAGGCCTCCAGTCAGTTCCAGGTCTTCAATTAGGCGAAAGCTCATCTCTGAATAGAACCCAGAACAGAATAACAGATACTCATGCAAATATCCATAGACAACAAGAAATTGTTCAATTTAACACTGACCTGGAAAAAATTGTATCTTGGGGTGCCAATAACTAAATAGAATTTACCACAGTAAGAACTCAGACAGCAGATTTTCCTAGAAAGGTTAACGTTGCATTACCATGTCATAGTATTAGTAATTAAAAAAAGGATTAGTTAATAATTTTAAATATTGAAAAACTTGCAAAGCAAGTTTAGCACTCATAATATTATGTCATTTCCCTGCTTGCATATGAATAAATTATTATACACTCTTCTAATAAATATAATCATGAATAATTTACTAGTACAGTGATAAGAATTTTATTATTGAAAAATAACTACTGAATCTAAACAATTTAAATTTGCTCCTGCTCATATTGGTTTCAGATTGGACAATCGTTTGCCTCTTGTTATAAAAACCTCAATTATTATGTATTTAAAAATAATATTTCTTTTATTATAATGATTAAATACCCTCTACCTTCTTAATCCATAATTTAAATCTACCTAATAATTTTTTTTATTGCAGTATGGCATTGAAGCAGATAGACGGACTAAAATTCTAAGAACGTTTGTCAAGAACACGTACAGTTATCACCTCAGTGAAATCCTAGCGACAATTGTTAACGAATATACTGATTGGGAAAGGCCAGTCCAGCATCCAATCAATATTAGGGACGAGACCTTAGAGGCTCTATCCGATGCACAATTTGTAGCGCCTGTAGTGCACACCGCTGATTTACATTCAGCAGAACATCGCAATTCTTATTTGTATGTGTTTGATTATCAGACGAAGTTTGGTGATTACCCGCAGGTAAGAAAATGTATTATTAATAATTTATAAATAAATTACCACTTACACAAAATAGAAAATTTATATATATATATATATATATATATATATATATATATATATATATACGAGGCATGTTTTTTAAGTAAGTACCGTTTTGCGATTCCGCCGCCGCAGCGATACGGTCGGCGTTCCGCGCATGCGCGCTGGTAACCTACATCTCATGTCTACGCACTGACGCCATTACAGTCTGATTCTTCATTGTATACGTTGTTTACTGAGTGTTTAAGATGCCTCCGACAATCGTGAGTCCCGCCGATTGTGAAGTACGGGCTGTTATACGATTTCTTAGTGCTAAAGGCGTAAAACCGATCGATATTCATCGTGAGATCTGTGAAGTTTACGGACAAAACATTATGAGTGATGGAATGGTAAGGAAATGGGTGAGAGCATTTAAAGATGGCCGCACAAATGTGCATGATGAAGAACGGAGTGGGCGTCCTTCGGTCGTTAATGAAGATTTGGTGCAGAAAGTGGACGAAAAGGTGAGAGAAAACAGACGCTTTACAATTTCATCATTGTGCGACTGCTTTCCTCAATATTCTCGTAGTGTTTTGTATCGCATTGTGACCGAGAACTTGAATTACCGGAAATTGTGTTCACGTTGGGTTCCAAAAATGTTGACGGATTTGCACAAAACCCAACGTTTAGGCAGTGCATTGACTTTCCTTGAGCGGTACCACAATGAAGGTGAACATTTTTTAGACCAAATTGTTACTGGTGACGAAACATGGGTGGCCTACGTCACACCAGAATCGAAACAACAATCCATGGAATGGCGACATTCATCATCACCCAAAAAAGTGAAGTTTAAGCAAACAATTTCTGCCCGCAAAATCATGTGCACAGTTTTTTGGGACAGAAAAGGAGTATTGCTAGTGGAGTTTCTGCCTCGTAATGAGACAATCAATGCAGCGTCTTATTGTGAGACATTGAACAATCTGCGTCGTGCAATCCAGAACAAAAGACGTGGCAAGTTGAGTAAGGGTATCGTTTTGCTGCATGACAATGCCCGTCCACATGTGGCTAATCGGACCAAAGATCTCATCAAAATCTTTTAAATGGGAAACTCTAGATCATCCTCCATACAGCCCTAATCTGGCGCCCAGCGACTACCATTTGTTCCTGCACTTGAAGAAGCACCTGGGTGGTCAGCGTCTTCAAGACGATAACGAAGTCAAAACATTTGTGATACAGTGGTTAACAAGTCAGGCGGCAGAATTTTATGAGGAGGGTATTCAAAAACTGGTGCCACGTTATGACAAGTGCCTCAATATTCACGGAAATTATGTAGAAAAGTAGATTAAGGTACAGGCTTTCATGTAAAAATAAAATTATAGCGATATCTTTGCACGTCTTTTTTTAATTCCAAAACGGTACTTACTTAAAAAACATGCCTCGTATATATGTATATATATAAATAATTTTTTTGTTATACTTTTATTTAAAAGTATAATAATTAAACTCCAGGTAACTCAAAGAGTACTGGAGAATGCTAAATATTAGACTCCTAAAATCGAGATAGAAGAAGATCAAAAGTGACAGATGTAATACAACGAATATGTATATTAAGGTAGAATTGGGCGGGGCATATCGCAGGGATGAATGATAACAGATGGACAGGCCATATAGTTGAATAGAGGCCTAGAAAACATAAAAGATGTAAAGTTAGATCAAAGACAAGATGGACGGACGACATAAAAAGAAGAGTGGGACACGATTGGATGCAAAAAGCAAGCTCATTGGAGACAACTTGGGGAGGCTTTCATCCGACTATGGATGGAATAAGCTCATGATGTTATATACGTACATACATATATATACATATATGTATATATATATATATATATATATATATATATATATATATATATATATATATATATATATATATATATATATATATATATATATATATATATATATATATATATATATATATATATATATATATATATATATATATATATATATACTATATATATATATATATATATATATATATATATATACATATATATATATATATATATATATATATATATATATATATATATATATATATATGTATATACATATATATATATATATATATATATATCTATATATATATATATATATATATATATATATATATATATATATATATATATATATATATATATATATATATATATATATATAATATATATATATATATATATATATATATATATATATATATATATATATATATATATATATATATATATATATATATATATATATATATATATATATATATATATATATATATATATATATATATATATATATATATATATATATATATATATATATATATATATATATATATATATATATATATATATATATATATATATATATATATATATATATATATATATATATATATATATATATATATATAATATATATATATATAATATATATATATATATATATATATATATATATATATATATATATATATATATATATATATATATATATATATATATATATGCGCTTTATATTTTTGCTTAAATCTACTTCAAAATATAAAGGTCTTCAGTTTCATTTTACACGAGTTTTAAATGCACATTTTGTGAAGTAGACTTTGGACAGAGCGGCCATATGGTTTTAATTCAATTGTTTACTCGTAGTTGTCAAATTTTACTTTAGAATGAGTTATTGAATTGTCAAATAAATCGCAATGACGTTTGAAAATTACGAAAAATGGGATATGATAGTGTGTTTTTTATATAAACCGGAGAAAATTTGGAAGCGGCAAGTAACTCGTACCACGAACAGTATCCAGAGAGGCGTCAACCCTTCAAGGATCTATTCGCTCGATTGCGACATAATATAGTTAATAGTGGCCAGTTTGAAAAGAAACGACCCAAAAATTATGCATCAAACAGGGATAAGGAGTTAACAGAAATAGTAGTTTTATTAACTATCGGAAACAATACCAACACTTCAACCCGACAGTTAAAATAATCCACTGGACTACCAAGAACTAACGTAAGTCGTACTTTGAAGAAGCAAAAATTCAGGCCGTATAGGACAAGAAAAGTTCATCACCTTTGAGAAGGAGATTTTCAGTGGCGTATGGATTTTTGGTTTCTGGAGAATTGTAACCATGTTCCGAATTTTTCATTAAATTGCATTTAGACAGACAAAGCTTATGTAAGCAATGCAGCAGGTCTTTTTAACCGTTACAATTCTTATACGTGGGCACAAGAAAATCCTCATTTAGTTGTGGAACAAAGAAATCAAGGCAGATTTGGATTTAATGTATGAGCAGGAATTTTTAGAGGCAGGGTTATAGGTCCATTTATTTACGAAGGAACACTCACCTCTCAGAGATTTAACGCTGCAGTTATTAGTAATTTTTTATATCGGCAAATTTCGACAATAACGGGATAGCCAACCAAGGTCCGAACCGTTGGCCGGCAAGGTCACCGGATTTAACATCTATGGACTTCTATCTCTGGGGAAAATTAAAAGATCTAATTTTTAAATTGCCAACAAACACCAAGCAAGAGTTAGAAGTCGCAGTGATACAAAGTTTTGCAGCTCTCACTCCTGTTGAACTAATCAACTCGTTAAGAAATGTCCAGACAAGGTGCCGCCTATATGTAAATGAAACTGGTCGACATTTGGAACATTGTTTTGTTTTAGTTTGCTCTACTCGGAATAAATTGTTTTATTGTTGTTTTGTTTTATTTTCTACATAGTTTAAATTACTATAGCAATTAGTAAATTTCATTGCAGGTATGACTCTTAGAGTTACTTCTGGGATTTTTTTTTACGATTTGACTGCTATCGGTAAACAATTGATATTGCCGCTCCGTCCAAAGCATACTTCATAAAATGTGCATTTAAAACTCGCGTAAAAAACTGAAAACCTTTATATTTTGAAGTAAATTTAAGCAAAATATAAAGTGTGCTATATTCTTAGAATGATAATTTAAAGCTCTATGCGGATAAGGAAAAATATACAGGGTATCCCATTTAAAAAAATATATTTTTGCGTTAATAACTATTAAAATATTAGTTGTTAAAAAATGTAACTTACACTGTTGAAATCCACCTGAAAAAGTGCTTTGATAATGTTTTTACAGAAATTAAAAATTTTCAATAGGAAAACAATTACAAATATTTTTCCAAAATACAGATTTTTGAAAAACATCCTGTATATCTGGAACGGTACTAGATATCGATATGCGGTTTTCACCATTGAGTTTATCATAAAAATTGAGCCTCACACACCGACATCAGTTTTCGTCTATCTCCTTTAGATAACCTTTAAAAGTATATATTATATTGACTACATGTTAATAAAGTGTCTCACAACAGTGACCTAGCACTATTCGAAGATCGCGTCTGTTTTACGTATAACGCTATATATAAGAAACAACTCTTCTAATCTCCTCCCCCATCCTGTCGCTCTTTTTGTGTTATGCAAAATATTGTTTATTACATCAACAAAAAAACAAGAAAAATTACCATAATACTATTAAAACAATGCAGGTACCACTACCCCCTTACCCCTTCATTAGGTATTATATATACCAAGTTTGAAGGTGATATTTTATGTCGTTCGAGAGTTATCGTGCCAACAGACGGACAGACCGATATACTGACTGACAGGTAGACAGGCCAACGGAAATGCATGACTACGTTTTTAGCGATCTAAAACGTGAATAAAATAAAAAACTGGAAGTGAGATTTTTTCACAAAGACAATGTATTCCTTTAACAAGGAATGTAAAAATGGGTGCGGAAGTTTGAAGAAACTGGTAGTAGTAAGTAGATCTGGGATAGGGCGACTAAGAATGTTAAGAAGTGATACAAACATAGAAAGCGTTCGAGTTCGGACTTTCAAATCGTTTAGTGCTGTAAATGTATCCAAGAATTTATTATAAGATATTATATCCAAAAGCTCAACCGCATTTATCAAATGTTTGAACGTTTTGCAATATTGACCATCTTATATCTTGATAAGGCACTCTTTCATTGTAATGATCACGTTAATACTGTTTAGAAAACCGATAAATACTAAAGCAAAGCATGTTTATATTCCTCTAAAGTGATGGCTTGGTCTAGAGTGTGGGGAAAATGCAGTAACTGGCTTTTAGTTCTTTGAGAATGACAGAGGTTTCAATATAACTGGTAATTCGAAGCGACATGTAGAGATGACTGAGAATTTCTCTGCAATATTTTGATGATTATAGTCGGAATACTATGCATGGACATTAGGCAGACTCATATACTAGCTCATGAGGATTATATCAGCCCAATAAAACCTACAGTGTCAAGTGGAATTCGATCCATATGATAGCCAGATGGTAATCCCAAGCCTACTATTTTTGCGCCTTGTTCTGCATTACTCATTTTATACGAATCTCGGCTGGAGCCAACTTCACTCAACTAATTTTATGAACGTTTTCGTTACATTGCAGCTAAGTATATTTTGCTTTTGGACGGCCCTCTAACCATCCCGTCTTACTTCAGATATGTATCCCGTTCGAGAACGACGAGCATAATGACTCTTTCTTCAGTCTTCCGGTCCATATGCCCCTCCACCAGCAATATTGTGTTTTCAGTTTTCATCGGAGTTCGACTCTTAGACGTACCAACTCTAAGTTCACATATGCATCATGCCCAAATGCTGGAACCGGCTGTCTCCATTTTCAGTCTCGACCGGTTCCAGCGGCTGAGACCAACAACACGCCTTTTACAAAAAGGTATGGCTTTTCAGAGTTTGTTTATGTTCGTATCATGCTATATGACAAATTAACCTAAATAAGTGTACTTAACTTCCGGCGGTCAAACCTCAGACTCTGAGCATGGTAAGCCCGATCTACATCATGGAGTTAAAGGTCTAACATGGTTTTAATGAAATACCTAGTTTTTACTAGTCTTTCGAGCAACTTTACCGAATAAACTGAGTCTCAGAAGAGATGACACGTAGCTTTGACTCGACCTTGATGAATTTTCTCTCTGAAACTAGTAAAATTAATTTTGATCACGAAAACTAACCTAACCAGTAGCGATCAATAATATCATATAACGCTCCCGCAATAATTTTTAAACCATTGTTATTTGGTACACAAGAAGATTTCTTAATTATCAATTTGTTTTTTTTCTGTGAATATTTTAACATTAATTCGTCTAGAAGACACCTTACACTATACCGACGTTTATTCCTATTTTTCTGCAATTTCTTTCTAAGAAAATTGCTAAGTCAGATTTTTTAAAACTCATAACACCTTTTTGTGGAGAAGATAATCCAATTATGTCCCTTAGAAAATGACAATTAATGGTACGCTTGACGCAAATAAATGTAAATTTTAATACTTTGGTGTTACACGTTGTAATAATATAACTAGTTTCTTCTAACTTTACTTCGGGGACGTTTCTAAATTAGAAAGTGCTAAAATTTATAGTTATCTAGAGAATTATTAATATAAACGTTAATACATTGTATTTGTAGTAATAGATAAAAGAGGCGTTTTATTTCCATGCTTATAAAATATTATATAATATTCTTCTTCTTGAAGTATACGGACATAGGCTTTTTTTAAAGTATTTCAAACAAAGTTTAATGCTGGTTTCGGCCGGCCAAAGTGAGAAGGCTTTACTAGGCATGGACGATTGTCATTGTCTTCCTAAGAGAGGCGACCGTCATCTTGTAATTTTTTTTTTTATTATTTCCCGAACCTAGACACAAACTCGAATCTCCGGCGTAGAAAGCAGACACCTTAACCACTACGCTGTGGGTGGCCACCCCTTATATACGAGGGTTGTATGATAAGTACCTTGCTTCGACCATAGATAGCGCTACTACTAGTTAAAAAATTATATTTTTCGTTAACATAAACTCTCACAAGAATCCTGTCAAATTTTCAAGTCGCTGTGTGATTTAGTTACTTGCCATTTAAATAGAACGACCTTTATGATTTCATAACGACGGAAAAAATTTAATATCGAGCAGTGATAAAATATTTGTTTTTCAAAAAGAAAACGAATGATGAGATAAAAGCGGAACTCAGCGAAGTTTATGGGGACTCTGCACTTTCGTTATCGACCATCAAACATTGGACAGCTTAATTCAAACGCTGTCGTACAAGCAATTTTAATGAAAAACCTCCGGGTCGTCCAAATGAGAAAATCAGAAATGATTGAAAAAATTCACGATATTGTGATAAATGATCGGAAAGTGAAAGTGCGTAAAATTGCTAAGACTGAAGATATCTCAACTGAATGGCTTTAGAACATTTGGATATAACAAAGCTTTCTTCAAGATGGTCGCCGCAATTGCTCACAAATGACAATAAACACGGCTGTGTATCAACTTCAGAAACTTCAGAAGAATGTTTGGCGATGTTAAAGCACAATCGGAATGATTTTTTCGTCGATTCATAACTGTAGACGAAACCTGGATTCATCGCAGTACATAAGAGACCAAAGAACAGTCCAAATAATGGGTTTTCCATTGCGAACCGGCCCCAAAGAAGGCCGAGGCGACTTTATCGGCCAACAAAGTCATGGCCACAGTGTGTTGGGATGCACGCTGCATAATCCACGTCTATTACCTTGAAAAGGGCAAAATGATTAATGGAGAGTATTATGTCAACTTAATGGATCGTTTTAACCATGATGTGAAAGAAAAACGTCTACATTTGGCGAAGAAAAAAATTCTCTTTCATCCAGACAATGCACGCGTGCACACTTATGTCATCATCAAGGCGAAACTCCAGGAGTTAAGATACAATTCCTTCCGCATTCACCATATTCGCCAGAGTTAGCCCCCAGCGATTCTTTCCTGTTTCCGAATATGAAAAAATGACTCAAACGATGAGCTGTTGAAACAAACGCGTATTTTGAAGGGTTGGAGAAATCGTATTTTTTAGATGGAACACAAAAGATAGAAAAACTTTGGTTTAAGTATATCGAGCTAAAAGGAGTCTATGTTGAAAAATAAAATAAATTTTACATATAAAAATATTTTTGTCAAGGGTAGGTACTTATTATAATATTGGCAAACTAATATATTCAAAAATTCATTTATTTCGTTATTTTCTCTAATTTTTAAAATCACATAATGCTAATGAAGCATTTTTTTTTTAATTTCTACATTTGATGGAGAGTGTCGATCATAGTCACTTAAAAAAATTGTTCGCTACGTTTTAAAATTTTAAAAATAGGGAACGACGAGACCTAGTTCTCACAAATGTTGCTAATAAAAAAATATGGAATTTTATTAATTAGGTCATTTTATGAGGTATCGTTAAAATAATCAATAACTTATTTAAATTGGAATAAATCTGACTAAATGCTTTTCTTCTTTAGGAAAAAATTAGTAGAGATTATGTTAATGTCTTTACACTCTGTCAAGTGAGAATGTGTCCACGAAAATTCATTTTTGAATTTTGAATTTGAAATCCAAAATGCGTCATTTGTTTGCGCGTTGGTTTGGGGCAGTCTTTCTTTGTTCTCATCAAAAGGGGCCTAAAATGACACATTCTGCGGCCGCTAAATATAATAAAAATTCAGTGTCGTTGTGAAGTAAATCGTTTTAAAACGGGACGAAAAATGTCGACCACTTGCCGAAACGTGGCTTGGTAAGCAAAGTGACATCGAAATACGAATTGTGTCTTTGTTTTCGCAGAACCTGAAATTGACGTTACGTCAAGGAGCGGCAAAATTTAAAAACTCGGCTTTGAATGTTTCCTATGAGACCATTCGACAACATCTTCGTGCTCATGATGTCAAATTCCGAAGTACGTTGCTGCTGGGTGAAAATTACGTCGCGAAGCGGTTTGCTTGGGCCCACACAATCACCGGACGCCAACCCTATTCGGGTTTGAATGTTTCCTATTAGAACATTCGACAACATCTTGGTGCTCATGATGTTAATTTCCGAAGTACATTGAAGAAACCTTTGCTGTGCAAAAATTACGTCGCGAAACGGTTTACTTGGCCCTCACAATCGCTGAATGCCAACCCTATTAAAAACGTTTGGCCCAGACCTCAGAGGAAAGGCTCTGAGGACTTTGACTCAGTTGTCTCGCGAGATTCGAAAAATTTGCAGAGTATGTCTCGTCGACAGCATGCTTCGGAGATGCCAGGCGATTATTGGCGCAGGAAGCGGTTGGACAACTTACTAAGGCAATTGCGTCGTTGTTAGCACATCAAAGAATACATTGATGGCAAAAAATGTTCTCGAAACACATTTGTTCAAGAATACGAGCGTTCTTACCTGACAGACTTTATGATAATACATTGCTATTATGCTAAAGTGCGTGTAAAAAAGGACTATGACATTATATATATTTTTTTCGTTCCAAAACATTGCAGGAAAACAAATTAGATCGATTTTAATGGATTTCTACATGAAAGTACTTATTCCTATCCAGGAACTTTACAACTCAGATATTAAAACTTAAAGAAGTAAGTGCATTTTAGCGATTCAAGAGCAACGTGAATCACCTTTTCCGCACACGTGCCGCTCCTGTAGCGCTTTAGGGACCTCCCTGCAGCACGTGTGCTAGACCCATAAAAAAAATTATTTACAGTATAAAAGCTATTGTTATAAAAAATGATACGTTTCTACTATGTTGGGAATGTGGAATCTTTGGCACAATGAAACTACTCAGTATATATCACCACTACATAAAGTGTTTGGTGTAGTGGTGATATATACTAAGTAATACATTTCTAGATTGATTGGCTTTCTGTTGACGTCTTCAGCAGAACAAAGAAACCTGAAATGACATTCCCATAGTCTCAAAAATTACCATCCCATATTATAACAATTTAATCAACACAATATAACTAGAATATGGACGTAAAATCCGCCAAATTTGTTTCATACACAAGGTAACACACAAAAATATTATTTAAACAAATTTTGACTCTGCCCTTTATCAAATTAATAAGTTTCTTGAGATAGATATGTGATTGTGTAAAATATATACAGTCCCTGGCCAAATTATTAGACGCACTGTATTTTTTTTTTAGTAATTTTATGTTTCTTAAGAGTTTTTATGCAATAATGGTATATTTAAACTACAATATTATTGATTTTTATTTAAAAGAATTGTTGTAGACTACATATTTGTATTTATTTTTAACATATGGTAACACTGTGTTAACAAAGTGATACATGAACGTAAATAAGTACAAACCTGTAGCAGTCGCGATCGGAATCGAGTCAGGTACGGACGTGTTTCTGTGGCTTTATGGACTGTGATTGTTTGTTTAACAGTTTTATACTACTCAGTTATTAGTTTATTTTGTATGCAGTGTTTTAAAAAAGTAATTGGACTATTTCATTATGGGTAGAAAAGGCGATCTTTCACCACGTAAAAAAGCTGAAGTGAAGGCCCTTGTGATTGCGAAAACATTTACAAACCGAGAAATATCACGAAGATTGGAGGTTTCTGAAGCTAGTGTACGACGCATAAAAAAGAAAATTGAGTCAGGGAAGGAATTAAGCTCGAAAAGAAAGAAAAGATGCGGTAGAAAACCAATTTTGACTCCACGGTCAGAGAGATGTTTGAAGAAAATTTGTGTAGAAAACAGATTTGCTACCACAAAGGTAATAAAATCACAACTCCAGGATGCTAGCGTAAATGCTTCTGAGCGCACTGTTCGAAGAAAATTGAAAGAATTAGATTTTAAGGCCTGTCGCCCCGCCAGGAAGCCCAAGTTAACAGCTGCAATGAAAGCAAAGCGCCTGAAGTGGGCCAAACAATGGCAAGACAAAGATGTGGACTTCTGGAGATCGGTAAGATACAGCAATTTAATCAATAATTGATACATTATTATCATTTTCAGTTAAATAAAGCAAATAAACATGGAAGTTTATATATTTTTCCTATTTTTGGCAGGTCTGCTTCAGTGACGAAAGCACATTCGAAATTTTGCAGAATAAAGCTCAGTATGTGCGTCGTCGTCATGGAGAAAAGTTTCATCCTGATTGTGTCGTCCCGACGGTTAAACATCCCACCAAAGTGATGATTTGGTCAGTCATCAGCGGCAAGGGCACTGGACGTCTGTACGTCGTCAAAGGAATAATGTGGCAAGATCAGTACAAAGAAGTATTACAAAATCGGTTGATTCCGCAGCTCAGAGAATGGTTTCCAAATGGGGAACCATTCACTTTCATGCAAGATGGAGCTCCCTGCCACACTGCTCGGTCTGTTAAAGCTTTTTTTGGCAGAAAAAAATATCCCTCTGTTGGATTGGCCGGGTAATAGCCCTGATATGAACCCCGTGGGAGCTGATGAAAAGAGAAGTGGCTAAAGATGTGATTACCAACAAAATCCAGCTCCTAGAAAAGATTATTCATGTGTGGAATCATCATCCTCAAATGCAGGAGACAGTACAATCTTGCATTGATAGCATGCCGCGCAGAATTAAAGCTTTGATAGCGGCTAAAGGTGGCTCAACTAAATATTGACTTTTACTAACATTAATTTCACTTTTCTTTAAAACTTAATAAACTTATGCTTTTCTAAATTAATGCTGTTTTATTTATATCAAATAAATAGGTAATTGATTGGATAATATAAAAATAAAAAACAAATCAATTTAAAATAATAAAACGGTACAATATCACTCGGTAATTAATATTTTACATGAAATCTTGCAGTGCGTCTAATAATTTGGCCAGGGACTGTAAGTTCTAGCTGTTGCTCACTTCTACTCCGACCGCCCTTTCGTAACATATTTAAATCCAATCTAGAGTCTCATTATGGGTGAATGGTATGGATAAAGCAAAGTATCGTATAGTGATAAAACATATTTATTTAAAAAAGTGGACTGCGGTCCAAACAGAAACTGAAGGAAAGAAGGATAAGGATTCCGCACCATCACCCAAGATAATTAATTACTGAATAAATCAATTTACGAGCACTGCAGATGCTGCACGTTCAGGATCGGGTAGATTGAGGTTTCTTCTGAAGAAATAATCGATAAAATGGTATCATGATATAGAATCGTCGCATCAAGCTTCATGAGATTGCTGAGATGGTGGTAATCTCATATGAACGGATAAATAATATCCTACATGAAGTTCTAAAAATGAAAAAGCTTGGTGTGCGATGTCATTTCAGACCAAAAACGCACTAGGAAGGATATTTCAAAATCGTGTTTGCTAAAGTTGCAGCGTAATCCTAAGGATTTCTGGCGAAGTTTTGTGACTGTAGACGAAGTATGGATTTACCATTACACCGCGGAGATAAAATAATAGTCAAAATAGTGGGTTGGCAAAGATGAAAATGCACCAAATAAATCGAAAATAGTTTTATCATCATTTATCATCATGATTGGCTATTTGAAAAAGGGTAAAACAGTGACTGGTTCTTATTTTGTACCGTTATTGTACCATTTACATAGTGAGTGAGAATAATGCGCCTGCTCACACATCGGCCGTTGCAATGGCAAAAGTGCAGGAGCTGGGCTTCGAAATAGTTTCCCACCTACCTTATTCCCAGATTTAACCCCCAGTGACTTTTTTGTTTTGTAACTTCAAACATTAGCTTGAGAGGATTTTTTTTAACGAATGACCGGGTTCTCTGTATTGTAAACGAGTATTACGCACAGTTTAAAGCAATTTTTTTCTGAGAAAATAAAAAAAAAAATGAAATTTCGCTGGACCAAATGTATTAGGCTCAATGTAATTGTTTTTTGCAAATTATGTCATTTGCCTTGTTCTTTACAATCCAGCTTCGTATATTTCATGTAAGTATAAATTTTCTGTAGTTAAAGGAATTTCTTAAATCCTTTCAAATAGTAGATCGTTATGGTGTCAATCTATCTATATGAGCTACAGGAATCATTTCGTTAGTATAGTTTATATATAAAGGTTTTCTGTTGTAGAAATTTTTTAAATATATGCAATAAAAATAACTCTGTCTAGTTTTTTAGACCTCTTGACTCATCTTCATATTAAATTTGATCAATATTCGTTCAGCTGTTTGTGCTTATTCCGAGGTAGACACACAAATCAAAGTTTAGAAAGCGTTATTTTAATCTCTCTCTCTCTCTCTCTCTCTCACACTCTCTCTCTCTCTCTCTCTCTCTCCCTTTTTGAAATAGGCTTTAGCAAATAAATTTAGGATAATAATATAAGGCAAATATCATTCTCATATAACAAAAATTCGGTGTCCATAAAAAGATATTATTACATTAAAACACTGTAAAAATATACCAAGTAAAGGAAAAAATACAAACCAGGAATTGATACTGATGATTATATTTAAATATTAGATCATCGTTTCCATCTCTAGTTCTCTATGTACGATACTGTTTATCACATATCTTGGAATACCATAAATCTATTTTGCTTACTTTATTTTATAGTATTCGCAATCTGATAAGTAGAGACCGGATTATATGCATTTGCATATTTTCATATGCATTTGCATATTTAGACCATTCTCACCTATCATTGCATATTTTTACCCAAAATCTAGTAATGATGCATATTTTCCCTATATTTACAATATTTCGCAGTATTACTAGGCAACTGAATTGCTCAGGGTATTGTTAATGTCGCCGTCTGGAACCGATCTTATCGCCGGGACATTATCTGCAATAGTCTAAACATCGATTAGGTTATAGTGCCAAGGGAATATCCAAAATTACGAGGGTATTTTATTCCTTTGTTTCTTGGTCGAGATATTAAGTGACAATTAATTGGTTTATAAGAATATTTTTTTGAGCGTGGATTAAATAAACAATTTTCTCGAAGACGAAGTTTTATTTTAAAACAAGATATCAGTTTTAACATTATTGTTGACGCGCTTGCATCAGTGTAGTCTTTTTGCAATTTTTAACGTGTTGTGTTAAAGTTTAACGTGCACCATGCCACCCGCAAAAAGAAGTGTCTCTTTGTGGGTAGCTGATTATCCTGGAACATTTACATATGACGGAAATGTTTTATATCGTCGAGTTTGCGAGAAAAATGTTTCGTGCACAAAAAAGTTTAGTCTTCATATCGCAGGATTGCAAAAAAAAAGACCCACGACAACAACTTATAACAGCAGCAAGTAGCAGTGATTCCACTTCTACAGGCAAACAAAAAAACCACGTTAGCATGGATTTATGTAAAGCATTGCTTGCAATTAATATTCCTCTCCACAAACTTACAAATCCTACATTCAAAGATTTTCTGCGAAAATATTGCTTGAATCAAAAAATACCAGACGAATCAACACTGCGTAAAAATTACATATCAACATGTTCTGGAAGAAATACGTAATGAACTTAAGGATGACGTTATTTGGATTTCAGCTGATGAAACTACAGACAGTTGTGGTCGCTATATTGCAAATTTAATTGTGGGTGCATTAAGATTAGAGCCTTCTTCTTCCTATGTGGTGGCCTGCAAAGAACTTGACAAGACAAATCATTCTACGATCGCCAGATTTGTGAATGAGGGTATTAAAAAAATATTTCCTGAATCTTCTGCAGATGAAAGAGTGTTTATATTTCTCTTAGATGCTGATCCCTATATGATCAAGGCAGCCAAAGTCCTCCAAGTATTTTATCCAAATTTAATTCATGTGACGTGCTTTGCTTACGGAGTCCATCGACTCGCTGAAGAAGTACGATCTACGTTTGGAAATGTAAATAAACTGATGTCATCAGCAAAGAAAGTGTTTCCTTAGGCACCTGCTCGCAATAACGCCTATAAAGAAAAACTGCCAAATGTGCCTTTACCTCCCGAACCAGTGGTAGCTTGATGGGGAACATGGATTGAAGCTGTACTATTTTACAATGAACATTTCGAGGTCATCAAAGGTGTAGTAAATGACTTCGATAGTGCAGAGGCTATGGCATGTAACAATTCTGATATTAAAAAAAAACATAGCTTTGATTAGCACTCACTTTTCCCACATACCTGCGGGTATTAAAAAGCTTGAACTCGAGGTTTGGCGTTGACCGAATCAATTCAGTTAATGAATAAAACCGTCAAATAAACTCCACATTGCCAGATGTATTCCCGCGTAGAGTTAAAGAAAAGTTTGAAAAAATTTTGTGTAATAACCCAGGCTTTGAACCTTTGTGTCAAATTGATAGTTTTATTAATGGGACGGGTGAACTTCTGCCAGAAACAATAAGTACTAACATAGTACCTAAATTCAAATACTGCCCAGTTATCTCAGTAGATGTGGAACGGTCTTATTCCACTTATAAAAATATTTTAAGTGATCGAAGACACAATCTTACTACCCAACATTTGGAACAACACCTTATTGTTTACGTGCACAAGAATACAAAATTGTTAAATAATTTTAAAAAATATTAAATAATTGTTAATTAAATTTAAACATCGTCGATAACTTGTTAATTTTATGCTGATTTTGAAATAAAAAACTAATAATTACTACTTTTATTATTATTTAATATTGCATATTTTGACCCATTTCATGCATATTTTAAGCATGAAACATGAAGAAGCAACAAAAGTTAAAACCGATAGAATAATGTTTTTCATAAATTAAGTTTTATTTTAGTATTTCTTTTATTTGTCAAGAGATAAATAGTAAGCAACCGATCAAAAACTTTGTTGGTTAATTTGTTTGTGTTACTAATTTAGAAGTTTTAAAAATAGAGTCCTAGCGACTAGTTGACTTCTTGATTATAAAACCTATTTTGAATTAACTTAGCGTTGCTAAAATCAATCACAATTGGTTGTCTAGGTTGAATTTGATTTTTTAGATATCACCTAGTACCTGATTCATTAATATCTCTAGAAATGTTAAATCCTAAAATGAGTTATACAATAGTTAAAAAACACTTATCACTCTTTGTACCACCCTCTTTAATACCTATAATCCCTTTGCGTCAGATGATGCTATGCTTCCCACTGAGTCCTACACGCCACAATCAAAACTAACGTAAATACTCCTTTTCATGTCCTACTTTTGTAGCGATTTAAAAATTTCCTTGTTATGACAATAAAAAATATCTCCGTTCATGTCTACTGGCTATCGTGAGCAAAAATCCAAACTCTCCATAACTTTACACGCTACTTTCATAGCACTTCGGTTATGCAAAACACTGTAAGCTGATAACTTGATAACAGCAAATTGTTAAAAAAAAACTGTTGTTTATGCACAAAAATTTTTTCAAATGCCTAGAAAACTAAAGTAGGGTGGCCAACACTGTCAAACAAACCTCAGGAGTTTTGTTATTAAAAGCCTTTTAATAATTAAAATACTAATTCATTAATTAGGAACCGCGCTAATTACTGTTCGAAAACATCTATAAATTCGAATACCTTGGGGTAATAAATCCATAATCTCCCTCAGGTAAAGTTACAAGAAGTTGGGTATATTATTAGAGGATGTAATTAGGCACATTAAATTTTCCGTATATTCGCACCTAGCATCGCATTAAAATGGCACCCTCGTACGCCAGAGGATGTGTCGGGTTATCTCGGATAATAGTATTTGTACTCTGCTTGCCAGGAACTATTAATTACATACTTATTAAGATTAATAAATAATGTATATGTAAGGTTGTAAATTATATTTCGTCTCCTTTTTTTTAGGGTTCTGTTTTTGCTTTGAAATGCGAAATCGATAGTACGAGAGTCGTTCCAAAAGTTATTATTGTAGTATTTTCTATTAGATGGCGTGCTGTGAAGTTTCAAATATGCGTGTTTAGTTGTCTTCTTGTAGCCATCGTGCAAACAAACAAATTTTTAACATTTTCTAAAAATAGATAAAACTTTAATTAAATACTTGATTTAAAAAATTTTTTACTCTCACAGACATTTAAAAAAGATTTAAGTGTCGTATTAAATGAATCTTCTCTTCGTTTTCAATGATTAAAAAGTAAGCTGCTGAACGTTCAGGATGCCCGAAAACCTCTACGACCGATGAGATTGTGACAAAAATTCACAACAGCTTACTAAATGATCGCCGACTGAAGGTACGCGAGGTCGCTGACATTGTAAACATCTCGATAGTCTGTGCCCACCACATTTTGCATGATGTTTTGGATATTAGAAAGCTCTTCGCTCTATAGGTGCCACGTTTGTTAACAATCGACCAAAAACTAATCATTTAATAACAGTCGATGAAATATATATGGATAATTATACGCCAGAGACGAGGAAGCAGTCAAAGCAGTGGGTGGGAGCAGGTGAAAGTGCGCCCAAGACAGCGAAAGCGGTTCCATCTACAGAAAAGATAAGGCTACGGGGATTCTCCTAGCGTGGGATTAATGAACTACGTGGAGAAAAATAGAACCGCAATATTATGCTTTACTACTAGACAAATTGAAGGGTGCTATTCAGGCGACGCGTCCATATCTCGTAAAAAAATAACTGCTTTTTCATTACGATAATGAGCCTTCACGTACCTCTTACATTGTTGCTGCAAAACTTCACTTCGAGGTGCTTTCATATTCACCGTATTCGCCAGGTCAATGGTGCCAGCATGCCTTGTGTCATGCGATTCACACCTTTGATTTTTGGCCATTATGTGTACTCTGAGATGACCAAAATATCACTCGCAACTTCCTTGTAATACTTCCTTGCATGTTAATTCAGATCATCAAAACAATTGGCTATGATATTTTTGATGTTGATTGAGATGAACAGTGGTTTTGGATTGAACAGGTTCTATAAACTGGTTACCAAAAGACGCCTGAATTGTGTTCTAAGTGCCACCAATGAGCAAAACTTTTCATGGAAGCAACTTTTTAATTATCCTGACGTCCAATGAAAGTGAGCGTTTAAAAAGTATTTTAAAATATGTAACGGAAAACTATCCTAAAAAATTATCTTATTAACTGCGTCGGCTGGATAACTAAAAAAGATAAAAAACAATGCATCAGTTCTCCAACTTACTCTGATATTAATGTATTGATTTGTCATACTAAAAGGCCATTTTAAATTTACATAATAAAAGTAGAAAATTTTTAAAAATGGGTAAAAACAGAAAAGGAGAAGATATTTCCGACGATAGTAGTAACCGGGAGAATTGCTACTTCGTATTATATTATTTATAGTTAACTAAGGATAGTCAAATATTAGAGAGATTTTGCAACGCTTATTTTTCATATGCTTTTGTCCTTATCGTTATCTCAAGCATGCGCAGTATTAACGCGAAGAAATTTCATGGTTAAGTGCACTGGTTATTAGTATTTGAAAGGTCAACACACGTTTCTAAATTAAAATTGTGTTTAGCAGGTTTCTGTGACTTCCTTCAATATTTCCACAGTAATACGAATGTGACATAAATAAAATTTCATTTGAAATTAGCATTACACACATTGTGCCAAAGATTGTAAAATCCCAACATAATCTGAACATTAACTGTTGTCAGTGTTATCTATAATATATATAAAATGCAACGTCTCTCTGTCTGTCTGTCTGTCTGTCCGTTAGTGCGCTTATAACTGGAGAACCACTTATCCGATTTACATACTTTTTTTTTAAAAACATATATATGTTCTCTGGCCAGGTTATAGGCTATATTTTATTACGATAGGTAGCATAAGGAATGAGCAGTGACGATGATAGTGAATGAAGTCGGATAAAAAGTTTGCCGCTATCGCGTTCCCTTGCAATACACAGCCTAAACCATTAAATATGGAACAATATTATGTAGCAGAGAATATCTATAATCTATAATATATATAAAATGCAATGTCTCTCTGTCTGTCGGTCCATTAGTGCGTTTATCACGCAAGAACCACTTATTCGATTTAGGTGTCTTTTTTTAAATTCATACATATATTCTTTGGTCAGGCTATATAATAATAATAATAATCTATATCTATAATATATATAAAATGCAACGCCTCTCTGTCTGTCCGTTAGTGCGCTTATCCATCGAGAACCACTTATCCGATTTACCTGATTTTTTAAATTCATACATATGTTCTGTGACCAGATTATAAATATATATTTTATTACATCTATAATATATATAAAATGCAACGTATCTCTGTCTGTCTGTCCGTTAGTGCGCTCATCACTGGGGAACCACTTATCTGAATTACGTGCTTTTTTTTTAAACATGCTAAACCATTAAGTGTGGAACAATATCATGTAGCAAAGAATATCTATAATATATATAGAATGCAACGTCTCTCTGTCTGTCCGTTAGTGCGCTTATCACTGGAAAACCACTTATACGATTTACGTGCCTTTTTTTTTAAACATACATATGTTCTCTGTCCAGGTTATAGGATATATTTTATTACCTTAGGTGATATAAGGAATAAACAGTGCCGATAATAGTGAATCAAGTCGGAGAAAAGTTTGCCGCTAGCGCGTTCTCTTGCTATACACTGCCTAAAGCATTAAATATGGAACAATATCATGTAACAAAGAATATAATATATATAAAATGCAACGTCTCTCTGTCTGTCCATTAGTGCGCTGGGAGATAAGGCGAAATAATGGGAAATGAGCAGAGATAATCCTAGATAATGGAAATCATGTAGAGATAATGAGAGATAAGGAGAAATAATGGGAGATAAGGGGAAATAATGGCAGATATTTTATTACGTTAGGTAACATAAGGAATAAGCAGTGACGATAGTAGTGAATCAAGTCCACGCGTGCGGAGCTCGGGCACGGCTAGTTTGCAATAAAAGTTTATCATTTCAATTTTACTGTATTTTCTTAGTGGTTTGTATACCTAAGTAGGAAAGAAAACAGGCCCTACCAGAATAGCGATAAAAATAACGAACTTCAAATAACCTCTCTTATTAGTTCCTAACTAAGGGAAATCGTTATTCCTAATAAAGGATTATCTTATTTCGTTTTAATACTGCGCAAGCTCCGAATGGTGGGCGCATGCTTCAAATAACAATAACAGCTGAGTTCTTATATTTAATTTCTTCCCTTTATTACTGCGCAAGCTCCAAATAAAGATAAAGACAATGGCCTACCAAAATAGGCGTTACAAAAACTCTATAATTATAGTCAATACTTCCTTAAAATAATGATTTATTTGATTAATTTTTATAAAATTAAACGTGAAACACCAGCTTCTAATGACATAAAGCATCCAGACAAATATTGGTTATTGTTATTACATTCACGCATTTACCCATAGAAACTGTAAATTACAAAATTTCATCATTTATTTATTATATTTGCTTATTTCTTAAATGAAGGGTGTTAAGTTAATTTATTTGTAAATTTACAGACATTCATCTGCAGATATTAAAACGACCTATTCCGCTAAATTTAACTGTTAGAATAATGACAAAACACTTTATTCAAAATCTTTATCGTACTTGATAATTAAAAAGTAAAATTAAAATTTGTTTTAGGTTTCTTTAAAATTCTTTCTGCATAAAAGAACGCTTGTAATTGACTAACCCTTTTTAAAATTTTAAATTAATAATTAACCTAACATAAAAGGACTTTTTCCTCTTTTGCAAGCGTAGCTATATTTAAATTAATTTAAATTTCCGTAAATTTGGCAAACTTTGATTTAGCATTCTTTTTAGCAGCCTTTGAAAAATGTAAACATCCATCGCTTGTTTAATTTTCTGGATCTTTCGTCCATCTACATTTATTTTTAGGTATGCAAGTTATGCGATAATTTACTAAATATCCAATACAATAAGTATATAACAAAATTCTGTCCAGCCAAATTTCCCCCGTAAGCCTCTCTGTCCTAACTAGTTTTACCTCTGATAACCTTTTTTAACTCTACCGGAAATAGTGGTGGGTCGTTGACGCTTTTACAGTCAACGAAACGAGACAAGTTTATCGTCAATGATAAACTAGTTTATAAAACAGTTTAATTTTCGACTTGTTTCGACCGTCGTCGACAGAACAACGTCCACGAATTAACTGTTCGTGTTTACTCGGACCGTCGTCGTCGTCCGTTCGCGTCGACTCGTCTGTAGTAGACCATAGGGCACTTTATCTCGTCGACGGTCGGGTTGTGACCGTACACAAATGTCGTTCACGAGTGAACTAGTTTATCGGTAGACTATAAACTAGTTTATCAGTTAATGTGAAATAAACAATATAAAAAAACCGTTCGTTCATTCAATGCCTACAACTACCGGGAAACGCTCCTTTAAATGTCTCCTTTGTTCATTTCGAATCAGATATGTACGATTACATTTGCTCTCTTTTATTACTTCCTGAGAAACTTATATTCATAATTACCGTATCTAACCTCACAAGCCAATAATAATGTGCCCAGTTAACTCCGTCAGAAATAAATTTAAACTGACACTCAATTTGTTTTGATTGAGTATGGAATAAAGTCAAACAACCAGACAAGTTCCAGTGCTATCGATTTATTATAAAATGGAAAATATTAACACAAGCAGCATGGTGAAAAATTAGCAGTACAAGAAATAAAATATACTAGATAAAAATATGTTGATAATTGGCAAATGTAGTTCTTGCAGCCTCTAAGTTAATGATAAATGAGGTAAGTATATTAAATGCAAAAACGGTAGGGAATGAAATATAAAAAAATGTATGGAGCAACGAAGTAACATCAAATGCTCATGACTACTCCCACCAAAGTCAAAGTAGGTTAAGAAAAACTTAGTAACGAGGTAAAAACGCTATAACATTGGCAATTGTCCACCTTCGACTTGCTCTCTAAACTTAAAACACTCAGTACTCGAGTGGTTTCAATAATAAATTAAAAGTCTTTTAATGCTCCATTTATTTCAGAATATTTGATTCTTCTCGTTTGTTTTTGACTCTACCTGCATGAAAAGAATGCGAGATTTTTTGCTGGCCGTAGGTAAATATCGGGTCTTCCATTAATGACTTGACAACTTTTTTTTGAAATAAAACGCAACCATTTGAGACATTTCGAAAATTTTACTATCGGCTTGAAGTACAATCAAAACATTTATGTATGGAATTCGACTTCATTCATATGTCCAACACGGGCACGTTTGCAGCGGTCGATTCGTTGAACCCAATTTTCGATGACTCGGCCACACATTTCGACGGAAACGGCCGCTCTTTCAATATTGGCTCTGAGCTCCTCTAACGACACAGGCTTATTAGCATAGACCAATGATTTAACGTACCCCCATAAAAAGAAGTCTAGAGGTGTTAAATCACACGATCTAGGCGGTCATTCGACGGGACCATTTCTCGATATAACACGTTCACCGAATTTAGATTGCAGTAAGTCAATTCTTATACCCGCTGTGTGGCTTGTGGCGAAACCACATATCATTAATGTCTAGCCCATGCAATTGATCAAAGAAATAACGTTGCAACATGCCTCTGTAGCGATCTCCACTGACTGTAACGTGACGGTTATGTTCATCAACGAAAAAGAACGGCCCAATGACACCACCGGCATGAAAACCCGCCCCAAACAGTAATTTTTTGTGGATAAAGTGATGTTTCTTCAAGCACATGAGGGTTTTTACCTGACCAATAACGCATATTCTGTTTGTTGACGAAGCCGTTTATCCAAAAATGCGCTTCATCACTAAAGATGATTTTGCGATGAAATTGGTCATCTTCTTCCAACATCTCTAGAGCCCAATTCGAGAGCGTACGTCGCTTCATATGATCGAGTGGCTTTAGTTCTTGAGTTAACTTTAACTTATAAGGGTGCAGGCCAAGATCCTTTCGCAAAATCGCCATAGTGTGGTCTGAGCGATGCCCAATTCTTGAGAACGCCGTGAAATCGACTGTTTTGGCTCGTTTGAGATGGACGCTTGAACGGCAGCAATATTCTGGCCACTTCGACCAACCCGTTGTCTCACTGGCACGGGAACATCCAGCAGCGAATATGTTAACTCAAATTTTTTCACTAGACTATGAATTGCTTGTCTACTGGGACGAGAATTACGACCAAAAATTGGCGTTAACGCTCTTAAAGTTGCAGTCACCGACTCCAAATTTTGGCAGTAAATTTTAATTATTTGTAAACGTTGTTCGTGTACTTCACCATGATGAAAATGTTGACTTTACTGAATGTTTTGACTTTGACAGTTCGGTGATTGGCTTAAGGGTGCATTCACAGTGAAATTTCAAAGTTGTCAAGTCCCAAATGGAAGACCCTTTACAATCTGTTAAGTAAGAACGTGTCCGCGCTATTTCATTTTTGGTAGATGCGATTCTAGCGATTCAACAAAAAATCGGTAGAGAGAATCTTTGTCTACGACGCATTTTAGTGTCAGTTGATTCCGAACTTTCGTCGAAATCACATAAAATTGAAATAGGTCACTTATTTGCGCGTCGATTCAAGGCAGTCTTTAAAGAAAGACTGCCTTGAATCCCCTTTGGATGAGAACAAAGGTTCCCATCCAAAGAGGCTTAAAATGGCACATTCCACGGCCGCTAAATATATTAAAAAGTCGGTATCGTTTACGAAGAAGGGGATAAATCGTTTTAACTGGACAAAAAATGTCGACAACTTGCCAAACCGTGGCTCGGTAGGCAAAGTCACCCTGAAAGTCGACAAATGAATCGTGCCTTTGTTTTCACGGGACCCGAAATTGACGCTGCGTCAAGGAGCGGCAAAATTAAGAAAATGGGGTTTGAATATGTCCCATGAGACCATTCTACAACATCTTTGTGCTCATGATGTCAAATTCCGAATCACTTTAGAGAAACCTTTGCTGGGCGAAAATCACGTCCCGAAGCGGCTCGCTTGGGCCCAGATAAGATACTATAGTGGTCCTTATAATCGCCAGACGTCAACCCTATTAAAAACGTTTGGTTCCTTGTAAAGAGAAAGCTCAGAAGAGAGATTCTGAGGACTTTGGCTCAGTTGTTTCGCTAGATTCGAAAAATTTGGAGATCATTGCCCCGCGAGTATGCAGAAAAGAAAGGTTATTATTGACTCAGGAGGCAATTAGACAACTTACTAGGCTAATTGCGCCATTGCTAATACGCCAAAATATACAATGATGCCAAAATATGTTCTCGAAACACATTTTTTTAAGAATACGAGCGGTCACGTCTTACTTAACTTTTCATATAAAATAATAAGATAAAGATAAACTAGTTCCGAGCAGTAGTTCTAATGCCACATGATAGACTCATGCTATTCGTAAATACAGGTAGATACAAGCGATTAATTTCTTACTCATTACTACTTAATTAAAATTTCTAGTGAAAAATTATTCAGGTACTCAAGTTATCAGTCGAATATTGAAATCAGTCAATTATCAACTACTTGGTTATTTACATGTGTTAGTTTCTCCCAGCGCTAGACCTTAACATCAGACCTTATTTTTTTGTTATTGTTTAGCCTTATTTAGCTTCTGTTTAATTAGTAGACAATAGTTTCTTTAGAATTATCGGGAATGAACTAATCAAAACTTGATTAAAATAGCACGAGATTAAGTAAACATTCAACTATTACTCCGAAGTTTTAATCAATATCATTAGACTTAAACAAATTTGTTTAATTGGAATAATTAAAGGTATGTTGCTTTCAGGCTAACATGGAATTCATTAAGACGAAATACGAGATTAAGTTCGTTATCTAGAATTCAGTATTACTTTGTTGTGTCTCCTCGGAACTTGTAAGTAATGAATAATTAAATGGTTTTCGTAATGTTTAGCTTATATTTTATCAAATTCATTTAAATATATAGAGGAATCTACAGGTCCAGAGTATTACTAATAGGAAATTTAATACTAGCTGATAACTCATAATTTATCCAAAAGCTATAAATTTATCTATATAATCTGTTAAAGTATTTTAATCTCTTTATTTTGTATCCAACTGTAGGTCAGATTGCACTGATCGGCTTTTAGACTCTCGTGATGCACAGTGACGGAGGCCTTGTTTCCTTTATTTATAGCAGTTCTAGAAGACATCTCTTCGGAAAGGTTATTCAGGTCGCCGGTTACTCTCCTCTCAATATTATTTAGTTGGACAATAGTACAAAAGTGCCATCTTTTGATGTAGTGAGCAGAGGGACCACAGGGATGCTTTTACTTGTCCAAAAGTCATGGAGAAAGACTGCCATATAAAAAGAGGGGTTGTCGTAGTATAACATCCCAGTATCTGCATGGCCTTGTCGCACAAGTTATCCTCGCCCTGAGCCATACACCAAGTCACATTATTTGACTGCGAAATTACCACTGGGTTACAGCTGGAACGAAGACTATCTGCTGCCCGTCCCTAAGGTTTTTTAGGAAGGGATTTAATACCACAATCAACTTCCTACGTACCTATCTACGTGCTTCAGAGCAGCTTGCCGATTTCAGAGCTTTACATTGTTGACATAAACCGTCTTCATTTGAAGTCACCGTCTACTATGCTTAATTACGCTCTCATTCACTGAGCGAGTGTGATCACCTACCATTGTCAGATAGGGTAGCATCTATCTTGGGCTAGTAGTATACACCGTTTGCCGCTGTTACTTCCTGCTACCGTTTACCATCGCTCAAGCCGTACAAGTATTCGTGTGATTCACCTCAAATAAAAGTATACTGCCTCTTTCGTCATCTCTCCATATTGATTTGGGATTATTTCTTTTGTTTTGAACTGTTCTTTTTATTTATTTCTCCTATTCCTTCTTCTTTTCTTATAGTATCTGTAATAAACCACTGATTTCAATAAGTAGTAGATATGCGCATTGATCCCTGCTTTACGGATTCTCCACTTGACTGGAGACTCGGTAGCCCCTTGACCCCATGAATCCTAAATCCAAATATCGTTAGATTATCAACTGCCAACAGTCAAAGTTTTCTAATAGTGTTCTCACATTTCCAAAAGTCGAGCTTTAAATTTTTTTTTTTTTTTTTTATGGGTCTAGCACACGTGCTACAGGGAAATCCCTAAAGCGCTACAGGAGCGACACGTGTGCAGAGAAAGCGATTCACGTTGTTCTTGAATCGCTGTAGATTGTACTCAATGGGAAACACAGTCCTGGGCAAACTATTCCAAAGGTATGATGTTCTCCATATAAAAGACTGCTTGAAAAGCGTTGTACGAGGAGTAACAAGTTGAACCTCATACGAATGTGAAGTATTAGCGCGACGTGTACTCCTAACATGCACCGCTCTGGGAGGAATTAAGCGGGCCATATCCTTCGAACACTTTCCATGAAAGTACTTGTAGAATAGGCTCAAGTCGCCAACCGTTCTTCGATGCTACAGGGAATCAAGGCCGTCGGTCAGTTCCGGGTGTCCAATCAGACGAACAGCTCTTCTCTGGATAGAATCCAACAAATGCAGTGTATGTTTGGGAGCGGAGCTCCAAACATGGGAGCAGTATTCCATAGTTGGTCGAATTTGAGCTTTGTAAAGAATTAACAGTTGTTGTGGAGTGTAAAGCTTTCTGATTCCCAACTTTTGAGAAGCTCTCCTTGCTATGCCTGCAACATGTTCATGCCAGGACATATTTGCTCCCAAATTAACGCCTAACAGATTGAGTGACGATGTTAGAGGGATGGAGTGCCCCGACATAACTATGTCGGGTTCTGCAACGTTAACTTTTTTATAAAAAACTGCCGCCTAGGTTTTTGTAGCGTTAAATTCCACTTGGTTACTGTCACCCCAAGATAGAATTTCTTCCAGGTCTTTGTTAAGTTGAATGACTTCCTGCTGTCTGCGGATATTCGTCTGAGTAGTCGATGTCCGAGCATTCAAAGTGAATGAAGAGATAAGTGTACTGTCATCTGCAAAGCTGTAGATTGGATTTTCGGTCTTTTCCAGCAGATCGTTAATATAAATAAGGAAGAGAGTAGGAGATAGTATGGAACCTTGGGGCACACCGGCGTTGATAGTGAAGGTGTTAGAAAGAAATCCGTCGACTGCCACTCGTAAAGAACGCTCTCTGAGGAAATATGAGAGCCACAAACAGAACTTTTCAGACATACCATAAGAATGTAACTTAGCCAACAGCCCATCGTGCCAAACACGGTCAAATGCCTTGAATATGTCAAGAGCAACCGCTCGAGATTCTCCAAAGTGTTCAATTGCGTTGTTCCAAACATGTGTTACATAAGTGAGAAGATCTCCTGTTGATCTATTTTTACGAAAGCCATATTGGTGATCACTAATAATGTTGAATCCTTCGAGATATTTTAGAAGATGCTGATTGATAGCCTTTTCCATGACTTTCGATATTATTGAGAGTAGTGCGATTGGTCGGTAGTTATTTGGTAAAGTCTTCTTGCCTTTTTTAGGTATCGGCTGAACTGTGGCACATTTCCAGCAGGAAGGAAATATTCCCTTTCTGTAGGATAGGTTGAAAAGTCTACAGAAGACTGGTATTAGTTCCCTTGCACAGTTCTTGAGAACTATGGCAGGTATTCCGTCAGCGCCAGAAGCCTTTTTGGTGTCTAGCTTCATCAAAATACGTTTTATGATACGCTGTCTGAAGACAATATCGGGCATCCTTGACTGCACTATGGGAATAGTAGGTGGTGTTTTTCCTTGGAAATCGACAGTAGAATGTGAAGCAAAGAGTTCAGCCAACAAGTTCGCTTTCTCAACAGGTGTCGTTGCAATAGAATTATCTGGCCGTGTGAGTGGTGGTATGGTGGATTTGGTGAAATTTTGACTAACTGCCTTAGCGACTGACCAAAAGGACCTGGAATTGCCGGACAAGCGACAAGTTTGTTTCTAATCCGTTGATTGTGTACCTCCTTGGTTTCGTCGATAATTTCTTTGCATCTGTTCCTGGCACAAACAAAGATGTTACGATTTATGGTGTTAGGATCTTCACGCCACTGTCGGTATGCGAGATGTTTAGAAGCAACAGCTGCTTTGCATTTTAGGTCAAACCAAGGCTTGCCGTTGGAAGGGCATTTCTTCGAAAAAGGGATGTAAGCTTCCATACCGGCCAAAATAACATCGGAAACCTCCCTGGCGCAGTCAGATGGGTCGTCGGATCGAAAACAAACGTCCAACCAAGGGAAAGTTCGAAAATATTCCATGAGATCTTCTCATTTAGCAGATTTGTAGTGCCAAATCTTGCGCGGTTTGGGCGCCTCTCTATCACTGATTGGTAGAATACTCGATGTCGAAAGTAGTCTATAGTCAGAAGAACCTAACGGCGGATTTACGCTGACCGTGTAAATCTCCGGATTGGTGGTTAAAAACAGATGAAGAAGACTGGTGAACTCTCCGTCTCGATCAGGGATCCGTGTTGGTTCATCAATAAGCTGAGTCAAGCCACAACTGATTGAAAATGATTCGGCTTCACAACCTTGTTCACCGGTAGTATTTAAATATTTAAGCCAGTTGATGTTGTGGGCATTAAAGTCGCCCAGGATGGCAATTTCGGCATTTGGATAGTTAATTTGTAAATGATCGATGGTGTCTGCAAGAGAAGCGAAAAGTGTTCTAAAGTTAGTATCACTTGGTGGTCGATAGAGGATACAGATGAACCTTGTGGTTGGTTGAGTCGTTATTTTTAACCACATAACATCAAAGTTGGGGGCTCCAGAGCCTCTTCTCGTTGGCAAGAGAGGTCGCTTCTGACATAAAGACAGATTCCAAAGTTACGCCTAAATCGGGAATAGAAATCGTACCCAGGATAAAGATAGTTTACTGTGCTGGTCGATGAACTGACCTTAGTTTCACAGAGAGCGAGTACATGAGGTTTATTTGATTGCAGGTGTTGTGCACTAAATTTATGTTCGAATTTAAACCTCGTATGTTGCAAAAATCCATTTTGAAATTCTGTTCTCTGCATGTCGACGCCCCTGAACCAGTCCCCACCCGGAGATCCGAACGGGGGGCTATTTTACCTCCGGAATTTTTTGTATCCAGGTGCCTCATCATGCTATTTGGTCCCACAGTCCGGGACATCGGCACAGCCACGAAACGTTAAGCAACTTCACGCAGCCTAAGCCGATGCGATGGTATCACACCGGGCGATGCTGGTGGGATCTGGGCATCTACCATCTAGAATTATGTTACACAGGGTGCCCCATATGTATGGAATAGTGATTCCACAGCATTTATTAATCTGTGTATCACAAAAATGTTTAAATAAAAGTTATACGGTTTTATACGGCGCACATGCTGACGTTGACAATAAAATGTTTTGAGCTGTCAGTTCAAAGAAATTACGCCATCTTAATTTTTTTTACGTGGAAAGCCCTGTCTATTATTTTATTTTATTGAGTTCTATATATATTTGTCTAACATACCATATGTCTAAATTGAACTGTTTTGAAATTATTGCTGTTTGAAAATAAGGAGATCAAATTAAAAAAAAAATAAGCTGGCTTGTGACAAACATTTACTGTCAGGTAACGACTTAATGCGCCATAACTGCCGGTATTGGTTTACTAAGAATCCCCAATGGATAATCAACAGTCATTCGCAAAGGCCACAAAAAATCAACGTGACGGCAGGGATTTGTGGACATCATATCATTATTATTCACTGAGGTAGCCGTTACTTGATGGAAATTCATTGTAAATTAATACCGAAGTAAAACAATAGATGTTTTTAGAATTCCACTATATTTATAAACCGTAACAATTGTTTCGACATACAATGTCTTCATCAGACGGATGATAACTTTAAACTGATTTAAACTGACAGTTTAAAGTTATCATCCGTCTGATGAAGACATTGTATGTCGAAACAATTGTTACGGTTTATAAATATAGTGGAATTCTAAAAACATCTATTGTTTTATTTCGGTATTAATCATATCATTAGTCCCTTTTTTATCGATGGAAATCTTACAGGACAGCGATATTTACAGTTACTCCAAAAGCAAGTTATTCCAACTTGTGCAAGTCTTTTTCCTTACGAAAATAATTTGGATACCCCTAACAGGAATCTGTGGCATCAACAGGACGGAGCACCTCCTCACTATGAAATCAGTGTTCGTAGATATTTGGATGCGAGTTTTCTTAATCGATGGATAGGCAGAAGAGGTGCTGTAGAATGGCCTGCAAGGGCTCCCGACCTTACGTCACTCGATTATTTTATGAGGTCATTTGAAAACCAAAGTTTACCGAAGTCCACCTGAAACTGTAGAAGATTTACAACAAAGAATTCAACATAAAGTAGTACAGATTACCCCTAATTCTCTGAAAAACCCTGTTCAGGCTGTTTATGACAGATTGGGTAAATGCCTCGCTGTTAACGATAGGCATTTTGAGCACTTATTACCTTAAAAATAAACCTAGAGCATTTGCTAATAGTTTTGTTGCCTTTTTTTATTTTAAATTTCAAATGACAGTAATTCCAAAACAGTTCAATTTAGACATATGGTATGTTAGACAAATAATATCTAGAATTTTTAACAGGACTCAAAAATAAAATAATATAGAGGGCTATCCATTAAAAAAAATATTATGGCGTAATTTCTTCGAACCAACAGTTCAAAATATTTTACTGTCAACGTCAGCATGTGCCCGGTATAACACCCTATAAATTTATTTAAATACTTTTTTGATACATGATTAATAAGTTCTGTGGAATCTTTATTTCGTACATATGGGACACCCTGTATATAAAGTATAGAATTTGAAATATGCAGTAAGCATACAAATGCTATTTTCAACCAAAAAAGAGGGATAATGGGTATTTTTAAGGCACTATCAAACTCATTTTTACGCGTTTTAGCGGAGCATGAGGTAGAATGAAGGGTCTTGTAAAAAACAAGGTGAATAACAGGTTTTTTTTTGCGAAAACAACAATTTATTTCTCAACATAATTTCCATTGACCTCTACGTTTGATCTGGTGAGCTTATAATTTCTTTATTCCCTCAGAAAAAAAATTGTTGCGAACTGTGCATGCATTTACAGCTCAAATTTCATTAGACAAAAATTTCTTCTCTCCAAGCCAAGGTAAGGAAAATAATCACTTGGGGTCAAATATGGGGAATAGAGTTGGTTGGGGAACAATTTCGAGCACGGCTGGTGCGCTTTTACCATTGCAACGGTCGATATGTGAGACGCATCGCCCTGGTAAAAGCGCACTTTTTACGTGTTAATCTTGATCGCTTCTGGTTCAACTCACTATTCAAACGATCCAATAATGTTGCATAATAAGAGTCAATCACTGTTTTACCCTTTTTCAAATAGTCAATCATAATGGCACCCTGTAAGTTCCAAAAAAAATAGTTTCAATCACTTTTCCCGCCGATAAAACTGTGTTCACTCATTTCGTCGTTTCGGTGCATTTTCGTATTCGCCAACCCTCTGTTTTATCTCCGGGGTGTAATGGTGGATTTACTTTTAGCCTATAGTCACAAAACGATACCAGATGTACTTTGGACTATGCTGCGATTTCTTCAACCACGTTTTTGAAATGTGCGTTTTTGGTCTGGAGTGAACGAAAGTGATCCCATCGCACACTCTCAGCTTTCTCATTTTTAGAACTTCATACATGATATTATGTACTCATTCATATGAGGTACCTATCATCTCAGCAAACTCACCAAGCCTAAAGCAAAGATTTTTCATCACGATACCATGAATTTTTTTCAGAAGAAATCTCAATCAAGCGTCTTGAATGTCCATCATCTGCATGCTCGTATGGCCACGTTTAAATTCATTTATTTAGTATTAAATGGTCTTAAGTACCCATGAACTTCCTTTAGTTCAGTTTCTATTTCGGCCGCAGCTCACTTTTTTAAATAAAAATGTTTTATCACTGCTCTGGTTTATCCATTTCTATGTACCACTGATCAGTTACAATAGCTGCCAACAACCAGCTGCCCATTGCATCTATTTGAAACCTTGTACAAAACCGTTACAAGAATCACGTTCACCAACAGTCATCGCTTAATAAAGTTTCCCGCTATTTATAGAAATTTCTCAGTCCTATCGATCCCATCTCAGTCAATCCAAAAAATCTCCATACATCACCTGCTTTCTATATTATTTTTCTGTTATGTTTAACTAATTAATTGGAACTATGAGAAAACATGTTTAAATTAATATTTGAAACTTAACCAACGAGAATTAGTATTAAAAACCACTACGGAACATTTTATTTAGAAGTTACATCATTGTTATAGAAATGTAAACAAAATTAATGTCAAAAAAGTCTCCACACATTGAAAAAAACACGTTAAAATCAGCCGCATTTTATCAAGCTATCTGTTGCTCGCTAAACTGAAAACAAATGAGTAATTTTCGGCCATACTTTATGATCTTTTACTTGTAATTTTGCAGTAGGTTTTCAAAGTAGTATTAAAAATGAGCTAGAGAAATTGTGAAACTTCATTTCAAGTTCGAAACATCATAATTGATTTGGGGAAAGATGGAAAATCGTACAGAAATATAGGAAAAATTGTTAAAAAGTCGCATGCTACTGTTCAGTACATTGTAAACCACTATAAATCAACGGGTTCCTATAAAATTCGACCACGCTCCGATCGTCCCAAGAAACTGACTCCACGTAAAGAGGCCAGTATTGTTAGACAAAAAATTATAGATCCCACGAGAAGTGCACCAAAATTAAAAGAAGTACGGGAACTATTTTCGGAAAAAGTTAGATCACAAACAGTAAGAAATTGTTTACACAGGGCAGACTACAAGAGGTGTGCAGCCAGAAGGAAACCGTTAATTTCGGAAGCTAATTGTAAAAAGTGGTTAGCTTTTGCTAGGGAATTCGTTACTAAATTTTGAGAGTCCGTAATCTTTAGTGATGAAACTAAAAATAACCTTTTTGGGTCTGATGGCGGAACTAGAGTTTGGAGAAAGAAGAATATCGCATTCGATATTAAAAACATTGGTTCCACTTTAAGACAAAGGGGTGGCAATGTTCTGCTTTGGGGATGCATTTCGCTGGACGAGTTGGAAATTTACATTTTATTAATGGTACAATGGATCAGCATGTTTATCTGAACATTTTGAAAGACAATTTAAGAGAAAGTGTCCAAAAATTAGCACTCGAAAAAAGATACATTTTCCAACAGGACAATGATCCGAAATATACCACAAACTTGGTACCAGAATGGATAATCCATAATGTGTGACAGTAGCTTCATACACCTCCGCAATCACCCGATGTTAACCGCATCGAGCATTTATGTTTCAAATAGAGAAGAATTAAAAAACAGAATATTGAACGAATGGGAGAACATGCCATCAGAAGTTACTAGAAAGCTGGTTGCAAGCATAACAAAAAGGTTACAGGAGATTATCGAGGCCCGGCGGTCCCACTAAATATTAGTTTTGTTATTTCCGTTAAACTCCGTCAAACTATTATTGGTAATGATTAAGTGTATGGAGATTTTTTGACATTAATTTTGTTTACATTTTTATAACAATGATGTAACTTCTAAATAAAATGTTCCGTAGTTGTTTTTAATACTAATCCTCGTTCGTTAAGTTTTAAATATTAATTTAAACATATTTTCTCATAGTTCCAATTAATTAGTTAAACATAACACAAAAATGGTATAGAAAGCAGGTGGCTGTATGGAGACTTTTTGGACTCACACAATAAAATAGCCTTTCATACGCTCATGCCATTCTTATTAATTTTAAGTTACTTTAAAAAATATGCTGGATTCAAACAGATTTCCTGCAGATGCTTTTATATTTGATAAAAATATTTTTATTTTTTTTTTAACTATCTATATCTTTTCATCAAAAGTTTGTCTATTGATGTTGTAATATGGAATTTGTAAGATAATGAAGAAATCAAATATTACAAATTAGTGAACAGTAGTTGAAAAACCCTGAATTAATACTCCCTTAATTGAATTCGACGACATGGTGAACTCTCAGTCACTTATTGTCATATACGTAGTTAATTTAATTAAATTATATCTTCCCGTATTTCTCTAATTGCAAGTTTAATGCGGGAAACCTGCACCCTGGCGCAAACTAAAGGGAGTGATAGAAGAACCATAAATAACTCACTAATTTCAGGTTAAATCAATATCATTAAACACAGGTAAATAAATGTATCTAATTAAATAGAATAAATGTTGCGTACCCTTCATACTGACATGGAATTAGTTCTAGCCGAACACGAAATTAGATTTGTTAGTTACATGGGGTATATTTTAGTTTGTTATGTCTCGCTGAAGTGCCTAACGGCCAACAGTATTTTACATGTAGAACTAAATTGAAATATATGTATACATATGCATACATACGTATATATATATATATATATATATATATATATATATATATATATATATATATATATATATATATATATATATATATACCGGGTGTTCGCTGCATATATTGGAATTAACGAATCCTTGTAGCAAGACCGAAAGACCGATTGAAGAAAATTCATCTTAACATTCCTGTTGTTCATGTCAGCGTTTTTTTTTTTTTTTCCTTCTGGCAACACGAAATTAGATTTGTTAGTTACATGGGGTATATTTTAGTTTGTTATGTCTCGCTGAAGTGCCTAACGGCCAACAGTATTTTACATGTAGAACTAAATTGAAATATATGTATACATATGCATACATACGTATATATATATATATATATATATATATATATATATATATATATATATATATATATATATATATATATATATATATATATATATATATATATATATACCGGGTGTTCGCTGCATATATTGGAATTAACGAATCCTTGTAGCAAGACCGAAAGACCGATTGAAGAAAATTCATCTTAACATTCCTGTTGTTCATGTCAGCGTTTTTTTTTTTTTCCTTCTGGCAATGTTGTGGTTGATTTAATCTAGGAAAAGCCAAAGCGTTAAAGTTTTGTTTAATTCTTCTAAAATTTGTAATTTCTAAACAATGACATTTTATTTTTATAAAGATATGTCTGTTACATTTTGTAAGTTATCATTTTGCCAGCTGACTTGCAATAGATTTGAGAAAAGTGAGCTTAAATCCTCAATATCAGTTTTTTTATTAATAGTTTTAGGTTCTAGGTGAATTTCGACTATTTTCTTAAAGATTCTTTTGTTGAAACTTCATTCCTTAAATATGATTTTGGTTTCATTAATATTAAATTCATGTGAAAATTGACTACTATGTGAAGCAAGTGCATATGAATTTTTGTTATATCTGCAATCGCTTTTGTGAGAGGTGATTCTGAATTTAAGGACCCTTGATATTTGTCCTATATACGTATACACTTCCGCACTGAGTACAAGGGATGCTGTTTACTACTTCAGAGACTTTCACAGTTTCATCCTTATCTTTTAAATTGGTGAAAATATTATTAATTGTTTTTGAATGTTTAAAAGTAATTTTTAAATTAGGTTGAATTTAGAAAGTTTAGTGACTTTTGTGGAAATTTCTTTGAGTTAAGGGAAAGAGTAATAATATAAAATTCGATTTTCAGAAAGAAAGGCACTGATGCCAGGAGTCAGATTATTCTCTTGTTGGGAAATAGGTGGTACTGATACTACTTAGTATATATCACCACTACCCAAACACTTTATTTTTGCACTCGACGCGCGTTTGGCTAACCATGTTAGCTCCTTCAGGAGCGATGACTGACAGTCAATCATCGCTCCTGATGAAGCTAACATGGTTAGCGAAACGCGCGTCAAGTGTAAAAATAAAGTGTTTGGTGTAGTGGTGATATATACTAAGTAGTGTCATTGTGCCAAAGACTCCACATTCCCAACTTAGGTGATATTGAGTTAAATAATAGTATATTTAACATTTTAATTGGAAATTGGCTAGAAGTTATTAAGCAATATATCTCGAAGTCTATTTAAGTTACTAAGTCAGAAAGAGGGATGAGAGATTCTTTCTGTTCTGGACCTCAACCCCAAAATAGTATTTATTTTAATTTTCCGGGTGTGAGAGGAATGAAAGTTGATATATTTTCCTGAGTAGGTTGGTTTCGTATACCAATCAACGATGATCGAATTGTCGTCTTTCCTAATTACTAATTTATCTAACTAAACTTCAATTCACAATCGAGGAGGAAACAAACAACAGTGTGGCTATTTAGGCACATTAATAATTAGGAAAGATGATAACTCGATCATCGTTGATTGGTATACTAAACTAACCTACTCAGGAAGATATATCAACTTCCATTCCTCCCAAACCACGAAAATCAAAATAAATACGATTTTAGGCCTAAGGTCCAGAATAGAAAGAATCTCTCATCCCTCTTTCTGACTTAGTAACTCAAACAGACTTTGAGATATATTGCTTAATACCTCCTATCCAGTTAAAATGTTAAATAGACTATTATTTAACTCAATATCACCTATTTCTCCACAAGAGAATAATCTGACTCCTGACATTAGTGCCTTTCTTTCTGAACCAACCAAAGTCACTAACTTTTTAAAATTCAACCTAATTTAAAAATTGCTTTCAAACCTTCAAAAACAATTAATAATATTTTCACCAATTTAAAAGATAAGGATGAAACTATGAAAGTCTCTGAAGTAATATACAGCATCCCTTAAATTCAGTGTGGAAGTGTATATATAGGACAAACATCAAGGATACTTAAAGACACAATCACCTCTCACCAAAGTGATTATAGAAATAACAAAAACTCATATGCACTTGTTTCACATAATAATCAATTTCACATGAATTTAATTTTAAGGAAACAAAAATCATAGGTAAGGAGAGAAGTTTCAACAAAAGAATCTTTAAGAAAATAGCGGAAATTCACCTAGAACCTAATACTATTAATAAAAAAAAACTGACATTGAGGATTTAAGCTCAATTTTCTCAAATTTATTGCAATTCAGCTGGCAAAATGATAACTCACAAAATATATCAGATATATCTTTATAAAAATAATTTAATGTCAATATTTACAAACTTTAGAAAAATTAAACAAAACTTGAATGTCTTGGTTTTTTTTCCTAGAATAAATCAACCACAACTTTACCAGAAGGTAAAAAGACTCTGATCTTAAAAATAGGAATGTAAATTTACAAAATATTTTTAAAAAAAAATCACCTTAGAATCACACAGTTGTTCGTAACCTGCCTAACAAAATGAAGTAAACTATATTTATATTTCTAAAATATTTTCTGTCAAAATTTTCTCAATTTTCCTCAAGGATACGAACAACAATGATAATTTTCATTGAAAGAAATTGTCCTAATAATCACCACCTACCAGTAAGTAATTTTTGATGTTAATATTTTAGGTTTTTTTCTTTTATAAACCTCGTAGACTGAAAAGTCTGACACATAGATGTCGCATTTTTCAAAAAATCCATATGATTTTTAGAAAGTACCAACCTTCAAACGAAACGTGACAAAATTTCATAAAATTTCGACGATTAGTTTACAAGTTACAGTGATTTTAGTGACGCTACTTTTGATATTTTCAAAACAATGGAAAAAATCAAATTTCGTGTGTTAATTAAACACTGCTTTTTGATGGGAAAAATACCATTCAAGCAAAGCAATGCCTTAATAATTGTTTCAGGGACTCTGCCCCTGGAAAAATCACTCATCATTTACTGATATTTAAACGGGGTCGTACAGACACAAATGATGCTGATCCCCCAAATGAGGTGGTACCAAGTTTGCTCACAGTGAACCAAGAACAACAACGTGTTGATGATTCTGAGCGTTATTTGGACCTATTTAAGCACAATGAAAAGAAGTTTTTTCATGCGATATGTAACAATATATAAAACATAGATCCACCACTACACACCAGAATCAAATCGGCAGTCAGCTGAGTGGACAGCAGCCGGTGAAAGCTGCCCGAAGCGACCAAAGACACAACAGTCGAATGGCAAGGTTTTGGCCTTTGTATTTTGGGATGCGCATGGAGTAATTTTCAACGGCTGTGCTGAGGAGAGAAAAACCATCAACAGCAAATATTATATGAAGTTATTGGTGCGTTTGACGGCAGAAATCGCAAAGAAAGGGCCCCAAATAAACAAAAAAAAAAATGCTCTTTCATCAAGACCGTGTCACAAGTCAATGGTTACGATGACAATGATATGAGTTGAAGTTCGAGTTGCTTCCTCATCCACCTTACTTTCCAGATTTGGCCTCCAGCGACTATTATCTATTTGCAGACCTCAAAAAAATGCTCGCGGGAAAGAGATTTGGCTCCAGTGAAGAAATTTTTCGCCGAAACTGAGATGTATTTTGAAGGCAATGACAAATCGTTCTACAAGAAAGGGATACAAATATTAGGAAAGCGTTGGACTGATTGTATCGCTCTTGAAGGAGACTATGTTGATGAATAAAGTCGATTTTGCAAAAAAAATGTGTTTTAAGTAGCTAGACCAAAAACTTTTCAGCCTACGTGTTGTATATATCTCATCTCATCTCATAAGCCTTCCGAAATCCATTCCTGAACATAGGCTTCCCTCATTGATAGCCATCTCTCTCGGCATTGGGCTATTCTTTATCACATTAATTCCGCTGATTTCTTGATATCGTCTGTCCATCGGATGAGTGGTCGTCCCCTGGATCTTCTTCCGAAATATGGCCTCTATTTTAACATAGTGTATGGCCATCTTCTCTCTTGATCACGACCTATATGTCCCGCCTAATTCCATTTCAGTTCCGCCACAGCCTCTGCTACATCTCTGCCTTTTGTCACCCCTCGGATCCAGTCATATCTCTTTCGGTCCCTCACAGATATTCCCAGCATCTGCCTCTCCATTGCTCTTTGTGTAACTTTGTTTTATTTATATAAGTAATATTAAAATTTGTTGTCTTACCTTGACAGTGGATGTTTCCACTAATAGTAAACAAAGTTTAATCATCACATACGTTTCAATTTGTTTAATTTTGTGATTGAAATGTTAAAGATTTTATACTTATCCTCACTACTATGTAAATACTCTTATTACTATCTTACTTAAAAATTAAGGAACCTAAAAGTTTACTTGGATTTTCAATTAGATCTTAAATATCCCAATATTTTTTTTTTTTGGATTGTTATATTCAGACAATAAAATCATTATAATTACTATTCGGAATGGTTTTACGTGGTCTTCAAATTAAATCTGTCTAAAATACCATAATTAGATATATATCTCCGAATGATTTCAGAATCTTAATTCTGGTGACGATTTGTACAAAAAAACTCTTTCGTAAAGTGGAACTTCAAAACTTACACTCGATTCAAAAATCGACGATTGCAGCAAATTTTTTTCACAAAAGAGAACTCCCAAAAATGACTGCCGTAATTATAAGGCAGCTATTTTCTACATCCTTATGGGTGGGGGGAGCATATGCCACTCTAGTCCCCGTAAAGTAAAGTTGGAGTAAACATTTGGTGATATGGAAAATATCAAATATAAAGCGACGAAGCTTCTAAAAGTCCTAACTTCGGAGAATATGCTATACTGTGGCTTAGTGGGATAAGAGCCTGCCTAGTAACTCGTTAATCTCTGGTTTGCTTCCCGCTATCGGCGGATGTTGAATGTGTTTATAGGTACTAGTTAATGTAGACATATACAAATAAATATAAATAAATAAGGTCCGTGGTAACACTATCGCGTTGTCTTAAAAAAGTGGTGTGAAATACAGGTGTATGTTTCGGCACTTGGAAAACGTGGACGGATATTATATTTTGACATCCCAGCTAGTATCTGTTTAAAAGAGATAGAGGAAAAGGGTAAAATTTATATAGAGAGATGGGAAATTTAAAAAAAAAAATAATGACAAGCCCGTTAAGCCAAGTGCATTCGGTCAGGAAGAGAGAGACTATTGTGAGAGGTGCGATTCCGGATTAATTATCATTAGATGTTCATTCTCATTCCTCACTCTATTAACCTAAAATACTCTCTGAATTCTTCTCAGAATCCACATTTCAAATGCCTCCAGTTTGTTAAGAGATGACACTTTCAATGTCCATGTTTCAACACCGTACAGCAAAACGGACCAAACATAGCATTTAACCATCCGGTACCTGAGTTGTAGGTTAAGGTTTTTATTACAAAGGAATTTGCGTAACTTGATGAAAGTTGCTCTTACTTGCTCAACTCTGGCTTTAATCTCCATGTCCGTATCCCATTTGTCATTCATAAGGCATCCCTTGTTAACCTGTTCTACATTCTCGCCGTTTATATGAATTCGGACGTCTTGAATTGGATTTATACTGATGATCATGAATTTTGTTTTGTTTATGTTGATGCTTAATCCAATGTTTTCTCCTGCCTTGTGTATAGCCTTCAATAATGCATGAAGAGCATCTGCGTTATCTGCCAGAAGGAAATGTCATCTGCATATCTGATGTTATTTATCGGAACACCGATTACTTTGATACCCAGATCACTCTCCACAACCCTGTCTAACTCTTATTTCAAAATCTTCCTTCGTATAACCAAGTCTTACGTCTGCTGATTGATTCTATTATAAATTGGCAATGATTTTTATATCTTTAACCCTACTTCTTGTAGATATTTCATGAGGAGGTCATGTTTAACATTGTTGAATGCCTTCTCATAGTCTATGAAACACATGAATACATCTTGTCTCTGTTCCAGACAATTCTGAACCAGCATTTGGAGACTGAAGATGGCTTCTCTCGTCCCAAAGTCCCCTATAAATCCGAACTGACTGTCTCCACTAACTTCTGGGCTCATGAGACTAATTAAGCGATAGTCTTTACATTGTTTAGAGCTTGATGTTTTTGGCAGGATAATAAACGTGGAACGTAGCCAATCCTTCGCAATTTTCCCTGTATCGTAAAGGTTGTTAAAGACTGGTACAAGCTTTGATAAATTATCATTACTGAGTTTACAGAATGTCTCTGAGAACATGTTATCCAGACCAGGGGCTTTATCATTTTTCATTAGTGAAATAGCATGAACCACCTCACTCTTCAATATTTCAGGTCCGGACGAATCGTCTGTTAAGAGATCTGACGAACATGATCTATTATCATTAAACAAATTTGAGGTGTAAGTTTTCCATGTATAAAGCTGTTCTTCTGGGTCCAAGTTCAGTTCATTCGCCTCATAGAGGAGGGATTCTTCTTATATGTTCCAGTTATTTCTTTTATTTTCTTATGAAGGTGGAAGGTGTCACCAAGACGATGCAAGTTTTTGACCTCAATACATCTTTATTCCAGCCACTGCTCTTTAGCAATCCTTATTTCTTCACGAATTTATCTTTGAAGACGGGCACAGGATCTTATTGGTTTTTGCATTGTCTGCGTTTTTCCATAAGATTTATTATATGTTGGGTCATTCATTCGTTTTTCGTTTTTAATGTTGACTGTTGAAGATAAGTGTTGTTCGCAATTTCAAATGACTCCTTAACTTTGACCCAGTCCTGTTCAATATCTTTAGAGATAGATATTCTATCGATTTGTTCATTTAAACAGTCTATGTATTTCATATTTATTTCAGTATTTTTAAGTCGTTTAGGGTTGGGTCGTTTGTTTTTCTTTCTTGTCTTAGTTTTTGCCAAACGCATCCGTATGTTAGCTTCAAGCAAGATATGCTCACCTATGTTGGGAATGTGGAATCTTTGGCACAATGGACTCAGTATATGTCACCACTAAACCAAACACTTTATTTTTGCACGCGATGCGCGTTTCGCTAACCATGTTAGCTTCATCAGGACCAATGATTGACTCAATACGTATCACCATTACACCAAACACTTGGTGATTAACTCAATCATCGCAAATGGTGAGCGAAATTCGCGTCGAGCGCAAAAATAAAGTGTTTGGTGTAGTGGTGATATACACTGAGTAAAAGATATGGTCAGACTCAATATCGTCTCCTGGTAGTGTAATTACCTTTGTTATGACGTTTCTGAATCTTTTATTGATCATGATAAAGTCAATTTGATTTCGGACAAGATATTCTTCATTGTCCTGAGGTGATTTCTATATGTAAAGGAGTCTTGGATGAAGTTTATATCAAGTTTTTGTTATAACCAGCTATTTTTCTTCACAATATTGAATTAAGCGTTCACCTCTTTCGTTCCATTCGTCTAGGCCGCATTTGCCTATTATGTGTTCCACATCTCCTTTACCAATCTTAGTGATTAAAAAAGGCTCTATTTCTTCGTCTGATTTGTCCGATGTAGGGGCATAAACTTGTATAATGTGAATGTTGACTGGTTTTCCTAGTAGTTGAAGTAAGATTACTCTTTCCGAGATCAGCACAAAGTTTCGAACTGAGGGATGTATCTATATTTTTATCGATAAGAATACCCACACCATGTCTGTGGTCACGGCCACTCACTTACTCCTATAATGTTTACTTTCAGTCTCTTCATTTCCTGAACAAGGTTATGTGGCTTTCCAGTGGCGCGATTTTTAATATCTTATTCAGTTAAAACCGTGGGATTCTTCGCACCTCCTAACCATTTAAGATCTGCCCGGGACTGGAGTTCGTTTTATTTTGTTTCTCCAGCATGATAAGAAATTTACGGACAGATATTCTGGGGAATTTTCATGCGGTGGTTTTCCGCTTGCCTTCAGCATCGCAGTACTACAGCCTTTAGCTTGCTACAAGTATGCCTCAAGTAGTCCAAAGAAGGGCCGGTCCAATATGTTATTTTACGCCTCATCTTGGTACTGGAGATCGCTGCTGCCCTTCTCCAGGATTTGAAAACCATATTGCTAGTTTTGGTCCGCCTGGGGTATTTAATTTCCCCGACACCACTCATATCTGACAGGTGCCACCTGGGGAGATGCCCGATGGAGGACTAGCAACACCACACGAGTTGTAGGCTGTAAACCGCACAAATTTTTTACGAACCTAGGCAGCATTTTTTCTCTATCATAGTGAAATTGCATAATATACCGAGTTTCTTTCAAAAGATCACTTATTTTCAAGACTACTCTGCACTTAATTAGGCCAGACTCTTATTGATATTGTGAAAGAGGGTGAACAAAGGGATTTTTAAAATTTGAGAAGTTTGACAACACTATAAATTTGACTAAAACTAACCGATGTATTGAACCAATTTTAATAGCCCATTAGATAATTGATCGAGTCTTAATTTCAATATGAGAAAGCTGATCAAGGTAACGAAAAATCATTTTGTATTATTTCTCTTAACGGATGACTAATTTTGAAACCACTGAAAACTCTGTGACAATTTTCCTTACAGCAAAAGTATAATTACCTTTCAACTAGTTAAAAATAGAAGTAATAACATCATACTTTCTAAAGCATTATTTTGTAAATACTTCTTTTCAAGTTGATAACAGTTTTATCGGTGATTAAAAAATATTCAAGGAGATTTGTTTTAAAATACCACGTTATTTCTGGCGTAATTAAAAAAATGTTGTTACCTTTATAATGAGACACAAATTCTTTGTAGAATTAAAAAGAAATGTATATTTTTAGATTTGTACGTTTTCATTAATATTTAACTTGAAGAAATAAACTTTTTATTATTTCTTTCATATTTATTTGACACACAAACATAAAAATATTTTCTTCATACATTTTTCATCCACCTTTAATATTCTCAACCATAACAAAACCACTTTCAATTTAAAATTTAAATTACTACAGCTAAATGTTTCTTTTTACTTTTTTAATATTTATCCTGATAAAGGTTTGATTTATTGTGTGGTACTGTAAATTTATTTCCATTTATTTACAATTCTAAATTTTATTGTAGAACGAACAACACTGATTACTGCTAAGCTTTCAACTAAAAACAACAAGGTGAAGTTTTCATTATCTGTCGATATTTATCTCTGATTTCGTCTTAACGAGTTTCATGTCAAATTGAAAAGAAGTTTGCCTGAATCACTTTAATTACAGAAATTCGTATAACTATAGGGCTTTCGCTTCATTTATTAATGATATAGCCAAATCACTGAAAGGAAAAAGATCTGTTCATAATGAAAATAATGCTGTTTAACCAAACCACTACATCTTTAGAAAAAATTAAGTACATTATACAAATCAACATTTTTTTTATTTTTAATGATACGAGGGTTGTGTAAGAAATAAGGTTCCCAACCATGCTAGACGAAATCCGGCAACACCGCCGTGTGCGCTGATTCCCCCACTCTAGATCTCGCCTTGGTAGAACTCGCTGCGACGTTCAATGCCGGCCTGACAGCCATCCGCGATGGAACCCCCCCGATCGCCGTCACCGCCAGGTGCGAAGTTCGTGCGGTAATCCGATTTTTGCACGCTAAAAAGTTACCACCGGTTGATATTCATAGGCAGTTGTGTGAAGTTTATGGGAAAGCTTGTATCAGCGTTCAACACGTCCGCAAATGGTGTAGGGAGTTCTCCGAAGGACGCACAGACATCCACGATGAGCAAAGAAGTGGAAGGCCATCGATCTCCGACGAAGTTGTGTCGAAGATTGAGCGAATTCTGCTTGAGGATAGGAGGATAACGATTCGGGAACTGGCTGCCCGGGTTCCTGAGGTTTGTGAAAAAACAATCCACACGATTTTAACTGAAAGGTTACGTTATCACAAGGTGTGTGCGCGGTGGGTCCCGCGCATGCTTTCAGAAACCCACAAAGCCGATCGCGTCAAGTATGCCCAGGAGTTTCTTCGAGAATGCGCCGAGAATACCGAAGATTTCTTAGACTCCATTGTTACCGGGGATGAAAACGTGGTGTCATTACGTCACCCCGGAAACAAAACAACAATCGCGACAATGGCGCCATAACCGCCTAAACCGAAGAAGTTCAAGCAGACGCTGTCCGCAGGGAAAGTGATGGTTACGGTCTTTTGGAACCGTAAGGGTGTCCTGCTTGTTGAGTTTATGCCTCGAGGGATCACAATAAATTCGGAAAATTATTGTGAGACCTTGAAAAAACTAAGAAGAGCCATCCAAAATCGCCGGAGAAGAAGACTGACAAAAGGCGTTAGACTGCACCACGACAATGCGTGCCCTCACGTCTCTCGCCAAACCAAGGATTTAATAGACAATTTTGGCTGGGATCTCGTTGAACATGCTCCCTACACCCCTGATCTTGCACCGAGTGACTTCCACTTGTTTCCAAAATTAAAGCAACACTTGGGTGGATAACGTTTCGAGACTGATGAAGAAGTGCAGGAAGCGGTCACCAAATTCCTCCACGGACTGGCGGCGGACTTCTTTGAAAAAAATGAGTGGAAAAATCTGGAGATTATGTTGAAAAATAGCTAAGAAATTAAGCTTTCCAATGATGTATTTTTCAGTTCAAATAAAAAATGCCTTACACCTGAAAAAAATGTGGGAACCTTATTTTTTACACAACCCTCGTACATATTATGATCCAATTTTCCCAGTTTACTGCATGAACTCAACGGGAGAAAAGGTCATGGTGAAGTTTTTTGAAATTTAATTCCTATGTGAAGTTTAACCAGAGTGTGCTTTTTGTGTGTTTTCTCCAAACTATAATTAGTATTTCAATATCATATCGAAGTGTAAATAAAGACTAATATGTGCGACTGAATAAAAAAATAGGTGGACACATTTAAACAAACTGGTCCGACTCACAATGGGATAGGGTGCCCGAGGACATCAAGAAATAATGAAAACCCCATTACGCAAATAATCCGTCATGTTTTTAGTCAAGATTTGTATCTGCACCACTTCAAGATACAGCAATAATGACGCATTAAAACACTAACTATTCAAATGTTGGCCACAGTTTCCATTAACACAGAATCCCCTGATCATATAAGCGAATACACTGCCCAGACAACCCATTCCAACTCCACTACTCAATACCATTTCTTTCAGTCAACCAGTCTTTGGACAAGCTAGGAAAAAAGCCTAACTTTTTTATTTTATTACCAATAGTTACTACTAATACCCAAATTCCAATTTTAGTTGATTTAAAGTCTATCTAAAAATCTCGACGTAAAGAACTCAGAGAATCAATCACGCCCTTGATTGCTGTTTCATCTAGACCTCTCAGCAAAATATGTTTCTTCAGAGAATACATCGGTTGGGTTTGTCTAGCATCTACTGTAAATTAGATGCTAGACAATCGTAATCTGAAAATGTTTAAACAAATACAGTTCTTTTTACATAGATTACCTGAGTCTCTCGGCCACAGCTGCAGACTGTGTGTTCCGGCCACCTAGGTAGAACATATGCACGTATGCACCCATATTGCTATAGTCTGTAGCAAGTTGAGTCTTTGCGTGTGTTTGTAGTAGTTGGTTAGTTTCTAATGCTGGATAGTAGAAGTAAAATTTTCTATCTCTGGATGACTCCTCAAGATACAGCTGGTGCAATAACTAAAGCCAACTGACATTGATTAGCTACTTTTCATCTGCTAACTTATTTCTACCCTAAATAGATTTGTCTTTACTGAAATCCAATCAATCCAAAGCTAAAACAATGTAGAATTAATCAGCCTGAACTTCATTGAAGATGAAATAGGTCGCACAACTGTTAATTTGGAGAAATATGTAGGAACTACTGTGACCTTTTAGCAGTCGTTTTACAAAATTATGGTGATGATAACCAGAAAAAACGATTTTCAATAGGATGAGGCGACAAAATACATTTCACGAATTGGTTTCCTAAGAGATGAGTTAGTCTACATGTGGCTCTGTTCTGAAGTTGATGAATTTTTCTTATTGAGATATTTTTAGTTTATATTACGAGGATGGATTGAAAAGTACGCGGCCTAGTCAAGAAAACAAAATAGAATACGTACAAAAATATTTTTATTAATCTGCATCTAGCTCTATGCACTTCTTCCACCTGCTTTCCAAAGCTTCCACAACTGTTTGAAAAAAAGATTCCTCAAGGTCTTCAAAATACTGGTTAACTGCAGCTTCGACTTCTTCATTTGATAAAAATTTCTGACCACCGAGGTGCTTTTTTAGGTTTGAAAACAGATGAAAGTCTGAAGGTGCCAAATCAGGCGAATAAGCCGGGTGGGCCAGCAATTCGAAACCCCAATCACGAATTTGAGCCATAGGCTCAACAAACATGTAAACGCGAGCGTTATCCTGATGGAACAAAACTTTCTTTCTCGGTAATCCTGGGTGTTTCTCTTTAATTTCTTGACGTAAACGACGCAAGAGGGTACAATAGGAAGTCCAGTTTATTATTCCGCCTTTCGGAAGGTAGTCCACCATAATAACACCTTTAGCATACCAAAAAACTGACGCCATCACTTTTCCAGCCGACAGAATTGCCTTCGCTTTCTTTGGGGTCGGTTCACCTGATTTTTTTCCACTGATTGGACTGTTGTTTTGACTCTGGAGTATAGTGGTGCACCCAGGTTTCGTCCATTGTTCCAAACCTGTTAAGAAAATCTTGCGGATCAGCCTCAAACATCTTCAAACAGTCGCGAAAAATCGTCCCTCGAATTCGTTTTTGTTCAACTGAAAGCAATCTGGGGACCCACCTATTAGAAACCTTAGAACATCCGAGTTCATTGGCAATAATGTTTGGTGTTCGTTCATACGAGATGCCTATAGTGTCCGCAATCTCCCTGACAGTTAATCTATGGTCTTTCAATATGAGATCACACACTTTGCCGATATTTTCTTCAGTCGTAGTCGTCGTGGGCCGGCAGGAGCGAGGGTCATCTTCGATGCTCCCTCGTCCACGATTGAATTCTGCAAGATCCCCTAGTGTTGTTTTCGTGTCATCGTGGATCTCCTTTGGTGTTAATCTTTTTTTAAATAGGTACTTGATGACTGCACGTTGTTCAATTTTCTCCATTTTTCTAAAAACGCTGCACTTGGTCTCACTAAACTCGTTCTAACCTAAAAGTTGCAAATTCTACAGCAACAAAAGTTTACCCTGTGGCAACCAAAGAAAGTATGAACTTATTGAGGGTCCTATAATAAAAATATTATAATTATTTCTTGGTGAAGCCGCGAACTTTTCAATCCATTCTTGTAACAACTCTATCTCTCGCTCTCTCTCTCTCTGTAACAATTCAGAAAAGGAAGAAAAATATCTGATAGAAAATAGCAATGATACCGGAAACAACGTGCCGAGAAGTATTCAGTAATTTCTGAGAATTTAATAGTTAATATGTATTCGTACATGACATTTTTACTATGATAATTTAAAATTTAACTTTTACATTTATAATAGGACATTCTGAAAGGTGAATATGAACTACTCATCAATGCAAAAGTAACCAATTCGGAATCGGCTAAATAAGAAAATTTACGTACAGAAATTCAACGCCTCGCGTACTGATAGTACGCCGTACAACGACCGAGAGGGCGGCGTGTCGAATTCTTGCAGAAAAATAAACAAATAAAGTAACCAAAACATATGCCCAAACACGAATATAAATAAACATTCCAATCAGATGCACAAGACAAATAAAAATAATCACCAATTGTAAAATGTAAAACTAAAAATTAAAAACAGTGTATTGAAAGTGATTAGTGACTAGTGTAAATAAAAAAAAACGTAAACAAAACACAACACACTTGTAAATAATGTAGATAAACCTATGTAACAAATTAACATATGTAAAATATATTAAATATGTTCGACTAAGAAAAACAATAAACTATGCAAATAAAATGAATGGGACATAATAAGTACGAGGGAGAGAGAGAGAATGGGAGATGGATGCAAGGAATAAGACTGAATGAAATCGAAAGATCAAGCTGCTTGAAAAGCTACTAGTATCTCATAAAATCAAGTTGGGTTTTTTGGACAAAATTTTTTTCCAAAAATCTCAACTAATATAAACAAATCCTCCTCAAACCATCTTTTAAAAACAAAAACAAATTAACGAAGGTCATGTAAGACCTTATCGGAAACGACTGAAAAAAAAATAGAATATAAACAAGGTTTAATTACTAATGCAGACCACCTAGGATCTAATCATAAATGAATGCACTAATTCTTAAGGACACTATATTTATAATGGTTAGAAATGTAACACCTTGTAACTAAACTTTGAACAATAAAAAGATGTCGAAACTGAAAACTGCTTTTCAACAAGAAACCGATACAGCCCATTTTACTATCATTTTTAAAGGTAATTTAATAAACTTTCAAATTAAGTTATTTTTTATTCTGACAAATTAATTTCAGTGGAATGCAATGAAACTAATTTGCTCGACACAAGGGTGATAAAGCATATAATGCTAAATAAATTCCTAACACTTTAATTCAATTAAGCTATCGTTTTAATAAAGTTTTATAGATTAAAAACGTAGTAGTATACAGAGTAGAAAAGACAGCAACCAAGAATTTAAAGAAATCTATCCCGACCATACCATGGCAATAAACTTTTTTCAAAATGTGCAAGGTTTGAATTTAGTAGCCCCATAAGAGTTTAACATACTAATACGGTGAAACGCGCCTCGAGATGGATAGACGAATAAGAGAACAGTGGGTAGACTGCTGAAAGATGCGCTTTTTTATTAGAAATATCTGGTAAATATAGACTGTTATTTTTGAGATTACTTGGAATCTTAATTATACTATTTCAGGTACAGATTAGTTTTCTAAATTCTACTCACGCTTTATACACTTTATAAAATTATGTTTCAAGAACAACTTTCCCAATTATGCTCTATCAATATGTAATATATATGATTTAAAAACTTAGAAATATAATTTTCCTTATAAATTCAACCAAATCGGGTTTTAGTCAATAAAATTTTTAATCAGAAGGTTGAGAAATACAGCTTACCAAGCTTTGAGGCAAATTATTGAAATAACATTCTTTAAAAGTAGATAATTCCATTATATTTCCATAAAATTCGAAGTATATTTTAACATTCAAATTGTCAGACACCTTCCTGATTTACCTAAAAGTAAAATAAAATAGGCATTAGCTACCGTACATTTTAGTACGTACATTTTAGTATCAAATAAACATAAACGATTAGTAAGTCCGAATCTTATACATCCGTTTCGTCAGATGCATCCCGCTGTCTTTTTTGACGATTTGGCCTGGGAATTTAGGACCCGGAATAATGGCAAATTTATCTTCGCACCGTTATGGCTTTAAACTAATTGTTGGGTAGTATTGTTTTCAAAATACCTAATTTACATTTTTTCTATGGTAAGACAAAGCCATACTACATCAGCGTCTTTTTTTCCTACTTCTTTTTTCTTCTTTCTTTCCCTTCCTTCGTTGTCTGGGAAATGTAAATCACAACGCATTAAGGCGAGCTTCTTGTGGAATTGTCTCTCGAGTGCTTACCAGCTGTACCCTTTTCTAGAGCGCTTGTATTAAAAAGATCTGCGAATGCTCTTCCATCGGCATTGATATAATCTTTTGACCATAATTTTTGTTTAATCACAGATAGTGAGTGAACTCGTGTAGCATAGTTCTTACCATTGTTGTACATTTGTAATACTTAAAGAATTTGAAATTTTATTTTTAAGATAATTAAGGCGCTCAAAACTGGATGTTTCGAAAAATAATGAACCGTTTCATTGAATTTAAAACATATATAGAAATTACCTAACCTTTCGGCGCTCATTTAAGACTAACATATGTCATTAAAAATAAGATTGTCAAAATCACAGCTATATTTTGTTTAGCCTTAGCAGCTTCCGTCCTCTTATTAGCTGCTGCACATCGAAATACGGAGTAGTTTTTTTCCGAATACTATTTAAGAATTATTAATATTTTTTAAAGCTTTAATGATGTTTCCTATCAACTAAATCTCCAACCTGGTTTCTGGTTTTGATTGTCTGTCACTTTAGTACTGTAAAGTAAAATACAGGTGGCGTCTTGGCTTATGCTGCCTCCTTACCACCCCAAAATATGCTAAACTCTAAGAGAAAGTTATTATAAGTTGCTTTTGTTGATAGGTACATTTTGGGGGAATTTGTATAGAATATTAACGTAGCATGTTACCATGTTATTATAACAACTACGTTTCTTACAACTATCACTATTCTAAAGAGTTGATTGATTGGTCCGTTAGTTTGTGGTAGTAGATTTTAACAATAAAACTACTTATTTACTTTATTAGCAGACACTAAATATATTTTTGGTAGAGATTTACAAATGTGTTATCGCGATTTCGTAATACAACTATATTTTCAAACGCTAAGATAAGGATATTTTCCGTAAACCAAACTCTTCAGATATCACCATCCCAGTAGACTCAATACAGCCTAACTCCCATAAATTGGCAACTTATAGATCTATGATTCATAGAGTCTGCAATATCCCAGTAGTAAAAACAATTTAAAACAAAACTGGATACAATCAAAAATATAGCACTCAATAATGGTTTCCAACCTAAAATAATTAATACCCTAATAAGCCGTAAACAAAAGTAAATCACCTTCAGCTTAATTTATCCCATAAAAGAATACAAGGAAAGTAAAACATTCATATCTCTGACATATTTGGGTCCCATCTCGGATAAAATATCTCACAACTGAAAAAACAAGAATAGTTTTAAAATCCGCTCAAAAATTATCCAATATAGTTTTCAATGCCAAAGATAAAACTAATAAACATAATAAATCATGAGTTTATAAACTTAAGTGTCAAGAGTGCAATAGCTGCTACGTAGGCTAAAAAGGACGGAATTTCAAAACAAGATTCGCAGGACATAATGCATCTTATACGTTAAAAACCAGTCAAGTGCAAGTTGGACTTGCGCAATTAGTGTTCTGTATGTTGATTGCTTTTAAAATAAAAAAATTATTACAGAGGCATAAAATGATCAATGATTTCACAAAACATACCCCAAATGAGTTTTCAACAAGGTTTTTTCCGATCTTTACTGAAAACTTATGACATTGAATTTTTTTTTTTTTTTTTTTTTTTTAAATACCAAATAAATTATTAAAGGTATTGCACTCGTGATAATTTTCGTTCAATCTACACTCTGTGAAGAATATTACAGAATTTATTTAAAATTTTTTGGTCAGTACTTTTCGAGATAAGGGTGGAGAGTGATTTTTCTCGATTTTTTAAAAATAATACAAAGAAAAGTGTGCGCAAGTATTTCATTATACATATTTTTGAACTCGTGTTTTTACAAGCTTTTGTTCGATATCCCAGTCGATGACCTGGTAAATTTTTTTTTCACTTCCCTCAAAACTAACCTCTTAAATCAAAATTTAACTTTCAAAACTCCACGGCTCTGATAAGATCATCAATTCCTATATTAGTACCAAATTTTAACTGTAAGTATTTTTTGGAAACGGACCATCCATTTCTTAATATTAATTGTCTATCGATACTACATACGACACCTAAAGGGTCAAAACTTAAATTCTTAGAATCTATAGAAATTTACAAAAATTTAAAGAACCATAATATAAATTTACTACATAGTCAAGTAGACGTCAGAACCTCCGTCCTTTACCAACTTTTATTGCATCTGAGATACCTACATCCTTTCATTATGTAAAAATGTATACAAAAAAAAATCTGTTTTAGTCTTAGTGAACCATTTAAAAATGTAGTTGTACTACGAAATCGCGATAACATATTTGTAAATCTTTACAAAAAATATATTTAGTATCAGTTAACAAAGTAAACAAGTAGTTTTATTGTATCACTATTCTATTTTTTTTTGTCCTAATGTAATTACTGACAGTCATTATCCACTCAGAGACTCTATCAGACAATAAATGGATTGTATTCGATATTCTTTGCCGTTTAGCCTATATATTAAATCCTTTCCTCTATAGTATAATATATCAGTGAAACGCTAACACTGCAAAAAGCCTTATTTTTAAATTCAAATTACAAGTAAATTTCAGCTTACTTTTTTCAGTTCCTACATTTCTACTGATGGTGGTTTGATTTATTATGTAGTATTGTAAATTTCCTTCCATTTAAATAACTTTAAATCGTAGAATGCAAAACACCCATTACTACTCTTTTCTCAAATAAATATAACGGAAACATTATTTGCCTACCTTCACTTCATATTTTGCTTTGCTCAATTACACAATTTTTGCTTTTTAAAGTGTTAATATTATATGTTTCGTCTTATTTTTATATATAATATTACTCTAAATTATTTATATATATTGTAACATTCATTTTTTCCTAGATTTTAAGACCATGTAATGTTACTGATTTTTCCATTTCAAATTGTACTTATTTTCATTTTTGTATCGAACGGTATATTAATAAGAGATTCCAAGACGTCCGGTATAGTGTGTTGTGCGGGTTCCTGACCGAATCTCTCGCTACGCCGCGATTGGTGAAATGTTTGATCCGCAGTTTTGATTGGAGCGTCGTGATATTACAGGCAAAAGTCGCACGATTATTTAAGGCTCCGCAGAGCTTGAATCGAGGTCGTTTCCATCTAGCCGCCGACCAAGGTTGTTTTCCATCTAGCCGCAACCAGGCAGTACCATCAAGCCGCTGCCGGGCTGTTTTCCATCTAGCCGCAGCCAGGCAGTACCGTCTAGCCGAGAAGCTATTTTCCATCTAGCCGAAGTAGGCTAATTTTCACCAGAGCCGCTAAGTAAAAGTACCAGTTTCTTCAATAAAAGCCGTAGTGGGCTTTCTAAGTGTTTGTTAAGAAAAAGTGTGAAATCGGGCGTAGTCGATCGCACAGGAATAAAAAACAGTAAGTCAACAAAACTCCCTTCAATAGACTTATTCGAGAGTAGTGCCTTAACTGCAATGTAAAACAGACTAAAAAGTGAAGTGTAAAGCACGATTTCTCGTCTTCGGGGGTTATAATAGTCTAAAATTTTAATGTAACAACTACTAGTTAGGCTAGAATTTGTTAGGTAAAACTGTAAAGGTTAGAACTTTTCATTTTAAAACATGAATAAATTTTCTTTTTGTTGATTAAAGCTAGTGTCTCACTGAATACTTATTTTTCTTTTCAGGATAAGTTGTACTAGACTAATTCTTTTTAGTAATATCCATAAAACACTTCAGTTTTTTCTCATTTTTTTAGCTGAAGTTAAATCCTTTCTATTTTAAAATGAGTGGTGCCCAAAAGACTTGTACAACTGAAGTTTTTTAAAAAATAGAAAAATAATTCCAAAAAGACGTAAGACAAATATCTCTTACCCATATCTCTCTACCAAAGAAAACTGAGCTAGTGTTTCTTTAATTTCTTTAGTTCCTTTAAAATCAGGTTTCATTCAATTCATTATCAGAAATTAAAGCGGGGCTGCAAGAAAATTGTGCTTAAGCTTGGGGCGTCCAATATTCAAAAGGTACAAAAATGACGCAGTGTACGTGGGGCGCAATTAAACACTTTTTCATAGGCTACAAAATGACACCACAACGTGCGGGCAAGTTCCAAAGTTACAAAATTGCGCTCAAGCGTGGGACAAACAACTTCTCACAGGGTACAAAAAAAAGATGCCTCAAACTGAGGACAGTTTTAAACACGTTACAAAATGGCGCCCAACGTGGGGCTTTTGGAATTTTATTTTTAAAGGGTTCAGTGTACTAGCTTTCGAACAAAATAAAAGCTCTAACTTTGCAGATATTTTTATTTCATAATACTTATTAAACGAAACTACACTATAGCAGTAAGACAAAAGCAGGAAATTTGTAGAATTTTTTTATTTCAATTTATCTGATATAGATATTTGAATTTTGTTGTTGACTCTAAGATAAGAGATCCCTGTTTTTTTCTTAACAGCTAGCTTTATAGTTCAGATTAGCAGATGTGCTGGTTTACTTTAATTTTTTTTTGCAGTGTTAGATTTTGCGGTTAACCGAACAAAAAACTGTTCTTTCTTCTCACCGATGTTTTGCATGAATATTAAAAATACTTAGCTGATACGAAAACGATATCTGGAGATTTTTTTGTTGAAAATTCTTAACATATTTGGTAAAAGAATATTAATACAAGGCGATACTTAGAAATTTTTTTTGAAATTGTTGAAGATTTTTTTAAATGTTTGGTAAAGAAGTTTACATATTTTAAGTGCCTTTACATATTTTTTATTTTGACTATTGGGAGCACAGGAGAAATATTTTTACGACTTTTTAAACAATTCTTTTAAATTTTATAATCTAAATTATCATGGAAGCTTTCAATTTTAAAGTCAATCACCTACTGGAATATGAATTAGACTATGAACTGAAAATCCGTCGTACTTTCTTAGAACGTCCGGTCGCTGATAAAAGAAAGATTCTAACGAGGATCTTAAGTAAAAAAATATTCCAATAGATCAGATTGGACTAAATGGTTACAAAAAGTTTCTGATTTTTTTAAGTCTAATAAAAATTCTCCTTCTCAAGTTAAAACTCCTGCTTCTCCAAATGGTCACATGTCTCCTTTATTCGTGCATAAATATTTAGATAACAGACCGCATATAAAGATAAATCTATTAGGTGCCCATTTCTCGGCTTTATTTGACTCTGGTGCAAATGCCTCCGTTATAGGTCAGAATGGTATTAAAATTTTAAGTCGTTTAAGTATAAAAATATGCCATGTCAAAAATAGAAGTGTTACCACTGCAGATGGCAGCCGTCTAAAAGTTTTAGGTACGGTTGAGTTGCCGCTAGTCTGCAATGGTCATTGTTTAGTAATCTCTGCTCTAGTAGTACCTTCTCTATCACATACTTTGGTTTTAGGATGTGATTTTGCACAAAAATTCGGAATTTTAGTAAATTTTAAAAATAATTCGTGGTATCCACAGTCCCTAGAAGTCAACTCTCAAACAAGTTTTAAAGATTGTTATTCAGAAAGTTCCTTAGAAAACCTTTTCTCGCGTCTATGTACCCTAGATGATCTCTCGCGGACGGAACGCTTAAAAGCAGAAAAAGTAATAAGCTCTTTCAATGAAATAAGTAGTAAAGATAGGTTAGGCCGAACGAATAAAATCACCATGTCTATAGATACGGCTGATGCCAGTCCTGTAAAGACAAGGCCCTTCGCCATGTCTCCGTATATGTCAAAAGTATTAAATAAGGAGTTAGACGAAATGTTGAAACTCGGAGTGATTGAAGAATCAAACAGTCCTTGGTGTTCTCCAATCTTATTGGTGAAAAAGGCCGATGGACAGTATCGTCTGTGCTTAGACGGAAGAAAGCTCAACGAGGTCAGCAAATTTGATAACTACCCATTACCGAACATCGACAGAATTTTGACATCACTCAGGAATGCTAAGTATGTATCTTCGATAGATCTTAGAAAGGCTTTCTGGCAAATTCCTTTAGACAAATCCTCTAAAGAAAAGACCGCTTTTGCAGTAGTAGGCCGAGGTCTATTTCAGTTCGTCACTATGCCGTTTGGTCTAAAGAACGCTGCTCAAACTCAGCAACGTTTAGTGGACGCTATATTTGGTCCGAAATATGAGCCACATATTTTTACCTATCTCGATGATATTTTAGTAACATCGGAAGACTTCGAATCGCATATTCGCTTACTTAAGGAAGTAAAAGATAAATTGAAAGAGGCCGGACTGACGATAAATTTGAGCAAATGTGATTTTTTCAAAACTTCTCTAAAGTTTTTAGGCTATATTGTAGGCTCAAATTCCTTGCGTACCGATCCGGATAAAGTAGCACGCATGGTTAATTATGCGAGACCTACTAATACTACGGAAGTGAAGCGCTTCGTAGGAATGTGTTCATGGTACAGACGTTTTATCGAGAATTTTTCTACCTTGTTGTCACCTATTAATGATCTTTTGAAAGGAAAAAAAAAAGGACAATCGATAGATTGGACAAAGGCAGCCGAAAGATCTTTTATAAAGATTAAAGAGCTATTGGTTTCAGCTCCAATTTTATCCCAACCAGATTTTTCCCAACAGTTTTTATATTTCTAGTGATGCTTCTAATACCGGTTTAGGGGGCGTCCTAACACAGAAAATCAATGGTGAGGAAAGAGTGATAGCGTATGCCAGTAGAACTTTGTCAAAGGCTGAACGTAACTATTCGGTTGTTGAAAAAGAATATTTAGCCGTACTCTTTAACATCGAAAAGTTTCGACCTTACATAGAAGGTGTTCCTTTCACGGTCATAACAGATCATTATAGTTTATTGTGGCTTAATTCTATTAAAAACCCTAGTGGCAAACTAGCACGTTGGGCGATTAGGCTGAGACAACATGCGTTTAAAATGCGTTTTGATATCTTAAAGTTTGTGAGGACTTGTGAAATATGTGGAGCGCAGAAATCTCCAAATACACTACCTATGGGACTGATGGGAAAAGAGGGGTGGCAAAACGGTCAATTACCCTTTTTCAAGCCATAGCAGCTGATCTAGTAGGTCCATTTCCACGTTCAAAACAAGGAAATAAATGACTTTTCGTAATTTCTTGCTGGTTAACAAAGTATACCGTGTTATTTCCTTTGAAAAGCTCTAAAGCCGAATGCTTTTTGAAAATTTTAGAAAACGATATTTTTCTAATCCACGGTGTTTCATCGCTTTCGATATGCGATAACGGTACTCAGTTTACTTCTGAGTGTCTTAAGAGCTTAAGTGAGACACATAGTTTTAACATCCGTTTTAATCCCGTGTACACCGCAAGACACGAAGTAACCGGGTTTACACCGTCTTTCTTAGTTTACGGCAGACAGATACCTCTATCTGGATCGTATTATAAAAATTTTTTATTTGGATGTCAATGTTGACAGCGAAATAATTCCGAGTAACAGGGGTGAGTACGCCGAAAATTTAAAGGGTTTAAAAGATATTTTCACCGACGTGCGTAGTAGGATACATAAGGCTTATGAACGGAACAGTAAGTCTTACAACCTTAGAAAAAGGGATTTTGCCTTTAATATAGGTGATCACGTTTGGCGAAAAAATAAAATTCTTTCCAGTGCAGCAGATCAATTCACATCTAAGTTGGTACCTAAGTATGTGCATTGCGTGATAAGAGAAAAGATTTCAGACTTAGTTTATGGTTTAGTTAATTTAGATGGGACTAAAATAGGACGATGGCATATTAAAGACTTAAAACCATTCAACGGACCTAGCCCTAGTGAAAGTTTGTCAGAAGAAGAATAATTTATATTTACATTATCTTAATTGCTTTAATTTATTTTTTTTGATGTTGCTCTGTAGAGGTGACGACCTCGTTTTTTTTTTTTTGACTGTTATAAAAGTTGAGCTGAGGATAGCTTACTTTTATAGTTTTTGCTAAGGTTTTGGGTACTGATCATATCCAAACTTAGGTTGATTATAGTTGATGTTTAGCATCGACTCAGCTGTTGCGAGCTTGCGAAAGAGTCACACTCAGGATATATCATAAGACTGGTATGTCGGTGGTCGCGGGATTTGATTTGCTTATGACCCCAAATAATATCCAGTTCTTGACACTTGGAAGCGAAATTTTGATTAGAGGCAATCCAAGGTGATCTTGAGTTTGGACAAGCGCAAGATGGAGCTCGCGTGGTATGATGTTGAGTCAAAAAATTTAATGGGCAATTTCAAAGTTTGTTACCCGAGTGGGTGTATTTTTATTACCTTAATGGTATATTTTGGGTGCAATTAAGAGTAAATTGATTTTGGTTTATCCAGTAAGTCTAAGACTTGGATTATTTTGATTTAGATCTTCTTCTGAATTGACAAACTGAGGGTATTTTTTATTTTTTTTCAGAGCCGTTTAAACGTTACCTTTGAGTCACTAATTTTTTTAAAAAATTTTTTTTTTCATGGACTCATAGCGTATATTGAGTTTTTTTTCGGTTTACTATCAGATTGATAGAAAATTGAAGTCCTGCAGGAGAACTAAAGGCTGATCATTTACAAGAGATGAGATCAGAGTAAGACAGTCGTTTCACAAAGAAATGATCAAAATCTGATACCGAGATGAGAACCTTGTCAAGAGAGGCTAAGCGCAGTGAAGGAAGATTCCTAACCGAATTTTTAGATTTTCACCAGATAATCTAGAAGTTTGGGCTGACAGAAAATGGTTATGCCTGATACCTGTAGCAGTTTCTTCTAGAGGCTATTGTCTAGGAAGACGATTAACACCATGATCGAATATTTTAGCTGTCAACGATGTTTTCTTCTTGTTTCTGATTAAGCTGGAAAAGCTCTTGTCGTCTTCAACAGTTTTGTTGCGTTGCCACCAAAAAATTTGAGAAATTTTTTGCTTCATGTAGCTTTTTAAGCTCATTTTCGTTTTTTTAAAATTTCGTTAGAAGCTTGGTTAAGTCAACCTTGTAAACCTTTTAGGTTGTATCCCATGAGTTATCTGTTTTTACAGGCTGTGATGCACCGGGTGCTAACAGATGCCGTTACGACGTTTGGCAGGGAGTTAGTCTTCCTGAGGAACAGACTGATTGGAAGGGTAGTCTATGGGGGGTGAACGTTTGACCTTTGGGACCTTTAGGGGTTTTGTTATCCAATGGTTATTTCTATTTGAACCAAAGGAGAGCCTAGCTACTGTAGTCGACCTCAGCTCCAATTAGCCTATTAGTGGTGACAGGCTGTTGGCAGTAGTGTGTTTCGGAACACCCTATTGATTAAATTTTTTTTTGACTTATGGTGGTGTGGTAGACACCGTTTTAGTTTAGTGGATGCTATAATCTACTCCCTTTTGTTGGTGGACTCCAGGGTCACCAATTCTGTATTTTATTGTCTCCACCATTCAGTATATCGTGGTGAGGTGTTTGTCTCCTGTTATGTGGGATGGATTGAATGTTTTTCGTTGTTGTTCTAGGGCGAGACCAGTACACGAGGGTTCTTCATGCAACTTGAAGAGGCGCAATGCTGGTTAAGTTTTATATCTCTGAGTAGCCACCCTGAAGAATGACGGAGGGCGTTTTTTCTGGCTCATGTTTCTAGGCAGATTCGTCACTTTGGTGCGATGTGCCGAAGATTTGATTAGCTTTTGCTAAGAGCTTTCACCAAGCTCAGTATGGAGTTATCATAACCAAGAGCTTGGGATTTGAACTCCTGTATATATTTCTGTATATATTTCTGTACATATTTCTGTATATATTTCGGTGTATGTTGGTTGCCTGAGGGCATGTGCTCAAAATGCGAGATTTTGAGTCGTTTTGCTTATGGACTCCTATATAGGATTATGACTCTAGGGAGGTCCTATTTCGAGACTTGCTGTCTCATATAGTTAAGTTGGGAATGTTTCCTTGAATGTTAGTTGCGCGTGGACTAATCATTCTGTTCTTAGTGAACATTGCTTTTTGAAGCAGGATCATTCAGTTTAGTGAATTTTAGCTTTTATAGCTATTCACTGTGTTTAGAGTGAATTTTAGCTTTTATAGCTATTCACCGTGCCTATAGTGATATTGTTAGCTTTTATAGCTGCTCACTATGTTAATGGCGAGATTGTTCTTTTAGAACGCAGACTTTGTGTAGTCGAGGACTACTTACAGAGTGTTTTCTTGGCGAGGAGCCGAGCTTTTTTCTGGCGATATACCAGAGTGTTTTGTTGGCGATAAGCTGACGTGTTTTCTGGCGATCAACCAGAGCGTTTTCCCTAGCGATTTTAGCATGTCTGGATGTCTTAGGACGTCGACATTGCGTTATAGAGTGCGATTATCTGGCGATCAACCAGAGCGTTTTCCCTGGCGATTTTAGCATGTCTAGATGTCTTAGGACGTCGACATTGCGATGTAGAGTGCGATTATTTTCCGAGTGCGACTAGTAGTGATACTAGATTTAGAATGTTCTCTTAGCGATGAGCTAGAGCATGGATGGCGATTTTTCCCGAGCATTTGTCTGGATATTTATCCAGATATTTTTTATTTTTTTTTGGCCTTGTGCTAAATGGTCTGACAAGACTTTTTCTTTTTAGTGTAAGTGTTTGCACTAGAATCATTTTTTTTATTTTTTTCTTTATTTAAGAATTTTTATAAATTTCTTTTGCTGAAATAGAAGATTTTCAGACAATCCTTAAAATATTTTAAGGGGGGCGTTCATATTTTATTTCAGTTCATTTTTTTTTTGGTTTAGACAAGAGTCTAGACAAAGTTATATTTTTTTTGTTTTGGTAACAATAACAGAGCTGATTCTTTTATATAAGAAGACCGCGATTGTTACTTTGAACAGGTATTTCTTATGTTCATGCAAGGATTTTTATTTACTTTTTGATGTACTCAACCTTAGTGCTTAATTAAGTTAAGTCTAGTTATAAGATTCTTGTGTACATGCAAAGATTTTTCATTTGGTTTTCATTGTACTTAATATTAGTGCTTAATTGAATTAAGTCTAGTAGTAAGGTCCGAAGTTTGTAATTTTGTTTTAAGTTCTGACCTTAGTATTAAGTGATAGTGTACCACTTTGTACCTTTTCATAAGTAGCCTAAGTTTAATAGACTAGTGTAGTCTATTTCTTTTTGGAAGGGGGTAAATGTAACATTCATTTTTTCCTAGATTTTAAGACCATGCAATGTTACTGATTTTTCCATTTCAAATTGTACTTATTTTCATTTTTGTATCGAACGGTATATTA
>CM032447.1:190028207-190040707 GCA_019049505.1 Pachyrhynchus sulphureomaculatus | reverse complement strand
TGGCCTCTCCTGGTGAGATTCTCATCAAAAATATTGTCTCAGCCACTGCTCTTCTATTCTTTTTTGGGTAGCTAATCATTTTTTGACCCGAAATGCCTTAGGATTAGCAGAATATTAAAAGAACGGAAAAAAGGCCTTAAACTTGCGAGCTAGAAACAACACCCACTTGGTGATTAAAAAACCGTTACTATACGACTGCATCACTAAGAAAAAAAAACTACCACGGCCGTACTGGAGGAAATAGCCCCTTAAAATTCCAAATGGCCGTTTATATATCTTATCCCTATTTCTTAGGTCACTTCCGGAACCCAAATTTTTAACAAATCAGACGCATTCAATGCAAACGAAATACGTTAAGTCAGCAACACGTTATAACACCGTTGAGTTACACTGTTCAAAAATTTAAATCATTGTTTTAAGTTACACTGTTCAAAAATTGAAATCACTGCCTAATCAAATGTAAAAATATAATAAAATATAAATTAAAGAAAGGAAAACAGTGTTGTAACATGATCTTAAAATCTAGGAAAAAATTAATGTTACAATATATATATATATATATATATATATATATATATATATATATATATATATATATATATATATATATATATTACTGCTTCTAATAACGCATTGAAAAAAGTAGGTAAAACCTAACGTATTTGTTAAAAGTGACTTTTAAATTTCACTACAGAAGAAAAAGTTCTTAAAGTGATTCTATTCTATAGTTTAGCGTTAGCGCTTTCCGTTAGTTGGCAGATAATTCCGTTAAAAGAGCTGTTATATGGCTTTGTTCTTCAAATTCCCTACTTTTTTCCACAAACGACGGTATGGGCAGGCATGTTAGCGTTGCAGTGGTGTTAATGCCAATTCCGAATTAATTCTGTTCAATATTAAATATTCATCGAATTTCAACATTTTGGTGTAAGTGAGGAAGTCTTTCATTGGTAACCACAGCCGAAAAAAAAATACAGCAATGTCTGCTTGAGAGTTTGTCTCTATTGTAGCCCAACTGTATGTACTAAATTGTCTATATATATACTGACTCTGGTTGAGTTTAAAAAAACTACACAACACCATTACACTAAACACTTTAACTATGTACTTGACTCCCGTTTCGCCAACTATAATAACATCATTAGGAGCAACGATTAGCTAAACTTAGGATTAAAAACTAGACTACGTTTACTAAGATTTTTCATTATTCAAGAGGAACTAACCAATCACCGACGCAGGCTTAGCTTCCGTCAATTAACCATTGCAAGTATAGGTGCTCTGTCTTTATTTAGATTATCTTCATATTTCATAATTTCAGTACTTTTGTATTCATATACTAATCTTTACGTAATCAATACGTCTTTAATTACCCTTAAATTATCTAATATTACTACATAGTTATATTCAAGAGTATGTGCAGCAACGCTTGATTTTTCTGACCAAACGTATCGCAAATAGTCTAATGTATTTTAACAACACCATTATACTAAACACTTCAATTATGCACTTGACTCTTGTTTCACCAACTATAATAACATCATTAGGAGCAACGATTAACTAAACTTAGGATTAAAAACTAGACTACGTTTACTAAGAGTTTTCATTATTCAAGGGGAACTAACTAATCACCGACGCAGGCTTAGCTTTCGTCAATTAACCATTGCAAGTATAGGTGCTCTGTCTTAATTTAGATTATCTTCATATTTCATAATTTCAGTACTTTCGTATTCATATACTAATCTTTACGTAATCAATACGTCTTTAATTACCCTTAAATTATCTAATATTACTACATAGTTATATTCAAGAGTATGTGCAGCAACGCTTGATTTTTCTGACCAAACGTATCGCAATTAATCTAATGTATTTTAACAACACCATTATACTAAACACTTTAATTATGCACTTGACTCTTGTTTCACCAACTATAATAACATCATTAGGAGCAACGATTAACTAAACTTAGGATTAAAAACTAGACTACGTTTACTAAGAGTTTTCATTATTCAAGAGGAACTAACTTATCACCGACGCAGGCTTAGCTTCCGTCAATTAACCATTTGCAAGTATAGGTGCTCTGTCTTTATTTAGATTATCTTCATATTTCATAATTTCAGTACTTTCGTATTCATATACTAATCTTTACGTAATCAATACGTCTTTAATTACCCTTAAATTATCTAATATTACTACATAGTTATATTCAAGAGTATTTGCAGCAACGCTTGATTTTTCTGACCAAACGTAACGCAATTAATCTAATGTATTTTAACAACGCCATTATACTAAACACTTTAATTATGCACTTGACTCTTGTTTCACCAACTATAATAACATCATTAGGAGCAACGATTAACTAAACTTAGGATTAAAAAGTAGACTACGTTTACTAAGAGTTTGCCTTATTCAAGAGGAACTAACTAATCACCGACGCAGGCTTAGCTTCGGTCAATTAACCATTGCAAGTATAGGTGCTCTGTCTTTATTTAGATTATCTTCATATTTCATAATTTCAGTACTTTCGTATTCATATACTAATCTTTACGTAATCAATACGTCTTTAATTACCCTTAAATTATCTAATATTACTACATAGTTATGTTCAAGGGTATGTGTATCAACGCTTGATTTTTCTGACCAAACGTATCGCAATTAATCTAATGTATTTTAACAACACCATTATACTAAACACTTTAATTATGCACTTGATTTTGTTTCACCAACTATAATAACATCATTAGAAGCAACGATTAACTAAACTTAGGATTAAAAACTAGACTACGTATACTAAGAGTTTTCATTATTCAAAAGGAACTAACTAAATCACCGACGTAGGCTTAGCTTCCGTCAATTTACCATTGCAAGTATAGGTGCTCTGTCATATTTCATACTTTCAGTACTTTCGTATTCATCTATTAATCTTTAAGTAATTGATACGTCTTTAATTAACCTTAAATTATCTAATGTTACTACACGGTTATATTCAAGAGTATATACAGCAACGCTTGATTTTTCTGACCAAACATATCGCAAACGGGCTAGTATATTTTAAATTTTGTTAACACTTCTAGTTCACCTAATATACTTTTTGTCAGAATCGTTACAACGTTATCTCATATATTCCAGTTTTTTCACGTTCGAGGTTTTGTCTTTCGGGCCCTTCTTAATATTTTTTCAAATTATATGATGACTTATAGACTCACGTGAGGCCTATCTTATTAAATACCTTTTCTAGTCCCGTTATTTTATTTTGGATTATATGGCATTGAAACCTATTTCGTTGGTATATTATATTTCCTTCTAAAATCTGACTATTTTTAATCTATACTTATGCCTACTTATAATTTTTTTTAGTAAATCTTCGTCATAATTATTGAACCTAGCTTTATTCTTTAAAACTATTCGTATTATTTTTAAATCATACTTCATTCAACGGAAAGATGACTAAATGATGAACCAGAAAGTGTAGTTGATGTTTACAGTGAAATGAAATAGATCTGTCTGTAACGGTATCTTTCGTATATATATCAAGTTACAATTAATTATTATTTTTAATAATTGAAAAGTCCATAAACGGCAGTTCTTTGCTGTCAAACTAGTAAATTTAGAAATAAAATCAACTATACTTTTTCTATTAAAAATCGCAACTATATATCATCCTCCTACATATATAGCACCCTAAGGAAAGTACGAATGAGTAATTCATCCCCCATTTCATTCTAATCAACTCCTGGAGATATCGCAAGATTTGTGGTATAAGCATAATAGGGAATAAAGAACTGACATGAAGAGAAATTACAAATTCGCCTTCAATAAAAACTAGACTTTTTGTTTTGTTAAAACTTTCTTAATTATGAATTAAATAAATGGAGATAATATAACTTTGATATAGTCAAGTTACTCACAGTTAGTGGAAGTTTTAGCGATCCGAAAATAGGGTTCCTATATTTATTGTGTAGTATCATTGCTACCGAAGATTCAAAAATCCCAACAGAGTTAGGAAAAACCTTTTTAAAAGTCAGACTTCGTCATAATTTTCGAATGTGCAAGGATGTATCTTATTTGATGTTGTCTGGCAGATTTAGATCGGCAGGAAATTTCTCCTCAGATGAATAAATCGATATGATAACTTTCTTGTGACTTACAGACACATGCATTTCAACTAATTACATTTATTAGTCAATTTAATTTGAAAATCATCTTGTCGTCTCGTAAACATCGTAACACTAACAAATGTTATATCATAACTTTGATATAATTCTTCGAGAGAGTGTCTTACATAAAATAGTGGTTAAAATTACATTAATTAACTTCATACTCTAGACGGTATACAATACCACATATGTATATTAAGTTTTACAACATATTATACTGATAAAGTAACAGTAATAAAATAAAAAACTTTTATTTTAAATTTAAATTAGGAATAAGTTTCCCCTTTTTTCACAAGCTAGATTTATACTGATAAGGGTTTGATTTATTGTTCCGTACTATAAATTTTTATTCCCTTCCCTTTATTTACGAAAACTCAATTTTATCTGACAATGCGAAACGTCGACTACTGCTAATCTTTTTAACTAAACACAACGCAGTAGTAGTTCTCATTATCTATCGGTTTTCATCTCTTATTTGGTTTTAATCAATTTCATGTCAGATCAAAAGTAGGATTACCTGAATCACTCTAATTAGGGAAAATTCGTTTAATTTTACTTTCTCCGGGTTATCCTTACAGTGCTAATTACGGTGTAATACTGTAGAAAGCAAAAGTTTAAAAAACTCGTTAGAGTTTCGGGTATGAGCAGACTAATCAGGTTATCATTAGGCTAGAGTGCAAGAAAAAATTTAAAAAATAAGGTATATCGCCTACGAGATGGCAAACCTGTATTATTTTTTTAATATTACCTTATAATGAGAAAATGCTTATGTTTTTGATAACTTCCTTGAGATTTACTAACCAAAATATGGCGATTCATTGGTTTAATATATAGTATCTATAATATATATAAAAATGCAACGTCTCTCTGTCTGTCTGTCTGCCTGTCTGTCTGTCCTTTAGTGCGCTTATCACTGGAGAACCACTTATTCGATTTACATGCTTTTTTAAAACATACATATGTTCTCTAGCCAGATTATAGGCTATATTTTATTACGTTAGATAACATAAGGAATAAGCAGTGACGATAATAGTGAATCATGTCAGAAAAAAGTTGCCGCTAGCGCGTTCTCTTACAATACACTGCCTCAACAATTAAATATATAAAACCAATAGCAAAGAATATCTGTAATATATATATAAAACGCAACGTCTCTCTGTCTGTCTGTCTGTCCGTTAGCGCGCTTATCACTTGAGAACCACTTATCCGATTTACGTGTGTTTTTTTAATTCATACATTTGTTCTCTGGCCAGGTTATATAATAATAATAATCTATATAATATATAAAACTCAACGCCTTTCTGTCTGTCTGTCTGTCCGTTAGTGTGCTTATCATTCGAGAACCACTAATCTGATTTACGTGTTAAATACTTAATTTAATATATATATATATATATATATATATATATATATATATATATATATATATATATGTATATATATATATATATATATATATATATATATAATATATATATATATATATATATATATATATATGTATTATATATATATATATATATATATATATATATATATATATATATATATATATGTATATATATAATTATAATATATATATATATATTATATATATATATATATATATATATATATAATTATAATATATATAAAACGTAAACGTCTCTCTGTCTGTCTGTCTGTCCATTAGTGCGCTTAGCACTCAAGAACCACTTATCTTATTTACGTGATTTTTTTTATAAAATACAAAGGGAATAAAACAGAGATAAAATGCTAATATGTAGGAAAAAAAAAGATGGAAGTTTAGCAGTAAGCTTGACAGAAAGACTGAATAGATGGGCGGAATACTTTAAAAAACATTAAATGGAGATGAAAATGAGGAGTTGAATGGGAAATAAAAAGCAAAATAAACAGAAGGGCAGGAGGGGAGAAACAAACCCCTGCAAAGAAGAAATAAGAGAAATATTCAGAATCCAAAAAAATGAAGGCCCCGGGTTGTATGTAACAGCAGAAATGATACAAGCTGAAGGAGTAGATCTGGAAAATGAAATATGCCGGTTGGTGCAAGAAATATAGGAAACAGAAAAGATGCCAGTGAGCTGGAGAGAGTCGCCCATTTGTCCAATATACAAAAAAGGAGAAAAAACTATATGTGCTAATTATAGACCAATAGTCTTACTGGATGTCGTGTACAAGATAGTAGCGGTGACTATCAAAAACAGACTAGAAGAGCAAGCCGAGTCTGTTAGGGAGAGTACCAGTGTAGATTCAGGAAAAATAGATCGGTTACAGACCAGATATTTTCGATTAAGCAACTCCAAGAAAATAGCTTAGAACAAAATTTGACACTAACTTGGTCTTTGTAGATTTCACAGAAGCATAAGTCTCTGTAAATAGAGAAGGACTCTACAAGATACTGGAAGAACTAAAAATTCCAAGTAAATTGATTCGCATGGTGAGAATGACCCTGAATGACACAGAAAATAGAGTTTTTGGTTGAGGGCGAAGTATCAGACAATTTTAAGGTGAAGAAAGGATTAAGACAGGGGGATCCAGTGTTGACATGTCTATTTAAGTTGGTACTAGAGAAGATGATCCGGAAGTCAGAAATAAAAACAAATGGAACTATATACCAACAAACCTGCCAATGCTTGGTCTATGCGGATGATGTAGCAGTGATTGCAATGAGCAAAAGAGAACCTCAAAAAAAGGGGAAGGAGAAGAGGACTAAAGATAAATGAGAAAAAAACAAAATACATGGAAATTAGAAAGAAGAAGGATAATAAAAGCAACAAAAGTTTAGATATAATAAATAACTTAGGGAAAAGATATGTGTTTGAAAAAGTAGACAAATTTAATTATCTGGGAGTATAATAACAGAGAGTGAACAAGAAAAGACGGAGATACAAGAAAGAATAGCGAAAGGACAGAGATGTTTGGGGGCAATGAATCCAATATTGAAATCAAAGAATGTATTAAGAAAAGCAAAAGAAAGAATATATACGACAGTTGCCAGACCCACGGTGACATATGGATGCGAAACGTGGAAACTGAATGCCAGAGAAAAGAGACGTTGGAAGTGGGAAAGGCAAGCTTTGAGAAGATCAAATTACGAATTAAAATGCCTATATACTAAACCCCTTATAAGCCAAATCATAAGAAGCCAGCGATTAAGAGGTTGGGACACGTGGCAAAGATGGAAGAAGAAAGACAGGCAAAGTAAGCCCCAATAAGAGTAGTGACTGGAAGAAGAGGCAAGGGTAGACCTCGATCTACATGGATTCAGGCAGTAAAGCAAGATCCGGAGTTGATGGGAATCCCGCCCTGGGAAAAGCTAACAGGAGACAAAAGGAAGTGGAGACAAGTATACAACCAAGCCATGAGCCTCTAAGGCCCCTCGAGCTATATAATAATATAAACATAATGACTAAGCAATGACGATAAAGGTGAATCCAGTTCACGCGAGCGGAGCCGCGGACACGGCTAGTAATATTATATATAATAAAACGATAATATAACATAGAAAATTCAGAAGCAAGCTTTTGTAGCTTAGGTCGACTCAACAATGTGTTACTAGGAGAAACACCGTTAGCATCCTTAGCGATGGCATCGAAAACTACTTATAGCTTTGTAGTACTGCTATCGAGCTTCAATATGCAATACCGAAGAATAAGTATTATGCATCAGGTATTGCTAAAAATCATCATTATCATATTCGGTAACTTTTGATACTATTTCATAAAACCTTTCTAGTTCTAGTAGTCTAGAACTTCGTTATACTATATCAAAAGTAGTATCTCAAGATAACTAGTAATAACATTATGATGAGGATGAGGAAGGTTTCGTCAAAAACAACATAACCCAAAAATTGTATTAATTGTAAATTAATTCGATCTCGACTTTTTTATATCTACATGCGATCCTAACTGACAAAGCGTATTATGTCACCGTGAGCGAAGGCGTATATTTGGATATAGCATCGCGACGTCCGATTGTATAAGAATCAGAAGAAAGAAGACTACTTTAGTACCGACACAAAAAAGCTTGGTTGTTCAGATTTTAGGATAATTAATTTTTATGCATTCACGTGTCACCCTATCATACATTCAGTGTTCTATGCTCTGGTGAAAGCTAGATATTTATTTGTAGTACAAAAAGCTATTTCGTTTATTTCTAGACTCACCTCGTACACTGACCTCATTTCAAAATGGAATATAGATTAGTATTAAATTTGTGATAATTAATTTTTTGTATAAATGCTCTATTAAAATAACCAATCAAATGCAAATTGAACTTGCACAATTAGTCTCTGTACGTTAATTGCTTTTAAAATAAAAAATGTTGTTACGGTGGTATAAAATGATCAGTGACTTCACAAAACACACCCCAAATGAGTTTTCAACAAAGTTTTTTCCAATCTTTACTGAAAATTGATGACTTCCCAGATAAATTATTAAAGGTAATGCACTCGTGATAATTTTCATTCAATCTACACACCCTGGAGAATATTCCAGAATTTTTTCAAAATTTTTTGATCAGTTACTTCTCGAGATAAGGTGGGGGGGTGGGACAGCGATTTTTTCGCGATTTTTTAAAAAATAGTACAAAGAAAAGTGTGCGCAAGTATACATTATATATATATATATATATATATATATATATATATATATTTTTTACTCGTGTTTCACAAGCATTTGACACCACACTCGATGACCTACTAAAAAAATTTGGACTTTCAAAACTACACGGGCTTGTATGAGGCCATCAATTCCTATATTATTACCAAATTTCAACTTTCTATGACAAATAGTTTCGGAGGAAAATCGGGTTGTGACAGGACAGACAGACAGACATCGAAATCATCTTATAAATAATGATATAGAGGCATATCCACAAAGTAAGTTCCATTTGGTTATATAAAAAAAAACGTGTACAGATACAGAAAAAATACAACTGTTTAAACTAATTTTCTACATAGCTTCCGAAATTTTGTAGGCACTTGTCATAGCGTGGCACAAGTTTTTGTATACCTTCTTCATAGAAGGTTGCCGCCTGTGTTTTCAACCATGTGGTAACATGTTCTTTCGGTTTTTCATTAACAATTTCATGAATTAGTGATCGTGAGATTTGCGGAAATTCCATAGCAACAGCACTAATTGTAAACTTACGGTTTTGCTTAAGCTTCTCTTCAATTGCGTGAACCAGTTCATCAGTAACCAAAGATGGGCGTCCACATCGTTCTTTATCGTGCACTTGATCACGTCCTTCATTGAACTGTCTGACCCATCTTCTAACCATTGAATCACTCATAGCAGTTTGTCCGTAAACCTCGCAGATTTGCCGATAAATTTCACTTGGTTGAACTTTCTTTTGCATTTAGAAAAAACGAATCACAGATCTGATTTCACAAGAGCGGCGGCATTTTCAATTAAGGCTGACATCATAAAGAAGCACTACAAAGAACACGTCGGCAGCAGCGATCTGAAAATGGCGTACATTTCTTCTGCTTGAGTCAGAGTAACTGCCACGCATGCTCGGAACTGCGATCGCAGCGCTGCTGCGGATAGAAATAGAAACGGAACTTACTTTGTGGATATACTCGTACATTTGTACTTGCTCTTTCCCTGGTACTAAAATAAAGAAATACTGAAAGTGAAACTTTCTTAATACCCAACAAACCACTAACGAACCTTATTACAGTATTTTATTTTGGTTTCCAAAGGGTATAAATTTTAAAACAGTTTTTTAGTCTTAGCTATAAAGTTTAAGTGCCAATGTGGGATAATGCCATTTTAAAACACATAAACGATAAAGCGTTAACAGTATATTAAGTTTTTTTATGGTTTATAAAATGTAGCGACATGTTTCAGTTACGAAGTGGGGTAGGATTTGAAAGAATAAAAATATTCAAATACGTTATGAATTATGTAAATTAATATACCATAAAGCTCTCGAGAGCGTAAATACTATAATCCGTAAAGTTCAACTTTTTTCAATGTAAAATTATTTCTCCAGTCATAAGTAGTCGTTATTATGACATTAATAAATATATATACTGCTACTCGATACTGTGATCTTGCTGCAACCGCTCAAGGCTCACTGAGAAACCAAAGTGCGGTCGCCGTCTTTTATAGGTCGGCGTCTACGCTTCAGGTATGGGGATCGGAAGTGTTCGTCCGAGCATCGATGTTATTGGCTGAGCGCCGATATCAGAGGTAATGCGGATTACGGCGCAATGCTGACCTGTTGCGTTCTCGCGGATGTTTTGGTTATTCCTTGGTTTAGCTAGTAGACTCTTCCATGTAATGGAGATATTAAGTACATTATCGGCTTATTTAGCTGCCCATTTTTTTTGATTTGCAGGCTTCTCTGATTATTCATGTTTTATAATGTGAAATAGAACCTATTTAAATCATTTAAATCCCTAATGTTGTGACCACTAATCTTGATGGTGCTGAAAAAGAGTTTAAGTTGTGTTTGTTTGTCTTTTCACACACAAAAAATAATATATATATATATATATATTATATATATATATAATATATATATATATATATATATATATATATATATATATTTATATATATATGTATATATATATAATATATATATATATATATATATATATATATGTATATATATATATATATATATATATATATTATATATATATATATATATATTTATATATATATAATATATATATATATATATAATATATATATATAAATATTAATTACGTAATTTTCCTATTATTGGATATTTAGGTTCGGTAATGCCGCGATTATTTGTTTTGTTTCTTTTTTGGTTGACGGCGGCCTCATATCTTACATTTCTAAAAACCAACAGAATTGTCTATATATTTAAAATTTTTCTTATCATTATAAACGTTACTTTCTAAAAAACAGAATTACAAATTAAATTAAAATATATTTTTAGTATTCAAGAAATCCGCACCTTAAAAGTGTACTTGTAGGTATGATAATAAAATCAATATTTTAATGGTTCATATCAAGAATGCTTTCTATTTTCTGTTTTAGCATCAAATATCTTTTTGTGGTTTTGTTATAACTAAAATCATGTTTGTGTTCGGTTACATGTTTTTGTTTTGATAAAATAACAATAAATGTATAAATCCAGTATACACAAAAATATTTGATGCAAAAAAACAGAAAATAAAAAAACATCTTGATATTGAACCATCAAAACACTGATTTTAGTGTCATACCGACGAATACATTTTCAAGGTGCGTACTTCGTGTATACAAAAAATATGTTTCAATTTAATTTGTAATTATATGTTTTTAGAAAGTGACGTTTATACTAATAAGAAAAAAAAAATTTTAAAATGTGATAGACAATTCTGTTTGTTTTTAGAAATGTAACATATGAGGCTTTGAAAATGCCCGAAACATTGGGCGAAACGTCAACCCCAAAAAATAACCAAAATGAATAAATAAAAATCATTTCATTTCCGAACCTAAATACCCAATATAATAGGAAAATTTAATAAAAATAATAAGGTTCAAAAGAGGAAACACAAATTTTATATATATATATATATATAATATATTATATATAATATATATATATATATATACATATATATATATATATATATATATATATATATAATATATTATTATGTTATATAGCACACGTGCTGCACGAAAATCCCTGAAACGCTACAGGAGCGACACGTGTGCAAAGAAAGCGATTCCAGTTGTTCACTTGAAAACGCTGTAAAATTGTACTCGGTGGGAAACATAGTCCTGGGCAAATTACTCCAAAAGAATGATGTTCTCCATATAAAAAAACTGCTTAGAAAAGCGTTGTACGGGGAGTAATAAGCTGAACCTCATACGGATGTGAAATATTAGTACGCGACGTGTATTTTAACATGCACCGCTCTACGAGGAATTAAAGTGCGGGCCACATCCTTTGAACACTTTCCATGAAAATATTTGTAGAATAGATTCAAGTTGGCCAACCGTTTTCCGATGTTCCAACAAATCAAGGCTGCCAGTTCAGTTCCGGATCTCCAAAATCAGACGTACAGCTCCTCTCTGAATAGAATCCAACAAATGCAGTGTATGTTTGGGAGCGGAGAGCCCCAAACATGGCAGCATTATTAAAAATATGTTGGCCGAATTTGAGCTTTGTAAAGAATTAACAGTTGTTGTGGAGTGTAACTCTTTTGGTTCGAAATAATATTCCCAAGTTTTTTTGAGAAGCTCTCCTTGCTATGCTGCAACACTTGTTCATGCCAGGACATATTTGCTCCTAAATTAACACCCAACAAATTAAATGACGATGTGTTAGAGGAATGCCCTGACATAACTATGTCGGGTTCAGCAACCGTTAACT
>CM032447.1:190013237-190028107 GCA_019049505.1 Pachyrhynchus sulphureomaculatus | reverse complement strand
AATCGGGGCAAATTCATTTGATAAGGGAAGTTTTGGTGGCTACATCAGGGAGATGTACCTTTGCCTGAAGTAGACTTAGCGGAAAAGGAAAAATAGCTTAATTCTTTTGGTAGAAAATAGAGTAGCTCTAGCTTTTGTTGTGAAACAGTAAAGAATACAACCAGTACCCAAAATCTTTAAAAGCAGACTAGTAATTATTACGTTCAAATTCAAATGAACTATTATTTTTAATGCAAAAAAAATTATATATATTCTTTGTTTTGAGCGTTTGTACAATTTTTTTATGATTCTAAAAATTTGGACTCTATTACGTAATTTGATAATGTGGTAGTTGATTATAAGCATGCCATGGTGATGAACTCTTACATTCATTTTCAGATTTTTTTTCAACAAACAGTTTTAAAGAAATCTTGAAACCAACTAATGAACTGTGTACACAGCGTTTAAAACTTTGACATTTAGCCTACGTCATCATAAACAGAGGCAAGTCACAAACGCGATAGTACGACGACATCAAGAGAGTTGCAGGACTACCGTGGTTAAGAATAGCGCAGAACCGGGATAAGTGGCGATAGTTAGGGGAAGCTTATACCCAATACTGGGTTGAAGAAGGCTAGAGAGTGAGAGATAGCAATAACTAACAAGAAGAAAAAGGCATACTACTCAGTATGTATCACCACTACACCAAACAGTTTATTTTTGCACTCGACGCGCTTTTCGCTAACCATGTTAGCTTCATCAGGAGCGATGATTGACTAAAGCTAAACTACAAATCTACCCTATTTATACCTAGCCTAACCCTTGAATTACTCAAGCGGAACTAATGACATAGGCAAGGCCATCAGTTCCGGTCAAGTAACCAGTAGAGGGGACTATAAGGAATAGGCCCTCTGTCTTTATTTAAACTACTTTTACATTTTATGATTTCCATAGTTTCGTATGTCTCCATACCATATAATCCAAAATATAGCAAGGGACTCAATAAGGTATTTAATAGAGTAGGCCTCACCTTAGTCTATAAGTCATCAGACAATCTGAAGAATACCTTAGGAAATCCCAAAGATAAGATTCCTAATTGTGAGAAAAGTGGAATTTATGAAATTAGTTGTAATGATTGTGACAAAAAGTATGTTGGGCAAACTAAAAGGTCAATTAAAACACGATTTAAAGAACATTTAGCACACTTAAAATACAATAGAAGAGAAAAGTCTAGCATTGCCGAATATGCTCTTGAAGCTGATCATACTGTAACATTAGATAATCTAAGATATATATATAAAAAAAAATGTATCTGATAGGAGATTGTTGAACGCATACGAAAGTATGGAAATCATAAAATGTAAAACTAGTTTAAATAAAGACAGAGGGCCTATTCCTTATAGTCCCCTCTACTGGTTAGTTGACCGGAACTGATGGAATTGCCTATGTCATTAGTTCCGCTTGAGTAATTCAGGGGTTAGGCTAAGTATAAATAGGGTAGATTTGTAGTTTTAGCTTTAGTCAATCATCGCTCCTGATGAAGCTAACATGGTTAGCGAAAACGCGCGTCGAGTACAAAAATAAAGTGTTTGATGTAGTGGTGATATATACTGAGTAGTATCATTGTGCCAAAGATTCCACCTTCCCAACTAACTACTAGTCGAGTTAAATATTTCCAGATATTGAAGGTTTTTCGCTCCTAATTCCAATTAAAGACTATTTAAATTACATACTTTGCCCCCTCTGGGTACAGAATGGTCAATCTACAAATAAATGCTAAACGTTGGAAATAAACACAGCATGTTAAATGTAGTTACAGGGCATTTACCGCATTGAGGTATAAGAAAAATCACAGTACTCTATCAAGACTGACAAGAAAAACTGGAATTGTTATAAATGTATTATAACCTTATTATCAATATGTCTCGGCGCCAATACTGGAGATCAATAACTGTAAGCTGTCGAACTGTGTTTGTGGATTAAACAGAAATTTTAACCTTTAAGAAAATTACATTTAAATTTCACAAAATGGTGATTTGTATCCATCAACACACTAACTAAAAATATAATGAATATAACGAAACCCTTCAATTCGTCTTAGTTGACTATAACAAGGCAATTGACTCAGTGGATTGTGGGCCATCTTCAGGCCTTTAAACAGTAAAATAATTGGTTCTCGATATAAATATTTCCTTAGCTACATATCTAAAAATACACGTACATGACATAATCCACAATGAAGACACGTACACAAACAAAATTCCAGTGACAAGGGGTGTGAGATAGGAAGATAATATATCTGCTAAACTATTCACTTTTGCATTTGAAGAAGTATTCAAAAATCTGAATTTGGAGGAGAAAAGTAGATATTTGAATCATTTTTGTTTTGTGGACGACATCGTTCTGATCAGTTATGCTTTAAGAACTTTAAAGGGAATCAAGAAAAATTGGTCTATCCATGAACGTGGGAAAAACTAAAATCGTGACATCAGATGATATGGAAGCGCGTAAGGGTGATCAAGTTGTAGAAAAAGTAGAGGAATATGTTTATTTAGAACATACCATCAAACTAGGTAGAGAGAATCAAACCGCCGACATGAACAAACGTATTCGACTAACATGGGCAGCAACGGAAAAATTGAATCATATAATTAAAAACAGCAGTATTCCAACTAGTTAAGAGAGAAGTGTTTAATACCTATATACTTCCGGTGACGTATGGAATGGAAACCACAACTCTAACGAACCAATCAGCACATAAACTTAGAGTAATACAAACATCCATTGTACAAATGATGTCAGAAATAACTCTCAGAGGTCACATCACAAACACAGAGGTAAGATAAAGAACAACAGTCGAAGACGTAATAACTCATATAGCCCAATTAAAATGGAACTGGGTAGGATTTTTGCTCGTCAAGACAGCACTCGGTGGGCAAAACACATTATACGCTGGATATCCCGCCTGCATAAACGGAAAGTTGGTAGACTTGGCTAGAGGACATTAAACAGAAAATCAGAAAAACTTGGCACCAACTAGCTCAGAACAAAGAACTATAGAAGGAGTTGGGACAAGCCTATGTCCAGGAATGGACTGTAAAGGGCTTCTAAAAGAGGATATAATATCTCGGGCTCACTTTCGTTACTTAAACGAATGAATTTGGTCGAAAAAAAGAAGAGAATAACTAAGAAGATGTGAAGACTGATCATCGTTTTTTCGACCATAGTATATAGCGGCCTGTGGAGCCTGAAATTAGAGGATTTGCAACATTAAGCATTTTATAAATGGTAACCCAATGATTAAACTTTTTGTAAACTAAAAACTATTTGTTAAGGTTTAAAATTTCAATAATCTGCTAGGGAAAATATTTATACTAACATTAATATCGCTTTCCCTTCATTAGTTACCAGTTTACTTGCCACTGGTTTAGTTTTGTTAAATAATCGTATAAGTTACCTATTTAACATGTAAGAGTAACATCAGGATTTAAAATAGTAATTCTAAACTATAACGAGTTTGCAAACTATTTAACAAGCTCTTGTTTTGTTTCAATTTTCGTTAATTCAGATTGCAAGGTAAATATAAATGCTTCAGTTAATACTGAATCAGTACACAAAGTACTAAGGTAAAAAGTTTTGAGTAATGACTCTATTTTAGTTTGTGTATAAAATTATACTAGATTATAAAAAATAAAACGTAGTATCATTTTACTACGTTTCTATGAAATTGCACTTTACGTGATTTACTAAAATTACAAGATATACAAATTTCTAGTTCCTACTTGCTCTTCTGTACTTTACTTACTCTTACTAGTTACTAGATTAAATTTACTTCATTTTTTAAATGGACCACCAACCACTATTCTAGTGCTAAAGTTAAGACTGGCGACTCTCAATACAAAAATCTAAAAAATATACTACTTCACTGTCAGTTATCAGATACATGTATACGTAAATGAAACAGCAAAGTTGGACATACACGGAAATTTTCCGCCCTTAACTCCACACACATTATCAGCAGCACACACTATCTTCATTTTAATGTGGATAAAACAAACAATACTTCGTTTGATACTTATTGACTTCAGCCAAGACAATCAGCTCTTTAAAAATAATTATAGCTCACTACACTTTATAATTTTTATTGACTTTAAGCTTATATTCAAACAACGCATTCTAGAGTCAAATAAAAAATTAGCATCAGCTTATTAAACAGACTAGGGCCTAGGGAGCTTAGCTGTAGAACTGTAAAAATGATACACTCTTCATTAATTGAATATCATTTAGAAAACAGAATTGCATTTCTGGTGTTTTTACAACCACCAGCCTTTAAATTTTCTACTTGTTACTTAAAAAAATAACTGGTCAAGTGCAAGTTGAACTTGCACAATTAGTATTCCGTACGTTGAAATAAAAAATTTTGTTACGAAGGTATAAAATGATCAGTGACTTCACAAAACACACCCCAAATGAGTTTTCAACAAAGTTTGTTTCCATTCTTTACTGAAAACTGTTGACCTTAAAATTTTTGTTTTTTATATACCAGATAAATTATTAAAGGTAATGCACTCGCGATAATTTTCGTTTAATCCACACCTCGTGGAGAATATTCCAGAATTTTTTCAAAATTTTTTGATACGAACTTTTCGAGATTACTCGTGTTTTCACAAGCTTTCAATTGACACCACACTTGATTTTTTTTTTCACTTCCGATTTCATCCCCCAAAACTAACCCCTTAAGTCAAAATTTAACTTTCAAAACTACATGGCACTAAGGAGGCCATCAATTCCTATATTATTACCAAATTTCAACTTTCTATGACAAATAATTTCGGAGAAAATCGGGTGTGACAGACAGACAGAAGGACAGACGCACAGACACCGAAGTCATCTTATAAGTGTTCCGTACGGAACACTAAATAACTCTCGCGTATTTATACTATGTATGATGCTATGATAACAAAAACTAATATAAAGATTGATGCAAGTTTTTTTAAAATCTATTATATTTGTTAGGAAATTATCTAATTTTTTGGAAAAATGTAAAATTTTAAATACATATTTACAACTGAATTTAACAAGCCTCCGCAAATTTACATTAAAACACTATAAAGTGTACATATCTCTGGGAGAATATTGTGTAAAACTAACAAATAATCAGTTTCACTTAAAATTTAGACCTGACCTAGTTGATGCGGAAGTTAAAACTTTTAGTTGTCTAATTGACTTTTATTTTTAGTGTTCCGTACGAAACACTTTATAAGATGACTTCGGTGTCTGTCCGTCTGACTGTAACACCCGATTTTCTACAAAACTTTTTGTCATAGAAAGTTGAAATTTGGTAATAATATAGAAATTGATGGCCTCATCAGAGCCATTTAGCTTTGAAAGTTAAATTTTGACTTAAGGGGTTAGTTTTGGGGGGTGAAATCGGAAGTGAAAGAAATTTTTTTTTACTAGGTCATCGAGTGTGGTGTCAAATGAAAGCTTGTGAAAACACGAGTAAAATATATATATATATATATATATATATATATATATATATATATATATATATATATATAATACAATACTTGCGCGCACTTTTCTTACTATTATTTTTTTTAAAAAATCGCGAAAAAACGTTGTTCACCCGCCTTATTTCGAAAAGTACTTACCAAAAAATTTTGAAAAAAGTCTGGATTATTCTCCACGGAGTGTAGATTAAATGAAAATTATCACGAGTGCATTACTTTTAATAATATATTGGAAACAAACTTTGTTGAAAACTCATTTGGGGTATGTTTTGTGAAGTCACTGATCCTTTTATACCTCCGTAACAAAATTTTTTATTTTAAAAGCAAACAACATACGGAACACTAAATACGCAAGTTCAACTTGTACTTGACCGGTTATTGACTTTGTTATAGTTCATACAGCAAATATAGTCAACGAAACATTGTCGTAAAAAAATTTAAAACATAAATCCTGAAGTCACGCTTCTAATAAGTGAAAAGATTCATAATTTTTGGAATTTTAAGCTAAATTTTCATTTTTATTGGTTGAGTTATAAATAAAAACGAATTTTCTGGTCTTATACTGTATAGCATTATAATTTTGCTATTGCCAAACTAGATCAATGTTATAGTGTTTGAACCTTTTTTGTGATTGACGCAATAAAATTAACTATAATAATAACTTTATTTACAATAATAAATACCATAACATTAATGCAAGTCAGAGTCATAATTTTAGAGTACTTTTAGTGTCCTATAGAAATTGAATCTTACGGCTGAAACCACAACCGAATTTCGGCTCTTATCCTAGTTTCGGTCAAAAGTGAAACTGAAAGTTTTGTATAGGACAAATTTTAGCCACACATTGATGTTCGAATCTTGGCTCGAAAAATAAATTTAAAAAAAAATGAAGACCCTACTCTCTCGGGAAAGCAATTGCAAAGCACCCGTAATATCATGCCTAGTAAAGCCCTCTCACTTTGGCCGTTCGGAACAGGCATGAAACTGTAGGTCTTCTTTCTCTGTAGAATACTTAAAAGGAGGAAAAGCGAGAGGGTCACCTACTTCCGTATCGGATATGGCCGTTCACAACAAGAAGAATTTATATATTTAAGTAAAAATAAAAAAAAGATAATATCAGTTACTTATGATGTATGTAAGATTATGTCACTTACATATAGTAGACATTTATAAAATAATTTAATTTTTAGATCTCTCTTTTTATTGTATCGATTTCCATTTATTGGCTTTTATACGTAATCTTCGTAAGTTTCGTTGAATAATCGTATAATTTATCTATTGAACGTGTAATAGTAGCAGCGCGGTTTAACTTACTAATTGTAAACTATAATGGGTTTCCCAGGTATTTGAGAAGGTCTTATTTTAGCTCGATTTTCATTAATACAGATTAAAACATTAATACAAATATCATAGTAAATAAAAAATTTGCGTGTAAAATAAAAATATGTTAAGTTTATTCAATTACGGTACCAAAATATATTATAAAATTATAATTGTAGTATCTTCCTACCTCGTTTATCTAGAAACATAATTCACACTTATAGACATCATCGATTATCTAAAGCAGGGGTGCTCAAACGGTCGATCGCGATCGACAAGTCGATCTCGAGTGCTTTTTGAGTCGATCTCGAGAAAAAAATTCCGATATAGAACTATTCACAGATTTTGTTTTAGGTAACTAAAACAAAATGTAATGAATAAACTACTAAAATTAATTCGATCCACAATTAGGCCAGAATAACCCCCTCATCACAATCTTTTATCGTAATAACCCCCTGCTAGCGGCAAAAGGCGGCTTTATCAAAGGAACGCGCGGTACTTGTCAAAGAAAAGCCGCGTTTTTGATTCCCGCCGATTTTTCTAGAAACTTCGGGCGGCGTGTTTGACGGAACATTCGAGACTTCGTTCGCGCCGATATAAATATTGCGCCTGCAGGAATAGGAGTCAGTCTGAGTTGTAAACTTGAAGGCGATACATCGATACAAAGTTTATTAATAAATAGTCCAAAACGAGTGCGGCGAAGAAAAGTAAATCTTATCATTTTAATAACGATTGGGAGGAAGAATTTTTCTTTTGTATGGTAAAGAATTTGTCTCATTTGCCGTGCGTCAGTTGCAATACCTAAGCGTGGGAACTTAGAGAGGCATCATAAAACGGTTCATTAAAACTATGAAAAGGATTTTCCGTCACAGAGTGAATTAAGAAAACGAAAAGTAACGTGATTTGATAACTTGTTTGAAAAAAGAACAAACCATGTTCACAAGACCAGCCAAACAATCAAAAGCTGCAACGATCGCGTCATTTAAAATATCTCATGTATTGGCGAAACACAAGAAACCATTTGATGATGGATTGGTTGTGAAAGAAGCATTTATTGAAGCGGGTGAGACTTTATTTGGAGATTTTAAAAATACAACAGAGATTATGTCTGCTATTAGAGAACTTCAGTTATCTCGACCGACTATCACAAGGCGTGTTGAAGTCATGAGTCAGGACATGGCAGATAAACTAAAACACGATATCATGGAATGTATATATTTTTCTTTACAGTTCGACGAATTCACCGATGTGACAGACACTGCCCAGCTGTGTATTTTTATTCGAATGGTATTCAATGACATGTCGGCTAAGGAAGAGTTTTTGACAATGATTCCTCTGAAAGGAAAGACCCGAGGCGAAGATATATATGAGGTTTTCTTCAATTCTGTAACAAACCACAAGCTACCAATATATAAACTAGTGTGCGTTACAACCGATGGAGCACCAGCAATGACTGGAAACGAAAACGGTTTTGTGGCATTGTGTCCAACTAATGATCATTTCCCTTCATTTTTTTCCTTCCATTGCATTATACATCAACAAGTTTTGTGTTCAAAAGTTGTAAATATGGAGGAGATTATGGGCATTGCAATAAAAATTGTGAATTCTATCCGCAAGGATTCCTCAGTTGAATTATGATATTAATGAGGCAGAATTATCAAATATTTTGGGCCAATTCGAAATACGTTTTTATGATTTCAGTAAATTGGCAAATATCGCATCATTTATGAGATATCTTTTTTCGTGTAAAAACATTGAGGAATTAGCTACTGAAATAGCAAGTCAGTTTAACATGGACTCATGTTCTGTTGAAAATGAGTTAGTGCAGATTATATCAGATATACATCTCAAAGCCACAGCATCTGATACAAAATTCTGATGTTTTATATCTGAAGATAAATATCCGAATCTAAGGCAAATCGCCCTTCAACTGACGGCAATGTTTGGGTCAACTTACTTGTGCGAGTCTGCATTTTCTGAAATGAAAATAATTAAGTCAAAATATCGCAATCGACTAACTGACGAACATATGTCATCATGCTTGCGATTAGCACTCGGTAATTACGTACCATCTTATGAAAAGTATGCTGAGGACATGCAGTGCCACGCTTCAACATCCAAAGTCACTCTTTAGTTAAGTTTAGACACTAGAATTCGTTTGTTTTGTAAGAACCAATAAACTCGCAATTTAGAATAATTAGGTATTTTTTCATTGACATTTGAGAGCAGACCTACACTTACCTTGACTAAAAAAATGTATATTGTGCGGAAAACTAATATCTATGCCACGATACACCCTACCTAGACGACAATCCTGCATCACACTTACTTGCAGCCTCTCAGAGTCGATCGATCGTAGTCTAACAATATGAGGTAGATCACCAGCAGTTCAAGTTTGAGCACCCCTGATTTAGAGAATAATCACCTAAGTGCCAAAATTCCTATCCTGGGTAATTTTAATGTCATAAGTTAAGTGAACAGTAAAACACTAATTTTTTCGTTTTTAATGGTAAACTCCATGTTTATTTTAATATATCAACTTGTTTCGCTATCACTGTAGCTTTATCAAGATTAAAAGAACAAGATGGAACATTTGTTATATATATATATATATATATATATATATATATATATATATATTATATATATATTATATATATATATATATATATATAACATATATAAGATCCCTACAGGTAAAATACAATAATGTTGGAAATCCCTAATTTTACTATTATAAAGACTTTGTATTATAGGTAACAAATTAATTAAATACGGTATTATTGAAATATATTTAAAAGAGGTGAATTATTTAATTCTAATTCGTCGTTTAACAAATAGTTAGTATTTTTAAGTTTATTGATTTCCAGAGATTCAAGCAAATTTAATTTATACCCTTTATTTTCAACATGTAAAATTTCAAAGTTTTTATTAAACTGATGTTCTGATTCTATTAAATGGTTATCGTAATTTGAGTCTGATTTGCTAGTTATAAAAGATGTAAAATGTTCTTTTATTCTTTTTTTTAAATTTCTTCCTGTTTGACCAATATAAGTACAATCACAATCTTCACAATTAAGTTTATAAACACCTGATTTTTGCTCTTTGTCTGTTTTTGATTTATTATTTTTTATATATTTGCTTAGGGTATTATTTGTTTTAAATGCTACATTAATATTTAGTTTTTTGTTAAGACATTTCTAATATTATTGCTAGTCTCACCTATGTATGTAATAACACTATAGCGTTCTTGATTCATTTTTTGCCTAGGAAAAATTAATTCTAAGGCTTTTTTATATTTTTTCTTTTTTAAAATTTCGTTTACTATATCTACATTATATCCGTTGTTTACCGCAATTTGTTTTATTTTGTTTTGTTCTTTAAGAAAATCTTTTTCATTTAATGAAATAGATAGTAGTCTATGGATTATGCTATGAAAGGCAGCTAGTTTGTGTTGGATTTTGTGACATAATTTATTATGTATTGTTGTGTCAGTATGCGATGGTTTGTGGTAAATAGAGAACGTATGTTTATTATTATTTTTTGTTATAGTTAAGTCTAAGAAGTTTATGCTATTATTAGTTTTTTCTTCTGTAGTGAATTTTATGTTAGCATGTAGATTATTTATATAATCACAAAATATTTTGAGTTGTCTATCTGTTCCAGTGAAGCGGGCTAAAATATCATCGACATATCTATAGCAATAAATGAATTTTTTAAAAAACGGATGTTCATTGATTTTCGATTCTATAGAATTCATGAAAATTTCTGCTAGTAGGGGACTAAGGGGATTAGCCATTATGAGGCTTTTATTATTAGTGTATATAGTGTTATTAAATTCAAAATAGTTTTGTGTTAAACAAGTCTTAAGTGTAATGAGTATTTCTTGTTTTTTAATATAATTATTGTGGTTTGAGTTTAAAAGCTGTTCGACTAGTGTTATAGTATCTTGAGGTGGTATATTCGGGAATAAGTTAGTGTTTTACTGTTCACTTAACTTAAGCTTAATGGATCTCCACCATGTATCGGCCAAAACAATCCATTTTAATGTCCACAACATCAACTTCCTAAGTATTCAAATAAATCCGACGAGCAGTTGTGACTTTTTTTTCTTATCGCTCGCCTCGCCGAGTAGGAATTGTACTCTTTTTTATATCCTGAGAATATCGGGGGGATATCGTAATACCAGTCAACGTTATCCAAGTGTCGAAACATACATTTTTGTATTTCACGCGACCTTTTAGACAATGCGGTAGTACTGCCACGGATGTTATTGCATTTCTGCAAACAACTACTACATATATACGTGGCTAGGCCATATATACTTAAATTAAAGTATACCGACCTCCCGGGATTGGAACCCGAGACCTTCTGCACCGCATGCAAATACTATGCCACAGAGCCACGGGCCGCCACACGCCACTTTACTCAGCATATTGATGAATTAACACCAATTCCTTATTGTGACGGATTGTTCATGAGTCTTCTTGACATATTTTTAACCACTAGTCTATAAATTTACTCTGTCACCGTAAATCTCTCGTTAGATTCATTCGATAAACCAATCAGTGAAAAATGGGAATGCTGTGGGAAGAATTGAAGAAATATTTTAGAACTTTCCATTGATTAGAGGTTGAAAGAGGCTGTTACTTTTAAATGTACTACCAACAAGGGCATGACAACCTTAACGTCATAAATCGTAACATTTTTATTCGTGTCCCGAATATATTGCAAACAAATATTCGACGAAACTAAGGAAGTAACAATAATTCCAAGTTATTTTGCAACAACATCTGTTAAGGGAGCCAACTTGTTAGCTAAACTCTTTACTTCTCACTCTGCTGTTGATCTCCACTGACTATTCTCGATATGCAGTCAAACATATTCGACATTATCTTAAGACAGAGTGACATAAAACAAATTTTATTGAAACTGGACAACAAAGAGCTTATATCTCTGATAAAATACGCTTCATATTTCCCTAAACAATACGCGAGCGAATTAACATCAGTTTCTTTTAGACTTTTTCACATATCCTGCAGAAAATAATTGTTCTCGTCCTGCTGGAAATGCAAAAAAAAAAATTCAATCAATACCCAAAAAGGGCAAAAAGACCTTACCAAACAACTACTGGAATGTCGCATGCTTTTAGTAACTTCGACAGTTATAGCAAAGGCTATCAATCAGTATCTTTAACAATATCTGAAAGATTTAATATATTAGCGACTATCGGAAATGCTTTCGTAATCACAGATCAACAGAAGATAATATACGAGGCTGGTTTGAAAAGTCCGTGCAAAGTCCGAGAGATGGCACCACCGGCGCGTATCGAGGTCATGTTTAGTTAGTAGCATCTCTTGAATGAACGCACACCAAGTTTCAGCCATATTGGTCTATTTCTTTGTATTTGGCATTCGTGTGAATCAAGGAAGTCGAGTGATTTTCAAGAAATGGGCGAAAAAGAATTTCGTGTGGTGATTAAACATTACTTTATGAAAGGCAAAACGCCTCAGGAGACTAAAGAGAAGCTTGATAAACATTATGGTAACTCTGCACCTTCGATTAGAACAGTTTCTAAGTGGTTTCAAAATTTTCGGACTGGCCATATGGGCACAAGTGATGCTGAACGATCTGGATGGCCTGTGGAGGTTACGACTCCAGAAATCATTGATCAAATCCATGTGATGGATGACAGAAGAGTTAAGGTGCGTGAGATTGCTAGTGCTGTGGGCATCTCGACTGAACGGGTACATAATATTTTGCATAAACAGTTGGACATAAGAAAGCTATCCGCAAGATGGGTGCAGCGATTGCTCACGCTTGACCAAAAACGGAATCGTGTGAAGTGTTGCAAGGATGGTTTGCAGCTGTTCCAGAAGAATCCGGAGGACTTTAAGCGTCGTTTCGTCACTGTGGATGAAACATGGATACATTACTATACTCCTGAGACCAAACAACAATCTAAACAATGGGTTACCAAGGGGGAATCTGTACCAAAAAAGGCGAAGACCGTTCCTTCGGCCGGAAAGGTTATGGCGATTGTATTTTGGGATTCGCAAGGGATAATCCTCATCGACTATCTGGAAAAGGGTAAAAAAACTATTACAGGTGAATATTATTCATCGTTATTGGACCCTTTGAAAACCGAGCTGCAAGAAAAACGCCCGCGATTGGCCCACAAGAAAGTCCTTTTCCATCACGACAACGCACCAGCACACACCTCAGCAGTTGTGGTCGCAAAATTAATGGAAATAGGATTCCAACTCGTTTCACATCCCCCCTATTCTCCAGACTTGGCTCCCTCGGACTACTATTTGTTCCCCAATTTGAAGAAATGGCTGGCGGGACAAAGATTTTATTCAAACTAGGAGGTGATTGCAGACACTAATGGATATTTTGCAAACTTGGACAAATCCTATTATTCGGAAGGGATCAACAAACTAGAACATCGTTGGACGAAGTGTATAAGCCTAAAAGGAGACTATGTCGAAAAATAAAAAAGGTTTACCCCAAACACATAAGTAGTTTTTATTTTTGCTCGGACTTTTCAAACCAGCCTCGTATATACTCGTAACTAATGTGACACATATTTGGAAAAACACAACTGAGAATTTCAAGTAATTGCGCTTGATATCCAAGGCCTTCGACCGTGTTTAGCAAGGCGTATTTTTGACTTAGCTACGCCATCTGAAAGGATTTATTTATGGTCCTCGTGTTTCCTTCGAGAATGCTCTTTATGAGTGGTAATTGACAGGTTTCTTTCTAAGACTCTCACTCTCAACGCCGCCGCTACTCTTTTTTTTTGCATTAAAAATCCGCTAAAAACGACCAGAAATCCCATTTACACTTTTACAGTGTGATGACAGTTCACTTGTTTTTCACTTACTTTTTAAGCTTTTTTTATGGGCCTAGCACCCGTGCTGCAGGGAAATCCCTAAAGCGCTACAGGGGACACATGCGCGGAAAAAGCGATTCACATTGGTCTTCAATCGTTGTAAATTGTACTCGGTGGGAAACACAGTCCTGGGCAAATTATTCCAAAGCGATGCGGTTCTCGATATAAAGGACTGCTTGAAAAGGGTTATACAAGGAGTAACAGATACATGTATATGTAATGAAATAGCAAACTTGGACATACACGGAAATTTATCGCTCTTAACCCCTACATAAGTCAAGATCTAAAAAACATAAATACAGCACACATTATCAGCAGCACACACTATCTTCGTTTTAATGTAGATAAAACAAACAATACTTCGTTTGATACTTATTGACTTCAGCCAAGACAATCAGCTCTTTAAAAATAATTATAGCTCACTATTCTTTCTAATTTTTATTGCTTATATTCAAACAACGCATTCTAGGGTCAAATGAAAAATTAGCATCAACTTATTAAACAGACTAGAGCCTAGGGAGCTTAGCTGTAGAACTATAAAAATGATACAATATTCATTAATTGAATATCATTTAGAAAACAGAATTGCATTTTTGGTGTTTTTACAACCACCGGCTTTTAAATTTTCTACTTGTTACTTAAACAAAACTCTCGCGTATTTATGGTATGTATATCTGTATGTATGTTATGATAACAAAACGAATATAAAGATTGATGCAAGTTTTTTTAAAATCTGTTATATTTGTTAGGAAATTATCTAATTTTTTAGAAAAATGTAAAATTTTAAATACATGTTTACCACTGAATTTAATAAGCCTCTGCAAATTTACATTAAAACACTATAAAGTGCACATACCTCTGGAGAACATTCTGTAAAACTAACAAATAATCAGATTCACTTAAAATTTAGACCTGACCTAGTTGATGCGGAAGTTAAAACTTTTAGTTGTCTAATTGACTTTCATTTTTAGTGTTCCACTTATAACTCGGTGTCTGTCCATCTGTCTGACCGTCTGTCAGTAACATCCCATTTTCTCCGAAACTATTTGTCATAGAAAGTTGAAATTTGGTAATAATATAGGAATTGATGACCTCATCTAGTTTTGAAAGTTAAATTTTGAATTAATTGTTTAGTTTTTGGGTGTGAAATCGGAAGTAAC